>OY757018.1:95490553-96690553 GCA_963580285.1 Lucinisca nassula
CTCCGCCATTATATGCACGCTGTTTAACAGAGATGAAATTCTAAAAATGATAAAGGTATTTCCTTCAATACGAACCGTCGGCCCCCGCCCATCGGGATTTGAAGAAATAGATGGAGCATGATGCTTCCACGCAGTGCTGAAACCGACCACCCACAAGTACTGGTAAACCGCTTAGAGGATCTAGGTCTACCTAGGCAAAGCGATGCTTTCATTGGGCGACAGGGCTTGAGATGTCATTTCATGTCGGGTAAAAGTCCCACAAAATTGGAAGTAACGTCTCCAAAATGACCTACACAGTGTTGACGGGGACGTTAAACATCAAACAAACAAACAATACGAACCGCTGTACTTGTAGCTGTGCCGTTCATCGCAAGACTGCGTTTCTCGGTTTGTCACTCGATGATTTAGTTGTGACGAAACCTACATAATTGGTAGCGACACCTGTCATGATCTGTCTTATAGTTGTCCATTTTGTTTCAGTAGAAATGTCCAACTGTATCTTTTATGCTTGGTTTAATCCCATCGGCAATGCGATTTTGAAATATACACCATTACCTCGAATTTTCGCCATAAAGTTGCACGGACGTTGTTACAACGTTGTATGTCTGTTGGGACTTATCTTTGCAAAATTAGGTTTTATTTGGCCTTTACATAAACAGCTGTAAAATATCAGGCACTTAGCTCAAGTTGTTGAGGAGTTGTGAGGATAATTTCGTGATAATTGTTCTTTTCATCACGAAAACACGCCTATATAATTTTGACCCCATTGAACCCCACTTTGATATAGTAAAACTGGGGTTTCCGGGGGTATACCTTATTTTTCTTATTTCTGCTCTAAAATATAGATTGTGGGTACTCGTTAGAACCGCCTCATCCAGAAATAAGAAAAATATAACAATTTTTCATCTTAAATTTTCATATTTTTTTCGGCGATAAAGATGGCAATGTTTTTGTAAAGGCGTGTTTGCGTAATGTTTTTCTCCATAAGATCATATATATTCTGGATACTTGTTAGAATGAGGTGATTCTAACAAGCACTCAAACACATGAAAACAGGCCTATATAATTTTACATGTATCCCCCGAAACACTCTTTTATACGGAGGTTTACAGCGGTATATATTGTTTTCTTTTATTTCTGTTCAAAAACATAGATTGTGGGTACTTGTTAGAACCGCCTCGTCGATGCGGTGCTATCGAGTACCTAAAGCCTATGTTTTGAGTAAAAATGCGAAAATATCAAACAATTGTATGTGAAAATTGTCATGTTTAGCGGGGTGGTAAAATTTTCATTATATTTGAATAAGCATGTTTTCGTAATGAAGGGAAATCCTCGTTTACCCCTCCCTTTCTGGAGCTATATGGTAGAAGAATAATTTGACTTTCAGAATCTATTGGAATGGGCTGGCGGCATCTTGTGTACATGTATCTACCCTTATCGTAGGTGAAGCTTCCTTTACGCATATTACGCACGTGCGTAATGTAAGACTATTTGAACACATTTTAACCCATTGTATGCGGGAAACCCCTAAAGGGGTACCTTGGCAAACAGTGCAAACCCAGATCAGTCGCGGATCAGGGTCTGCACTGTTTGCTAACATAATTTTCCGTCAAAATTGAAAATAAAACACGAAAACAAAAGCCCTGACACCCCTTATATGACAAATGAACGTGTCCAACATATAGTAATGGTAGAGTTCACCAGTATACAATGGGTTAAAACTCCACTACATGTTTTTGCTGACAGTCAGGATAGTGCTCCCTCAATGCATTAATTTCTACTGCAACAGTTATGAAACAACGACACTACAGTAAAGAATTAAGTGATTTGCCATCATAATTACACTATTTTAGTGGCAAATTGTGCTTGCATATCTCGAGATTTCTCTTAAATACATAATTCCCATAAGTTCCCCATGTAATATAATTTCATCTTACACATTAAAGCAGTACTTTTTTACATTTCCAGAAAAAAAATGTAAGAGGCTGAATGAAAACACTTCGTATATACACCCATGGATATCCTTTTTTACGAAGGGAAACAACTGTCCTTTTTTCTATACCGAGCCTTCCAAATAAGGGAAATTCTCTTACAGGAAAGAAGTTGACCCACCATGAGTCTTTCGCTATTGATAAGGTAGAGCAGATGCCGCTTAAATAATAATAATAATAAACATTTATATTTTTAGAAGTTGCCATCTCTGAAGGTGTAACCATTAACCGAAAATAGATTCGTTTATTTAGCACCATGTTACATGTAACAAGTCCGTGAAATGAAAACTCCTGTTAGCGTCCCCCTCCCCCATTTTAAGAGAAAAGTGGGGTTTACAAAGACGTGCATTATTCCCTTTATTGCTGCTCAAAGCATAGATTGTAGGTACTCGTTAGAACCGCCTCGACGAGGCGGTTCTAACGAGCACCTGCAATCTGTGGTTTAGCAGATAAATGAGAAAAACATCGCATTCGAGTTTTGTTCACAAAAAGAACACATAATGTCACATGCGTGGGTTTGTAGGGTTTCAAATACTAGGAGGACTGAAGTTGTCTCCCCTTAAAAAAGGCAGGAAATATGTATCGAATCACCTTAAGAAGAAGAAAACTACCTTTTTAATCTGTCTTAGTAGCTCTTAGCAATCAAGTCATCCTTTTCAAATAAATCTGACATCGGTTGAGTAATAATTCCACGCCTGAAGGCTTTACTTCGGTTTTCTTGTCATGTGGAAATTCATTAACTATTCCATCTGATCGAAATTACACTCTGCTGCGAAAAATCTTTGACGCATCATACTAGATAATTCAAATATATTTCTTTCTAACAATTTTAATATCTTCTGCGTGCAAATTAAGAACGCATATTGATATTGCTTGCACCCATCACGTAAACGAGCCCGTGTGTGATCAATACCCCTGTAAACCCCACTTTATATACAGAAAACTGGGGCTTACAGTGGTATACATTATTTCTTGCACACCAGACAAGGAAATATCCGCGATTTTACCCTGGGATAGAAATGTATGTTCCGACCCTGGTGTAGAAGCCTCCGTGGTGCAGTGGTTACGCTACTAGCCTTGTAAACCAGGGATCGCAGGATCGATCCCGGGCTTCTACAGACTTTCGGATGAGTCTTTAAACTGAGGTCCCGTCTCCGTATGACCTTAGCTGTTGGTGGGACGTAAAACTAAAACTCACTCACTCACTCTGACCCTGGTGTTCCGACCCAATATTGAATATAATCGCGTGTTTGATAAATGCACTGGTTGATTACGACCTTGTGTGCGCCGCCGTTAAGGTTGACGTCATGCACGTTACATGACGTCACTAAACATTCCTGTAGTGTCATCACAATATGGCGGACCTTGGTAACCGAAGTGACTGCAGCCACAGGAGCTCGGTTGTAATTGTATGAGCTACATAAACTTTAGATTTCCCCACCCACATATCTCTCACATTAAGTTCGATAAAATCCATTATATTCGTTGTTATAACTGTTTTATCAGCTCATTTTTACCTTTGTCCTATGAACAAACATAAAATCTGTTATACAATCACTACAGCTGATGTCTAACTCAATGTTTAACATTTATCAACAATGCGCCATATAGTAGAAAATATGGCGCATTGTTGATAAATGTTAAACATTGAGTTAGACATCAGCTGTAGTGATTGTATAACAGATTTTATGTTTGTTCATAGGACAAAGGTAAAAATGAGCTGATAAAACAGTTATAACAACGAATATAATGGATTTTATCGAACTTAATGTGTGAGATATGTGGGTGGGGAAATCTAAAGTTTATGTAGCTCATACAATTACAACCGAGCTCCTGTGACTGCAGCATTAAAACTCCGCGCAAAAACGGAAGGTATGCAAGAAAAAGAATCCTATATAGTTGTGAGGGGTGGATAGAAAAATCCGTCCCTCGGGATCACTGTCCGGCATCACTCGGCATGCCCCGTGATGCCGGACAGTGACCCTCGGGATTTCTGTCCAAAGACTTAGATTCTGGGTACATCGTTACGAAAAACACGCCTATACAAATGCATTGTAAATTTATCGTCAGAAATAGGAATATTTTAAGATGAAAAATTGTGACATTTTCCTTATTTCTGCTCAAAATACAGATTGTTGGTACTCGTTAGGACCGCCTCGTAGAGGCGGTTCTAACGAGTAGCCGAGGCGGTTCTAACGAGTAGCCACAATCTATATTTTAGAGCAGAAATAAGAAAAGTAAGGTTTACCCCTGTAAACCCTAGTTTTACTATATGAAAGTGGGGTTCAAAGGGGTCAAAGGTATATAGGCGCGTTTTCGTGATGCGTTAGAACCGCCTCATTGAGGCGATTCTAACGATCACCAACAAACTATGTTTAGGGTATAAATCAAAAAAAATATTACAAATTGCCTTAAGGAGATGATATACGACAGAATGCGCTACGTTACATGGATGTGTTTAATTAAACCATTTAGTACCAAAAACCCCAAATCGGCTAATTGGCAAACAGTGCAGGTCAAGATCAGACGCCGCAGAACGCTGATCAGGGCCTCCACTGTTTGCTAAAAGTACACTCATTTTCCAAATAATTTTAATGGAAACACAACATGACACCCCTAAATTTTGAAATGGACTCCTGCTATATATGAGGAGGAAGATTCCATTCGGTACAAAAAGGGTTAATATCGTAATGGGTTTCTACAGTCATTCAGAAATATCACCTGTGTTACATGTAGATATAGAGGACCTTACATGAGTGTTCATGTATTATTGAATTTATTAAACGAGTTGGGGAAAATGGACAATATGCGAGGCGTTGTCGAGCATTTTATCACTTTTTCTCAACGAGTTTAATAAATTCAATAACACATGAGCAAGCCTCGCATTTTATCCCTTTAATAAATTCAATAATACTTGAGCACGAATGCAAGATTCTATTTATCATATGACATTTAAAACGCATTTTATTCGCGATTGTTTAACAAAAATGTCAATATTCCACCCTTAGTAAACGCGACATCATAGGACGTCGTACATGTAACGTTACGGGGCGTATCTAACTAATTTGCATATTTAATCCACTGGTGGATTATCAAATGTATTACATGACTTTATTACGTTCTCAGACGCGACGTCATATGATAAAAATATATATCGCATGGTTCTTTTGTGTTTAACGTCCCAATCAATACTATTTAGTTCATTTTGGAGCTGTTGCTTCCAATTTTGTGGAACCTTTACCCAATGTTGAGATGACATGACATCTCAAGCCCTGCCACCCAATGAAACCATAAGATTAATTAATATGCATGGATATGGATAGTTCGGTTCGCACACTTTGCTTGGGCATGTTTAGACCTTCTAAGCCGTTAATCAGTACTCATGTGCAGTTAATTTTAGCTCTGCGTGGAAGTAACATGCGTCCCAGTCTATGTCTCCGAGCCCCGATGGGCGGGGCCCTTAATAGCATGGTCAGGCTATATTCTTATTATTGTTATTTCAACATAAATTACAGGTGCCCGTAACGTATACCCATTGGCAGTATTTATTTATTTCAAAACGATAACACACCGATGTGGCATCTTTCATGTCTCAAAAAAAAAAGATAACTTTTGTTGTGATGTACAATGTATTTCTTATTTATTCTCCAAACATAGGTTGTGGTGCATGGTTAGAACCGCCGCAATGAGAAATGTGACCTTAATTGTGCTGACTGGGTCACTTTACACGGGCACATGACGTTGAAATAATGTCTTGTCTTACAAGGACAGGGCATTGGATTAAAAATTGTTAATCCATAAAGATCTTGAACATTACTGAGTTGTAACATATGTCTTGTCTGGATGGTGTGACTGCTGAAAAATGTGTCGTTAAATTATGCCTATTTTAACATAAAATTAATTGTGAGCAGTGTATATTATAACTAATAGTACTTGAAAATATTTTGTCATCTGAAAAACTTTTACAGTATATCATTTGAGCCCCGCCAAGCGAATTTGTGTCTTCGAGCATTCCATCATGACAAATTTTAACTGCGCATGCCCAGCCATTCAGAGGGGACAGGGATATGGCTTTCTGTCCGAAGGTTCCTCTTGATTCACTGCTTGTATGAGCGAGCAGCGAAGGTTCTGGCGAGACTGCGCGGATGCGCAGGCTCGCCTGAACCTTCGCTGCTCGCATAGGCGATAAGTACCAAAATCGCATGACGGGGCCCATTTATGAACTCACACTTATATACCTATTTTATAAACAAATGCATACGAGTTTGTACTTTTTTTCTCATTTTTTTTTACATCACGTGAAAAAGTCCGTCAAATGTACAACCCCCAAAACCCCACTAATATAGAGAAAACTGGGATTATGGGGGTATTCATTATTTTTTTCTTATTTCTGCTCCAAGACATAGGTTGTAGGTACTCATACGAGCTCCCACAACATATGTTTGCAGTATAATCGTGGTATTGTGATGTAAGGTATCTTTCCAACTTTAAGGGTAAAAGGTACATGCACACAGTCCAGCATGGCAACTCTATCCAAAACATTCAATACGAAAACACGCCTATTAAATATATTGAATATACAGTAACATTCCTGTTTTAAGACCACCTTTGGGAGTGTTCAAAAGTGGTCTTTACATCACGTAAACAAGTCCGTGAAATGAACACCCCCTTAAACCCCACTTTATATAGAGAAAACTGGGGTTTAGGGGGGTAAACATTATTTTCCTTATTTCTGCTCCAAAACATAGGTTGTGGGTACTCGTTAGAACCGCCTCATTGAGGCGGTTCTAACGAGCACCCACAACCTATGTTTGCAGTATTTATAAGCAATATATCACAGATTTTCATCAGAAAAGTAGCCATTTTGGAGATATGAAAAAATGCACTATGTCGCACGGGTGTGTTATCGTAATGAAGACCACTTTTGAACAGTCTCAAAGGTGGTCCCTGACCAGAGGACATTGTGTTCTGAAAGCATGAAGCAAGAATAAATGTACCTTTTTCTAAATAAGCTTTTTAAAGCAGAATTAGTCTTAATTTTAGGTGGTCTTAACAGCGGAATTTCACTGAACTACCACCAAAAACTGAAAATAATCAGATATACTTTTCTGATATTTTTCATCTTTCTGCTCAAAACATAGATTGTGGAAACACGTTAGAACCACATCAGCGAGGCGTTTCTAACGAGTACCCACAATCTATGTTTTTCAGCAGAAATAGGAAAACTAATATGTACCCCTGTAAACCCCAGATTTACAATATAAAAGTATGTTTTAAAGGGGTGGGACTTATATACGCATGTTTTCGTGGTGATGGCTCTTTAATTGGCAGGGCGCTGCTTTTAGTATGGCAGACAAACTGCTTCTGAGGAGCCAGGGAGTAGACAACTTTTTTTCAGAGGCGCTGTGTTTTGTTTGTTTGATTGATTTGATGTTTAACGTCCCAGTCAACACTATAAAGGTCATAGAAGAAGAAGTTGCTTCCAATTTTGTGGGATTTTTACCCGATATTGAGATGAAATGACATCTCAAGCTATGTCGCCCAATGAAACCAATAGGGTTTATAAAACATGGACGGTCAGACTCGCACTCTTTTTCCTGGCCGGCTTAGATCCTCTAAGCGGTTTACCATTTTCGTGTGCGTTCCGATTCAGCCCTGCGTGGAAGCATCATGCAGCCCATTTATTTCTTAAGGCCCCAATTGGCGGGGGCCGTGAGGCGCTGTGTTTATAGAAAGTTAATAGGTAGCTGAAAATATTGTCTCCCTTGTACGAATGAAAAGAAAATGTGAGGAGATGATGATGATGATGATGATGACGATGATGATCATGATGATGATCCGCCTTCTTGTCTCCCCTAATCATCAGCATCATCATCATAATCATAATCATCATCATCATCATGAGATGGGGGTTTTAAATATTAGTTTATATGTTTTACGTTTTTTTTATAAATAAATAGAAAATAATAAATAAATAAATAAGTAAATAAAACAATAAATAAATAAATAAATAAATAAATAAATAGACAAGAAAAACGCACGAAAAGTATGAAAATAATATCCTCACCCAGTCGAACAAAGAAATTATCTCTCGCACAACAACAAAGTGTTTTACATTAAACCTCCTTTTATTCAAACACCCGTTTTTCATGAATAATAGCCGTAGCGTTAAAATAAACAGATATCACTGATAATTGAGCCTCTTCACACTTGGTGCCGTGTTACACTGAATGACAGGAAAACATTCTCTTATAACCGCTCTTGCACAGAATCAATACAAGCCAACGCACGAGAAAAGCGACAATAGCGTCTTGCGAATAGTCATTTTTGAACGCGCATGTGCGGTTCCTATTATCGCGCTAAAACGTCTGGCTCTTTTTGTGCAGATTTAAACAGGTCAGTATTATTTGTATACGAACAGAGAAGGTCATGGCGGGCCTGTGCGCGAGCACAGGCTCGCCTTTACCTTCACTTTTCGACTTTATGATACGTGCGCATTTCGCGTGGTCTTGCTCAACTTGTGCTATCAGAGAGGAGTGAAATCGCTGCTATAGCACGACTACTGTACACTGCCAACTTGTATTTGAATTTATATTCAGTTAGTTGTATTTATTTATCAGATAATTCATACCGAGCATAAATAATTATTGATTCAACGCCTGGGAATGAACGTTTTACCTTATAGGGTCAATAAATACCTTGTAAGGTCAATAAAAAGAAATGCAAAGTCCATTTATTGCAATACAATTATTTTACATTCGAAATGTAACAATTTGATTGACATTTATTCATGGTTTATTATAACTATTGTCTGCAAATTCAATATCTGACAAGGATCAAATGTGTATTATTATATATCTTGAGAAAAAGTTGTGAATTGAAATGGAATAAAGTGTTCGTGAGAATAAAATAACCCTTGTACATGAACCGGCATAAATCGGTCGCAATAAGTGAAAAATTGCCTTCGAGCATGAGCGCTCAGAGCAGTTTCAAATCAGTCTGTACACAAGCTAAGTCAACACGAATGTTTTCAGAATACAACCTTCCCTAACTCATTGCATTAACACGTTACGGGCCTCCGTGGCCTAGTGGATAACAACGAATCATTAGGTCTCTCACCGCTGTGGGTACTGTGGTTTTTGCCCACCCCTGATTAAGATCGGCTCGATAAAGTAAAATAATCTTGAAAGGGCCGTACCCCCCCCCCCCAAAAAAAAAACAAAAAAACAACAACCATCAACACGTCCGTCTAAGACACCCCCCCCCCTCTGTAAATCCCACTTTATGTTTATAAAATCTGGGTTTACAGTGTTATATATAGACTGACGCACATCACAGTCTCGTATTCATACTATGCCTCTTTGCTCCCTCTTAAATAGCAGCTGAATATGCTTCAAGCCAAAGTAAAACTGATTATAAGTAAGACTGGAAAAGAGAGACATAAGCAAAAATAAAACAAAAGCTGGAGACTTGTTCAAGACCAGATACTATGCTTAGAACGCCCGAGCTTTTGTGAAATTGTGGTTGAAATGGGGATAGGGTGATTATTTCACACTCTTGTCTAACCCATTTTCTATAGCTAACTGACTGTCCTATGAAAAATATGGCACAGGGGTCATACTATACGGATTTTCTTGTTTCGTTTTCTCTACCTAATTTTTCCTTCATACTCTCTTTTCTCTTTTGTGGCCACACTTGGTTGGTATGGACAGCACGCCGTGTCAAGAGAAGCATGTCAGAGACTATGTTTTCGTCTTTTTGGCTAGTTTTGGAAGCTTCTGGTCCTCATCTAGCATCTCATAGAGGGCTAATACTGCCGGTATGCTGTGAACAGTTGTGGGAATAACGTATTCGGAAACAGCCACATCAAAAAGCTGGTTGAAAATGGATAAGAATGAGGGTCGTACAAAAAGCGTTGAGCAGCAATTGCGCAGAAATACGCGATGGCAGTCGAAAGGATATATTATGATCCTCATTTTGCTCAAACACTTGGATTATGGATACTCGTTAGAACCGCGGTATTTAGGCGGTTCTAACGAGTATCCTCAAACCATGTTAAGGTCATTTTGAAGACGTTGCTTCCAACTTTGTGGGACTTTTACCCGACATTGAGATGAAATGACATCTCAAGCCCTGCCGCCCAATGAAACCATTAGGGCTTATAAGCATGGCCGGGCCGACTCGCACCGCTTTGCCTGGGCAGGCTTAGATGCTCTAAGCGGTTTACCAGTACTCGTGTGCGGGTCGGTTTCAGCTCTGCGTGCAAGCATCATGCAGCCCATATATTTCTTCAAGCCCCGCCGGACGGGCGGGGGCTCTCGATAAATATCGTTGGATATATACGTTACTCGTATTTTCATTTTTGTTGTATTTATTTCTTTTCCGGCAAATTCATAACAGATTCGTTTAGCGAAGGTTGTCAAAAGAGACAGCACGCAGACGCTCTCTGTCAGTTTCTGGAAATTTTGCAATAATTTAAGAAGTTAACGCTGTCGTCAAGTTATGATATGATCCTTATATTGACATTTTAAGACAACATCGATTTCCTGTATGTTGCTTTAGAGAAATGAGTACCCCTAGCAGATATTTTCCGCCAATTTTTCAAAGGGAGACAACTTTCGGGACTTGCTGTTCGTTTTTCTGTAACCCCAAGGGTCAACTCTTAAAGGAGCAAATTCTTTTCTTTACGAGTTGACCGCTATTGACAGGAATACTTTTGAAAGACTCCTATTGACAGGAATACTTTTGAAGAACCCCTATTGACAGGAATACTTTTGAAGAACCCCTATTGACAGGAATACTTTTGGAAAGGTTGCCTCCCCTGAAAGTGTATCCCCTAAAAGAAAATAGCGTGCCCGTGCATGCTCAAACTTTTCTAAAGCAACATGTAAACTGCACACACACGAAAAACACACACAAAAACACAAACGACTAAAAAAAAAAGCATGCATTCTTTATCAATTTTAACGCGGAAAAAATCCCCCATGATACTGCACTGGTGGGACGATTGTCTCGGGGTGTAGACGAATCATTACGATAACACACCCGTGCGACACAATGCTCCTTTACATATCCCCAAAGGTGATTTTCTTTCTTATATTATAAACACATGTTGTGGGCGCTCGTAAGAACCGCCTTTTGTTTGTTTGATTTGAGGTTTAACGTCCCCGTCAACACTGTCTAGGTCATTTGGAGACGTTACTTCCAAATTTGTGGGACTTTTACCCGACATTGAGATGAAATGACATCTCAAGCCCTGTCGCCCAATGAAACCAATAGGGTTTATAAGCGTGGACGGTCCGACTCGCACCACTATGCCTTGGAAGGCTTAGATCCTCTAAGCGATTTACCAGTACTTGTGCACGGTCAGTTCAGCTCTGCGTTGAAGCATCACGCAGCCCATCTATTTCTTCAAGCAATGAGGGTGGAGGGTGGGGGCGGGGTTGCTGTATAGCAAGTAGTATGATAAGCAATAAACGACTTTTCTTCGTTTAAGCACCGTACAGCCCAATCTATTGCTCCAAGCCCCGATTGACGGAGGCCCTTATTCGGAAAAAAATTCCGATATAAAATCGTTGTATATAAAACTGAATCTTACACTTCTGGTTATTTCATATTGATAAATTTGTTTGCATTTGCACATCACGTGAACAAGTCCGTGAAATAAAGACCCCCCTAAACCCCACTTTATATAGAGAAAACTGGGGTTTAGGGGGTAAACATTATTTTCCTTATTTCTGCTCCTAGATATAGGTTGTGGGTACTCGTTAGAACCGCCTCAATGAGGCGGTTCTAACGAGAACCCAAAACCTATGTTTAGAGTGTAAATAAAAAAAAATATTACAAATTTTCATCAGAAAAATTACCATTTTTGAGGTTTGAAAAATGCACTATATCACACGGATGTGTAATCGTAATGGTATATATTATAAAGTATACATACATGCTACTGAAGAAAAGGAGGAGTCAACAAATATTAGTAAGCACCACGATAACACACTCGTATGACATAGTGCACTCTTATCATTTCTGCCAAAAAAAAACATTTTTTTTCTGATGAAAAGTTGATATATTTTTTTAATTACTCTTCAACCATAGGTTGTAGGTACTCGTTAGAACCGCCTTCCAACAAATACCCACAATCTGTGTTTTTGAGTGAGTGAGTGAGTGTTTGGGTTTTACGTCCCACCAACAGCAAAGGTCATACGGAGACGGGACCTTGGTTTAAAGACTCATCCGAAAGTCTATATGTGTGTTTGAGCAAAATACCGGAACTCCTGGGTACCTGTCTAAACCCATTTTTTCGCTATATAAAGTGGGGTTAAAAGGGGGTATTCATTACATGTACACAGACTTGTTTAAGTGATGTTGGAAACATATGGTGTGACTCCTTGTCAGCATGCCCAAGCTCATCAGGGCTAGGAGAAATAAATATGGCTGCATGATGCTTCCACGCTGAGCTGAATCCGATCGTCCATGAGTACTGGTTAACCGTTTAGAGGGCTGAAGCCTGCCCAGGCAAAGTGGTGCGAGTCGGACCGTCCATGCACATTGACCCTTTTGGTTTGTTTAAGTGGCAGGGCTTGAGATGCCATTTCATGTCGATATCGGGTAAAAGCCCCACAAAGTTGGAAACGTCTCCAAAAATGACCTAAATAGTGTTGACGCGGACGTAAAACTTCAATACCAAAAAAGAATGAAAAAGAAAAGAAAACGTCCCTAAATCATTCTCGGTACATGTACTCTTCCTTTAAGTGTTCTGGGGCAATATAGTAAGCTTCTAACCTTTCGCCAAAATCTGATAACATTGTGGAATCATTGACCTTTATTATGGTAGAATTTAAGAAATGTGATTCCGTATAATGAGATAAGAAATCAAATCTGAAGCTTCAACAGTATGTTTTCTGTGTTTGTATGTTTTTTCTAAACGTTTTTGTTGCTCAATTTATCGACTGATAGACAAAAAACGCATTCCTGTGGATGAGTTTTCTAACTTTTTCTCATCAGATATATGTTTTTATCACGTTCAATATCTTCCATGAGCATTTAGAGAATTGGATAAAATCATAAAAGTGCCGTATTGCGGAAAATCTAACTCTTCCACAATATGCGATGCAGTAGGGCCTACGCTAGGCGAACAATCAGATCTTTTTGTATCTTTTGTATCTTTGTGCTATCCGTACTAAAGGGCCGCTCAAGCAAGCATTGAAACAATACAACGCTCTTTGACAGAGCCAGAGAAAAATACAATCATGCTTCAAACTGCTCCAACGCCTTTGGGACCACGAACATTTGTTCGAGGTTCGGGAAGTTCGAGTCGCTAAGGGCCAATCATAGGTCCAGGCCAGAAGGCATACCGAGGCATTAAGCCGGTTCTAACGAGTACCCGCAATCTATATAAGGACTAGAAATAAGAACAATAAGAAAAATAAGTCCTTTTTTTCATATTAAAAAAATGGAGATAGAAGAGATGCCATTTTAGCACATGGGTGTGTTATCGTAAAATTTTAGGAAAAAAAAAAACATTTTCGTCCGATTGAGTCATAGTGCCGGATTTCTGAGATTTCGCCTGTGAAAATGACATGATACTGTGTATTATAAGTTTTTTGTTTTTTTGTTTTTGTTTTTAAATAAATACACACTGTTCATCATTGTGAGATTTGGGTCGCTGTTAAAGAATGGGGAAAATAATTATTGCTAATAAGGGGCGTCTGATGGTCGTTGGCTCGGTCCTTGCCGGGATCCACTACATTCTTTACTAGAGCTAGAACTTGAAACATTGTCTTCAGCCACTGCCCCACTTCCACATAGGAAAAAAAAAACATTATGAACTTAAATTGCTTATGTTGCAAAACAACAGGGTGGTTAGCTATGCATGACCCAAACAGGACGAATGCACTTCAAAATGAAAAAAAGTATAGCTAGGTAAGTATTTCATTACGCCAACACGCCTATACAAATACATTGCCACCTTTATCGCCGAAAATATGAAAATGTTATGATGAAAAATTGTGATATTTTTCTTATTTCTGCTCAAAATATAGATTGTGGGTACTCGTTAGAACCGCCTCATCGAAAATAAAAATAATGTATACCCCCGGAAACCCTAGGCATGTTTTCGTGATGGGGGGAACTGTAGGTTTTCTCGGAAGAAGGCGTATATAGGTTCGTAGCAGGTGTTAGTAATATTGTCTTTTTTTATGAAAATACATTAGAGTATTCCACAAAAAATCCATCTGATTTATGATGCTCATCATTTTGTAAATCAGATAAAGATTCTCGAATTTACGGCTCTGTGGTTCAGGGTCGATTCCCGGTTATTACGTCATCATATATGTAGACACGTGGTCATTGCATACGCACCTTCAGCGAGTTCTAGTAGTTCCGTATGAAGTAACTACGGAGTGTGAGAAAAAAATACACCTATTCAAGCATATAGAAAATTTTACCACCAAAATCTGAAAAATGTTCAGATAAAAATTCTGATAATCTTCATATTTCTGCTCCAAACATAGATTGCGGGTACTCATCAGTACCGCCTCGGCGAGGCGGTTCTGATGAGTACCCACAATCTATGTTTTGAGGCTGAAATACACCCATGTAGGTCCCCGTTTTACTATAAAATTAGGGTTTAAGAAGGACAACATTATATAGGCGTGTTTTCGTGATGGCCATCCATGATAAACTAGGCCCTATCCGAATAAAGGATCTACTCTTAAAAAAGGCCCACCTGATTGATAAGGGAGCGTTTTGGAAACAGATGTAGCACAACAATTTATGTACATGTATATGGCATTCGTGATTACAAACTCTGAAGAAGAAACGTGTTTCGAAAAAAAAAAAAAAAAAAAAAAAAAAAAAACAATGGAAACGGCTATTGCCAGTTAACTGGCAGTAGCGGTTTAACGTTAAAATTGCTATTGCAGAAGTGGTTTTACGTTAAAATGGTTATTGCCAGTTAACTGGCAATAGCGGTTTTTCGTTTAAATCGCTATTGCCACTTACATGCAACTTAAAATAACGAATTAATGTAAAAATCGCTATTGCCAGTTGGCTTGCCGAATCATTTCATTCCGGTTACAGTCGAACTTCGATGGCTCGAACCCCTTTGGGACCATGAAATTTTATTCGAGACAGCGGTAGTTCGAGCCACTGAAGGTCACTGCCAAGAGGCATAACGAGATACTTTTGAACATCTTTCGATGTTATATAATGAAAATGTTTGCTGTGTGTACACATTAGAATCGCCTCACCGAGGCGATTCTAATGAGTACACACAGCACACATTTGCCAGATAAAAGACTAAAATCTCCTTAATCATCCCCAACCATTTCTTATCTTGAGGATTTCCCTAGGGGCTCAAGTACGAGTTCGACCCACCATGGGAAACGAGCCATCGGTTTTCGAGCCATCGAAGTTCTACTATATTACTTTTAAAGAGGGGTATACATTAGTATTCTTATTCCTTCTCTAAAACATAGACTGTTGTTCCTCGTAAGCATCTCCCAGATAGGGCGGTCTTACGAGTGTTCAAACTCTGTTTTCACCATAAATGAGAATATCGCAATAATTCATTTGCATATTTTAAGCATCACGTGAACAAGTCCGTGGAATGAACACCGCTCTAAACCCCACTTTAAATAAAAAACTGGGGTTTACGGGGGTATACATTATTTTACTTATTTCTGCTCCAAGACAGTTTGTGGGTACTCGTAAGAACCGACTCAATGAGGCGGTTCTAAGTTCTAACAAGCACACATACGCTATGTTTGCAGCAAACATAAGAAACATAATACGGGTTTACATAATAAAAATAGCCATTTTGGATATGTGAGAAATGCACAGCGGATGTGTTATCGTAATTGAAGTGAAAGAAAAAAAGTAAGAAAGTATAAAGTTACACATTGTTGGCCTGAATTGTTTAAAATTGCAAAGAAAGAAAAAAAATCGATGAGGCAGTTCCAGTACCCGCATTCTATGTTAGAGGTTTTACGTCCCCGTCAACACTATGTAGCTCATTTTGGAGACGCTGCTTCCAATTTTGTGGGACTAGATGAAATGACATCTCAAGCCCTGCCGCCCAAAGAAACCAAAAGGGTTTATATGTAGGGTCCGACTCGTAACACTTTGTCTGGACAGGCTTAGACCTTCTAAACAGTTTACCAGTACCCATGGTCAGTCGGTTTCAGCTCTGCGTTGAGGCATCATGCAGCCCAATCTATTTTTCCAAGGCCCGATGGCCTCTATGTTAAAAAGGAAGTAGGAAATCGCCATTCAAGTAAGCACACTGGAGTGTGTAATGCCTCTAATTATTCAAATACGAACACATGACAGAGACTTTTTGCATGCTTATGTCAGTAGAGAATGTCCTGCTACCAAATGTTAAAGTTAATATTGGCATTTTAATATTTAAAAGCAGGCCAAATTCCAGTTTCAACTTAATTGGGCAGGAAAAAAAGATTTTGAAGTTTATTTCATACTCAACACGAACACAGCATGAAATTTGCATTGCCCATGCAGGTAAATGTTAATTACAAAAGAAGATAAACTGCGTGCATGGTGCAGGCCAAGATGCCTAAACGTAGGGCTATAAAAAGAACCTTTTGATCGTCACAGTCTACCAGTGACGCAAGCAACAGAGACAGATGAGCCGTCACGGATGCCAGGGTTAGCAACTCTTGCCTTCTTAAAGTCCTCGGTCAGACATTCTGAGGGGCACTTGCAGTGTTACACGATTTGCTGGTCGGAATTGACCACGTTCCAAAGCTGCGATCTGCAGCCTACTATTTTTCGGACCGCCTGTCGAAATTTTATGTAACTTACAGACCAGTTTCGTGCCTGGGGCGAGAATATAAGAATCTTAAATGGGTGTGAGGGGTGGATTGAAAAATCCGTCCCGAGGGACACTGTCCGGCATCACGAGGTTTGCATTCCAGAACAAATCAAAAAAATTTCAGACTGTCCCGAGGGACGGATTTTTCTATCCACCCCTCACACCCATATTGGATTCTATTTCTTGCATACCTTCCATTTCTATTGCGAATTTTTAATGCTGCTGTCACTTCGGTTACCGACGTCCGCCATTTTGTGATGACACAACAGGAATGTTTAGTGACGTCACGCATGACGACGCCGCGCATGAGCTTGTAATCAACCAGTGCATTTATCAAACACGCGATTATATTCGATTTGGGGTCGGAACACCAGGGTCAGAACATAAATTTCTATCCCAGGGTAAAATCACGGATTTCCTTGTCTGGTGTGCAAGAATGATGTCTCACTCCGTCTGAAAGCCTTCTACAAAGTGGGACAACTAATCCTTGACATGTTCTAGGGGTAGCCCTTATGTGTTTATAGCACCTGGTACCTTAAAAACCTGTTTCAGTCAGTCAGTCAGAAGTTATTTTCCTTGCTCAGCTGAACAAAGCAAAGAATTATGTACAGTGAAATTCCGCTATTAAGACCACCTAAAATGAAGAGTAATTCTGCATTAAAAAACTTCTTTAGTAGGTTGCAGTTATTCTTTCTTTGTGTTTTCTGTATATAGTATCCTCTGGTCAGAGACAACGTTTGGGACTGTTCAAAAGTGGTCTTAAAGACCACTTTTGAACAGTCCCAAAGGTGGTCTTATTATAGGAATTTTACCGTTTGTTTGTTTGATTTGAGGTTTAACGTCCCCGTCAACACTGTAAAGGTCATTTTGGAGACGTTGCTTCCAATTTTGTGGGACTTTTACCCGACATTGAGATGAGATGGCATCTCAAGCCCCGTCGCCCAATGAAACCAATAGGGTTTATTAGCATGGACGGTCAGCCTCGCACCATGGTTCCTGGACAGGCTTAGATCCTCTAAGCGGTTTACCAGTACTAGTGTGCGGGCTGGATTCAGCTCTGCGTGGAAGCATCATGCAGCCCATATATTTCTTCAAGCCCCTATGGGCGGGGGCCGCGGAATTTTACCGTATATATTATGATGGACCTGCTAATATTTATGAGTGGGGAAAATTTTCAGACTGTTTGAAACCTTCCGACCTGATAACCTAGGAGTTACTCGTAGTATACAGAGCGATAACCAATCAGTATGCCATTGTGAATAATTTGACATACTGGCATGCTCTTCCTTTGACATGTATGCAATTTACTTAAACTTTCAGTGGCATTTCTTTGGCACCTCATGTAATCTTTGCATTGAATGACTACATGGTGGGTATCATATGTAAAAATCTCAGACGTAAACATCTCTCTCTCTCTCTCTCTCTCTCTCTCTCTCTCTCTCTCTCTCTCTCTCTCTCTCTCTCTCTCTCTCTCTCTCTCTCTCTCTTCAGGAGCTCAAGTTTCCTACGTAATATATATTTTTTTTTTTCAATTTAAATTAATCTTCTCTCACATCTGTTTTACTGAAAATCAGTTTCCTTTGGCTTGAAGTAGGATTGAGAGGGATCAAACAGGTTGTTAATAGATGGATACGAGACTGAGCTCCAGTCGAGAGTGAGTACAGCAGAGGTTTGACTTTTCGGTACTTAGCGTTTTGTCCTTTCACATCACATGCACTTTATATTGCTATTGTACTTGACCAGAGAGACCGGATTATGAATCTTTTTAATACATTGAAGTATTTTATTTACATATTAGATGAAATATGTATTACATAGGTCATTAGGCATATCAATATTTTACACGTATATGTTAATGTTACATTACGGTAAAACCGGGAATATGCCTAAGTATAATAGAATTGACACAGACACCCAAAGACAAACCATAACAATAATAAACCGCGACAGAAGAACCGCCTTGGAACGGTCAGCGAAACGAATTCCACTGGGAAATCGATTTAACGTGGCCACAATCCTCGCCCATTTAGACAAATAATTTGTTAAGTCATGAAGGCCTCATCAGTGAACACAAAAATCAAACAACCACAGAGATGAAACAACGGTGAGGACTCGACAACAAGAAACCATTGACGAAAACCAACGGTTAGACTCCGATGGGCTCGACCAGAGACAGAGCATCAGGCATCTAAAACTGCCATTTTTTTCTGATGAAATTTTGTGATACGTTTCTTATTGCTACTGCTAACATAGAATGTGTGTGCTCCTTAGAACCGCCTCAAGTACCCCAATCTATGTTTTCGAGCAGTAATAAGCAATATATTTGTAATGTATACGTTTATCTCTGTGTATATAAGATAGCTTTTACGAAGGCATAGTTGGTTTGTTTGTTTGAATTTTGGTTAAACGTCCCCGTCAACACTATTTAGGTACTTTTGGAGACACTGCTTCCAATTTGGTGGGATCTGTACCCGACGTCGGTGTGAAATGACACCTCAAGCCCTGCGGCCCAATGAAACCAGAAGGCTTATATGCATTGGACGATCTGACTCACGTCGCTTTACCTGGGCAGGCTTAGTCTTTCTAAGCGGCTTACCAGTACTCGTGTGTGGTCAGATTCAGCTCTGTGTGGAAGCACCATGCAGCATAGACTGCACTGATCATTTGTAACTCGATGACGGTAAGAAGGCATGTCGGAGTTAGAGCTATGTATTTTTCTGCCTCTTAGACGGGGATCTCTTAGACATTCAGATTATCAGAAAGACGAAACACGACCTTCGTACGAATTCCTATCTCCTGACTATCAAAGAGATGTTTTGAGACCTTGTCTAACAATACATTTACAGTGATTTGACATCTGGCAAATAAAGGGTGTCTTACATACCTACTGTTAGCGAGGTATTGAACAAATCCAGGATAAAACACACAGCAAGAACTCGTCAGAAATAATAAAAGAACATTTCTACGAGCTACTTATCCCTTTATTACACTCCTAGAAATTTATAGCACAAGAATAAGAAAAACATCTGTAAAACATATACTTCAACAGCAGGAATGAGAAATGAACTATATAACACCACTTTATACTAATATTATATGCAATTTTCATACCACAAAGCTTGTACGTAATATCAGATGTTTTATCCGTATAATAAACGTATTTAATATAAGGTTCTACACCCTATGTGATATGCATAATATAATATATTACAATACTCGTACTGCACAATTATTCGCATTTAATGAACGTTTAAACGGTTTGTACACCCTATGTAATAGGCCTACAGTAAAATTCCTATATTAAGACCACCTTTGAGACTGTTCAAAAGTGGTCTTTAAGACCACCTTGAACAGTTCCAAAGGTGGTCCCTGACCAGGGGATACTCTGTGCAGAAAATACAAAGAAACACAAAGAAATACAAAGACAGAATCATTACGATAACACACCCGTACGACATAATGCATTTTTCTCATCTCCAAAATGACTACTTTTCTGATGAAAATCCGTGATATTTTTCTTATAAATACTGCAAATATAGGTCTTGGGTGCTCGTTAGAACCGCCTCATTGAGGCGGTTCTAACGAGTACCCACAACCTATGTCTCGGAGTAAAAATAAGAAAAATAATGTATACCCCCGTAAACCCCAGTTTTCTCTATATAAAACGGGGTTTAGGGGGGTCTTCATTTCACGGACTTGTTCACGTGATGAAATAGGCTTTTTAAAGCAGAATTAGTCTTAGTTTGAGGTGGTCTTAATAGCAGAATTTTACTGTATATACATAATATACTGATCTCAATTAATAATGCGAAAACACGGATGGCTCATTTACCAAGTTTTAGGCGAACTCGTTCTGCAGTCCCCATATTTCCATATATCATTATGTTTTGGATAATTCTTGAATATTTTTCTGATTTTACCTTGAAAAGGTATGATGTGTGTACTCATTAGAATCGCCTCAATGAGGTGATTCTAATGAGTACACACATGATTCTTTATTTCATACAAGATCGAAAATGTATCCCTGAGTTATCGCCAATATGCCTTTTGGCCTGACGTTGTGATTACCCTCAGTAGTCCGAACTATCCCTATCTCGAAAATATATCCATAGTCCCAAAGATATTCTAGAGATTGAACTTTGATTGAATATGTATATAGTTCACGGCGTCTGACCAGGGTCGCCACTGTTTGCTTATGCTCCTTTCTTCGATAGTTTTTAGAGACGTTGCTTCAAATTCATTACCTTAACAGGTCCGTGAAATGAAGACCCCCCTAAACCCCACTTTATATAGAGAACACTGGGGTTTACGGGGGGTTTACATTATTTTGCTTATTTCTGCTCCAAGACATAGGTTGTGGGTACTCGTTAGAACCGCCTCAATGAGGCGGTTCTAACGAGCACCTACAACCTATGTTTGTAGTACTGATAAGAAAAATATCACGGATTTTCTTCAGAAAAGTAGCCATTTTGGAGATGTGAATAACGCTCTATGCCTCACGGATGTGTTATCGTAATGTTTGTGGAACTTGTACCCGACATCAAGATGAAATGACACCTTAAGCCCTACTGCCCCAACAAACCAATATGGTTCATCTCGCACCACTTTGCCTGGGCAAGCTTAGACCTTCTAATCCACTTACCAGTACTCATGTGCGGTCAGTTTAAGCTCTGCATGGAAGCACCATGCAGCCCATTCTATTTCTCCAATCCCCGATGGGTGGGGCCCGCTGGACATGCATGGGTTAAGTATATCTTATAAATCGAACTTCAGTGCCTCGAACAGCTATTGATTGTTTCATGAAGATAGTTTCGAGACATATATAGTTCGAGCCACTGAGCATCACGTGAAAAAGTCCGTGAAATGAACACCCCCTTCAACCCCACTATATATAGAGAAAACTGGGGTTTACGGGGATATACGTTATTTTATCTTATTTCTACTCCATGACATATGTTGTGGGTACTCGTTAGAACCGCCTCAATGAGGCGGTTCTAACGAGCACACACAACCTGTGTTTGAAGTAAAAATAACATAAAAACCACAGATTTTCATCAGAAAAGTAGCAATTTTGGAGATTTGAACATGCACTATGCTGCATGTGTGTGTTAGCGTAATGGGGTGTTTTTCAGCGCCAGGCCAGAATGCATAATATGAATTTCTTTTCGATTTTCTTTAAAATAAAGGTATGACGTATGAACTCATAAGAATCTCCTCATTCGGGCGATTCTAATAAGTACACATGGCATACCTTTTGACAACATTACGACTCATCCGTGCGCCATAGTGCGTTTTGTCACATCTCCAAAATGGCTACTTTTCTGATGAAAATCCTGATGAAAATCCGTGGTATTTTCCTAATTTATGCTACAAACATATGTTGTGGCTGATTGTGCGAACCGCCTCTCCGAGTATCCGCAACTTACGTCTTTCAGCAGAAATGAAAAAAAAAAAATGTTTTTTTCTCTATTAGGGGGTGTTCATTTCACGGGCTTGTTCACGTGACATAATATAAGAAAATTATGCCAAATAATACAGTTGACGCTCGTTATCTCGAACCTCACGGGACCGGATAAAAAGTTCGAGTTATCCGTAGTACGCGATAACCAAAGTGTGACGTCACATGCAATGTCGGGCCCATTATTTGACGTGATATGCTTGGTATTCTTGGTTATTCTATAGCACTTACATGCACAGCCTATTGAGTTTTTAAAATCTGTTTATGAAAGTAATGGGGCTTGTCGAAGTATAGCAATTACAAAAGCTTTCTCTCTTGTCTTGTTGTCTTTTACATTCCTGCAAATTCGGGTATCCAAATAAGCTAAAAATAGACATGTACTTAAATGGACTGGTTACCCGCTTGTGAATGCAATGGTGAGCAGTACATGCTATACGTCATACGGTAGCCCCTTGCCCAGAAAGCTGGTCACCAGCCATCTTTTTAGGATCTATACTGTTTGAATATGCATCAGGACAAGGGACAGTACTCAATTTTGACACTAACGACGATTACGTAAAACAACCAGTTAAAGAGCCTTGTCATACCTAATTGTACAGTAATACAAATCAGAGCCGCCTTTTACCACGGAAATCTTTGAAACGAGGTGTTAAGATCAAAGGTTGAGCACCGCGTGTTGGTCTTTATTACACGCACGTGAGTTTCGTAATAGCGGTAAAGGTATTGTTTGTGCTAATTTTAATTATGAAAGGAGCTGGACATTGGAAAATTAAAACCATTGTGAGTATTGATAAACTGTTTTGTGAATTCTTTAACTGAAAGACCCGCGGCATCGTTTTTTTCGTTTGTTTGTTTTTTTTTTTTTTTGTTTTTTTTTTTCTTCTTTGCGTCTTGAATTTCGGTTCGAGAAACGCGGTAGTAAAGTCAATGAAAAATATATTCAGGGACTGAAAATGATGGGCGAGATAGCCGCAGTGTCGACTTAAAAGTAGTTCGACACATGCGAAGTTGAAATACAATAAATATATAGGGAACATATACGGGACTTAGAAATCGGTTCGACATGAGTGATAGGGTCGAGATAGGCGAGGTCGAGATAACGAGAGTCTACTGAATATCTGAAGTGCTGGAAACTGCTCCAAGGGACACAATAAAAACTTTGAAATAGCCATGGTAAACGAGCCTTCAAAGGTTCACTGTATATTTGTGTCAATATAGCTGCGGTTATGTTGGCTTTACATGCATGAATACCGTAGATTGACTTTAAAATGCGATCTGACAGTTGAAAGAATCTGTCAAAAAAGCTATATAAGAACATTACAATGATTATCCGGTCGGTAATCGTTTAACCCTTTTTGTACCAAATGGAATCTTCCTCCTTAGATATAGCAGGAGTCCATTTCAAAATTTAGGGGTGTCGGGTTGTTCTTTCATCAAAATTAATTTGGAATATGACTGAACATTTAGCAAACAGTGGTGGCCCTGATCAGACGCCTCGTTTGATCTGGGCCTGCACTGTTTGCCAGGGTACCCGTTTTTGGGTTTCCGGTACTAAATGGGTTAATACATGCCTTTTATATAACTTATGCTAATCTGATCTGTCATATTTACTTAATATGCATATGTACATTGTTAACCGACTGACTGCGAGCATTATTACATATGTAAATCCAATATACTCATGAACTTATATAATGCAACACTAATTTCTATTTTAAAATATTGCATTTGTATCTTATAGGAACTCACCCAAGGTCAACGATTCCAAATTGAATGTCTTTAATTTACAGGGTGCTCGAAGTTCATTTCAGTATACTTTGCACAGGCATGATACTTTACGTAGCGCCGCACCAGGCCTCCGTGGCCTAGTGGGTAAGAGCCCTGACTCTCAATCATTAGGTCTCTCGCCGCTGTAGTTCGAGCCCCGATCAGGTCACATGTGAGGCACCATGTTCTGCATCGCATGGTCAGGTGGTTTCGGGTACTGCGGTTTTCGCCCAACTCTGATTAACGATCGGCTCGAAATAAGTGAAGTAACCCTGAAAGGGCAGTAAAACAAAAAGAAAAAAATCTTGTGCAGTTTGTTCAACTGGTTTACGGAGACAAAATGTTAAATATTTTTTCGAACAAGACCAGAAAAAAGAAATCTGTGAGATGCCTTTCCATAGAAAATGGTCCTTTTAAAATTTGTGACAAACAATAAAAAAAGATCATGCAATAAATAAACGTTTAAAGCTCATAATAGCTCATCTTTCATGATCACAACAATACAACTGAATTTTACAATAAAGTATAAAAATAGCCTATGCGGATGGGCCTCGCCCATTGAGGCTTGGAGGAACAGATTGGGCTGCATTGTAACGCCGCTTATTGTCCACACAGCGCTTAATACTCATATGAACAATAAGCGCTAAATGTTCATTTTGCCAAACGGACAATGATAGATCAGTCAGAATACATTATCAACCGCTAATGTCCAAGTATAACAATTGTTACGTCTTGTTTACATGTAACGCATCATCGGTGCTGGACGGGATGTATACATGTATTTAAATCTGGGCCTTATTGCTTGACTTTTTTATGTATGCCCATCAAACTTCAGTATTATGAGACATTATGACCCGATATTTTACCTCCAAAAAGGTAGGTCACTATGGCCTATATTTTATGATTCAGTGATTTTGCCTTTTATCTTGAAGACTTTTTGGTATATGAACCTCATACTTTGGTATTATGAGTCATACTGACTAATAATCCCGAAGTACTGTGTTCATAAATCAAAAAGTGGAAAAGATTTTGATATCTAGCCCCATTCAGGGACATCAAACCTGGAGTCAGGAGTCATGGCATGAAAGCCGGCTTCCAGGGTACTGATTGTCCAAATATTTGTCAGGCAGGTTCATTCCTGCTTCTGGTAAAATGTAAGCCAGTACAACCTGTTGCATGCCAGCAGATGGGACTCGACATCTCGAGAGGGCAACCCATCTAGGAGTTGCTAGATCTCTAAACAAAGCTAGCGTGGGTAGTTGGAACACGTAGCATTGGTTAGCAATCCACCTAGGCGCTATAAACAAAACCTAGCCAGTGACAGGGGGACTAACTTCTTCTCAATTGTATACTGACTCCCCTACTGGGCGGACTAGCCTCGCGTTCCTTTGTGTAGAGCTGTGGCCGTCCAACGAGGCCCTGTGTTGGTGCTTGGTCACTCTGGCTGTGCACATGAAACTCATGGTTACTCTGCCACTGCAATGGGTTGATGGAGCTCTCAAGCCCTAGTCGGCAATCCATCTAGGAGAAGTCAACTCCAACAAAAACCTACATATCTGTATTTGCCTGTTCCAGCTATGTAAAATCTGCTTCGGTAGCTGGGGCGGAAGAAAACATTCCTCTGATTCAAAAAACCAAACGGCGATGCAACAGCATGATGTTAAGCATGGAGAGCATGACAAGGCACTAAGGAAGTCATTGTCATCAAATGCATCCGGGCTTAGCTCCAGATGTCTTGAAACTGTCTTGCCTCTGGATCAAGCTAGGTAAGGCCGGTTGACTTTGCGCGCCTCTCCCTCACTATAATCAAGTTCACAGCGCATGCATGTCATCTTAATCATATACACACAGTCAGAGCAGGAACACGTATGCATGAAACTCAAAAAGCCCTGTGACGATGGGCGAGCGGCGAAGCAGCAGATGAGGACACACGGGAAGCAGTAGTTGCGGACCTGCACACAGGCGGTTTGGTTCTATGTAGTCGCTTTCCTTAAGAATGAATTGGTACGGGGAATTCAGCAGCCGAACTGAGTGACTGAGCAGACCTTTTTAGGACCGCAATGCTCAACCCCTTAGCATGGGGAAGGGGCTAAAAAGGTGCCCTATACAACTGCCTGCTTCAAAACCTCTTGGCTGGTTAACCGCGACCAACAGGGATCCCATTTTGCGGTCGAGCAAGAAAGAAGAAAAAGGCAATACCTTTTTTTTCAAATCGGCGCATGGAATATGCACACCTTGATGACACGCGCACGGCACAGAGCCAGAGCTAAGGCATCACCAACAGAGCTGTCTACTCTAGCCTCTTTTGCTCTACCTGCAACAAATAGTTCAGAGCTAGAATTGGTATCATGAGCCATCTTAGAACACACAAACAGTAACATTTCTCAAATGTGATTAAGATTGGTCATTGTCAGTAATCACTGACGAACTATGGGTCAAAATATGAATGTTTTCTGATGATATGAAATTTTCAAAAAAAAAATAGCACCGTGAAGTTGAATACTGACAAGGTGTACAATTAGCGTTGGGATCGCACATACTATGGACAGCCGCGACGCTTAGTGTCAAACGACCAAAAAAAGCGTTGCGACTGCAATGCTTATTGTTCACGTTGATAATAAGTGTTGTGACGTTCATTGTTTAACATGAACAATTAGCGTAATCGCAACGCTTATTGCCCAGCGCTTTTTGTTCACATGAACACTAAGCGTTTTGTGGACACTCAGCGTTTTGTTGACACTAAGCGTTGTAACACTGCATTGTGCTTCCACGCAGAGCCGAAACTACTGCACTCGAGTACTGGTAAACCGCTTAGATGGTCTGAGCCTGTTCTGGGAAAGTGTTGAGCATCAGACCGCCCCTGCAAATAAACCATATTGGCTTCCTTGAACGGAAGGGCTTGCGATGTCATTATACCTCAATGTCGGGTAAACGTCTCACAAATTGGAAGCAGCGTATCCAAAATGACCCAAATAGTGTTGACCGGGACGAAAAACCTCAAAAGATACAAACGAACTTCCGTTGATATGTTGCATATACATAGTAGAAGTAAAACAAAGATCAGGAATTGATACAATTAACTTACTCCACCCATAAAAGACACCATATCGGGTTGCCCATGGGCGTAGACATTATAGACGTAGGGTTTAACTCGGAAGTACAGCAATTATTTACCCAATGCAGTTTGACCTTTATATTTATGCAACAAATATAAGAAAATGCGACGCATAGCAAGTATAAACTTTCACACAAAAAGAGGCCCAGGGGCAGAGCTCTATCACAGAATTGCTATCGCATTTGTACAAGCCCGTATTTGCTGTAATATTTCTACAGGCTGACACAAAATTTACATCAAAATTTACAAACTCTCAAGCATTACGGACCTTTGCCTATCCTTTATGCTCCTCAGGAGCCTTCGGCTCTGATGACCTAAAACTTGTCTCGCCGTTAGCAAAATGTTTGCATTAAACTTCAGTTAGTCTTCTATAAAGTGTAGGAAGGTTGTCTACTTAATCTTTCCAATAGTTTTGCAAGCATTCCATTTTATAAGGTGTTACAAGCATATTGAAGTTGCACATGTGCTTTTTTAAAGATGAAAAAGTACTTTTTGACATCATTTGCAACTTTGACATTTCAGACATTATACTTCAGTAGGCAGACTCCTGGGTGCAGCCTGGCAATCAGAATATTGTCAAAGAGAGTAAATTGCATAAAACATATTTCTGGGATATAACTCTTGACATTCACATTAAATATGTGCTCAGAGTAGACCTAGATGTTTGTGAAAGCTATACTTGTAAATACGTAGTGGTGCGTATCGGACCGTCCATGAATATAAACCCTATTGGTGTCATTGGAGGCAGGGATTGAGCTGTCATTTCATCTCAATGTTGGGTAAAAAAAACCCACAAAATTGAAAGCAACGTCTCCAGAATTACCTAAATAGTGTTGACGGGGACGTTAAACCTAAAATGAAACAAACAAACGTACAATAATAAGCATTTACAATGGCCACTGTCCAAAGGTGCAGTATATCCTGAACGCATGCTCTTGAATTTGCCAAGTAAATATTGAATTATCATGTTCTCAAATGTTGTCGTCATTGATGGCCGCTGACCACCTGTGGGCAAGTATCGCCGCAAACATGTTAGCGTGCTGGTTAAATTTCAATATAAGAAGTGAAAGAGAAAAATGAATGGAAGCGTCGAAATAGAAGAAATAACAACACTCCCCCTCTACCCTTACCTGCTGCAAGGACAGCCGACCTTGCCCAAATGTAAGCCAATATTAGTTTGACGCCGCAGTAACGCAAGATACGCGTCACCTTTGCCTCATCCAATCACCCATTCATCTTAAAACAGGTCACCCCTTTATGTGCCCATAGGTCTCCGGTTAATTCATTCAGCTGAAAATCATCTCCATGCGTCGCAGATGTAAAACGTAAATAGTGATTACCCAAGTAACAATGGATATCAACACGCGAAAGGATAAGCGAAGTGCCACAAACTGAAATGACTTTCAGTGGCGGCCGTAAAACGTCTCCCCGTACATCAACCATAGTGCAGTTTATATTTTGCTTTTGGTCCTTTGAGATCAGCGTAAATATTCTGAGAAATCGGAAATAAATTATTGGTTTAGACTCATATTCTAGACAGGTTTTTAATTATTTGGACCCCATTTCGATGTATATCAGTCTTTGAATCGACTGCCTATTCGAAATTCGCAAAATTGCAGTATGTTTCCTCTGGCTTTCGTTGCCGGATCATTGCAGGGTCACTGATGAGGCTTTATTAGCCGAAACTACGTAGTATGACCCATCTTCTTTCTTATGAATGTTTTCATTGCTCTTAAAGGAACTCATTTTTGATTTGTATTTCAAACATACTCAAAATCAGAGGCAAATCAATGAGTTCGTATGTTGTTACTGACAATGACCTATCTCAATCACGCGGGACATGCTACTGTTTGTGTGTTCTAAGATGGCTAATAAGAACAATTCTAGCCGCAGACAGAGCTACAAGGGGTTAGGCGAAGACAGCTCTGTTGATGATGCATTAGCTCTAACTTTGCTCTGTGCACGTTTCCGCTCGGCTTGGCTGATTCTCATTTTACCTCATATTCACTAGCACTTCTTCTGATGAGCCCTCGCTACTTTGTTCTGTCCTGTGCAGTTTGTTTCCACGACTCTGTTGGTATGCTTAAGTTCTGGGGAGAGGCTTTGAGGGTGTCCTTGTAACGCTTATTCTGACCACCATGGGTGCGTTTGCCCTTTTCTAGTTCTTCCCAGAGGATTATTTTTTGCAAACGTTCCTCAGGCATCCGGGTAACATGGTCTGTCCAGCTTAACTGTTCCAGTTTCAGAAGAGTATATACGATCCGCATTTCCATTACTTCTGTGTCTAGAATCCTGTCTTGCTACTTAATTGTTAAAATGTTTCTAAGGCAGCTTGCATGGAGGTGGTTCGTTCTTTTTGGCGTGTCGTTGGTAACGCATGCATGCATATAGAAGTTTTGGCAGCACCACGGCTCTGTAGACTTTCAGCTTTGTGTCAAACCTAACTTCACTTCGATCTCAAATACTACCACGTAGTCGTCAGAAGCCCCCTTGGTGTAGTGGTTATGCTTCTCGCCTTGTAAACTAGGGGTCGCAGGATCGATACCGGGCTTCTCCAGACTTTAGATGAGTCTTTAAACCGAGGTCCTGTCTCCGTATGACCTTAGCTGTTGGTGAGACGTAAAGCTCAAATACTCACTCACTACGTAGTCGACCACCAAATGCAGCAATATCTTTGGCAATCCTGACATTGACTTCACCATCAATGTGCAAGATTCTTGACACTGTGCTCCCAAGGTACGAGGGCCTCGTAGATGAACTTGTCTACAAAGTGCTCATTGTGATGAGGGGCTTCATGTAAGGCTTGCCAGGTGCTGGTTGATAGACCACCTCACTCAATTCTGGAATCGATGGCATCATATTAATGTGCATGATGTAGACAGTGGAGATTTTATTACTATTATTATAATAAATATTATTATTATTAGTTGTTGTTGTTTGAAAGCAATATTGCGTTATCAATGTTGGAGAGTTTAGATTTACATCTATCTATTGTAGATGGGTTTGTTTCTTGCAAAATTTATGACAAACGCGATGATTTCGATTTTGAGATTGTAAATTTTCCTTTTTTTTGGATGGTGATGTTCCTCGTGCACCATCCTATGGCGTTTATAGTTCGCATTTAATTCGATTTGCCAGAGTGTGTTGTCATGTAACTGACTTCAACACTCGAAATAAATTGTTAACTGCTAAACTTCTTAACCAGGGTTATCGGTATCATAAACTACGCAAAGCCTTTTCAAAATTTTATGGACGTCATTCTGATTTAATTTCAAAATTCAATATTGGACTTAAATCTCTTCTGCAATAAGGTCCATCGGAACCCGAATTTTATGGTGACTTAGTATATAAATTCAGAAAAACATAAAACTGCAATGACTTCAGCACCCAATTTCGTAAAATCATTCTTCGATATAAAAATATTGGGAACAACATAAATGTTATACGACGGACTGCATGCATGGTAGTTAACCCAATCACGGTTGACAACTTTGCTTCCCTCTTTAATTGCACGCCGGTGGGTCAGGATTCTATGACAGTTCCAGCGTAAAGGCTTACTGAGAATCAGAGAGAATTTAATTTTACGTATAATGTTGGTCGGTGCCCGATGCTCTGTCTCTGGTCGGTCCCATCAAGGTCTAACTAGTGGTTTTCTTTTGCTCCAACATTTCTGTGGTTCCTCACCTTTGTTTCAGCGTAAAGGCTTACTGAGAATAATTGTAATGTTGGTTGGTGCCTGATGCTATATCTCTGGTTTTCTTTTGCATTTCAGTGGTTTCTTGCTGTCGAGTCCTCTACGTTGTTTCATCTATGAGGTTGTTTGATTTGCTGCGTTCACGGAGATGTTGCACTGATGAGTTAGGCGGCCTTCATGCGGACTGAACAAATTATTTGTCTAAATCGCGACGGAAGTGAGGACGAGGATTGTGGCCACGTAAAATCGATTTAAGCCCTCCCCCCCCCCCCCCCCACCAAAAAAAAAAAAAAACCCCAACCCCAGTGGAATTCGTTTCGCTGACCGTTCCAAGGCGGTTCTTCTGTCGCAGTTTATTTTTTGTTATGGTTTTTCTTTTAGTGTTTGTATCGCTTATATTATTATCCCCACGTTTTTTGAAGAAAAGTGGGGATATTGTTATCGCCTCCGTCCGTCCGTCTGTCCGTCTGTCCGTGTGTCTGTCCGTCTGTCCGTCTATCTCCTCCTATACTGTTCATTGGAATTCAACCAAATTTGGTGTGTGAGTTACTTACATGAATGGCTTCTGCAAGAGCACATTAATTTTTTGACCAGCCCCCAGGGGTCCCTGGAAGAGGTCAAAACGTGGGGATTTGCGATGGCGCGCCATCGACTGCGCGATCTAGTTTTGTTTTGGATAGCCAATTAGCCATTTTGTGGGAAAGTAACTCTCCTTTTGGCTTTCCGCTATTGATGTTTCTATTGGGGTATGTTGTTTCATGTTTATGTTTCTTTTCCTTTGTTGTCTCTGACGGGAGCTGTGGATTAATTTTATCGATTTCTGATCATTGCCCTCACTTCTATTTCAGATAATGTTTTGGAGACAACAAGCAAAAATAATTCTTTGAAGATGTGCATTGAGAGAAAACTCGATCTGTACATAAGACCAACACGTCCGTGTGACATAGTGCATTCCCTTCTATCTCCAAAACTGATGGTATTTGCGAAGATCTGTTATAGATTTCTCAATTCTGCTTCGCACTGGCAGCACGAAATTATGCCTATATAATTTTGTCACCCTTAAAAACACGTTTTTGTGTTAAAACTGGGGTTTACTGGGGGTAAAAATTACTTTTCTAATTCCTGCTCAAAAACATAGATTGTGGGTACTCGTTAGGACTCTAACGAGTTCTCATAGTCAATTTTTTGAGCAGAAATATAAAACATGTCAGAATTTGTGATCTGTTAATTTTCATGTTTATTTTTTTATTATTTTTTTTTTTTTTTGTGGTGGTAAGTCTTAAAATGTTTTTGAATAGGACGGTGCACATAATGGAACCGCCTCAACAGTGTGACTGACATCTTGAATAACTTTGCCTATTAATTTGTGATCGCATCTACATATTCAGTGCATGTATGTTTCGTGTTTGTATATTTATTTATTCTCATTATATTCTTATTAATAGTTCGTGTAGGATTTAAAAGTAAAGCAAGCTCCTAGCCTAGCATCAGTCCATTAAGCAATGAAACAAAAATAATAAATAAATAAATAAATAAATAAATAAATAAATAAATAAATAAATAGAAAAACACCCTAAACAATGTCTAGATGTGTCCGATTTAACCTTTACCCACTGCATAAATTAATTAAGCCAATCCCAGTGCTGATTATCAACCAATCAAATTACTTGATGTAATATATGTGTTCAATTCATAAACTGTATGTCCGGATCAGATGGCTTCTTAAAGAAGCCATCTGATCTGGACCTACACTATTTGTAATAAAAGGAGTTGTCATGAACAGCGGATAAGCGTTAATGTGATGGAGTTAGATATTTGGAATGGCAAAGATATTTAGGTTTTATTATTACAATCAGTTATCAGTGTAGTCTGGGACCAGTCTAAGATGTTTCGGTATCGGTATTCTCCAAAGATATTTCTCAACAATACCGTGGATGTTTGGGATCTTTCATCTTATTACATCTTTCCTGCGAACAAAGAGCACAAGTAAACATTTTATGGCATGAAAGTAACGAAATTAATCGTAAACCGGGTATAAAGTGTGTTTTGTAGATTATTTTATATTATTATCATTTGTACCTGTCATTTTCAGTGGCAATTCTACTTAATATCGCCACTTTTACTGACATTTTAGTACCATGCATGCATGTGGTTTATAAAAAACGAATAGCAGATGGTAGCGCGAATATTTAAGTTCCCAGAAAATGCTGATAGTTTACTTTAGGACGAGACGTTCATGAATCTGTTCCAAATATAGTTTTATTACCGGTAAACCACCGTATCAAAGGCTAACACGCCCGACTAAGATTTTTGTTTATTTCAGTGGAACTTTTCATATTTTTCATATTTGTGCTCAAACACAGATTTGGAGAACCACAATCAATCCCATCAGCGCAAAACTTAAAAAATAGTATGTAGCTTGTAAACCCTTTTTTTTTTTCGTCTATTATCTTCATGCATTGTGTTTGACCCAATCACGGTCAGACATTATGCTTTCAACTTTAATTGCACACCGGTGGATCAAGGTTCAGACTCCATGATGGCTTTGGCTTAAAGCTATTTATTGGTTGGTCTGAGCCGGAATTTTTATGTCTGTTGCTTGATCCAACGGGGTTTAATTGCTGGTTTTCTTTTGCCCCAGTGTTCCTGTGACGTTTTGTTCAGCACCGGATGGCTCAGTTCGTTTTACTGTCGAATCAACTGGGCTATACATGTAATTGTGATTTCTTTGTTTACCGAGTTGATTTACTGATGAGTTAGAAAACATCACGCGGACCAAACAAATACTTGTTTGAACCACAGTGAAAGTGATGGTGAGGGTTGGGATCCCGTAAAGTTAACTTAGACCCACCAGTAATGTTTACTGACCGTTCCAAGTCGATGCTTGTGCTGTGGTTCCTTCATGTTTTGTGTTGATGGTTCCGATTCTTTCCCTAATCACACATGTTGTTACGTTGATGTCTCTGATTCTTCCCCCTTTTTGGTTGTTCATTTTAGTTACGTTCGTCCTTCCAGTTTAATGTTTGTCATGTTGGTGACTCTGATTCTTTCCCCCATTATATATTGCTCCTTTTTTGTTAGGTTTGGATATTTTGAGTCGCCACCTTTTTGGGAAAGAGCTGCTGACTCGGTTTAACTGTTGTCCATTTTGTTTCCTCTCGTCAAAAATACTGTCATCACTCCATGTTTCGACGTCTTTCCCTAGTGATATTGTGGGAAGAATTTTGGATCTGATCGTATCAGTTCCTGATCGTTTCTCTTTTTAATTTTAACAATTTTATTCATAACACGGACGAGATAATGTTATGAAAATCTTGATTGTTTAGGCTAGGATAAAACTTGCATGCATCTTTTCCAAATTACAATTTTCTTATACTCATGGCGACAAGCACCATATTCAGATAGTTGTTAGGATAGTTGTAAGGGAAACTAGAAAGTAAAAAGGTTTCCAATTGTAGATTTTTCCATAAGGGAATAATAATAACCAACCACTTGTTTTACTTCAACTCTTTACCAAATTTTCGAGGGTCTCCCCTCTTCATCAGAGTTATATGTAGAGTGCAGAATCCATATAACCCTGATGAAGAGGGGAGACCCTCGAAAATTTGGTAAAGAGTTGAAGTAAAACAAGTGGTGGGTGAAAAGGTTTCACACGAAATAGTAATGAAGGCAATGGTCAGTAATCGATAAAATTACCTGACACCCTTCATTCAGGGGATAGATTGGTGAAGCGAATGTGTTGTGTATCTTGCGTTAGCGGGGATCCAACTGATATTGGCATACTGTTGGGCAAGGCCTATTGTCCTTGCAGCAGGAAAGGGTAGAAGGAGAATGTTGTTACGTTTTTCAGTTTCTACACTTCCATTAAATTTCCCCTATCTCCCCTCTCCCACACTTTTATCTCCTCTACTTTCACTTCTGTTTCTTTTCTCCCTTTTTTCTGGGAGACGACACAAAATGACCGAAATACATCCTTCATCAAAGACACCATAATTAACCCTTCTCTTGCTGAATATTCTGTTTAGCCACACCCATTTCTGACTTTGAACCAATCAGATTACTTGATGTAATTTATTCCTTCAAATTCATAAACTGAATGTCAAACAGTGTAGATCGTGATCAGATGGCTTCTTCAGAAGCCATCTGATCAGGATCTACACTGTTTGCAAAGATAGGGGTTGTCGTGAACAGCAAGATAAGGGTTAGAACATCACAAGCAGAAAACCAAATGCATCACGTGAACAAGTCCGTGAAATGAACACCCCCTAAACCCCACTTTATATATTCTGCTCCAAGACATAGGTTGTGGGTACGCGTTAGAACCGCCTCGACGAGGCGGTTCTAACAAGCACCAATAGCCTATTTTTAGAGTATTAATGAGAAAAATATAATAAATTTTCATCAGATAAATAACCATTTTGGAGTTATGAAAGAATGCCTGATGTTACACGGATGGTCACGGATCTGTTATCATAATGGAAAGACCAGGTAAGATAAAGGCACATCATTACATAAAACATCACGTGAACCATTAAAACAAAGTAAAAAAAATGCAATACACTCGCCCCAAGACGGTCATGGGGCGTGGTAGCCTGGTGGTTGGCGCACTTGACTGTGATGCTAGAAGGGCCGGGTCCGAATTACGGTATCGGAATTAAAAACCACGGTGTCCGAACATGCATCGCGAGTAATGATCAAATGTGACGGATCGAGTAGGGTGTAATGCCGGCACTCCATCCTGGGCACCTCCACGCAGGGAACGTTTTGCTCCACCGTGGAGACGCTCGAAAATTGCAGTTTCAGTTATACTAGACTGGTTCAATTTGTTTTACATTACCGGGGCGAATCGCAATTGTTACTTTTTATTACTAACAGTTTTGTTTTTAGGCCCTTTCACTATCGTTAATAAGAATTGTTTGAAAAACCTGAGTATCCGCAGAAAAAAAAACTGGCCTTTCATTGCAAAACAGTTTTAAATGTATATCAGGTTCTGTCCGTTCGCTCCACGCTGGGAACTTTCCAATAATGCCGGTGCTCCATGCTGGGCACCTCCACGCCCAGAACGGCCACTCCTTTGTGTCCAATAGAACGGTTGATTTATTAATTTCATATTAACCCACCCGTATCGAGACCATTAAACTACAGGACCTTAATAATCCTGAGCTGTTGGGCACGTTAGCAGTCGTACCAGAGTTCTAGCGTTCGCTTAAACTGTGCTAGGCGAGGAGCAACTATAACACTTGTTCCTGTCATTGCTCCACGCTGGGCACGTAGCAGTCGTACTGGGTCGTTTGCTTGAAATATGCTGGATTGTAGCGACTGTTAGACCTATTAGGATGTCCTTTCTCCACGATGGGCAAGTAAGTAGTCGTACTGAAGCAATCTCTTGAACTCTGCTCAACATAAAATGACTTTAGTAAGACCTATTTCTCCCTATTTCTACCCTTATCAAACTGGAGGGTTTGCTTTAACGGTGCTATTGATGGAGCGACTATAAGACCCTTTTCAGCCCTTGCTCAATGCTGGGTGTGTTAGCAATCGAACTGGAGCGTTTGCGTTAACAGTTCTGGACATGGAGCGAATTTAGACCCGTGAGGGTCTGAGAGCAAAATATGAGCTTTTTTATATTTAAAGCTTTTACTTGTAGTAACGTTACTTATTTGAGTTGTTTCCCTTGTTTTATTGGTGGACTTAACGTGTTATTTTATGGAAATTCGTAAACGATCTGATTTATATTTGATAATCCTGAATTTGTTTGCATCATATACTCAGTATTGGTTTGTATGCCTATTGCTCAATGTTTAGATTGACTTTGGCAGACAAATGTTACTCAAAGTATTGCAAACGGATGCAAGGTTACCACAGCATGCTTATAAGATTCATTTAATATATATAGTTTGCGTCAAGCGGGATTAGAATTAGCTACACACTATATATACCATGCGGCTATTCCTGCCGTTTCTTTACGAGTCGTATAGTATTTAGTGTGTGATTTGAGGTTTAACGTCCCCGTCAAAAGTGTAAAGGTCGTTTTAGAACCTTGCATCCAATTTTGTGGGGTTTTTTTTTTACCCGATATTGAGATGGAATGACATCTCAAGTTATGTCGCCCAATGTTTTTAGCATGGACGGTCCGCCTCGCACCGCGGTTCCTGGACAGGCTTAGAATCTCTAAGTGGTTTACACGACGCTGGGCACACAATATATATTTCCAGAGTGCTCGCATGCTCTGTGGTGAGAAAAGAAAAACTATCTGACCATTGCCGGCCTCGCTCCTCGCTGGGCACACTATGTATATTTCCAGAGTGTTCGCATGCTCTGTGCTGGGAACAGAACAACTATAAAAGCATTGCCGGCCTCGCTCCACGCTGGGCACACTATATATCTTTCCAGAGTGCTCGTATGCTCTGTGCTGGAAACAGAACAACTATTAAACCATCGCCGACACCGCTCCCCGCTGGGCACACTTTATATATTTCCAGAGTGCTCACATGCTCTGTGCTGGGAACACAACAACTATAAAACCATTGCCAGCATCGCTCCACGCTGGGCACACTATATATATTTCTAGTGTGCTTGCATGCTCTGTGCGGGGAACAGAACAACTTAAAGACCATTGCCGGCCTTGCTCCACGCTTGGCACACTGTATATATTTCCAGAGTGCCCGCATCCTCTGTGCTGGGAACAGAACAACTATAAGACCATTGCGGGCCTCGCTCCACGCTGGGCACACTATATATATTTCCAGAGTGTTCGCCTGCTCTGTGCTGGGAACAGAAAAACTATAAAAGCATTGCCGGCCTCGCTCCACGCTGGGCACACTATATATCTTTCCAGAGTGCTCGTATGCTCTGTGCTGGAAACAGAACAACTATTAAACCATCGCCGACCCCGCTCCCCGCTGGGAACACTATATATATTTTTCCAGAGTGCTAACATGCTCTATGCTGAGAACACAACAACTATAAAACCATTGCCAGCCTCGCTCCACGCTGGGCACACTATATATATTTCTAGTGTGCTTGCATGTTCTGTGCGGGGAACAGAACAACTGTAAGACCATTGCCGGCCTCGCTCCACGCTGGGCACACTATTTATATTTCCAGAGTGTTCGCATGCTCTGTGCTTGGAACAGAACAACTATAAAAGCATTGCCGGCCTCGCTCCACGCTGGGCACACTATATATATTTCCAGTGCTCGTATGCTCTGTGCTGGAAACAGAACAACTATTAAACCATCGCCGACCTCGCTCCCCGCTGGGCATACTATATATATTTCCAGAGTGCTCACATGCTCTGTGCTGGGAACACAACAACTATTAAACCATTGCCAGCCTCGCTCCGTGCCGGGCACACTATATATATAGTGTGCTTGCATGCTCTGTGCGGGGAACAGAACAACGTAAAGACCATTGCCGGCCTCGCTCCACGCTGGGCACACTATATATATTTCCAGAGTGCTCGCATGCTCTTTGCTGGGAACAGAACAACTATAAGACCATTGTTTACCTCGCTCCACGCTGGGCACACTATATATATTTCCAGAGTGCTCGCATGCTCTGTACTGGGAACAAAAACCGCTATAAGACAATTGTTGGCCTCGCTCCACACTGGGCACACTATCTATATTTCCAGAGTGCCCGCCTCCTCTGTGCTTGGAACAGAACAACTATAAGACCATTTCCGGCCTTGCTCCACGCTGGGCACACTATATATATTTCCAGAGTGCTCGCATGCTCTTTGCTGGGAACAGAACAACTATAAGACCATTGTTGGCCTCGCTCCACGCTGGGCACACTATATATATTTCCAGAGTGCCCGCCTCCTCTGTGCTTGGAACAGAACAACTATAAGACCATTTCCGGCCTTGCTCCACGCTGGGCACACTATATATATTTCCAGAGTGCTCGCATGCTCTTTGCTGGGAACAGAACAACTATAAGACCATTTCCGGCCTTGCTCCACGCTGGGCACACTATATATATTTCCAGAGTGCTCGCATGCTCTTTGCTGGGAACAGAACAACTATAAGACCATTGTTGGCCTCGCTCCACACAGGGCACACTATCTATATTTCCAGAGTGCTCGCATTGTCTGTGCTGGGAACAGAGCAACTATAAGACAATTGCCGGCCCCGCTTCACGCTGGGCACACTTCATATATTTCCAGATTGCTGGCATGCTCTGTGCTGGGAACAGAACGACTATAAAACTATTCCCGGCCTCGCTCCACGCCGGGCACACTATATATATTTCCAGAGTGCTCGCATGCTCTGTGCTGGGAACAGAACAACTATAATACCATTGCCGGCCTCGCTCCACGCTGGGCACACAATATATATTTCCAAAGTGCACGAATGATCCGTGCTTGGAACAGAACAATTATAAGCCATTGCCGGCCTCACTCCACGCTGGGCAAAGTATATATATTTCTTGAGTGCTCGCATGCTCTGTGCTGGGAACAGAACAACTAAAATTCCATTGCCGGCCTCGCTCCACGCTGGGCACACTATATATATTTCCAAAGTGCACGAATGATCCGTGCTTGGAACAGAACACATAATAAGCCATTGCCGGCCTCGCTTCACGCTGGGCACAATATATATATTTCCAGAGTGCTCGCATGCTCTGTGCTGGGAAGAGAACAAATATAAGATCATTGTTTGCCTCGCTCCGCGCTGGGCACAATATATATATTTCCAGAGTGCTCGCATGCTCTGTACTGGGAACAGAACAGCTATAAGACAATTGTTGGCCTCGCTCCACACAGGGCACACTGTCTATATTTCCAGAGTGCTCGCATTCTCTGTGCTGGGAACAGAACAGCTATAAGACAATTGCCGGCCCCGCTCCACGCTGGGCACACTACATATATTCCAAGATTGCTGGCATGCTCTGTGCGGGGAACAGAACGACTATAAAACTATTCCCGGCCTCGCTCAACGCCGGGCACACTATATATATTTCCAGAGTGCTCGCATGCTCTGTGCTGGGAACAGAACAACTATAATACCATTGCCGGCCTCGCTCCACGCTGGGCACACAATACATATTTCCAAAGTGCACGAATGATCCGTGCTTGGAACAGAACAATTATAAGCCATTGCCGGCCTCGCTCCACGCTGGGCACAGTATATATATTTCCAGAGTGCTCGCATGCTCTGTGCTGGGAACAGAACAACTATAATACCATTGCCGGCCTCGCTCCACGTTGGGCACACTATATATATTTCCAAAGTGCACGAATGATCCGTGCTTGGAACAGAACAATTATAAGCCATTGCCGGCCTCGCTCCACGCTGGGCACAGTATATATATTTCCAGAGTGCTCGCATGCTCTGTGCTGGGAAGAGAACAAATATAAGATCATTGTTGGCCTCGCTCCGCGCTGGGCACAATATACATATTTCCGGAGCGCTCGCATGCTCTGTGCTGGGAACAGAACAATTATAATACCATTGTTGGCCGCGCTCCACACTGGACACACTATATATATCAACAGGGCGCTCGCTTGCTCTGTGATGGGAACAGAACAACAACAAGACCATTGTTGGCCTCCCTCCATGCTGGGCACACTACATATGTTTCCAGAGTGCTCGCATGCTCTGTGCTGGGAACACAACACTATAAGACAATTGTTGGACTCGCTCCACGCTGGGAACACTATCTATATTTCCAGAGTGCTTGCATTGTCTGTGCTGGGAACAGAACAACTATAAGACCATTGCCGGCCCGCTCCACGCTGGGCACACTATTTATATTTCCAGAGTGCTGACATGATCTGTGCTGGGAAGAGAACAACTATAAAACCATTCCCGGCCTCGCTCCACGCCGGGCACACTATATATATTTCCAGAGTGCTCACATGCTCTGTGCTGGGAACAGAACAACAATAAGACCATTGCCGGCCTCGCTTCACGCTGGGCACATTATATATATTTCCAATGTGCTCGAATGATTCGTGCTTGGAATAGAACAACTATAAACCATTGCCGGCCTCGCTCCACGCTGGGCACATTATATATATTTCCAGAGTGCTCGCATGCTCTGTGTTGGGAACAGAACAAATATAGGACCATTGTTGGCCTCGCTTTACGCTGGACACACTATATATATTTCTAGAGTGCTCGCATGCTCTTTGCTGGGAACAGAACAAATATTATAAGACCAGTGTTGGCCTCGCTCCACGCTGGGCACATTATATATAATTCCAGAGCGCTCGTATGCTCTGTGCTTGGAACTGAACAACTATAAGACAATTGTTGGCCTCACTCCACGCTGGGTACACTATATATATTTCCAGACTGCTCGCATGCTCTGTGCTGGGAACAGAACAGCTTTAAGACCATTGTTGGCCTGTCTCCATGCTGGGTACACTATATATATTTTCCAGAATGCTCGCATGCTCTGTGCTGGAAACTGAACAAATATAAGACCATTGTTGGCCTAGCTCCACGCTGGGCACACTATATTTATTTCCAGAATGCTAGCATGCTCTGTGCTGGGAAAAGAAAAACTATCTGACCATTGCCGGCCTCGCTCCTCGCTGGGCACACTATGTATATTTCCAGAGTGTTCGCATGCATTGTGCTTGGAACAGAACAACTATAAGACCATTGACGGCCTCGTTCTACGCTTGGCACACTATATATATTTCCAGAGTGCCCGCATCCTATGTGGTGGGAAAATAACAACTTTATGACCATTGCCGGCCTCGCTCCACGCTGGGCACACTATATATATTTCCAGAGTGTTCGCATGCTCTGTGCTTGGAACAGAACAACTATAAAAGCATTGCCGGCCTCGCTCCACGCTGGGCACACTATATATCTTTCCAGTGTGCTCGTATGCTCTGTGCTGGAAACAGAACAACTATTAAACCATCGCCGACCTCGCTCCCCGCTGGGAACACTATATATATTTCCAGAGTGCTCACATGCTCTGTGCTGGGAACACAACAACTATAAAACCATTGCCAGCGTCGCTCCACGCTGGGCACACTATATATATTTCTAGTGTGCTTGCATGCTCTGTGAGTGGAACAGAACAACTTAAAGCTCATTGCGGCCTCGCTCCACGCTGGGCACACTATATATATTTCCAGAGTGCCCGCGTCCTCTGTGCTAGGAACAGAACAGCTATAAGACCATTGCCGGCCTCGCTCCACGCTGGGCACACTTTATATATTTCCAGAGTGCTCGCATGCTCGTATGCTCTGTACTGGGAACAGAACAGCTATAAGACCATTGTTGACCTCCCCCAATGCTGGGCACACCATATATATTTCCAGACTGCTCGCATGATCTGCGCTGGGAACACAACACTATAAGACAATTGTTTGCCTCGCTCCACACTGGGTACACTATCTATATTTCCAGAGTGCTCGCATTGTCGGCGCTGGGAACAGAACAACTATAAGACCATTGCCGGCCCCGCTCCACGCTGGGCACACAACATATATTTCCAGAGTGCTGGCATGCTCTGTGCTGGGAACAGAACGACTATAAAACTATTCCCGGCCTCACTCCACGCCGGGCACACTATATATATTTCCAGAGTGCTCGCATGCTCTGTGCTGGCCAGGTCGCTTGAATTGTACCGCAGGTGGAGCGACTGTTATGCCTACTCTTGCCACTGCTCCACGCTGGGCACTTTCACAATCTTAATGGCGTTGTCGCACAGAGCGTGCGACAGATCCAGTAGAATATGTACCGCTCCCAGCGTGGAGCATAAGCAGGAAAAGGTATTATACTTGCTCTGTACCTAGCAAAAGAGCTAGCGACCGATCCAGTAGGACACGTAACGTTCCCAGCATTGAGCAAGTGCAGAAAAAGAGCTTATAGCCGCTATGTTTCCGGCAAAGAGGAAGCGACTGCTCAGATAGTACTGTCAAAGTGTCCAGTAGAATGCGAAACGTTCCCAGCGTGGAGCAAGGGAGGAATCAGTTTTAGAGCTGCTCCGCTCACAACACAGAGAAGCGACTGCTCCAATACAATATGCAACGTCCCCAGCGTGGAGCAAGGACAGGCCGGCGATCCATGCTGGGCACCTCATTTGCTCCACCGTGGACACACTCTTTTCTAGCAGTTGCAGCTATACTTTGAAGCAATAGTTATATAAATTTATCATTGTCAATTTATTAGCTCCTGTTGAGTAGAAGTCAAATTATGACGATTTAATGTAACGATGTAGATGTAGCCTATTATACTTTATAGAAATACGATTGGAGAGCATGCATCTTGTCACTTTCAAGTTATCATTAGCAAAAGTTGATGCTTGAACCTGGCAAGGGAGACAACAATAGAATCGGAACCACAAGAAAAGGTTATTTCATGTTAAACAGCTAATGTCTGCGTTTGACTTTCAACAATGTGAAAAATAAATTCCAAAAATAAACAATATTTTTTTCAAGAGTGTTGTTTTCATCGTGGTAGTTTTTTTTGTTCGTATTTAATCGAATACTTATCGGCCATGAGGCACCAGCCTTACTTAAAAATACATAGTGACTAATATATATATATTGTTTTGTGAGCATAAAAATGTCATATCATATCGTCAATAAATAAGTCGTGATTATACACCAAACCGTTTTTCAAGTGAAGAAAAATTTATTTTAACTCGGTATAGTTTTTACAAGTTAAAGCTTTTTCTACCGACTATATAGGGCCTTACATGTTGGAAACATTTCAGCTTAGAAATACTACTTCAAAGTGAACACAAATTAAGATGAAGTGTGGCTGTGCTTGCATGGGAGCGGTCGCTTGGTCTGTGCTGGGCACGGAATAACTATTATACATTCCTGCCCTTGCTCCATGCTGGGAACTTTCAGAATATATTATACTGAAGCATTCAGGAGCACGGAGCACGGAGCAACTTAAGACCTAAACCTGCACTTGCTCCAAGCTGAGCACGTTACGTACTGTAGTGAAACGGTCACTTTCTCTGTGCTGGGCACGGATCAACAATAAGAAAGACCTATTTCTTGCCTTGCTCCACGCTGGGGACGTCACGTGTTCTATTGGATGTTTCGCTGGATATAAGATCTATTCTTGTCCCTGCTCCACGCTGGGAACGTTGCATATTGTACTGGAGCAGTCACTTGCTCTGTGCTGTGAGCGGAGAACTTTAAGACATATTCCTGCCCTTACTCCACTCTGCGTTCGTTATTACACTGAATTTGTTTCTTGCTCTGCGCTGAATACGGAACAACCTGCCCTTGCTCCACGCTGGGCACGTTACGCATTCTACTGGAGCGGGAGCTGTGCTAGACACGAAGAAATATAAGACCTATACCCCGAGAATTGGCGCACCGGAAGTATATAGGGCCTATATAGCGTACTTCGTTGCACCGTGCTAGCAGAGAGAAATCCAGCGTCCCGGAAGAAAACATAGCGTGCCCAGCACAGAGCAAGCTAGAGCTCCGGAAGAAAATAAAACGTGCCCAGTGTGGAGCGAGGCCTATGTCTGTGCGGGGAACAGAACAACTAAAAATCCATTGCCGGCCTCGCTCCACGCTGGGCACACTATATATATTTCCAGAGCGCTCGCATGCTCTGTGCTGGGAACAGAACAACTATAAGACCATTGTTGGCCTCGCTCCACGCTGAATACACTACATATATTTCCAGAATGCTCGCATGCTCTGTGCTGGGAACAGAACAACTATAAGACCATTGTTGGCCTCGCTCCACGCTGGGCACACTATCTATATTTCCAGAGTGCTCGCAAACAGAACAACTATAAGACCATTGCCGGCCCCGCTCCACGCTGGGCACACTATATATATTTCCAGAGTGCTGGCATGCTCTGTGCTGGGAACAGAACAACTATAAAACCATTGCCGGCCTCGCTCCACGCCGGGCACACTATATATATTTTCAGAGTGCTCGCATGCTCTCTGCTGGGAACAAAACAATTATAAGACCATTATCAGCCTCGCTCAACGCTGGGCACAATATATATATATTTTCAAAATGCTCGAATGCAATGTGCTTGGAATAGAATAACTATAAACCATTGCCGCACTAGCTCCACGCTGGGCACAGTATATATATATTTCCAGAGTGCTCGTATGCTCTGTGCTGGGAACAGAACAAATATAAGACCATTGTTGGCCTCGCTTCACGCTGGGCACACAGTATATATTTCCGGTGTGCTCGCATGCTCTGTGCTGGGAACACAGCAGCTATAAGACCATTGTTGGCCTCGCTCCATGCTGGGCACACCATATATATTTCCAGAGTGCTCACATGCTCTGTGCAGTGAACAGAACACTATAAGACAATTGTTGGCCTCGCTCCACGCTACGCACACTATCTATATTTCCAGAGTGCTCGCATCGCCTGTACTGGGAACAGACCAACTTTAAGACCATTGCCGGCCCCGCTCCACGCTGGGCACACTATACATGTACATATTTCCAGAGTGCTGGCATGGCCTGTGCTGGGAACAGAACAACTATACAACCGTTCCCGGCCTCGCACCAAACCGGGCACACTATATATATTTCCAGCGTGCTCGCTTGCTCTTGTGCTGGGAACAGAACAACTATAAGACCATTGCCGGCCTCGATCCACGCTGGGCACACTATATATATTTCCAAAGTGCTCGAATGATCCGTGCATGGAACAGAACAACTATAAACCATTGCCGGCCTCGCTCCACGCTGGGCACAGTATATAGATTTCCAGAGTGTTCGCATGCTCTGTGCTGGGAACAGAACAAATATGAGACCTTTGTTGGACTCGCTCCGCACTGGGCACACTATATATATTTCCGGAGCGCTCGCATGCTCTGTGCTGTGAACAGAACAACTATAAGACCATTGTTGGCCTCGATACACGCTAGGCACACTATATTTATTTCAAGAGCGCTCGCATGCTCGGTGCTGGGAACTGAACAACTATAAGACCATTGTTGGCCTCGCTCCACGCTAGAGAAACTATATATATTTCCAGAGTGCTCGCTTGCTTTGTGGTGGGAACAGAACAACTATAAGACCATTGCCGACCTCGCTCCACGCTAGGCACACTATATATATTTCCAGAGTGCTCGCATGCTCTGTGCTGGGAACAGAACAACTATAAGACCATTGTTGGCCTCGCTCCACGCTGGGCACACTTTTTATATGTCCAGATATCTAGCATGCTCTCTGCTGGAAACAGAACAACTGTAAAACCATTGTTGGCCTCGCTCCACGCTGGACACACATTTTATATATTTCCAGAGTGCTTTCATGCTCTGTGCTGGGAACAGAACAACTATAAGACCAGTGTTGGCCTCGCGCCACGCTGGGCACACTATATATATTTCAAGAGTGTTCGCATGCTCTGTGCTCTTAACAGAACAACTATAAGACCATTGTTGGCCTCTCTCCATGCCGGGCACACTATATATGCTTCCAGAGTGCTCGCACGCACTGTGCTGGGAACAGAACATCTATAAGACCACTGTTGGTCTCGCTCCACGCTGGGCACACTATATATTTTCCCAGAGTGCTAGCATGCTCTGCAGAGCAATAGCAGGAATAGGCTTCATATTTTCAAGTTCTGTGGTGTATTCCTTGCCAAAAGTTGCACCGGGGCGGGGCCCAATTTGTTTTTATAGACTTTTATAGGAAAAACCCTTAAAAATCTTCCTGTCTGAAACCAGCTGCAGGAGGCACACTCCAATATTTCTTCCATATTTGGTATGAAGCTTCATCTAGTGCACCTCTAACAAGATTGTTCAAAGTATAGCCCTGGGTCCAAAATGGCCCCGGCGCGTGGCCCACTGTTTACATAGACTTATGTATAGGAAGAGCCTTTAAAAATCTTATTGTCTGAAACCAGAAGCCCAGGTGTTTGATATTTGGAATAAAGCTTCTTCCAGTGGACCTCTACCAAGATGGTTCAAATCATAGCCCTGGGGTCGATTATAGCCCCGTGGCGGGACCCACTGGGTTTACACAGATGTATATAGGAAAAAAACTTTACAAAATCTTCTTGTCTGAGGTCAGAAGGCCCAGATCTTTGATATTTGGTTTGAAACTTCATCTAGTAGATCTCTACCAAAATTGTTCAAATTAAAGCCCTGGGGTCCGAAATGACCCAGGGACAGGGCCCAGTGGGTTTACATAGACATACATAGGGAAAACATTTTAAAATCTTCATGTCTGAAACTAGAAGGCTCTAGTCTTTGATTGATATTTGGTATGAAGCTCTTTCTAGTGGACTTCTACCAAAATTGTTCAAATCATAACCCTCAGGCAAAAATGGCCCCTTGGCGGGGCCCACTGGGTTTACATAGACATACATAGGGAAACCAGTTTAAAATCTTCATGTCTGAAACCAAAAGGCCCAGGTCTTCAGTATTTGTTATGAAGCTACTTCTAGATGACATCTACCAAGATTGTTCAAATAATAGCCCTGGGGCCAAAAATGGCCCTGGGGTTAGGCCCACTGGGTTCACATAGACATACATAGGGAAACCCTTTAAAAAGCTTCTTGTCTTAAGACTTATATAGGGAAGCCTTTAAAAATATTGTCTGAAACAGAAGTCCCAGTTCTTTGATATTTTGTATGAAGCTTCAACTAATGGACCTCTACCAAAGTTATTCATATTATCGCTCTGGGATCACAGTTGGCCCCGCCTTAGGGGTCACATGTTTTACGTAGACCCATATAGGGAAAACCCTTTAAAATCTTCTTGTCTGAAACCAGAAATTCCAGGTCTTTGATATTTGGCAAGTAGCTTTTTCTAGTGGACCTCTACAAAGATTGCTCAAATTATAGCCTTGTGGCCAAAAATGGCCCCGCCCTGGGCCCACTAGTTTTACATAGACTTATATAGGGAACTCCTTTAAGAATCCTCTTGTCCGAAACGAGAAGGCCCAGGCCTTTGATATTTGATATGTAGCTTCATCTAGTGGACCTCTACCAAGATTATTCAATTTATAGTCCCGGAGCAAAAAAATGGCCCCACACTGGATCCCACATGTTTTCCGTAGAGATACGAAGGGAAAACCTTTAAAAAACTTGTCTGAAACCAGAAGGCCCAGGTCTTTGATATTTGGTATGTAGCTTGATCTAGTGGACTTCTACCGAGATTGTTCAAATACTCGGGGCCCACTTGTTTGTTGGTGAATGATGGGAGGTATGGGTTAATTGTACTGATTCCTGAACATTGCCTTCCTTGTCCTCGGTAGCGATAGCGGGGACATACTGTTTTTGTCCTGTCTGTTTGTTTATTTATTTATCTATTTGTTGGTTGTTCAACTTTATCATTGGTCATAACTGTTGAACGGTTTGAGATAGAGCCTTCATTTTTGGCATGTAAGTTCCTCGGGAAAAGGGCTTCCGACTCATACCAAACATGTTTTACCTATGACCTTGACCTTGACCTGTTACCTACTTTATAAAAAACAAAACAAAAAAAAACATTGGTCATAACTTCTGAACCGTTTGAGTTATAGCCTTCATATCTGGCTTATAAGTTCCTTAAGACCAGGGCTTTCGATTCATAAAAAAAAATGATCAGAATCAGAATCAGAATTGTTACTGGTGACACGTCAAATGACATTCATACACCAGGGCCTGTGATGACCTGTGTCCTTGACTTTGACCTGTGATCTACTTTAAAGAAACAAATAACTTTTGTCATAACTTCTTAACCGTTTGAGATATAGCCTTCATATTTGGCTTATAAGTTCCTTGGGACAAGGGCTTTCAATTCAAACAAAAAATTTGACCTATGACCTTGATCTTGGTCTGTGACTTACTTTAGAAAAATTACATTGACCATAACTTCAGAACTGTTTGAGATAGAGCCTTCATTTTTGACAGGCAGGTTCCTTATGAAAAGGGCTTCCCACTTATATAAAAATTTTAACCTTTGACCTACATTGAAGAAAAACTAACATTTGTCATATCTTTTGAACCGTTTGAGGTAGGGCCTTCTTAATTAGCACATAAGTTTCTTGTGGCAAGAGCTTCCCACTGCTACAAAATTGTTTGACCTTGATCATGACCTTTTTACTACTTTAAAGACAAATAAGCCTTTGTGGTGTTGTGGTTATACTACTCGCCTGATAAACCAGGGACCGCAGGATCGATCCTCCTTGGCTTCTCCAGACTTTCGGATGTCTTTAAACCGAGGTCCCGTTTCCGTATGACCTTAGTTGTTGGTGGGACGTAAATCTAAAACACACACACTTTAAAAAAATATTGGTCATAAATTTTGAACCGTTTGAGATAGAGCCCTAATATTTGGCATGTAGGTTCCTTGTGAAATGGCCTTCTCACTCATACATTTTGACCTGTGCCCTTGACCCTGACCTACATTATTATAACTTTTGAACCGTTTGAGATAGAGCCTTAATTTTTGGCATGTAGGTGACTTTTGACATGGGCTTCCAACTCGTATATAAATTTGGACCTGTGACCTTGACCTTGTCCAGTGATCTACTTCAAAGGAAAAATGAACCTACCCGGGGACATGTTAGTGTTTCACAAACACACCTTGTCTATATAGAGAAACCTTTAAAATCTTCTTGTCTGAACCCAGAAGGCCCGGATATAAATAACCAGAAGGCCCTGGCCTTTGATCTTTGGCTTTTAGCTTCCAAAAGTGGACCTCTACCAAGATTGTTTAGATAATACCCCTGGGGTCAAACGATTTATACCAAGTCTTAGAGCAATCTACCATGTGAAACTTCAGTTTATAGTATGTAAATCTCTTAGCTCAGGTGAGCGATATAGGACCATTATGATCCTCTTGTTTCTTTTCTGTGCTTAGGGCCCCCGCCAATCGGGACTAGGAGAAATAGACTGGGTTGCATGCTGCTTCCGCGTCAATGGCGTACAGATAAACCGCTAGAACATTCCACGCCTGCATGGCAAAAGTGTTGCAAGTCGGAGCCACTACACTTGAACATCCGCGGTTTCATAGGGCAGTGGGGCTTTAGGTGTCATTTTATCTCACATACCACAAAATCGGAAGGATGTGTAAAACTTCTTCAAACAGAAATTATGTATGCTTAAATCATACTAAATAGGATAAATAGCTCGATACATTTTCAGAGACCTGTAAATCCCTGAAAACTCCACAATATTTAACAAATAAAGACACACCTCAGTCAGGCCGGCTACATATATTTATTTATACATAACGCCGCTGTTAAACAGTGGATAACGTCATGTAATAAAAATCACACGACCACACTTGTAATAACACATGGCTACTGACGCGTAACCTCACGACGCCATCCATGACAACTCTATTTTTCTCTTTAACGTTTTCAGCAATAAAACCCGATTTAACACCGTTATGTGATAAACCATAAAATCCCATATGAAATGATCACTCGTGTAAGAGTTTACAACACTACGTGTCAACATACTATAGGGTCGAAAAACAATAAAAAATGCTTCTGCTCTTTAAAGGAAAGGTTTAACATTTTAATAAATATATTAGTGTTCTAGACGGCCAGACTTCAAGAAGGCTGAAAGTCTGCCAGCTCAGGCTTAACAACAAATATACCCATCGTCCGTATGCCCTACGGGATTCGAACAAACTTGTCGAAACATTCATAATAACTAGTTACCAGTGCTACCATTGCCCCAACAACCAACCAAAATGACGAGCTGAACAAACAGACGGACGGACAATTAGAGACCTTCCAAGACGGATGCATGAACAGCAGACATATGTGCAAACCAATGCTTTATAAGACCTATTTTTACGAAGTGTATCATTTATCAGTATATCACTGAAATTATTTATAAAATATTACTAAAACTTTATATCAAAGAGGTAACATCATATCATTCACAACCCTTGGGAAAACAAAATTAAAATATTATCACTATTTCATTAATATTGCCACAAGAACATCAGAAAATATTCTCAAAATATTCTCACTGTAAAAACAAAGAATAATTTGAACACAAATAACTATTTTCCACACTTAATTTAATTTAATAAAATTAGACTTTTACAAGGGAGGAAATCCGACTATTTCAAGCTTTAACTTTTACAAAACAGTCAACATAGTTTTTCAGAGGCCACCTGAAAATATCACTTCAGTTTCTTATATAAAAAAGCCTAGTGTATGAATGCCATTTGACGTGACACCAGTAGCATTTCAGATTCTGAAGGTAGCTCTAAGGAGCGTTAGAATCGCTGTGCCCCGTCTCAGCCTACAGCTGTCCTCGCTCCATGCGGGACACGTTGACAGTACTACCCGCTGAGCAGTCGCTTCCTCTGCCGGAAACACAGCAAGCGAGACCTACAGCTTGCCTCGCTCCACATTGGACACGTTGACAGTACTAATGTGTAGGAAACACAACAACTGTAAGACCTACAGCTGGCCTCGCTACACGCTATAAGACCTATTTATGTCCTTGCTCCACGTTGGACACGTTATATTTTACTGAAGCGGCCGCTTGCTTCTCGCTGGGAACGTTACGTATTGAGACATATTCCTGTCCTTGCTCCGTGCTGGAAACGTTACATATTGTATAGGAGCGGTCGCTTGGTCTGTGCTGGGCACGGAATAACTATTATACCATTCCTACCATTGCTCCATGCTGGGAACTTTAAGTATACAGTATATTATACTGAAGCATTCGCCTATACCTGCACTTGCCCTAAGCAAGCCGGGCACGTTAAGTTCTATACTGAAGAGGTCATTTGCTCTGTGCTGGGCACGGATCAACAATAAGGAAGACCTATTTCTTGCCTTGCTCTACGCTGGGGACGTCACGTGTTCTACTGGATCTTTCGCTGGATATAAGATCTATTTCTGTCCCTGCTCCACGCTGGGAACGTTGCATATTGTATTGGAGCGGTCACTTACTCTGTGCTGTGAGCGAAGAACTTAAAGACATATTCCTGCCCTTACTCCACTCTGCGTTCGTTATGTATTACACTGAATCAGTTGCTTGCTCTGTGCTGGATACGGGAGCAGGGATACGGAGCAACCTGCCCTTGCTCCACGCTGGGAACATTACGCATTCTACGTTGCTTGATCTGTGCTAGACACGAAGCAATATAAGACCTATACCCCGAGAATGAACGCACCGGAAGTATATAGGGCCTATAACGTACCCAGTTGCTCCGTGCCAGCAGAGAGCAAGCGTGCGTCCCGGAATAAAACATAGCGTGCCCAGCACAGAGCAAGCCAGAGCTCCGGAAGAAAATAAAACGTGCCCAGCGTGGAGCGAGGCCTATAATGGGACTTATAGTTGTTCTGTTCCGAGCATAGAGCATACGAGCGCTCCGAAAATATATACAGTATGCCCAGCGTGATGCAAGGCCGGCAATGGTCTTATAGGTGTTCTGTTCCCAGCACAGAGCATGCGAGCACTCTGAAAATATATATAGTGTGCCCAGCGTGGAGCGAGGCCAATAATGGTCTTATAGTTGTTCTTTTCCCAGCACAGGGCATGCGAGCGCTCTGTCAGTATATATAGTGTGCCCAGCGTGGAGCGAGGCCAACAATGGACGTATAAGTGTTCTGTTCCCAGCACAGAGCATGCGTGCACACTGGAAATATACATATCGTGTGCCCAGCGTGGAGCGAGGCCAACAATGATCTTATAGCTGTCCTGATCACATCACAGAGCATGCGAGCACTGTGGAAATATATAAAGTGTGCCCAGCGTAGTGCGAGGCTAGAAATGGTCTTATAGTCGTTCTGTTTCCAGCTCAGAGCATGCTAGCACTATGGAAACATATATATATAGTGTGCCCAGCGTTGAGTGAGGCCGGCAATGGTTTATAGTTGTTCTGTTCCCAGCACAGAGCATGCGAGCACTCTAGAAATATACAGAGTGTGCCTAGCATGGAGCGAGGCCGGCAATGGTCTTATATATGTTCCGTTCCCAGCACAGAGCATGCGAGTACTCTGGAAATATATATAGTGTGCCCAGCGAGGCCGGCAATGGTTTAATAGTTTTTCTGTTCCCAGCACAGAGCATGCGAGCACTCTGGAAATATATATATATAGTGTGTCCAGCGTTGAGCGAGGCCGGCAATGGTTTTATAGCTGTTCTGTGCCCAGCACAGAGCATGCGAGCAATCTGGAAATATATATAGTGTGCCCAGCGTGGAGCGAGTTCGGCAATGGACATATAGCTGTTCTGTTTCAAGCACAGAGCATGGTAGCACTCTGGAAAAATATATAGTGTGCCCAGCGTGGAGCAAGGCCGGCAATGGTCTTATAGTTGTTCTATTCCAAGCACAGAGCATGCGAGCACTCTGGAAATATATATATAGTGTGTCCAGCACAGAGCATGCGAGCACTCTGGAAATATATATAGTGTGCCCAGGCTGGAGCGAGGCTGGCAATGTTCTTACAGTTGTTCTGTTCCAAGCACAGAGCATGCGAGCACTCTAGAAATATAAAGGGTGTGCCTAGCGTGGAGCGAGGCCTGCAATGGTATTATATTTGTTCCGTTCCCAGCACAGAGCATGCGAGTACTCTGGAAATATATATAGTGTGCCCAGCATGGAGCGAGGCCGGCAATGGCTTTATAGTCGTTTTGTTCCCAGCACAGAGCAGGCGAGCACTCTGGAAATATATAAAGTGTGCCCAGTGTGGGTCGAGGCCAACAATGGTTTATAGTTGTTCTGTTCACAGCACAGAGCATGCGTGCACTCTGGAAATATATATAGTGTGCCCAGCGTGGAGCGACGTCAACAATGGTCTTATAGTTGTTCAGTTCCAACACAGAGCATGCGAGCGATCTGGAAATATATATAGTAGGACCAGCGTGGAGCGAGTTCGGCTATGGACATATAGCTGTTCTGTTTCCAGCACAGAGCATGGTAGCACTCTGGAAAAATATATAGTGTGCCCAGTGTGGAGCAAGGCCGGCAATGGTCTTATAGCTGTTCTATTCCAAGCACAGAGCATGCGAGCACTCTGGAAATATATATATTGTGTGCCCAGCGTGGAGCGAGGCCGGCAATGGTCTTCTAGTTGTTCTGTTCCCAGCACAGAGCATGCGAGCACTCTGGATATATATATATATATATAATGTGCCCAGCGTGGAGCGAGGCCAACAATGGTCTTATAGCTGTTCTGATCCCAGCACAGAGCATGCAAGCACTCTGAAAATATATATAGTGTGCCCAGCGAAGTGCGAGAGTAGAGATGGTCTTATAGTCGTTCTGTTTCCAGCTCAGAGCATGCGAGCACTGTGGAAATATATATATAGTGTGCCCAGCGTGGAAAGAGGCCGGCAATGGTCTTATAGTTGTTCTGTTCCCAGCACAGAGAATGCGAGCACTCTGGAAATATATATAGTGTGTCCAGCGTGGAAAGAGGCCGGCAATGGTTTTATTCGTTTTTCTATTCCAAGCACAGAGCATGCAAGCACCCTAGAAATATAAAGGGTGTGCCTAGCGTGGAGCGAGGCCTGCAATGGTATTATATTTGTTCCTCCCAGCACAGAGCATGCGAGTACTCTGGAAATATATATTGTGCCCAGCATGGAGCGAGGCCGGCAATGGCTTTATAGTCGTTCTGTTCCCATAACAGAGCAGGCGAACACTCTGGAAATATATATATAGTGTGCCCAGTGTGGAGCGAGGCCAACACTGGTCTTATAGCTGTTCTGTTCCCAGCACAGAGCATGCGAGCAATCTGGAAATATACATGGTGTGCCCAGCGTGGAGCGAGGCCAACAATGGTCTTAAAGCTTTTCTGTTCCCAGCACAGAGCATGCGAGCACTCTGGAAATATATATAGTGTGCCCAGCGTGGAGCGAGGCCAATAATGGTCTTATAGTTGTTCTGTTCCCAGCACAGAGCATGCGAGCACTCTGGAAATATACATGGTGTGCCTAGCGTGGAGCGACGTCAACAATGGTCTTATAGCTTTTCTGTTCCCAGCACAGAGCATGCGAGCACTCTGGAAATATATATAGTGTGTCAATCCCGGAGCGAGGCCGAGAATGGTCTTATAGTTGTTCTGTTCCCAGCACAGAGGATGCGGGCATTTGGATATATATATAGTGTGTCAAGCATGGGGCGAGGCCGGCAATGGTCTTTTAGTTGCTCTGTTCAAAGCACAGAGCATGCAAGCACTCTGGAAATATATATAGTGTTCCCAGCGTGGAGCGAGTCCGGCAATTGTTTTATAGTTGTTCTCTTCCCAGCACAGAGCATGCCAGCACTCTGGAAATATATATAGTGTGCCCAGCGTGGAGCAAAGCAGCCAATGGTCTTATATTTGTTCTGTTCCCAGCACAGAGCATGTGAGCGCTGTGGAAATATATATAGGGTGCCCAGCGAGGCCGGCCTGTTCCCAGCACAGAGCATTCGAGCGCTCTGGAAATATATATAGTGTTCCCAGCGTGGAGCGAGACCAACAATGGTCTTATAGCTGTTCTGTTCCCAGCACAGAGCATGCGAGCGCTCCGGAAATATATATAGTGTGCCCAGCGTGGAGCGCGGCCGGCAATGGTCTTATAGTTGTTCTGTTCCCAGCACAGAGCATGCGAGCACTCTGGAAATATATATACTGTGCACAACTTGGAGCGAGGCCGGCAATGGTTTAGAGTTGTTCTGTTCAAAGCACATAGCATTCGAGAACTTTGGAAATATATATAGTGTGCCCAGCGTGGAGCGAGGCCGGCAATGGTTTTATAGTTATTGTGTAGCCAGCACAGAGCATTTGAGCACTCTGGAAATATATAAAGTGTGCCCAGCGGGGAGCGAGGTCGGCGATGGTTTCATAGAAATATACATGATGTGCCCAGCGTGGAGCGAGGCCAACAATGGTCTTATAGCTGTTCTGTTTCCCAGCACAGAGCATGCGAGCACTCTGGAAATATACATGGTGTGCCCAGCGTGGAGCGAGGCCAACAATGGTCTTATAGCTGTTCTGTTCCCAGCACAGAGCATGCGAGCACTCTGGAAATATATATAAAGTGCCCAGCGTGGAGCGAGGACAACAATGGTCTTAAAGTTGTTCTGTTCCCAGCACAGAGCATGCGAGCACTCTGGAAATATACATGGTGTGCCCAGCGTGGAGCGAGGCCAACAATGGTCTTAAAGTTGTTCTGTTCCCAGCACATGGCATGCGAGCACTCTGGAAATATACATGGTGTGCCCAGCGTGGAGCGACGCCAACAATGGTCTTATAGCTGTTCTGTTCCCAGCACAGAGCATGCGAGCACTCTGGAAATATATATATACTGTGCCCAGCGTGGAGCGAGGCCAACAATGGTCTTATAGTTGTTCTGTTCCCAGCACAGAGCATGCGAACACTCTGGAAATATATATAGTGTGTCAAGCGTGGAGCGAGGCCGGCAATGGTCTTATAGTTGTTCTGTTCCCAGCACAGAGGATGCGGACACTCTGGAAATTTATATAGTGTGCCCAGCATGGGGCGGGGCCGGCAATGTTCTTTTAGTTGCTCTGTTCCCCGCACAGAGCATGCAAGCACCTGGTTATATATATAGAGCGAGCCCGGCAATGGACCAAAGCCGCCAATGGTTTTATAGTTGTTCTGTTCCCAGCACAGAGCATGCGAGCGCTATGGAAATATATATAGAGTACCCAGCGCGGAGCGAGGCCGGCCTATTCCCAGCACAGAGCATTCGAGCGCTCTTGAAATATATAGTGTGCCCAGCGTGGAGCGAGACCAACAATGGTCTTATAGCTGTATTGGTCCCGGCACAGAGCATGCGAACGCTCCGGAAATATATATAGTGTGCCCAGCGTGGAGCGAGGCCAACAATGGTCTTATATTTGTTCTGTTTCCAGCACAGATCATGCGAGCACTCTGGAAATATATATAGTGTACCCAGCGTGGGGCGAGGCCGGCAATGGTCTTATAGTTGTTCTGTTCCCAGCACAGAGTATGCGAGCTCAATGAAAATATATATAGTGTGCCCGGCGTGGAGCGCGGCCGGCAATGGTCTTATAGTTGTTCTGTTCCCAGCACAGAGCATGCGAGCGCTCCGGAAATATATATAGTGTGCCCAGCGTGGAGCGCGGCCGGCAATGGTCTTATAGTTGTTCTGTTCCCAGCACAGAGCATGTGAGCGCTGTGGAAATATATATAGGGTGCCCAGCGAGGCCGGCCTGTTCCCAGCACAGAGCATTCGAGCGCTCTGGAAATATATATAGTGTGCCCAGCGTGGAGCAAAGCAGCCAATGGTCTTATATTTGTTCTGTTCCCAGCACAGAGCATGTGAGCGCTGTGGAAATATATATAGGGTGCCCAGCGAGGCCGGCCTGTTCCCAGCACAGAGCATTCGAGCGCTCTGGAAATATATATAGTGTTCCCAGCGTGGAGCGAGACCAACAATGGTCTTATAGCTGTTCTGTTCCCAGCACAGAGCATGCGAGCGCTCCGGAAATATATATAGTGTGCCCAGCGTGGAGCGCGGCCGGCAATGGTCTTATAGTTGTTCTGTTCCCAGCACAGAGCATGCGAGCACTCTGGAAATATATATATACTGTGCACAACTTGGAGCGAGGCCGGCAATGGTTTAGAGTTGTTCTGTTCAAAGCACATAGCATTCGAGAACTTTGGAAATATATATAGTGTGCCCAGCGTGGAGCGAGGCCGGCAATGGTTTTATAGTTATTGTGTAGCCAGCACAGAGCATTTTAGCACTCTGGAAATATATAAAGTGTGCCCAGCGGGGAGCGAGGTCGGCGATGGTTTCATAGAAATATACATGATGTGCCCAGCGTGGAGCGAGGCCAACAATGGTCTTATAGCTGTTCTGTTTCCCAGCACAGAGCATGCGAGCACTCTGGAAATATACATGGTGTGCCCAGCGTGGAGCGAGGCCAACAATGGTCTTATAGCGGTTCTGTTCCCAGCACAGAGCATGCGAGCACTCTGGAAATATATATAAAGTGCCCAGCGTGGAGCGAGGACAACAATGGTCTTAAAGTTGTTCTGTTCCCAGCACAGAGCATGCGAGCACTCTGGAAATATACATGGTGTGCCCAGCGTGGAGCGAGGCCAACAATGGTCTTAAAGTTGTTCTGTTCCCAGCACAGAGCATGCGAGCACTCTGGAAATATACATGGTGTGCCCAGCGTGGAGCGAGGCCAACAATGGTCTTAAAGTTGTTCTGTTCCCAGCACATGGCATGCGAGCACTCTGGAAATATACATGGTGTGCCCAGCGTGGAGCGACGCCAACAATGGTCTTATAGCTGTTCTGTTCCCAGCACAGAGCATGCGAGCACTCTGGAAATATATATATACTGTGCCCAGCGTGGAGCGAGGCCAACAATGGTCTTATAGTTGTTCTGTTCCCAGCACAGAGCATGCGAACACTCTGGAAATATATATAGTGTGTCAAGCGTGGAGCGAGGCCGGCAATGGTCTTATAGTTGTTCTGTTCCCAGCACAGAGGATGCGGACACTCTGGAAATTTATATAGTGTGCCCAGCATGGGGCGGGGCCGGCAATGTTCTTTTAGTTGCTCTGTTCCCCGCACAGAGCATGCAAGCACCTGGTTATATATATAGAGCGAGCCCGGCAATGGACCAAAGCCGCCAATGGTTTTATAGTTGTTCTGTTCCCAGCACAGAGCATGCGAGCGCTATGGAAATATATATAGAGTACCCAGCGCGGAGCGAGGCCGGCCTATTCCCAGCACAGAGCATTCGAGCGCTCTTGAAATATATAGTGTGCCCAGCGTGGAGCGAGACCAACAATGGTCTTATAGCTGTATTGGTCCCGGCACAGAGCATGCGAACGCTCCGGAAATATATATAGTGTGCCCAGCGTGGAGCGAGGCCAACAATGGTCTTATATTTGTTCTGTTTCCAGCACAGATCATGCGAGCACTCTGGAAATATATATAGTGTACCCAGCGTGGGGCGAGGCCGGCAATGGTCTTATAGTTGTTCTGTTCCCAGCACAGAGTATGCGAGCTCAATGAAAATATATATAGTGTGCCCGGCGTGGAGCGCGGCCGGCAATGGTCTTATAGTTGTTCTGTTCCCAGCACAGAGCATGCGAGCGCTCCGGAAATATATATAGTGTGCCCAGCGTGGAGCGCGGCCGGCAATGGTCTTATAGTTGTTCTGTTCCCAGCACAGAGCATGTGAGCGCTGTGTAAATATATATAGGGTGCCCAGCGAGGCCGGCCTGTTCCCAGCACAGAGCATTCGAGCGCTCTGGAAATATATATAGTGTGCCCAGCGTGGAGCAAAGCAGCCAATGGTCTTATATTTGTTCTGTTCCCAGCACAGAGCATGTGAGCGCTGTGGAAATATATATAGGGTGCCCAGCGAGGCCGGCCTGTTCCCAGCACAGAGCATTCGAGCGCTCTGGAAATATATATAGTGTTCCCAGCGTGGAGCGAGACCAACAATGGTCTTATAGCTGTTCTGTTCCCAGCACAGAGCATGCGAGCGCTCCGGAAATATATATAGTGTGCCCAGCGTGGAGCGCGGCCGGCAATGGTCTTATAGTTGTTCTGTTCCCAGCACAGAGCATGCGAGCACTCTGGAAATATATATACTGTGCACAACTTGGAGCGAGGCCGGCAATGGTTTAGAGTTGTTCTGTTCAAAGCACATAGCATTCGAGAACTTTGGAAATATATATAGTGTGCCCAGCGTGGAGCGAGGCCGGCAATGGTTTTATAGTTATTGTGTAGCCAGCACAGAGCATTTTAGCACTCTGGAAATATATAAAGTGTGCCCAGCGGGGAGCGAGGTCGGCGATGGTTTCATAGAAATATACATGATGTGCCCAGCGTGGAGCGAGGCCAACAATGGTCTTATAGCTGTTCTGTTTCCCAGCACAGAGCATGCGAGCACTCTGGAAATATACATGGTGTGCCCAGCGTGGAGCGAGGCCAACAATGGTCTTATAGCGGTTCTGTTCCCAGCACAGAGCATGCGAGCACTCTGGAAATATATATAAAGTGCCCAGCGTGGAGCGAGGACAACAATGGTCTTAAAGTTGTTCTGTTCCCAGCAAAGAGCATGCGAGCACTCTGGAAATATACATGGTGTGCCCAGCGTGGAGCGAGGCCAACAATGGTCTTAAAGTTGTTCTGTTCCCAGCACAGAGCATGCGAGCACTCTGGAAATATACATGGTGTGCCCAGCGTGGAGCGACGCCAACAATGGTCTTATAGCTGTTCTGTTCCCAGCACAGAGCATGCGAGCACTCTGGAAATATATATATACTGTGCCCAGCGTGGAGCGAGGCCAACAATGGTCTTATAGTTGTTCTGTTCCCAGCACAGAGCATGCGAACACTCTGGAAATATATATAGTGTGTCAAGCGTGGAGCGAGGCCGGCAATGGTCTTATAGTTGTTCTGTTCCCAGCACAGAGGATGCGGACACTCTGGAAATTTATATAGTGTGCCCAGCATGGGGCGGGGCCGGCAATGTTCTTTTAGTTGCTCTGTTCCCCGCACAGAGCATGCAAGCACCTGGTTATATATATAGAGCGAGCCCGGCAATGGACCAAAGCCGCCAATGGTTTTATAGTTGTTCTGTTCCCAGCACAGAGCATGCGAGCGCTATGGAAATATATATAGAGTACCCAGCGCGGAGCGAGGCCGGCCTATTCCCAGCACAGAGCATTCGAGCGCTCTTGAAATATATAGTGTGCCCAGCGTGGAGCGAGACCAACAATGGTCTTATAGCTGTATTGGTCCCGGCACAGAGCATGCGAACGCTCCGGAAATATATATAGTGTGCCCAGCGTGGAGCGAGGCCAACAATGGTCTTATATTTGTTCTGTTTCCAGCACAGATCATGCGAGCACTCTGGAAATATATATAGTGTACCCAGCGTGGGGCGAGGCCGGCAATGGTCTTATAGTTGTTCTGTTCCCAGCACAGAGTATGCGAGCTCAATGAAAATATATATAGTGTGCCCGGCGTGGAGCGAGCCCGGCAATGGTCTTATAGTTGTTCTGTTCCCAGCACAGAGCATGTGAGCACTCTGGAAATATATATAGTGTGCCCAGCGTGGAGCGGGGCCGGCAATGGTCTTATAGTTGTTCTGTTCCAAGCACAGAGAATGCGAGGTTTCTGGAAATATAGATAGTGTGCCCAGCGTGGAGTGAGGCCAACAATGGTCTTATAGTTGTTCTGTTCCCAGCACAGAGCATGTGAGCACTCTGGAAATATATATAGTGTGCCCAGCGTGGAGCGGGGCCGGCAATGGTCTTATAGTTGTTCTGTTCCAAGCACAGAGAATGCGAGGTGTCTGGAAATATAGATAGTGTGCCCAGAGTGGAGTGAGGCCAACAATGGTCTTATAGTTGTTCTGTTCCCAGCACAGAGCATGCGAGCACTCTGGAAATATACGTGGTGTGTCCAGCGTGGAGCGGGGTCAACAATGGTCTTATAGCTGTTCTGTTCCCAGCACAGAGCATGCGGGCACTCTGGAAATATATATAGTGTGCCCAGCGTGGAGCGAGGCCAACAATTGTCTTATAGTTGTTCTGTTCCCAGCACAGAGCATGCGAGCACTCACTTTGTATAAGAATACCCATGCTGAGACGTTTCTGACACGTAGGCCCTATATAGTCGTTATAAGAAGCTGTAACTTATAAAAAGACCTTTAAAATGAATTTCACTGGACTCGACTTGAAAACGGAACATTGAAATATATATATATATATATATATATATATATATGTCAATTTGTATGTTGCAGTAAGGCTGGTGTCTCATAAACTTACAAGTATTCATCGAAAAACAAAACAAAAGGAAAGACAAAAAACTATCACATTTAAAACAGCACATTTGAACGAATATTGTTTGTTTATGTTTTTTATTTTTCATAAATTGTTGAAAATGAAACGGAGAAAATAGCTATTTAATATTGAATAACTTTTCTTGTTGTTCCGATTCTATTGTTGTCTCCCTTGTTCAGGTATACGTATCAACTTTTTCTAATGATAACTTGAAAGTGCCAATCATATAATAATTGAAATCTACATCTTTAGATTGAACCTTCATAATTTGACTTCTACTCAACGGGAGCTTATAAACTTGCAATCAAAAATAATTAATGCTTCTATAGATTTTTTTTTCAATTATAATGGACGTTTCGACCCTGTGAAAATGTGCTCAAATTTTAATGAACCGAGCAGTCTATGTATAGCTGCAACTGTAGGAAAAAAGTGTGCCCACGGTGGAGCAAACGTTCCCAGCGTGGAGGTGCCCAGCATGGAGCGCCGTCATTACACCCTGCAGCATATCATTCGAGCACTTTGGAATATATATAGTGTTCCCAGCTTGGAGCAAGGCCAACAATGATCTTATAGTTGTTCTGTTCCCAGCACAGAGCATGCGAGCACTCTGAAAAATATATAAAGTGTGCCCGGTGTAGAGCCAGGCCGGCAATGGTTTTATAGTTGTTCTGTTCCCAGCACAGAGCATGGCAGCACTCTTGAAATATATATAGTGTGCCCAGCGTGGAGCGGGCCCGGCAATGGTCTTATAGTTGTTCTGTTCCCAGCACAGAGAATGCGAGCTTTCTGGAAATATAGATAGTGTGCCCAGCGTGGAGCGAGGCCAACAATGGTCTTATAGTTGTTCTGTTCCCAGCACAGAGCATGCGAGCACTCTGGAAATACATATGGTGTGCCCAGCATGGAGTGAGGCCAAGAATGGTCTTATAGCTGTTTTGTTCCCAGCACAAAGCATGAGAGCACTCTGGAAATATATATGGGGTGCCCAGCATGGAGCGAGGCCAAGAATGGTCTTATGGCTGTTTTGTTCCCAGCACAGAGCATGAGAGCACTCTGGAAATAAATATGGAGTGCCCAGCATGGAGCGAGGCCAAGAATGGTCTTATACCTGTTTTGTTCCCAGCACAGAGCATGAGAGCACTCTGGAAATAAATATGGAGTGCCCAGCATAGAGCGAGGCCAAGAATGGTCTTATACCTGTTTTGTTCCCAACACAGAGCATGAGAGCACTCGGAAATATATGTAGTGTGCCCAGCGTGGAGCGGGGCCGGCAATGGTCTTATAGTTGGTCTGTTCCCAGCACAGACGATGCGAGCACTCTGGAAATATAGATAGTGTGCGTAGCGTGGAGCGAGGCCAACAATTGTCTAATAGTGTTCTGTTCCCAGCACAGAACATGCGAACACTCTGGAAATATATATGGTGTGCCCAGCATGGAGCGAGGCCAACAATGGTCTTATAGCTGTTCTTTCCCAGCACTTAGCATGCGAGCACTCCGGAAATATATATTGTGTGCCCAGCGTGAAGCGAGGCCAAAAATGGTCTTATATTTGTTCTGTTTCCAGCACAGAGCATGCGAGCACTCAGGAATTATATATACTGTGCCCAGCGTGAAGCGAGTATTCAGCGTCATATTTCTTCCGATTCAGGCATGGCCTAAGCACACAAGGCCAAAAATGAACGTCGCATAGCGTCATATATGGGGATTCTATTTTTGTCACGAACTAAAAATAGATCTAACTAGTGTGCGAAACCTAGTTAGGGAATCCCTCTCAAACTCGTTTACCTGTCATCATAATTGTTCGCATTTTTGCATAAATGCATTAATTTGTATTGTTTTAAAGAAAAATACCGGCTATATGTATTTTATTTTTCGAAGCATTTTTTCCAGATATCTCAATAATGCACCTTTATATCAATTTTACATGGCCACAATCCTCGCCCTTATTCCATTGCGATCAAGACAAATAATTATTTCAGTCCGCATGAAGGCCTTCTAAAACGTCCCACAAAATTGGAAGCAACGTCTCCAAAGGACCTTTACAGTGTTGACGGCGACGTTAAATCTCAACACCAATATGTTCCCAGTGTGGAGCATTGAGTTATATAAAGTGAGTGACTGAACGGGTTTTTAAGGTAACCGGGCGCTATAAGCACAAAGGTGCTACCCCATATAAAGTGTTAATACAGCTAATATATATATATTAAATGAATCTCATAAGCATGATGGGGAAACCTTGCATCCGTTTGCAATACTCTGAGAAACATTTGTCTGCCAAAGCCAATCTAATCATTGAGCAATAGGCATACTAACAAATAAAATGCAAAAAAATGCAAGTTGATCAAATATAAATCACATCGATTACGAATTTCCATAAAATAACATGTTCAGTCATTTATCCACAGTTCACCAACAAACAAGGGAAACAACTCAAATAAGTAACGTTGCTACAAGTAAAAGCTTTCAATATAAAAAAAATCGGCCATCACAGGTCTAGCTCCAGAAATGTTAACGCCAACGCTTCAGTTCGATTGCTAACGTACCCAGCGGTGAGCAAGGGCTGAAAGGGTCTTACAGTCGCTCCATCAATAGTACCGTTAAAGCAAACGCTCCAGTTTGATCCTAAAGTGCCCAGCGTGGAGCAAGGGTAGAAATAGGGAGAAATATTTCTTACTTAGAGCATAGTTCAAGAGATTGCTTCAGTACGACTACTTACTTGCCTTGCGTGGAGAACGGACGGCCTAATAGGTCTAACAGTCGCTACGCATCCAGTATATTTCAAGCAAACGATCCAGTACGACTGCTATATGTATTGTGCCCAGCGTGGAGCAATGACAGGAATAGGTTTTGCTCCTCGCCTAGCACAGTTTAAGCGAACGCTACAGTACTCTGGTACGACTGCTAACGTGCCCAACAGCTCAGGATTATTAAGGTCCTGCAGTTCAATGGTCTCGATTCGGGCGGGTTAATATGAAATTAATAAACCAACGGTTCTATTGGATACAAAGGAGTGGCCGTTCTGAGCGTGGAAGTGCCCAGCATGGAGCGCCGGTGGCATTACACACTGCAACATTGGAACGTTCCCAGCGTGGAGCGAACGGACAGAATCGATATACCAGCATAAAACTGTCTTGCAATGAAACACAAGGTGTTTTTTGCTTTTTTTTCTGCGGATACTCAAGTTTTTTACACAATTCTCATTAACGATAGTGAAAGGACCCTAAACAAAACTTTTAGTACCACGTTCGTAGCGTGGACCAGGCCCATTGTCGCGCTATACCAGGTACGGTGCAAGCTAACTGCTAACGTTCCCAGGGTGGAGCAACAACAGGAATAGGCCCGTTGTCGCCCCCAGATAACAGGTGCTGTTCAAGCTAACGTGCCAGAACCAATCCCAACGTTCCCAGGGTGGAGTAACAACAGGAATAGGCCCATTGTCGTTCTATGACAGGTAGAGTTGGAATAACCACTCCCAACGATCGCAGGCCGGCCTCGGTAGCTAAGTCGGATGCGCGTCTGACTGGTGATCAGGAGGACGCGGGTTCGATTCCTGCCGGGGTCGGCAACATTCTTTCGTGGAGATCGATCATGAAATCTTTTCTACGGTCATTCTCTCCCTTCCGCTGATTCAAGAAATTGCGGTTTTCAGTTTCTGGCTGAAGAATGTGCACTGAACTGGTTATCCGCTTACGTAAAAGCCTGCCCAGGAAAGTGTGGTTGGGTACGTAAACTGACCGCCTCAAAAATGACCTAAATCGTTTTGACTGGGCCGTTAAACTCCAACACAAAACACAAACGATCCCAGGGTGGAGCAATGGCAGGAATAGGACCATTGTCGCTCCACGACCGGAACAACTCAAGCTAACGTACCAATACGGCTTCTAACGTTCCCAGGGTGGAGCAACGACAGGAATGGCCCATTGTCGCTCCACGACAGGAACAATTCAAGCTAACGTACCAATACGACTCCTAACGTTCCCAGCGTGGAGCAACGACAGGACTAGGCCCATTATCGCTCCATGATAGATACAGTTCAAGCTTACTTTCCAATACCACTGCCAACGTTCCCAGGGTGGGGCAACGGCAAGAAATCGGCCCATTGTCGTTCCATCACAGATACAGTTAATGCTAACCCTGCAAGCACACTTCGCCAGGGCAACGTCAAATCAACGTCGGTGTAACGTCAACCGACGTTCATGCGACGTTGTATGAACGTCATGACGTTGCATCGACGTTGATGTGACGTCACAATTTCGTCATGTGCCTGCTGGGAACGCACCAATACGACTGCCCAGGTTCCCAGGGTTGAGCAACGGCAGGAAGGGCGTATTGTTCAAGCCTACGTACCAATACGACTGCTAACTTTCCCAAGGTGGAGCATAGAAGCCTCCGTGGTGCAGTATTTACGCTACTCGCCTTGGAAACCAGGGGTCGCAGGATCGATCCCGGGCTTCTCCAGACTTTCGGATGAGTCTTTAAACCGAGGTCCCGTCTCCGTATCACCTTAGCTGTTGGTGGGACGTAAAACTCAAAAACACCCATCCCAAGGTGAAGCAACGACAGGAATAGGCTCATTGTCGCACCACGACACGTGAAGTTCAAGTCTACGTACCAATGCGACTGCTAACATTCCCAGGGTGAAGCAACGGCAGGAATAGGCCCATTGTCGCTCAATTGCAGTTAGAATCCGCCGGCCCCCGCGCATAGGGGCTTGAAGAAATATATGGGCTGCATGATGCTTCCACGCAGAGATGAATCCGACCAGCACACTAGTACTGGTAAACCGCTTAGAGACTCTAAGCCTGTCCAGGAATCGCGGTGCGAGGCGGCCTATTTGTTACATTGGGCTTAATATGTCATTTCATCTCAATGTCGGGTATTGTACTCGCAGATAAGATTGACTAGGCGAAGCTATCGTTTGTACCTGCCTTAGGAATATTCCATTAACAAAAAGGTAATCCAAGTCACCCGATTCTATGAATTCAACTGTAACACAAGCATAGCTGTGGCGTACTCAGAGTATATGACCATTTCGATTGCTTGAAGAAAGCGTGCGAAAGGCACTCGGCGGACTCAGCGAATTTGACATATTGACAACACCTGAATAGCTCCACCCATTCGATCTTATCTGCGACTACTATAAAAGTCCCACAAAATTGGAAGCAACGTCTCCAAAATGACCTTTACAGTTTTGACGGGGACGTTAAACCTCTAATTACAAAAAAACAATATGGCAATATAGACTGCATGCATGGTAGTTAACCCAATCACGGTTGGCAACTTTGCTTCCCTCTTTAATTGCACGCCGGTGGGTCAGGCCTCAGATTCTATGACGGCTCCAACGTAAAGGCTTATTGAAAATTAGAGAGATAATGTTGGTTGGTGCCTGATGCTCTGACTCTGGTCGGGCTGATCGGAGTCTAACTGTTGGTTTTCTTTTGCTCCAGCATTTCAGTGGTTGCTTGCTGTCGAGTCCTCACCGTTGTCTCACCTCTGTTGTTCTTTGATTTTTGTGTTCACGGAGATGTTGCACTGATGAGTTAGGAGGCCTTCATGCGGACTGAACAAATTATTTGTCTAAATCGCGACGGAAGTAAGGGCGAGGATTGTGGCCATGTAAAATCGATTTAAGCCCCCCAGTGGAAATCTTCCACTGACCGTTCCAAGGCGGCTCTTCTGTGGCGATTTATTTATGTTGTTGTTTGTTACTTACTGTATGTATCACTTGTGTCTTTTGGTTTTGGATGGCCATATGGCCATTTTGTGGGAAAGTAACTGTCCTTATGGCCTTCCTTTGTTTAGGTTTCCATTATGGTCTGGTCGCTTAATGTTTGTATTTCTTTCCCTTTGGTGTCTTTTATGGGTGGAGTAAGTTAATTGTAGCAATTCCTGATCTTTGTTTTACTTCTACTTCTCAAAGCAACGGCAGGAATAGCCGCATGTTATAAATAATGTCAATATAGCTGTTTCTAACCCTGCTGCACGCAACATATATATATAATATATATTTGTCTGTTACATATACTTGTCACTGAAGCAATTAAAATAAAGTTTAAAGCAATATATATATTAAATGAATCTTATAAGCATGATATGGAAACCTTGCATCCGTTGGCAATACTTTGAGTAACATTTGTCTGCCAAAGTCAATCTAAACATTGAGCAATAGGCATACAAACAAATATAATGCCAACAAATGCAGGATAATCAAATATAAATCAGATCGTTTACGAATTTCCATAAAATAACACGTTCAGTCCACCAATAAAACAAGGGAAACAACTCAAATAAGTAACATTGCTACAAGTAAAAGCTTTAAATATAAAATCCTCATATTTTTCTCTCAGGCCCTCACGGGTCTAAAGCCGCTCCATGTCCAGAACTGTGAACGCAAATGCTCCGTTTCGATTGCTAACACACCCAGCATTGAGCAAGGGCTGAAAAAGAGTCTTAGAGTCGCTCCATCAATAGCACCGTTAAAGCAAACGCTCCAGTTTGATGCTAACGTGCCGTGCGTGGAGCAAGGGTAGAAACAGGGAGAAATAGGTCATAAGTCATTTTATGTTGAGCAGAGTTCAAGAGATTGCTTCAGTACGACTAATAACTTGCCCGGCGTAGAGAAAGGATAGCCTAATAGGTCTAACAGTCGCTACAATCAAGCATATTTCAAGCAAACGATCCAGTACGTGGAGCAATGCCAGGAATAGGTGTTATAGTTGCTCCTCGCCTAGCACAGTTCTAGCGAACGCTACAGTACTCTGGTACGACTGCTAACGTGCCCAACAGCTCAGGATTATTAAGGTCCTGTAGTTTAATGGTTTCGATACGGGTGGGTGAATATGAAGTCAATAAATCAACCGTTTTATTGGACAAATGAGTGGCCGTTCTGAGAGTGGAGGTGCCCAGCATGGAGCGACGACATTATTGGAGCGTATAATACCTATTCCTGCTAATACTCCACGCTGGGAGCGGTACATATTCTACTGGATCTGTCGCACGCTCTGTGCGACAACGCCATTAAGATTGTGAAAGTGCCCAGCGTGGAGCAGTGGCAGGAGTAGGGATAATAGTCGCTCCACCTCCAGCACAATTCAAGCGACCTGGCCAGCACAGAGCATGCGAGCGTTCTGGAAATATATATAGTGTGCCCGGCGTGGAGCGAGGCCGGGAATAGTTTTATAGCCGTTCTGTTCCCAGTACAGAGCATGTCAGCACTCTGGAAATATATGTAGTGTGCCCAGCGTGGAGCGGGGCCGGCAATGGTCTTATAGTTGTTCTGTTCCCATCACAGAGCATGCGAGCACTCTGGAAATATTTATAGTGTGCCCAGCGTGGAGCGAGGCCGGCAATGGTCTTATAGTTGTTCTGTTCCCAGCACAGAGGATGCGGGCACTCTGGAAATATAGATAGTGTGCCAAGCGTGGAGCGAGGCCGGCAATGGTCTTTAAGTTGTTCTGTTCCCCGCACAGAGCATGCAAGCACACTAGAAATATATATAGTGTGCCCAGCGTGGAGCGAGGCTGGCAATGGTTTTATAGTTGTGTTCCCAGCACAGAGCATGTGAGCACTCTGGAAATATATTTAGTGTGCCCAGCGGGGAGCGAGGTCGGCGATGGTTTAATAGTTGTTCTGTTTCCAGCACAGAGCATACGAGCACTCTGGAAAGATATATAGTGTGCCCAGCGTGGAGCGAGGCCGGCAATGCTTTTATAGTTGTTCTGTTCCCAGCACAGAGCATGCGAACACTCTGGAAATATATTTAGTGTGCCCAGCGTGGAGCGAGGCTGGCAATGGTCTTATAGTTGTTCTGTTCCCAGCACAGAGGATGCGGGGACTCTGGAAATATATAAAGTGTGCCAAGCGTAGAGCGAGGCCGTCAATGGTCTTATAGTTGTTCTGTTCCCAGCACAGAGCATGCGAACACTCTAGAAATATACATAGTGTGCCCAGCGAGGAGCGCGGCCGGCAATGGTCAGATAGTTTTTCTTTTCCCAACACAGAGCATGCTAGCATTCTGGAAATAATAGAGTCTGCCCAGCGTGGAGCGAGGCCAACAATGGTCTTATATTTATTCAGTTTCCAGCACAGAGCATGCGAGCATTCTGGAAATATATATAGTGTGCCCAGCGTGCAGAGAGGCCAACAATGGTCTTAAAGCTGTTCTGTTCCCAGCATAGAGCATGCGAGCAGTCTGGAAATATATATAGTGTGCCCAGCGTGGAGTGAGACCAACAATGGTCTTATAGTTGTTCAGTTCCAAGCACAGAGCATGCGTGCACTCTGGAATTATATATAATGTGCCCAGCGTGGAGCGAGGCCAACAATGGTCTTATAGTTGTTTTGTTCCCAGCACAGAGCATGCAAGGACTCTAGAAATATATATAGTGTGTCCAGCGTGGAGCGAGGCCAACAATGGTCTTATATTTGTTCTGTTCCCAGCACAGAGCATGCGAGCACTCTGGAAATATATATAATGTGCCCAGCGTGGAGCGAGGCCGGCAGTGGTTTATAGTTGTTCTATTCCAAGCACGAATCATTCGAGCACTTTGGAAATATATATAGTGTGCCCAGCGGGAAGCGAGGCCGGCAATGGTCTAATTTTTGTTCTGTTCCCAGCACAGAGAAAGTGATAACTCTGGAAATATATATAGTGTGCCCGGCGTGGAGCGACGCCGACAATGGTCTTATATTTGTTCTGTTCCCAGCACAGAGCATGCGAGCGCTCCGGAAATATATATATTGTGCCCAGCGCGGAGCGAGGCCAACAATGGTCTTATATTTGTTCTCTTCCCAGCACAGAGCATGCGAGCACTCTGGAAATATATATACTGTACCCTGCGATGAGCGAGCCCGGCAATGGCTTATAGTTGTTCTGCTCCAAGCACGAATCATTCGTACACTTTGGAAATATATATAGTGTGCCCAGCGTGGAGCGAGGCCGGCAATGGTCTTATGAAGTTCTGTTCCCAGCACAGAGCATGCGAGCACTCTGGAAATATATATAGTGTGCCCTGCGTGGAGAGAGGCCGGGAATAGTTTTATAGTCGTTCTGTTCCCAGCACAGAGCATGCCAGCACTCTGGAAATATATGTAGTGTGCCCAGCGTGGAGCGGGGCCGGCAATGGTCTTATAGTTATTCTGTTCCCAGCACAGACAATGCGAGCACTCTGGAAATATATATAGTGTGCCCAGTGTGGAGCGAATCCAACAATTGTCTTATAGTGTTGTGTTCCCAGCACAGATCATGCGAGCAGTCTGGAAATATATATAGTGTGCCCAGCGTGGAGAGAGGCCAACAATGGTCTTAAAGCTGTTCTGTTCCCAGCATAGAGCATGCGAGCAGTCTGGAATTATATATAGTGTGCCCAGCGTGGGGTGAGACCAACAATGGTCTTATAGTTGTTCAGTTCCAAGCACAGAGCATGCGTGCACTCTGGAATTATATATAATGTGCCCAGCGTGGAGCGAGGCCAGCAATGGTCTTATTTTTGTTCTGTTCCCAGCACAGAGCAAGTGATAACTCTGGAAATATATATAGTGTGCCCGGCGTGGAGCGACGCCGACAATGGTCTTATATTTGTTCTGTTCCCAGCACAGAGCATGCGAGCGCTCCGGAAATATATATATTGTGCCCAGCGCGGAGCGAGGCCAACAATGGTCTTATATTTGTTCTCTTCCCAGCACAGAGCATGCGAGCACTCTGGAAATATATATACTGTACCCTGCGTGGAGCGAGCCCGGCAATGGCTTATAGTTGTTCTGCTCCAAGCACGGATCATTCGTACACTTTGGAAATATATATAGTGTGCCCAGCGTGGAGCGGGGCCGGCAATGGTCTTATGAAGTTCTGTTCCCAGCACAGAGCATGCGAGCACTCTGGAAATATATATAGTGTGCCCTGCGTGGAGCGAGGCCGGGAATAGTTTTATAGTCGTTCTGTTCCCAGCACAGAGCATGCCAGCACTCTGGAAATATATGTAGTGTGCCCAGCGTGGAGCGGTGCTTACTGTTATTCTGTTCCCAGCACAGACAATGCGAGCACTCTGGAAATATAGATAGTGTGCCCAGTGTGGAGCGAATCCAACAATTGTCTTATAGTGTTGTGTTCCGAGCACAGATCATGCGAGCAGTCTGGAAATATATATGGTGTGCCCAGCATAGGGGGGGGGGGGTTCAACAATGGTCTTATAGCTGTTCTGTTCCCAGTTCAGAGCATGCGAGCACTCTGGAAATATATATAGTGTGCCCAGCGTGGAGCGAGGCCGACAATGGTCTTATAGTTCTTCTGTTCCCATCACAGAGCATGCGAGCACTCTGCAAAATATATATAGTGGCCCAGCGTTGAGCGAGGCCGGCAATGGTCTTATAGTTGTTCTGTTCCCAGCACAGAGGATGCGGGCACTCTGGAAATATATATAGTGTGCCAAGCGTGGAGCGAGGCCGGCAATGGTCTTTAAGTTGTTCTGTTCCCCGCACAGAGCATGCCAGCACACTAGAAATATATATAGTGTGCCCAGCGTGGAGCGAGGCTGGCAATAGTTTTATAGTTGTTGTGTTACCAGCACAGAGCATGTGAGCACTCTGGAAATATATATAGTGTGCCCAGCGGGGAGCGAGGTCGGCGATGGTTTAATAGTTGTTCTGTTTCCAGCACAGAGCATACGAGCACTCTGGAAAGATATATAGTGTGCCCAGTGTGGAGCGAGGCCGGCAATGCTTTTATAGTTGTTCTGTTCCCAGCACAGAGGATGCGGGAACTCTGGAAATATATAAAGTGTGCCAAGCGTAGAGCGAGGCCGTCAATGGTCTTACAGTTGTTCTGTTCCCAGCACAGAGCATGCGAACACTCTAGAAATACACATAGTGTGCCCAGTGAGGAGCGAGGCCGGCAATGGTGAGATAGTTTTTCTTTTCCCAGCACAGAGCATGCTAGCATTCTGGAAATATATATAGTGTGCCCAGCGTGGAGCGAGGCCAACAATGGTCTTATATTTATTCAGTTTCCAGCAGATAGCATGCGAGCATTCTGGAAATATATATAGTGTGCCCAGCGGGGAGAGAGGCCAACAATGGTCTTAAAGCTGTTCTGTTCCCAGCATAGAGCATGCGATCAGTCTGGAATTATATATATTGTGCCCAGCGTGGAGTGAGGCCAACAATGGTCTTATAGTTGTTCAGTCCAAGCACAGAGCATGTGAGCACTCTGGAATTATATATAATGTGCCCAGCGTGGAGCGAGGCCAACAATGGTCTTATAGTTGTTCTGTTCCCAGCACAGAGCATGCGAGGACTCTAGAAATATATATAGTGCGTCCAGCGTGGAGCGATGCCAACAATGGTCTTATATTTGTTCTGTTCTCAGCACAGGGCATGCGAGCACTCTGCAAATATATATAATGTGCCCAGCGTGGAGCGAGGCCGGCAGTGGTTTATAGTTGTTCTATTCCAAGCACGAATCATTTGAGCACTTTGGAAATATATATATACTGTGCCCAGCGTGGAGCGAGGCCGGCAATGGCTTATAGTTGTTCTGCTCCAAGCACGGATCATTCGTACACTTTGGAAATATATAGAGTCTGCCCAGCGTGGAGCGAGGCCGGCAATGGTCTTATGAAGTTCTGTTCCCAGCACAGAGCATGCGAGCACTCTGGAAATATATATAGTGTGCCCTGCGTGGAGCGAGGCCGGGAATAGTATTATAGTCGTTCTGTTCCCAGCACAGAGCATGCCAGCACTCTGGAAATATATGTAGTGTACCCAGCGTGGAGCGGGGCCGGCAATGGTCTTATAGTTATTCTGTTCCCAGCACAGACAATGCGAGCACTCTGGAACTATATATAGTGTGGCCAGTGTGGAGCGAATCCAACAATTGTCTTATAGTGTTGTGTTCCCAGCACAGATCATGCGAGCAGTCTGGAAATATATATGGTGTGCCCAGCGGGGAGCGAGATCGGCGATGGTTTAATAGTTGTTCAGGGGGAGGTCAACAATGGTCTTATAGCTGTTCTGTTCCCAGTTCAGAGCATGCGAGCACTCTGGAAATATATATAGTGTGCCCAGCGTGGAGCGAGGCCGACAATGGTCTTATAGTTGTTCTGTTCCCATCACAGAGCATGCGAGCACTCTGCAAAATATATATAGTGTACCCAGCGTGGAGCGAGGCCGGCAATGGTCTTATAGTTGTTCTGTTCCCAGCACAGAGCATGCAAGCACACTAGAAATATATATATAGTGTGCCCAGCGTGGAGCGAGGCTGGCAATGGTTTTATAGTTGTTGTGTTCCCAGCACAGAGCATGTGAGCACTCTGGAAGTATATATAGTGTGCCCAGCGGGGAGCGAGATCGGCGATGGTTTAATAGTTGTTCTGTTTCCAGCACAGAGCAAACGAGCACTCTGGAAAGATATATAGTGTGCCCAGTGTGGAGCGAGGCCGGCAATGCTTTTATAGTTGTTCTGTTCCCAGCACAGAGCATGCGAACACTCTGGAAATATATATAAGGTGCCCAGCGTGGAGCGAGACCGGCAATGGTCTTATAGTTGTTCTGTTCCCAGCACAGAGGATGCGGGCAATCTGGAAATATATATAGTGTGCCAAGCGTAGAGCGACGCCGTCAATGGTCTTTTAGTTGTTCTGTTCCCAGCACAGAGCATGCGAACACTCTGGAAATATACATAGTATGCCCAGCGAGGAGCGAGGCCGGCAATGGTCAGATAGTTTTTCTTTCCCAGCACAGAGCATGCTAGCATTCTGGAAATAAATATAGTGTGCCCAGCGTGGAGCGAGGCCAACAATGGTCTTATATTTGTTCAGTTTCCAGCACAGAGCATGCGAGCATTCTGGAAATATATATAGTGTACCCAGCGTGGAGAGAGGCCAACAATGGTCTTAAAGCTGTTCTGTTCCCAGCACAGAGCATGCGAGCAGTCTGGAAATATATACAGTGTGCCCAGCGTGGAGTGAGGCCAAACATGGTCTTATAGTTGTTCATTTCCAAGCACAGGGCATGCGAGCGCTCTGGAATTATATATGTGCCCAGCGTGGAGTGAGGCCAACAATGGTCTTATTTTTGTTCTGTTACCAGCACAGAGCATGCGAGCACTCTAGAATTATATATAGTGTGTCCAGCGTGGAGCGAGGCCAACAATGGTCTTATATTTGTTCTGTTCCCAGCACAGAGCATGCGAGCACTCTGGAAATATATATAATGTGCCCAGCGTGGAGCGAGGCCGGCAATGGTTTATAGTTGTTCTATTCCAAGCACGAATCATTCGAGCACTTTGGAAATATATATAGTGTGCCCAGCGTGAAGCGAGGCCGGCAATGGTGTTATTGTTGTTCTGTTCCCAGCACAGAGCATGTGAACACTCTGGAAAGATGTAATAGATATATCCATTGTTTTTGTGAAATATTGGTAAATATTTGTACTGATTGATATCTGTACAGGATAATTTGACGAGCCCGCTAGGGCGAGTCTAATTATCCTGTACAGATGTCAATCAGTACAAATATTTACCAATATTTCTCAAAATCAATTGGATATATCTGTTTTAATCCACAGCTTATTGTAACTTCCACTAAAGGTAATAGATAAAACCTATTAAAGCATATTTGTTATATTTACTGTTAATTTCAATTTCTTTTATTTGACCTGATTTACCCCGTCTGGAAAATGGATTGTCCTGTCTGAAAGGACACTGTCAGCTTCTCTGCTTCATTAATATTCAATTGGATTTGATTGGTCTAAATCCAACTGACCACAGGTTATTTGATCATGCTTTTTTAACCTGATCAATGTTTATCACTGGGACATTTTAATGCTGAACCTTCAAGTGTAGGACTTACTTTGAACTCAGATGTGTGTTTTTCCTGCATGCAAATGTTTCATAATTGGCACCAGTAAATGGGAGTGTATTTTGTGTTAATTCAGGGATATTTTTATCCATAAAAAGGTATGTTGTGGGTACTCATTTTGAACAGCCTCATCCCACAAAAACATGTTGTGGGTACTTGTTGGAATTGCCTAGATGAGGCGGTTCTAGCGAGTACCCACAATTTGATTTTATGGAGAATTGGAGAAACTTAATCAGAAGAAGCAGTCTGATCAGGGTCTGCACTGATTAAGTAAAGGCTATTTTAAATGTGGGTACTCATTCAAATAACCTCGGCGAGGCTATTTTAATGAATACCCACAATGTTAATTTTGTCATGCTAGAAGCCCCTTCCCATTTTAAGATCAGAAGGAGCAGTCTGGTCAGGGTCTGCACTGTTTGTCATTAAGTAAAGGCTATTTTAAATGTGGGTACTCATTCAAATAACCTTGGCGAGGCTATTTTAATGAATACCCATAATGTTAATTTTGTCATGCAGAGCTAGAGGCCCCTTCAAATTTTAAGATCAGAAGGTAGCAGTCTGATCCGGGTCTGCACTGTTTGCCATTAAGTAAAAGCTATTTTAAATATGGGTACTCATTCAAATAACCTCGGCGAGGCTATTTTAAGGAATACCCACAATGTTAATTTTGTCATGCAGAGCTAGAAGCCCCTTCCCATTTTAATTGTAGCTCAGTTGATTGGTCCATTCAAAACTGTACATGATATCAGTACATGATATCTACATGATATCAGTACATGATATCAATACATTTATCAAAATTTATTAGTACTGCCAGCATCAAAGGAAAGTACTGGAAGCTGTGGATTAAATATAGTATGCCCGGCTTGGAGCGAGGCCGGGAATGGTTTTATAGTTGTTCTGTTCCCAGCGCAGAGCATGCCAGCACTCTGGAAATATATATAGTGTGCCCAGCGTGGAGTGGGGCCGGCAATGGTCTTATAGTTGTTGTGTTTCCAGCACAGAGCATGCGAGCACTCTGGAAACATATGAAGTGTGCGTAGCATGGAGGGAGGCAAACAATGGTCTTGTAGTTGTTCTGTTCCCATCACAGAGCAAGCGAGCGCCCGTGAGATATATATAGTGTGTCCAGCGTGGAGCGCGGCCAACAATGGTCTTATAGTTGTTCTGTTCCCAGCACAGGAGCAGCAGCACAGAGCATGCGAGCGCTCCGGAAATATATATATTGTGCCCAGCGCGGAGCGAGGCCAACAATGGTCTTATATTTGTTCTCTTCCCAGCACAGAGCATGCGAGCACTCTGGAAATATATATACTGTGCCCAGCGTGGAGCGAGGCCGGCAATGGCTTATAGTTGTTCTGCTCCAAGCACGGATCATTCATGCACTTTGGAAATATGTATAGTGTGCCCAGCGTGTAGCTAGGCCGGCAATGGTCTAATGAAGTTCTGTTCCCAGCACAGAGCATGCGAGCACTCTGGAAATATATATAGTGTGCCCGGCGGGGAGCGAGGTCGGCGATGGTTTAATAGTTGTTCTGTTTCCAGCACAGAGCATACGAGCACTCTGGAAAGATATATAGTGTGCCCAGTGTGGAGCGAGGCCGGCAATGCTTTTATAGTTGTTCTGTTCCCAGCACAGAGCATGCGAACACTCTGGAAATATATATAGTGTGCCCAGCGTGGAGCGAGGCCGGCAATGGCTTATAGTTGTTCTGCTCCAAGCACGGATCATTCATGCACTTTGGAAATATATATAGTGTGCCCAGCGTGTAGCTAGGCCGGCAATGGTCTAATGAAGTTTTGTTCCCAGCACAGAGCATGCGAGCACTCTGGAAATATATATAGTGTGCCCGGCGTGGAGCGAGGCCGGGAATAGTTTTATAGTCGTTCTGTTCCCAGCACAGAGCATGCCAGCACTCTGGAAATATAGATAGTGTACCCAGTGTGGAGCGAGGCCAACAATTGTCTTATAGTGTTGTGTTCCCAGCATAGATCATGCGAGCAGTCTGGAAATATATATGGTGTGCCCTGCATTGGGAGAGGTGAAACAATGGTCTTATAGCTGTTCTGTTCCCAGTACAGAGCATGCGAGCACTCTGGAAATATATATAGTGTGCCCAGCGTGAAGCGAGGCCAACAATGGTCTTATAGTTGTTCTGTTCCCAGCAAAGAGCATGCGAGCACTCTGGAAATAAATATAGTGTGCCCAGCGTGGAGCGAGGCCGGCAATGGTCTTATAGTTGTTCAGTTCCCAGCAGAGAGCATGCGAGCACTGTGGAAATATATATAGTGTGCCCAGCGTGGAGCGAGGCCAACAATAGTCTTATAGTTGTTCTGTTCCCAGCACAGACCAAGCGAGCGCTCTGGAAATATATATTGTGTGCCCAGCGTGGAGCGAGGACAACAATGGTCTTACAGTTGTTCAGTTCCCAGCAGAGAGCATGCGAGCACTCTGGAAATATATAGTGTGCCCAGCGTGGAGCGAGGCCAACAATGGTCTTATAGTTGTTCTGTTACCAGCACAGATCAAGCAAGCGCTCTGGGAATATATATTGTGTGCCCAGCGTGGAGCGAGGCCAACAATGGTCTTATAGTTGTTCTGTTCCCAGCACAGACCAAGCGAGCGCTCTGGAAATATATATTGTGTGCCCAGCGTGGAGCGAGGACAACAATGGTCTTATAGTTGTTCTGTTTCCAGCACAGAGCATGCGAGCACTCACTCTGGTCATATATATAGTGTGCCCAGCGTGGAGTAAAGCCGCCAATGGTCTAATAGATGTTCTGTTCCCAGCACAGAGCATGCGAGCGCTCTGGAAATATATATAGTGTGCCCAGCGCGGAGCGAGGCCGGCCTGTTCCCAGCAGAGAGCATTCTAGCGCTCTGGGAATATATTTAGTGTGCCCAGCTCGGAGCGAGGCAATGGCAGGAATAGGTCCATTCCCGCTACATGTCCAGCATAGTTCAAAGAAACGTTCCAATACGACTTCTAACTTACACAGGGTTGAGCAGCTGCAGGAATAGGTCCATTGTCGCACCATGTTCAGCACAGATTAAGCAACAGTACCCCTACGACTGCCAACGTACCCAGCGTGGAGCAACGACAGGAATAGGTCCGTTGTCGATCCATCAGTCCAGCAAAGAGTTCAAGGAAACGTACCAATACGACTGATATTGTGCCCAGGGTTGAGCACCAGCAAGAATAGGTCGAAAGTCACTACATGTCCAGCACAGTTCAAGGAAACGCTCCAATACGTCGCTAACGTTCCCAGGGTGGAGCAACGGCATGAATAGGACCATTGTTGCTCCATGGCAAGCAGAGTTCAAGCAAATTTTCCAGTACATTAAAACCGACTTGAAATAAATTTAACTTCACGTGATTTGAAAACGGTTTACCTTAATGCATGTAAGACTTAAATTTAGTGTTGAGCTTTTCACAGTAACAAGAAAAAAAAACTAGCAGTTTGCGAAGGAAATAGATCAATATTTATATATCAGTCGTTATGTTTGTTCAAGTAAAGGTGGTGTCTCAAATTGATAAGTATTTATAATAAAATACGAAAAATAAAGTACCTTAAACGTTTAAAACAACATTTTTTGTGAAATAAATTTACATTATCCTATTTTATTTAGATATTACAGAAAATCAAACGCTGAATGCGGCTATTTAAAATTAAATAGCATTTTCTTGTGGTTCCAATTCTATGGTAATCTCCCTTGCAAAGCTATAAATACACCTGATAACGGCTTTAAAGTGCCAATCGCATTCCTATAAGTATAAAAGTCTACACCCACAACTTTAAGTTGTACGGTCATAATTTGACTTCTACACAACGGGAGCTAAGAAAATGGCAATGACAAATAATTAATGCTTCTGTAGGTTTTCTTTGAATTCAAGGGACGAAAAGACCCTGTGAAAATTTGCTCCAATTTTAATGAACCGAGCAACCAGTCTAAGTATAGCTGCAACTGTAGGAAAAGAGTGTGCCCACGGTGGAGCAAACGTTCCCAGCGTGGAGGTGCCCAGCATGGAGCGCCGTCATTACACCCTGCAGGACCGATCTCAGTCGTAGCTGTGGAAAGAATGTCAGTAAACAAATTAATTTGGGGATTATGTTCCAACGATAACAACAGCAGCAACAACAACCTATGATAGAATAAATTAATAATAATAATAATTCAAAATAATAATAATAATACACAATGTAATAATAATAATAATAATAATAATAATAATTCGCATTGCAAGCGTGGGGATTTCTTTTAATGGACTGGCTAATATGATGTCATTTCTGCTGAAGTTTTCTCTTATACGGATTAACCTATTTTCTGTTGAGTGATGCGTGTTTAATTCAAATTTATCAGTAAGCTGATTATGTTATTCAACCCATTTGCAACTCAATACAATATTCCTCACTATATACATTGTGTAACAAGTGTCTGTTTCGAATTTCAAGGAGTCAATTTGAAAATGCTGAACATTGCAGCAAAGAGTGGAGGCTCTTATGAGACGCCACATTCTGATCTCGACGTGCGCTATTCAACTTTTTTGCATTATCTGCTGGTTCCTAGTCTGAAGATTATAAGTGTTGGAAAAACAGGTAACCAGACCCCCCTGACCTTAAAAGGTCAGGGGTGTCTGGTTACCTGTTTTTCCAATATTGACAATGTGCAAGCTTGGAGTCAGCACATAATGCAAATATGGTGAATTTGCCAATGTCTCATTGGAGTTTTCCCGTCTGAAATGGGTTAAAGTCCATTGGCATCAAACCAATAGCGGACAATGACCAGACACTACTAAGGTTAAGTTTCGTGTTTCAGATAATGATGATAATTATAATAATAATTGACTTTATTTATAGAGGGTAAAGCACATTTACTTACACTGATCTTCTAGTGGCCTGATGGTGTAGCTCTGACACGGGTAGTGCTCTTGAATAATAAAGAATATATTTTACGTTTTCAGTTAAGATCTCTCCAACTTATTCCACCATCTAGTATCACAGCCATGTGAGATTATTTCTATTTTGGTGTCTTATTTACCCATTGTATACTAGTGGACTCTTCCATTGTTATATGTTGGACTAGTCCATTTGTCATACAAGGCCTATTTTCACGTTTTTATTCTAGTTTTGACGGAAAATTCTGTTAGCAAATAGTGCAGGCCCTGATCAGACGCCGCTTTCTGCAGCGTCTGATCTGGGCCTGCACTGTTTGCAAGGGTACCACTTTGGGGGATTCCCGCATGCAAAGGGTTAATAATTTGTGGGCCGCTTCGGATGTTTACTCTAGGTACTCCAGTTTTTGTCTCAAGAGTCGAACTTTAACGGCTTGAGCACATCACGACAACACGCCTATATAATTTTGACCCCCTTGGACCCCAGTTTTATATAGTAAAACTGGGGTTTTCAGGGGTAAACCTTATTTGTTCTTATTTCTGCTCTAAAATATAGATAGTGGGTACTCGTTAGAACCGCCTCGATAAGGCGTTTCTAACGTGTACCCACAATTTATATTTTGAGCAGAAATAAGAAAAATGTCACAATTTTTCATCTAAAATTTTCATTGTTTTTTGTTTTTTTTTGTGGTAAATTTTACAGTGTATTTGTGATGGCGTGTTTTCGTAATGACCTTCGGAACCTATACATTTATTCGGGACAAGGTTTTTTTAAGCTATTGAGGGTTAAACTTAAGGGGAATGGGAATACCTTCAGGGGAGGCAACTCCTGCAAAAATATTTTTGTCTCCCATGTCAATAGGGGTGAACTCTTTAAGGAAAGAATTTGCTCCTGAGGTGTAAATTCTTTCCTTTAAGAGTAGACGCCTTTTTCACTGGGTCAGATTTTATAGGAAAGCGAACAGGAAGTTCCGAAAGTTGTCTCCCTTTGAAAAATTGCGGAAAAATCAGCCACGTGTTCCTATTCCTCTTAAGACTATGTAAAGATATACCATTATGAAATTATGCCCATTCAAATATTTTGATTTTTATTCCACCATTCACTGAAAACATTTCAGATAAAAAAAAAATCTGTTATTTTTCCTATTTCTGCTCAAAACATAGACTGTGGGTACCCGTTAGCACAATCTATGCTTCTGATCAGAAATAAGAAAAAATGTACGTCCCTACAAACCCCAGTTTTACAGAATATATGTGGGATTCAAAGGGAGTCAAAATTATAAGTGCGTATTTTTGTGATATAACAGTGATATTTGCACAATATTTCATTAACATTACGAAATCACGCCTATACAAATATAATGGAAACATTTGCCACCAAAAATGAAAATTTTCTGATAAAAATTTTGATATTTTCCATATTGTTGCCCCAAACATAGACTGTGGGAACACGTTAGAACCGCCTCACCGCCTCGGTGAGGCGGTTCTAATGCGTACCCACAATCTATGTTTTTGAGCCGAAATAAGGATAATATTGTATACCTCTGTGAATCCCAGTTTTACTGTATAAAAGTGGGGTTAAAAGGGGTCAAAATTATATAGGCATGTCTTCCTGATGATAGTATTAAATGCAAATGAAGATATGTTATGTGTACTCAATCGAAGCGATTCTAATGAGGATAAAACAAGAAAACATTAGTAATTATCGGAATAACTACAAAGATTTCAGATACATGGTCTGGGCGATCCGTCTTCGAGCCATTCAGTTTTGACTCCAGTTATATTTTACTCAAAAGCCTGTTTAGATAGTTCAATAAAACCCAAATGTGTGTGTTATTTGAAATAAAAAAAGACGTGAAGGCAATGATCAGGAATCGATACAATTAACCCACAGCCCCCATCAGAGACACCAAAACATGAAGTAACCAGATCCCAACGGAAACACCAACAGCGGAAAGCCAAAATGACAGTCACTGTCCCACAAAACGGCCAACTGCCTATCCAAAACAAAAATATAAGCGATACATACACTCACAGAAAACCATAACTAAAATAAACCGCGACAGAAGAACCGCCTTGGAACGGTCAGTGAAACGAATTCCACTGGGGAGCTTAAATCGATTTTACGCGGCCGCAATCCTCGCCCTTACTTCCGTCGCGATTTTGACAAAAATTGTTCAGTCGACATGAAGACATCCTAACTCATCAATGCAAAATCTCCGTGAACACAAAAATCAAACAACCACAGAGATGAAACAACGGTGAGGACTCGAAGGCAAGAAACCACTGAAATGTTGGAGCAAAAGAAAACCAACAGCTAGACTCCGAAGTTTGATAACACGATCAAGTTAATACTTCTATGTAATGAATGCCCTTGTTAACCCCACTCTTTAAAGACAAAGGGGGTTTTCAATGGCAAGCAGTTTGCTTATTTCTGCTCTGATATGCAGATATAGATCGTTGGTACGTTAGAAACGCCACAATCAGATTGTTCTTCCTACATGTAGCAACGATAATCCTTTTTGAAGCAGAAATTTCGAAATTTTAAACCTCTCAAAAGTATCATTCAATATGACCTGTTTAGAATTTAGCCTTCTTAAGCGTTAGTTGCTTGAACGAATAGGCCTATTGCAAAGCAAACCCTTCAGGTGTGATGAGCGACCAGAGAATAATCAAATCAGACCAGGCTGGTAAATGGGTCTTGGCGTCCATGTTATCCGTGCGACCTGTTCGGAGACTTTTGCTGCCGTCCAATCATAGGTATATCAGATGACCCAGGTCCGACCTCCTAGTTATAGGCCAATGTGGGTGAGTGACTCATCAGTTCGATTGATTGGTTGTTTTTGATTTGTCGACATGTCACAACTTTTGGGTCATTTGGTGTCGTATCCAGAGAAAGAGAGAAAAGAGATAGAAGAGGGGGTGAAAGTGAGAGACAGTGAAGAAAGAGGAAAATTAATGGCGGTGCAGAAAAAGTAGAAATAACAACACCCCAACCTATCTCCCTTACCTCCTGCAAGGTTACCTGCTGCAAGGAGAGCAGGCCTTGCCCAACTGCATTAAAGTCAATGTGAGTTGGACTCCCCAGTGGCGCAAGATACACGACATCGTTGCCTCACCCAACCTTCCCCGTTTCATCAGTTAACTATTCAAATTAAGAATCTGATTCTGACCCTAGATTCAGTTATAAATTTTAAGTACATACAGACAAGGCTCAGATCAACCTGCGCGCATACGCGCAGGTTGATCTCAGCCTTGTCTGTGCGTACATTACGTCTCAAAGGTTTCGCTCTCTCTCTCCTTAATTATCTATTTTCATTAGCTCTTCTATTTTCACGTCATCATATAGACAATTGCTATCACATTATAGAAACCGACGGACACTAAACCATCACAGATCAGGTCCCTTGAGATAAGATGGGAAAACGTTTACTTAACCTTAGTTGGAAAATGTCGCGACGGACGATAATTGATATATTTCATATCCATATAGATATAAATAATTCAGGAAATATAGATGAACTCAAAAAAAAAAGATAAGACAGTAGTTTGGAACAGCATATAAGGTAGAATGGAAGGCAATGGTCGCATTGGGAAAACACGCCTATACAAATACATTGTTACCTTTATCGCCGGAAAATTGAAAATTTTAAGATGAAAAATTGTGATATTTTTCTTATTCCTGTTCAAAATATAGATTGTTGGTACTCGTTAGAACTGCCTCATCGAGGCGGTTCTAATGAGTACCCACAATTTATACTTTAATGAAGAAATAAGAAAAATAAGGTTTACCCCTGTTAACCCCAATTTCAGTATATAGAAGTGGGGTTCGAGGGGGTCAAAATTATATAGGCGTGTTTTCGTGATGTCAATACCATTACCTTAGTTTCATAGTCCAAGACAACAACGGAAAAGAAAAAGGGCATTGTAATTGACAAATTTCTAGTAGAATAAGACTCCATCATGACTGTTTATGTAGGACAGGGAAATCTCGCCCATGGGGTCTGAATTTCAACCAGAGACGAGGTTTTGCCGAGTCCCTGGTTGAAATTCAGATCCCGAGGGTGGGATTTCCCTATCCTTCATAAAACAGACTCATGATGGATTATCTTTCTCCCACTTTTTAGGCCAAAATCCAGAACCATGGAGACTGCAACTGAAGAAAAAATCTACCTTTTTATCCGTGCATTTTTCTAACGAATACCCACAATCTATGTTTTTGAGCAGAAATAAGAAAAATAATGTGTATACATGTAAATCCCAGTTTTACTATATAAAGGTATCAGAATTATATTGGCGTATTTTCGTGATGCCAGACTAGTGAAACTCGCAAACCTTACCAGTTTGCGAAACACGCAGAGTTTACCAGTCCCTAGTACTTTCTTGCCTGGATCAACTCTGTTGATGGGACAGGGACAGTTTTGACTAGCTGTTAAACTCACAGAGTTTACCAGTCCCCAGTATTGCGGTGGTTGGGTGAGGCAAAGGTGACGTGTATCTTACTTCAAAGGGGCGTCCAACTGATATCGGCTAACAGTTGGAAAAGGCCTGCTGTCCTTGTAACAGGTAACGGTAGAGGGGTAATATTGTTATTACTTCTGTTTCACTGCCATTTATTCCCCCTTTCTCCTCTGCCCCGCACTTACATCTCCTGTACTGTCTCTTCTATCTCTTTTCTCCCTTTCTCTGGGAGACGACACAACTTAGCAGAATTAGTCAAGATACCGTCTCCGTACCGTAACATCACGCAAACATGTCTATATATTTTTGACCCCCTTGGACCCCACTTTCATATAGTAAAACTAGGGTTTACAGGGGTAAACCTTATTTTTCTTATTTCTGCTCTAAAATATAGATTGTGGGTACGCGTTAGAACCGCCTCAATGAGGCCGTTCTAACGAGTATCCGCAATCTATATTTTGAGTAGAAATATAAAAATATCACAATTTTTCATATCCTAAAGTTTTTCGTTTTTACTGCGGTAAAATTTACAGTGTATTTGTATAGGCGTGTTCTCGAAATGATGTTTATGGCTGTATTTGTAGAAGAAATAGCTAGCCCTAGAATAACCCTGAAACTCACATGGCAGTTAATTTTCTGTCAGCCTCCAAGACATCCATGGCCGGACTATGACTGATTGACTGGTTGTGACACAGCTTGAATTAATGTAATGGCAGAGACAAATTTCAGTGTATCAGCTGGTTTCCTGGTATTAAATTAGCGTGTTAATTTTGTTTCCCACGAGACGATTCAGATCATACATAGTTGCTTAGATACAATTACTATATATATATGGAATTCTCAGAGATGTAATGATAGAAACGTCCCCGACCAACCTGACCCAAAACGTCAACAAAACAAAATCGTGATATTTGTCTCATACAGGCGCTGTTCTACATGCAACAAACAAACACGCTCTATTGTTGGTACTCGATACCACAGCCTGGGTGAGGCGGTTCTCAAGAGAACAAAACTCTTAGTTTTGTAGCAGAAATATGGGAAATATCGCACCTATTCATAAGACAAATGTCAGTTTTGGGTGTCATTGGAAAAATTCATGGCAGAAATCATGAGCTTGCAAGTTCAAGCTCTTGTACGTACTACACTGAACTGTCCTAATTATTAACTTCATGCTTTACTGCCTTCAAAAACATGTTATTAAATATTGCGACAATGTCTTTGAAAGTTCAGGGAGAAATTTGTTTTGGTCCATGAAAAAATTGAAAAAATTGAAATTGTAAATAAATTGAAATCCAAAAGGTTTCGTGCTTCAAGTCTGTCTACTTATGATTTTTCACCTTTTACCTACACTTCATCGTACTCTTATAAAAGAAAAACTGAATGATTTAATTGAATGGTCATTTCATAGGGAAGATTCCCTCTATCTTGCATGTATTGTACGAAATGCCTTTTTCACTGCTGAAGAGTGTAAAAATTATATTTTATGGTCATGTCAGAAAGTGTGTGAAGCTCTCACCTTCCTACTTGAGAATATTTACATTAGATTTGGTACTTATTAGTTATTTAGACAAATTGTGGGTATCCCGATGGGTACGAAATGCGCACCTCTTGTGGCCGATCTGTTCTTGTTTGTTATGAAAGAGACTTCATGATGTCCCTTTCGTGTTGAAAACCAATCTGAAATCATTGAAGCCTTTTGCTCGACTTCTAGATATTTGGATGGTTTACTAAATATTGACAATACCAATTTAGATTGTTTGATCTGTCAAATTTAAATCGTATGGCGTTCATATTTCGCAATTAATTCGATTTACCAGTGTCTAGTCATGTAACTGACTTCAATACTCGTAATAAATTGTTAACTGCTAAACTTCTAAATCAGGGTTATCGGTATCATAAACTACGCAAAGCCTTTTCTTTTTATAGACGTCATTCCGATTTAATTTCAAAATTCTTTGTTGGACATCAATGTTTCCTGCAACCAGGTCTATCGGAACCCGAAGTTTATGTTGACTTAGTATATAACTTTAGAAAAATATATACTTGCAATGAGTTCAGCACCATATTTCGTAAAATCCCTCTTCGATATAAACATATTGGATACAACACGGACTGCATGCATGGTAGTTAACACAATCGCGGTTGACAACTTTGCTTCCCCCTTTAATTGCACGCAGGTTGGTCAAGCCTCAGATTCTATGACGATTCCAGCGTAAAGGCTTACTGAGAATAATTAGAATTTAATTTTATGTAATGTTGGTTGGATCCTGATGCTCTGTCTCTGGTCGGGCCCATCGGAGTCTAACTGTTGTTTTTGTTGTTTTCCCCCAGCATTTCAGTGGTTTCTTGCTGTCGAGTCCTCACCATTGTTTCATCTCTGTGGTTGTTTGATCTTTGTGTTCTTGGAGATGTTGCACTGATGAGTTAGGAGGCCTTCATGCGGACTGAACTTTTTTTTTGTCTAAATCGCGACGGAAGTACAGACCAGCTACCGGTAATAACCCCGCCCCCGCCCATAGGGGCTTGAAGAAATATATGGGTTGCATGATGCTTCCACGCAGAGCTGAATCTGGGCCGCACACTAGTACTGGTAAACCGCTTAGATCCTGTCCAGGAACCGCGGTGCGAGGCGGACCGTCCATGCTAATAAACCTTATTGGTTTCATTGGGCGACAGGGCTTGAGATGTCATTTCATCTCAATGTCGGGTAAAAGTCCCACAAAATTGGAAGCAACGTCTCCAAAATGACCTTTACAGTGTTGACGGGGACGTTAAACCTCAAATCAAACAAACCAAAAAACCGGTAATAACCCATTTTTTGGTTTCGCGGAGAAACCGCCTAACGCGAAATCGGCTATTTTCTCCGCAAAACAGCGATAAAAGATAAAATGAGCGGTTTCGTGGAGAAAATTCTCGGAGATTCTCGGCGAAAATTTGACCGATTGCTTTCATTGAAAATGAAATTACCCGCGTTTCGCTGAGAAAAAATACAACTGGGCTTACGTGAAATTTTCGGCTCATTATTATTTCTTCGCGAAGGCAAATGGTAGTCATTGTTAAATCATAATCAAATATTCTTTCATGTTACACAATTTCAAATTAGTAATTTATTTCTCCTTTGTATAATCCTTTTTTAAAAGTCTCATGACAACTTTTATTCAAGTCACGTAAATACCCCTATTTATTTGTCACCCGCTTAAACCCCACTTTTAACTGGGGTTTACAGGGGTATACATTATTTATCTAATTTCTGCTCACATAGATTGTGGGTACTCGTTAGGACCGCCTCGCCGAGTCGTTTTGAAGTGTACCCAAAATCTTGAGCAGAAATATGAAAAAATGCCAATTTTTTTTTCCGAAAATTTACCGTTTTTAGTGGTAAAATTTGTACAATATATTTAAAAAGGCGAGTTCTCATAACGAGTCGTACATGTAGGTTAGTAACACCATAATGATGTATGACATTTACCAAAAGCTCAGCTTGATGAAAAAGATGGGCTGCATGATGCTTCCACGCATAGCTGAAACCGACCCGCATGCGAGTACTGGTAAACCGCTTACAGCATCTAGGCCTGCCCAGGTTTGTTTTCATGATGTCAGGACAAATTCATTTATTTCGAGCCGACCGTACTCAACTCGCAACGTTGCAAATTTTGAACCGAACGAGGTGCGAACCACAGCAGTGAGAGTCCTAATGAGTGTCAGCGCTTTAAGGATGCCCATTATCCTCGGGATGTTTAGTGGATTTACGGCACTTTCAAGATTATCTCCCTTATTTCGAACGGACCGCCAATCAGAGTTGAGCTAAAACCGGAGTAAGACCACTTTCTGTAGCAGATCTTGGTGTCTCATTTGTGGCTCGAGCGGGGCGCAAACCACAGCGGAGAGACCTAATGACCAGATGATTAATCCTTTTTGTACCAAATGGAGTCTTCCTCCTTATATATACAGGAGTCCATTTTGAACCTTAGCGATGTCGGGTTGTTTTTTCTTAAAAAAATGTGTTCGGGAAATGGCTTAACGTTTTGCAAACAGTGTAGGCGTTCTGCGGTGTCCGATCTGGGCCTGCACTGTTTGCTAAGGTACCCTTTCGGGGTTTCTGGTACTGAATGGGTTAAGCGTCAGCCTTGGAATGCTTGCCGCGCAATTTCCCGATATTAAGCCTTTTCTCAGAAGCCAGCTAGTCAGGATCTATACTGTTTTCCATTCAGCTTTTGAATCCATGGTTATATCCTTTTAGAAAACCATATAGATCCTGATCAGCTTCTCAGCTGGTTAAGATCTATTCTGTTTTCCAGTCAGTTTTTGGACCCATGGTGAAAATTGAAATCATGCAACACAAATGGCTGAAAATTAGGGAGGTGTGTATAATATTTGAAATATTCAGCATGGTGAGGGTTAACCCTTTTTGTACCAAAAGGAATCTTCCTCCTTATATATAGCATGAGTCCATTTCAAAATTTAGGGGTTTCAGGGTGTGTTTTCTTCAAAATTTATTAGGAAAATGGCCGAACTTTTTGCAAACAGTGTAGGCCCTGATCAGACGCCAAGTTTTGCGGCGTCTGATCTTGGCCTGCACTCTTTGCCACGGTACCCGTTATGGGGTTTCCAGTCTGAAATGGGTTAATATACATGGCACATGTTTGAGCAAAATTGGATTGTAAAGGCAAGAAACACAAGCGGGCCTCCATGTGAGCTTAAGTGTAAGTATCAGTGATGTTTAATTACTCGCAGTGTAAGAAAAAGATCAACCAAAATGTAGAGTGAGATCAGCGCCCACATATACATGTACAAGCAGGATCCCCGTTATTATATACATTGAGTTTGAATTTTTTAAAGTATTTACTTGAGAAAAAAATAAAGTACTCCCAATATGGTGAACCGATAAAATTTCAACAGTTTTCAATTTATGAAGCGTTTACACAACAGTAAAAAAGGAACACAGAAAACATTCATCGTGTTCATACTGCATGTAAAGTGCATAAGATGCAAATCATTATGATTCCAACCGGATCAAAATCATACTCTACGATCGCTAGAATTGTCCATCTTTGTACAAAGAACATGCATTTCGTCATATGCTTCAAACTTTGTGTACCAAATTTAATGCATGAAAACAATGCATGCACATGAACAAATATACATGTAGGTATAGACAGATTCGCGGAGAAACACCGTGAACGACTTCACCTGTACTAATTGGCTTTTTCCGAGAAAAAGCGATGTTCGCGGAGAAATTTCGCGGCGTTTCGCGGAGAAATTAACCGCTTTGAAACGCGAATTTTTTTCTTCTCGGAGAAATTTCTCGCTTGTTCTCCGAGAAAAAAAAGCCTATTACCGCGGAAATAAAATATGGGTTATTACCGGTAGCTGGTCTGTAAGTAAGAGGGTTGCGGCCGCGTAAAATCGATTTCAGCAGCCCCCCCCCCACCCCCCCCCCCCCCCCCCCCCCATCCCTTGACCAGTGAAATTCGTTTCACTGACCGTTCCAAGGCGGTTCCTTTCGCGGTTTATTGGTTTTAGCTGTTGGTTACTTGTATCGATTCCTGGTCATTGCCTTCACTTCTATTTTGCATGCTTCAGTGAGCTTAGCAAGAAAAACGTTTTCGGGTTTGAAACAGACAACAGGACGAATATTTAGCTAGTGAAGTCGATTTCAGACCCCTATAATTTCTAGTACAAAGCGGTTAAGTGTATGTTCTATTACGATTGTGTCAAGGCTGATTTAGAAAAGCTAGGAAACGCCCGAGGAAACTACTAAACACTGCCTGCAAACGGTTCCCGTTATAAGCTGATCTGTTGTTACCCATGGGAGCAGAAAATTACATAAGATGTCCTCTAATTGTGTGCTTGAACATAATAAGGCATAACAGCTCACACTGAAAGTGTTATGACGGCAGCTAATAAGATAAAAACCATATTAACACTTTATGGGCTTTAAGGTTATGAGCCTGGAAAAGGAGGTTGTGGACCCAGCTTTTAGCCATGTATGAGACAATAGTCACATTTGATTGGATATAATTATGAAACTGATGAGAAATACTTAGCTGTTATTTTTTTTCTTGCAGGGTATTATATGTGCATTAAACACATAAAGGAAACAAAGTGAACTGTCTCCTGAATTTTCTGTTGTGATAATAATTGTACATGTGGTATCTCAGAATTTCCAAGACTGAATTTTCACTTTGAGGCAGGGTTACCTCCCTTAGACAGTTAGAATGCTTGAAATTGCCACATGACACCCTTGTTTTTTTGTATAATTTTGTAGTTGGCAGTTTGTTTACCATGTTTTGGGGTAAGAAAATCAATTTGAAATGCAGATTTATCAGGTACAGGGTCAAATATTAACATGTAAGCTTATGGAAATGTAAATAGAAGACCATAACCTAAACCGAAAGTAGAAAATCATCACCTCTATCCTGTGTTTGGTCATTACATAATATTTTCACAAATTTGAAGGTTCTATCTAATTCTGTGTCATAAACTTGATCTTCCTGACAAGTATTTTGCTACAAAAACTGTAAAATTTGTAACTTTAGTGCTAATTTAGGTCTAACTGGGCCATTTGATCAACTTTGTGCTTCTGATCCATGTAAATGGAGGGGGGGGGGGGGGGGGAAGTAGGGGTTGCTTTGCTCTAAAGCCATGTAAATCAGTGTTGTCATTGATCTGTTTGGAAAGGAGTCTTGCAGTAGGTGTATGAACATAAACATAAGTAAAAGAATCTACTCCATCTGGAATATATGGCATCAGGCTTGGTCCAAAGCAAAATTTCAAAAATTATTTCTCCGAACAGCCCGCTGCAATATCGCGACAAGTTTTCTCATCTGTTATAAGTTCTATTTGGTTAGATTCATGTTACTGGATCTGAACAGATATTTTCAGCTGTTTCTTATGGCATTAAGGCATTTATGACCATTTTCATCAATGTTTTGTCTTCAAAATATCCTCAAAATGCCTTTTTTTTACTTCAAGTAGGGGGTATAGGTATAGGAACAACCATAACTTCTACATAGGTGTGCTATTTAGGCATAATTTAGTGCATTTTAGGACTGAAGTATTCCAAAGACACATGAGAAGAACCACTGATGCAAGCCGGTTTCTGGGTTCCAGTCCAGAAAGAGGTAAACTTTGCGCTTTTTCACAAAATATGGTTTGTTCGGCTTTCATCGTAAAATCTGAAGGCGATAACTTTTTTGCAAACTTGAAAGATTCTTTGTCACTGAACATTTAGTATGCATGACTACATTATTATATATGATCTAAATTTCTATTTGGCAATTCTTTTGATGGATTATAAGGAAAATAAGGTTTGGTTTAAGGTTATGAGCCTGGAAAAGGAGGTTGTGGACCCAGCTTTTAGCCATGTATGAGACAATAGTCACATTTGATTGGATATAATTATGAAACTGATGAGAAATACTTAGCTGTTATTTTTTTTCTTGCAGGGTATTATATGTGCATTAAACACATAAAGGAAACAAAGTGAACTGTCTCCTGAATTTTCTGTTGTGATAATAATTGTACATGTGGTATCTCAGAATTTCCAAGACTGAATTTTCACTTTGAGGCAGGGTTACCTCCCTTAGACAGTTAGAATGCTTGAAATTGCCACATGACACCCTTGTTTTTTTGTATAATTTTGTAGTTGGCAGTTTGTTTACCATGTTTTGGGGTAAGAAAATCAATTTGAAATGCAGATTTATCAGGTACAGGGTCAAATATTAACATGTAAGCTTATGGAAATGTAAATAGAAGACCATAACCTAAAGGAACATTCCAGTAAACTAATAAATCCTGTTTACCAATTAGAACGAAAGAGAATATGCATCTAATGAAGACTAGAAAGAAAGGATGCACCTACGCATTATGTTTATGTCACTGTCTTCGAGACAAATTCAGTGAAATTCCTCTATTAAGACTACCTAAGCTTAAGACTAATTCTGCTTTGAAACGCTTATTTAGTAGGTTATGGTTATTCATTCTTTGTGTTGCCTGCATAAAATGTCCTCTGGTCGGAGACCACCTTTGGGACTGTTCAAAAGTGGTCTTTAAGACCACTTTTGAACGGTCTCTATAGGAATTTTACTGTATACTGATAGAAACAAATGAAGCGCCTTAGTATATGTCAGTGATTTAACACATTTACTTCCTTTGCTTAAAACGAAACGACCTAATCAACACTATTAAAGTCATATCTAGCCGGTCCATTTACCTAACCACACTTTTCCTGGTTGTGGTAGCAGATATGGAGTCATACGACGTACTTGTAACCATTACCCCGCTGAGCACGATAACTCATATAGAGTAGACCCGCATCAGATGGCTTCAGGTGCTGATCAGGATCTATACTGTTTCTCACACTTTATTAATGAATATACTATGTCAAGTGATTTGATTGGCTGCTGCTCAGTCATGGGTGTGAAAAATAAATTTATTCAGCAGAATAAGGTTCATATAGCACACTTTGACATTTTTGAATGTTAGCTGCTTGAATAAATAGACCAAGACGTACAAAGCTACTGCCTTCAGGTGTGATTAGCGACCAGAGCTCCGGCTGACTCAAGAACGAGTTCAATACACAGATGCTTGGGGTCAGGTCTGATTAGCTTTCTAGCCCGACAGAACAGGCCTACTATCGATAAAACTTGTTTGAAGGCCTTAAAACAATGTTTTAAAAAAGGTCCCCATCACTGATAGGCTCTAATATACACAAGATAACAATCTTTTCCAGATCTGAAAATAGGGGTCACACAAGAAAACATCGCAATATTATCAAAATACGAAATATATCTACAACTTACACACATCCGTCGATCCTGCAGACCTGACCCCAAGCATCTGTGGTTCAATATAGCCGTGGTAAACTAAACTCCATTCAGAATATCTGAATCATCGTTTTTTTTTTTCAAGTTTTTGACCTCACCCCCGCCGATTTCTCCAGCAAGTCGTATGCCTCTGCGACAGCTAGGAAAGGCTGTGATTATTTGGAGAAAATTGCAAAATCTGTATTTTCTTTCACAGACTTAGACATTCTGACAGGTTCGACACACCCTTTTAAACCACATATAGAAGTGGTCACTGCTCTTTTACATTACAAGGGCGTCTATGTTTAATTTGCACGATCACTCCATGGAAAATCATAAGCTGTGACAACACATCTGATATCGGTATAATTCTTTTTGACGACTATTGACAGCACATCGCGCTAGTGACTTCCCCGTTCCTAGTGAACCTCTATCTAGCCATTCGAATATAAGGTGTGTCGCAATTGCATATCTATTTATAAAGTGCGTCACATGAATTTGAATATTTATTATTTTACCTGACAATCATGGTCAAATGGACTTAGTCTGTGCACTCATTTCTTTGTTTGTTTTTTTTTTCTCCAAATAATCACAGCCTTTCCTGACTGTCGCAGAGGCATACGACTTGTTGGAGAAATCGGCGGAGGGTGAGGTCTTCAACTTTCCCATAGTGATGCATGGGCTAAAATGAGTATTTAAAGGAAGAAACGAAAAATTCGATGGTTCAGATTTTCTGAACGGAGTTTAGCCATGGTTTTGAGCCATCTAAATGTCCTACTATGTCCTTGGCGTTTTATTGCTGTGTTGCCTGAGCGTGGTTTAACCGGATTTATCTTTGTCAATCGCACAAGGATAAGACTGAGAAAGGCACAGATTTCTAAAACTTTACGTGATCTTCATATATATAGGAATGGCATACTAAGGTTAATTCTTCATCTAATGGTAGAATATATTAGAAGATTATTTAATTAGGCTCATCAAGAAACACTGTTTAACACTGTTAAAGGTTCGATTCAGTAATCATCGCCACCCAGTTGAAACTGGCCACTCGAAAATCGCCCCTGTAGAAGAGAGTAAAATGTCAAGTATGCAAAACAAATGATACCGTGGATGAGTTCCATAATCATGTTGTGTGTGAATATTTTAAGTTTGAAAGAGGAGAGTATCAAATTCTCGTTCAAGTATTAAGTCGAAATGATCGCCCTTTTTTCTCGCTGTTTTGCCATGTGTTTGTGCATGTTTATAAATGTTTGTACATATGTATATAAATGTTATACATGTACATATTCCCTCTCTTACACAATCTTTGAGTGCTCTGAGGAATAGTTAAATAAAGTTCTGCTCTGTTCTTTCAAATCAAAGACTGAAACAAATAAACGAACGTTACATTCAAGTTGAATTTTACATTTTTTAACCCCTACCACCCAATGCGTCTAACTAGTCTAGTCTTGACAACTCTCTCGTTTTCGGACACACATATTGCTCCGACCAATCCCTTTTGACGCTTGCGATAGTATTTAAAGTAAAGATGGTCTGGTTTGCATTTAATAATATCAAGCCCTGGTGGGTCCACAGGGCCGGTATAAGCTTTTTGAGAGGAAAGCTATGCTATAATGTTATTAATCAAGTAATTTCGTATTTGCCCAGTTACAGGTCCGAGGTCTGCTGCATTGGCCCGAGACCGAAGCCAATGCAGCAGACCTCGGGCCTGTAATTGTGCAGTTACGAAATTACTTGATTAAAGAAATTACATGATTAATGACAACTTTATTAATTGAAACATTGAAACAAAAAAAAAACATGAAAAAACATTGCTTTTTTATCTCACTTGACCTCAGGATAATATTGGTTGACCTGGTGTTAATAAATTGTACGGATATCCTCCGATCTATACAGGATATCCCATACCAATATAGACAAGGGCACCATCGGGCAAATATAACCTATCGGGAATGAAGTTGTCTATCTCTGGTAGTTTGTAACACACAAGTTAAAACTCTTGTCTAGTTAACACATTCATGTATATAATAGTATCTGCTATCTTTAATCCACCCTTCACTGTATGGAGCAATTGCTCACAGAATGTAGAAAATTGGTCAAAAAGTATCCGATGTAGTTATTGTGTGACCTTCGCTTATCCAAGACATTCCAACGAATTCTAGGACACAACACTAAGAAAATTTATATCCTTGTCGTACCAATCACCTGTGTCCATAATCATGTATCAATAACACTGCAAAGCTTGAAAACAATAACAATTTTGACAGCTGATGTCTCCGGGAAGCCATGTTTTTATTTACAGAACCGGAGTAAATAAATCATGACGTAATAGGCATTAGGACATTGTTTCATTGGCTGATTTGAATTGTTGAGATTTTAACCAATGAAAATCGCTCCTTTCATAAGGCGATTCCGAATCAAAACAAAGGTGGCTGTTCATCGAGAAAGCAGCTGTCAAAATAGTTGTTTTCAAGTATTAAATTCGGTAATCCACTGGTTAATTAAATATGAAAATTAGTTAGATACGCCCCGTAACGTTACACGTACGACGTCCTTAACAAGGTCACGTTTACTAATGGCGGAATATTGGCAGTTTTGTTAAAAATCAAACTTGTTGAGGAAAGGGATAAGCTGCTCGGCGAAGACTCGTATTTTATCCCATTTCTTCAAATTTTAATAAATTCATTAATACATGAGCACTCATCTACGAGATATCCTCTATTGAGAGGCTCTGGGTTTGTCACGTAAGCATAAGTATATAATATAACATGAAGGTTTCGTCTGTGGCCCTCGATTTACTTTGTTGAGTATAGGTATGTCTGTGTCTCTAGCAAAAATGCGGCTGTGGATGGGCATAGGTAATGGGCGAACGTAGGATTGGATAATAATCCTCAGGGCTTATGAATTGCCTTTATTTGATATTAAATGCACTATCTTTTTGAAGGGTGCTTATAGGGAACTGAACGTGGGGCTTATTGCACTGCTTATGGACATCAGTTCAGTACAGAAAGATGGCAATATTTAAAGCAGTAATACAGATTTACCATTCAGTTAAGGCGTAACTATACCAAATTTAGTGACACAGAGACCTTTCTGATATTTAGTTTTCATCAGTGTGTCTCAACCCCAAAGTTCTGAAACCGAAGCGGATAATGGACAAGTCCCGGCAAACACAGCACACCCCCTCCGAGCGCACACCGACCGACGCAGATCATGAGACAGGCCAACTGGAGGCATCAGGCAAGAGACGCCTACATCTGGACTAATAGGCGTCCCCCATCGAGCAAAAATCGGCAAACATGGCCCACACTCCACGGAAGTCCCGGGAATCAGGAAGGAGGTGTCCAAAGTAGCGAGACTTGCAATCTTTTAAAATATAACAAAAAGTGGCAACCAAATCCGCATCAGGTGATACTTCTCTAAGACCAAATGCGCCGCACCAGTCGAAACAAGGCATTCGAGCAAAAGTGCTACATGTATTCAATCAGTCAGAATACATCAGGAAAACACGCCTGTATTATTCTGATCCCCGTTGAACCCCACTTTTATTCAGTAAAACTAGGGTATACAGGGGTAAACCTTATTTTCCTTGTTTCTGCTCTAAAAAGATTGTGGGTACACGTTAGATCCGCCTCGATGAGGCAGTTTTAACGTGTACCCACAATCTATCTTTTGAGCATAAATAAGAAAAATATCACAATCAATCATCTTAAAATTTTCCTTTTTTTGGCGGTAAAACTTATAATGTCTTTGTATAGGCGTATTTTCGTAATGATGTCCACATTCCCGGTCTATCTGAGGAAACATTGGGCCAGGAAACATTTATATAGCGCCCATCCAAGACTCTGATCAGTCTGCACGCATGCGCGAGTTGATCTGAGTATTAGCTAGGTGCTCGAAACTAACTTTTCGCTTAGTTCGGCCCATTTTTCCGAGACAGATATTCGTTGCTTATCTTTTTTTTTGTTGTTGTTGTTTTGTTTTTTTCGTACGAATGGCCTCTCTACTTGGGTGATATCTTAAGACTATTCTTGATCAATTTCGTCTTCATTTTCACCTCGTCATGTAACTTGGAAGATATTTTCAAAAGTTCATAATCTCTTTTGTGAATTCTCTTTTGAAAACCATTAATCATTCACAAAAACGATGGGAAAAATTTACCGCCAAGAAGGTTAAGAAGACCAAAATGAAGATAAGATAGCTTATCATCATTTAGGTGTTAAATCATTTCTTATTGAGAGAACCCTCATACTTGTGTCGAAACACTAGAATAAGTATAATAGAAACAGGTGATCGTCACGGAACGTGCAGGACAGTATATTTTCATCCCGGACAAGGAAAGTCTGTGTTTTTTCTTTGGCTTGGAATTCTTATTCTATCAAGGTTGCACGCAAACACGCCTATACAAATACATTGCCACCTTTATCGCCGAAAAAAATGAAAAATTATGATGAAAAATTGCGATATTTTTCTTATTTCTGCTCAAAATTTGGAGCAGAAATAAGAAAAATAAGTTATACCCCCGGAAACCCCAGTTTTACTATATAAAAGTGACGTTCAAGGGGTCAAAATTATATAGGAGTGTTTTCGTGATGGAATACTTTTACGAAAACATGACTATTTATGACAAGCCATGTTCTCATTAATCTGAACTTGAAACCTCAGTTTGAAGTTTGTAAACTTCAAACCACAGTTTCAAAGAAAAAATGTACAATAATTCTTTAAAAAGTAGTGAGGCTTTGATCAGGAATCGATACAACTAAACCGCTGCTCCCATCAGAGACACCAAAGGGAAAGAAACACAAATATGAAACAACTAGACCCCAAATGGAAAATTCAATAGCTGAAAGCCAAAAGGACAGTCACTTTCCCACAAAATGGTCAATTGGTTATCCAAAACAAAACATATTAGCGATACACAGACTCAAAGACAAGCCATAACAAAAATAAACCGCTGCAGAAGAACTGCCTTGGAACGGTAAGTGAAACGAATTCCACTGTAGCCACATCCTCGCCCTTACTTCCGTCGCGATTTTGACAAATAATTTGTTTAGTCTCCTATCTTATCAGTGCAACATCTCCGTGAACACAAAAATCAAACAATCACAGAGATGAAACGACGATGAGGACTCGACAGTAAGAAACCACTGACATGCTGGTTCAAAAGAAAACCAAAAGTTAGTCTCCGATGGGTCCAACCAAGAGACAAAGCATCAGGCACCAACCAACATTACATAAAATTAGATTCTCTCTAATTCTCAGTAAGCCTGACACACCGGCGTGCAATTAAAGAGGGAAGCAAAGTTGTTTAACCACCAAGCACGCAGTCTGTCGTATAAAATTTATGTTGTACCCAATCCTTTGACATCGAAGAACGATTTTACGAAATTGGGTACTGAAGTCATTGCAAGTATATATTTTTCTGAATGTATATACTTTGTCACCGATTGACCTTGTTGCAGAAGAGATTGAAGTCCAATATTGAATTTTGAAATTAAATCGGAATGACGTCTATAAAATTTTGAAACGGCTTTGCGTAATTTATAATACTGATAAAATAGGAGTGGAGGCAATGGTCAGGAATCGATACAATTAACCCACCGCCCCCACCAGAGACACCAAAGGGAAAGAAACACAAACATGAAACAACAGATCCTAATGGAAACATCAATAGCGCAAAGCCGAAAGAACAATTACTTTCCCACAAAATTCGCCAATAGGCTATCCAAAATAAAATAATATAAGCGACACAAACACCCAAGCCAAACCATAACAAAAATAAACCTCGACAGAAGAACCGCCTTGGAACGGTCGACGGAAACGAATTCCACTGGGGGCGGTGGGGGGGGGGGATTTTACGCGGCCACAATCCTCACCCCTTACTTCCGTCGCGATTAAGACAAATAATTTGTTCAGTCCGCATGAAGGCCACCTAACTCCTAAACCAATCAGTGCAACATCTCCGTGAACACAAAAAATCAAACAGCCACAGAGATGAAGCAACGGTGAGGACTCGACAGCAAGAAACCACTGAAATGTTGGAGCAAAAGCAAACCAATGGGCCCGACCAGAGACAGAGCATTAGGCACCAACCAACAGTACATGAAATTAGATCTCTCTGATTCAAAAACCGGTTCAAAGTTTGAAAATCGGGTTAACGGGAAGTGTAACTATTTATTCAATAATTTATCGTTTTCTTTCTTTACTCATGTATAGTTCGAAATATTCAAACACAAATTTGAAGTCATTTAACTTGGTTTAATTTACAACTTTCCAAAACGTACGTCGTTGGTTTAAAAGTTCAAACTGTGGTTTGAAGATTTCTTGTGTACTTGACGTTAAAGCTGGGGTTTGAAGATTTTGAACTAAGGATTGAAGTAAAGGTGTTAGAAAATAAAATAAAACTCCAGTTTAAAATCTTAAACCGGGGTTTAAAGAATATTAGTGCAGTTTGTCTTTGAAACTGTGGTTTGAAGTTTTCAAACTCTAGTTAGAAAACTACAAACTGGGGCTTTATGTTCAAACACTGGTTTAAAGATTTATTGTGCACTTGGCTTGTCATACTTTTCTATTCAAATATATTGAACATTTTACAAATTGAAAAACAAAAAAACTGAAAAGATTCCAAATTTATTAAAGGGCCATACGAAATTCATGCAGTTGTCCACGTGGCCATCACTGATTTGGAAAAACCAATATTAGGTCTAATTAATAGATCTTGAAATGTTGCGCTGTTTTTATCGATGCAACAAGAGCTATCTATATAGAGTCTTGACAGGAATCATGTGCTGGATAATACCCATATATTTTTCATCTAAAAATGTTTTTTTTTTTTTTTTCGGCGATTAAGGTAACATCTGTTTGTTGTTGTTTTTGTTTTGCATACACAAAATGGGAATTAAAAACAAGAACTCATACCTTGTCTTCTTGTCTACTCTCTTGATTGACAGCTGATTGGTGTTAGGTCAAGAAAAGGCTCCAACGTTTGCAATCATTGGAATATTTCAACAATTTCAATGGTTTATGAATTAAATGCAGCAGAAGTAGATACAGATAATCTGAATATGAAGATAAATATAGAATGCCTTTGTTACTTTAATCGCCGAAAAAAAATGAAAATTTTTAGATGAAAAATTGTGATATTTTTCTCATTTCTGCTCAATATATACATTGTGGGTACTCGTCAGAACCGCATCACCGAAGCGGTTCTAACGAGTACCCACAATCTATATTTTAGAGCAGAAATAAGAAAACTAAGGTATACTCCTGTAAACCCCAGTTTTTCTGTATAAAAGTGGATTTGGAGAGGGTCAAAATTACATAGGCGTGGTTTCGTCATGTCAACCAAATTTTCTTTCAGACAAATCTTGAAGTTTCGAAACTATAATTAAATGAAGTAGGAGAATCTGCATTGTGGCAATAGATTTGTATAAACAATATTACGAAAACACGCCTATACAAATACATTTTAAACTTTACCTTTGAAAAATCGATTTTTTTTAGATGAAAAATTGTGATATTTTTCTTATTTCTGCTATAAAATATAGACTGTGGGTACTCGTTGGAACCGCCTCATCGAGGCGGTTCCAACGGGTACACACAATCTATATTTTATAGCAGAAATAAGAAAAATAAGGTTCACCCCTTCAAACCCAAGTTTTACTATATAAAAGTGGGGTTCAAGGGGGTCAAAATTATATAGGCGTGTTTTCGTGATGAAACTCAGGCTTAATTGGCCGAAACTAGCTAGTCTGGCCCAGAAAACATATACACTCCATATTTTCCAGTTCTGTGGTGTATTCCTTGCATCCCTTTTATAGAACATATTTAATTAAAATTACATTTGGAACGTATTTATTTCCTTTTTGTCACAGACCATAAATATGAAGGAGAAAATATATCACCATAAAATAGATGTGAAAACTATGAGCAGGAATCGATACAGTTAACCCACAGCTCCCAGGAGTGACACCAAAGGGAAAGAAACACAAACATGACCCTAATGGAAATATCACTAGCGAATAGCCGAGAGGACAGTTATTTTCCTACAAAATAGCCAACCGGCTATCCAAATCAAAATAATATAAGTGAAATACACACTCAAAGACCATAGGGGCTTGAATCATGAAAAAAATGACAAAAAAAAAAAAAAAAAAAAAAAATGAAAAAAAATTTTTTTTTTTTTTTTTTGGTACTATATTAGAGACAAGGGGGGGGGGACTTCGGCTCCATTTTTGGGGTGGGGGTTACCTCATTTTAGCCAGTGTATCTTTTTCGCAAATGCAGTTTTTCACCTGCTTATTACGAAATATACAAGTTAAATATGTCCACTTTGCAACAATAATCCACCTCTGTCTGTCACTTGCAGGAAACATGTTTTTCTCGCATGGATTAACTCAGCAAAGCAAAATTCGGCATAAACGTGTGACAAAAATTTTCAGGTTTTCATCAATCACAAGCGAACTAGTGTTACGGAGGAAACATTTTTCGCTTTCAACTGATGTCTTTCATTAAAATGAACCTCTCTTGACCAATTTGAATCCAAAATGATGTATTTGCAGCTCTAAATTTAGATTTTACTACTTTTTCATCGCTTTATGTAACAGATCAAGAAAACAATCGTCGCGAAGCTTGGTTTTTCTGCTGATTCCGGGCTACTCTATCGATGAACTAAGGACCGGAACGACCGGTGCTGATTAATTTTTATACCGTTCGAAGTAGTGACAAATGAGCATTATCGCTATTTTTCTTACATTTTCAACTAAACCCCAAGAGGGGACACAGACGATGTATACTGCATATACTCCAGTTTTGAAGGCTGAAAGAGTACACATGCACCATGTAATTACGGTAGGGTTCTTTAACCTGCACAGGGGATGGTTCTCCCTGCACATGGGGTTTCCAGTTAACGTCCAGATTCGAAGGACGATGCACTTTCTAATATTCATACCTGCAATGTTTATGATGCAAATGGAACGTGTTCTGACGCCGAAATTTTGTCACCGCTGCTGGGGATCGAACCTGGGACCTTTAGCATCTGAGGCACTGAGCTAGGTGGGTGGCTAAATTTAGGAAGGCAGGGATTAGCAGTAGTTATCTCCTTACCGGACTCAGAAAAAGTGAAATGTATTTTTTGTTGAAATCGTGGACGTTTTGTGTTACTTTCAAAACAGTTTCACTCATGCTTGTGTAGACAGAAAAAAAAAAAAAAAAAAAAAAAAAAAAAACAGCCAGCTTGTTAAAAATGCCACCAATACGTAAATGTTCAAAATGATGCAGCATGGAAACAATTTGTTCCCTATTGCAACATATTCCTTTTTGGGTCGCTCATGGCCAGTAAATGACAATAAGCACTACTTAGGTTGGGCCCATTGGGTCCTTTTCCAACAGGGATTTAAGTGGACAGAACCCCTACAGTGCAGCACACACATGCTCTCTCATTTATGAATTCGGCCAAATCCATTGATGTAGGGACTTGGGTAAAAAAAAAAACACTGCTCAATTCTTCTGCTCAGCAAGTTTGTATTAATCTGAATAGACACCACAATTCACCACAACACGGCAAACAAAAACGGTCAGAATAAGCTAGAGCATATCCTTGATTTTTTGGGAGGGTGACGGGTTTGGAGCGGGGATCATTTTACGTTCCTTTCGATTTATTTCACTCATATCGAGCCATCACATGTGGTCGAAGACCGTAGTATCCGGTAAAAAAAAAAAAAAAAAAAAAAAAAAAAAACACCAGGCCTTCCGTTGCAGAACTCTTGAATGCCTTAAAATAGATGACTATGAAAGGTTTGATTGTGAAGTGCTTAGATCTTTAGATCTGTTGAAAAAGTACTTGTATTAGCCAATGGGGCCTTTTCAATATATAGGACATTTAATTTTGGTGCTGTTGAGTAAAGCGGCATTCCAATCTAAGTGTTTCTCGACCAGGCTTTTAAAAGATTAAAAAAACGTTTTTCATGCTCAATTCAGTCGAGCGTTAAATTTGTAATGCTCGCTATTTTTAAATACTAACAGTTCATAGATTTTCCTGCTTAGATTTGTTTGTTTGATTTGAGGTTTAACGTCCCCGTCAACACTGCACAGGTCATTTTGGAGACGCTGCTTCCAATTTTGTGGGACTTTTACCCGACCTTAAGATGAAATGACATATCAAGCCCTGCCGCCCAATGAACCAATAGGGTTAATTAACATGGACGGGCCGACTCGCACCGCTTTGCCTGGGCAGGCTTAGATGCTCTAAACGGATTACCAGTACTCGTGTGCGGGTCGGTTTCAGCTCTGCATGGAAGCATCATTTCTTCATTCCCCGATGGGCGGGGCCGTTTCCTGCTTAGATAAGAACTGAATAATAGAATGTATGATAGGATTGAGGCCGAAACAAGGAATTTTCAAGCAAGTTTTCAGTTTAGTTAAGTATCATGTAGGGTTTTGTCGAGCATGAGACTTTAATTCACTGAAAACGAGCCCGAAGCCACGACCGCAATAATAATTATTTTTCTCACCCAAACACTTTAAGGAATTTATTTGTTTGATTAGATGTTTAAAGTGCCCATCAGCAGGTCATTTTGGAGACGTTGAATCCATTTTGTGGGACTTTTACTCGACATTGAGATGAAATGACATCTCAGGCCCTGTCGCCCAATGAAAGCAATAGGGTTAATAAGCATGAACGGTCTGACTCGCACCGCTTTGCCCGGGCAGGCATAGATTCTCTGAGCGGTTTAGCAAGTCTCGCGTGCGGTCGGTTTCAGCTCTGCTTGGAAGCGTCATGCAACCCACCTATTTTTTTAAGCCCCGATGGGCAGGTCCGAAAACTTTAAAGAATGCGTTGTGAACTGCACAAATATACAGAAATTAATAAGCGATAAAGCGCATTCACACCAATGTAACACAACAAAATGTCAGTATTTTAATAGTCATACCTCCTGAAGAATACGACGTATCGTCATCATTTTTCCAGTGAGTCGCTAAAGTTTGTGTCTAAAGCATCCGTTTACATGTAAAGTGCTACGCATGAAATAAAAACCATTGCATGTACATTTCATGACCTGCTTTCTTTGACACTTGACAGCAGTTTGATGACAAATTGAATGTCCATTTCATTAAAAGTTGATTAGAACATGTCATTCTGACTGTTAAAAATGTACATTTAAGGGGAAACTGAGAAGCTGCTACCCTAATTGCATGAATAACAAAACATGCTACAGAAGACGGTTTTGAAAACAAAATTACCTCCGGCTCAATGTGGGTGTTTTGCAATGACTGACATAATGAGATAGCTAATAAACCCCAGAGTGAGGCAGGTGTATGAGGCAAAGAAAACAAACACTTAAGAAATGAAATTTATTTTTCTGCTGTTCATGATAGTACGAACGCAGTGGGTTGTGTGGAAAGTAAGTGAACCCCGAAGGGGTTAAAGTAAACTTTGTTAGCGACTCGCTGTCGTTCAAACTTTCATGAAAAGCAGAAAAATTAAGTTTATTGTTTTACAATTACATTCTTTGCCCCACATCACTGGGCGAAAAATAATGCTTATAGGGCAAACTTTTTAAACTGAAAAACATTTACACGCCATTTTACTACAAAGAGAGGAACAGCGTTGACCTCACCAACGCCCGTAGAGAACCATGGTTTAGAATGACGTCACTTGATGTCACTGAAAATCATGTGACTCGATGCGTTCACAGTATGAAGTACATTGTTTTCTATGTGTTTGACATTACATTTTTTTATTTATTGGGCCGGATAAATTTCATTCCCTATCAGTTGAGCATGAAAAAAAGTTTTATAATCCTTGGGCCAGGTTGGTGCAGTTTAGGTCCGTACTACGTTCTTTCTACCTCTGGAATGAACAGTACACAATATTTCTATATTCCTCTACTTAATCTTAAGACCTCCACAAATTTAATCCAAATATCTTAGAGAGAGAGAGAGAGAGAGAGAGAGAGAGAGAGAGAGAAAGAGAGAGAGAGAGAGAGAGAGAGAACAGCAAACATTAGACAAAATACATGTTGAAACGCTTTTTCCTTGGTTTCCACTTATCACAAAAAAAAAGAAGGAAAATTCCTACAGGCCTATTGGCACCAAAACAGCCATTGTTATTTAGGTAACAATATTGGAACACACGCTTTAAGTCGTCAGTCATTCCGACCACTATGAATTCAAATTTGTAAAACAATTTCAGGTTATTTCTATAGCCGTATCTCTTCTAACTAAAACTCTGAACCGTTTGGCTTAACACTGCTGCATTTATTATTTTTTTTTTTTTTTTGCTTAGCTAACCGTCGCCGTGTACCGGTAACGAGCATTTAAATATAAGGTGACGACGTCATGTACACAGCGGCCCCCGCCCATAGGGGCTTGAAGAAATATATGGGCTGCATGATGCTTCCACGCAGAGCTGAATCTGGCCCCCACTAGTACTGGTAAACCACATAGAGGATCTAAGCCTGTCCAGGAACCGCAGTGCGAGGCGGACCGTCCATGCTAATAAACCCTATTGGTTTCATTGGGCGACAGGGCTTGAGATGTCATTTCATCTCAATGTCGGGTAAAAGTCCCACAAAATTGGAAGCAACGTCTCCAAAATGACCTTTACAGTGTTGACGGGGACGTTAAACCTCAAATCAAACAAACAAACAAACGTCATGTACACACGTTCTTTAGCACTCTGCCAAAAACACATAGATTTTATACGATACCCGTTGTGCAAGAAACTGACAAACATTTCCCTTCAATACGGAGCTCTCTAGCAATCTCCTCGATAACTTTGGTTGTGCCCGTCCCAGCCTGGACATAAACAAGGCAGTTGGGCCTTGTTTTTTTTTTTTTGTTTTTTTTTTTTTTTTATAAGATCAAAGGCCGTCTTCTGCTATTTAGAAAACATTTTATTTCCTTTTCTGCCCATGTGTCAAAAAAGTTACAGCGGCTGATTGGAAGTTGACCGCAAAGCGATACAATACAAAAATCCCAGAGCACAGCCCATTATACGTAGAAACACCATCCAGTTATCTTATCTGCGTAATACGTGTATACATAGTCCTAGCAGAATATGTTACATTGAAAAAATAAATCAAAGGAGAAATCAAGGCTATCACACACATTTTAACAGTAACAACTCCACTGCCGGACGTAGTTTCCGAAGTTCCGGATTATACCTGTCCTGCACGTCGAGCTTTTTAAACACGATTATGGCAAGCGCCCGGGTTTCTGTACCGATCATTGACAGAACATTGCGGAAAGTGCAGCAAAAGTTGCAAAATTTATATTTAGAGCTGCGAGTACATCTTTTTGGTTTCAAATTGGCAAATCGAGCTAAAGTTAAATGAAAGACAACGGGTGAAAGTGAAAAAAGTTCCCCCCGTATCACTAGTTCGGTTGTGATTGATGAAAACCTGAAAATTTTTGTCACACGTTTATGCCGAATTTTGCTTTGCTGAGTTAATCCATGCGAGAAAAACATGTTTCCTGCAAGTGGCAGACAGAGGCGGATTATTTTTGCAAAGTGGACTTATCTAACTTGTATAATTCATAATAAGCAGGTAAAAAACTGCATTTGTGAAAAAGATACACTGGGTAAAATGAGGTAACCCCCAAAAAATTGAGCCGAAGTTTCCCCCCTTGTCTCTAATATAGTACCAAAAAAAAAAAAAAAATTTTTTTTTTTTGTCATTTTTTTTTTTTTTTTTTTTTTTCATGATCAAGCCCCTATGCTCAAAGACAAACCATAACAAACATAAACCGTCCGTATTGATCTTATCAGTCTAGGGGATTAGTGGCTATTGCAGTCAACAGATAAAGTTATCTGCGGGAGTTTCCGGCATTCTACGCTAGACTCTTACAGGTAATTCGGAGAATCCGTACCGTCACGAAATGGAAAACGATTTAATACCATGTATTAAAATCATAAAAAGACCTTTTCTCCAAATGTTTAAATGAAACTGATATCATTAATAGACCTAGCGTAAGATTTTGTCGGTTCCTCAACAATTCAGAATGCAATTATTTTTTCTGATTCACTTTCTGTGCTTAAGGCTTAAGACCATTCATCTTCCTAAAATCCTCAAATAAAAATTTGATAGAAAAACATCACGAAATTTCTAAACCTCGCTAAATCTTGTTTTGCTGGCTCCCGAGACATATTGGCATTATCGGCAATGAGTATGCTGACAAGAAAGCAAAGGGATCGCTCAATCTTGATCCGTCTGTTTTTAAGGTTCCCTTTAATAATTTTTAACCATTTATCAACAGATACATCTTGTCGGAATGGCAAGGCGAATGGGACCGTGCAATAGATAACAAACTCCATGCAATTAAACCTGGCTTTAAACAAAATGCTCCCTTCCACAGTTTTACAGGAAAAAGGATGTAATATTAACACGATTGCGCATTGGCCATGCTAGAGTTACTCATTCCTATATTTTAAAGGGTGATGATCGGCCTACTTGTGTAGGCTGTGATCAGCCTTTCACTGTTCAACATATCTTTATTGCGGCGTTGACTTTTCACCCTCACGTTACTTCTATTTCAAAGCTGACACTTTGCAACAACTGTTTCAAGATGTACCTGTTGATAATATTATTTTATTCTTAAAAGAAATTGGACTTTTTCTTAAGATTTAACTGTTTCAGATTTTTAAACATCATCATTCTGACTTTTTTACTTTTAATATCCTCAGTAATTCTTTATGGCATTTAATCATTAACCGCTTGACTCTTATGACCCACAAAGAGAGTCGACGCGTCGTTAAAAACGAAATCATCATCATCATCATCGTCATCATCTTATATAATTATAAAGAAGGTATATTTTTGCATACGAAACCGTTTGCACAGCCAGATTCTCGTTCACAGAAATTAAGTGCGAAAGGACTTTAAATCGTGTTAAAATTTATTGATTTACTATATATTTATTACATTTTGATGGCTCTTCTATATTTCCTAAAAAAGACTTTTTTATACTTAAGATATCAATTTGAGACTTATATCATAGCAACGCTGAAATTATAAGCTTTAAAGAACTGTTTGCACAGGATTGATAACCCTTATAGTAAATGCGATATTTTAGACTTAGTAAAGTTTTCCTATAGCGCTCCATATACAATTTTGCGCATACCTGGCCAGAGGTCATGATGAGATTTTCTCCGTATGCAACTGATTCTTTGTGCGCTTTGTTTATATCTTTCTCTGTGTAATATAGAGTAATAATTTTAATTCTCCATCATTTGGTACATTTCGAGCGATTTGATTGGTTGAAATAAAAGTTTTATACTTCGATTAATTCCAGAAGCAAGAATCTCAGAGCTATGTCACACAGCGACAAGTTGTAATATAACGGGACGTAAAGAGCATGTTTAGAACCCGTGCGTTACGGCCTTGTATATAAACGACGTCAACAGCGTTCGAATAAAAGATAGAAAACTTTTGAAAACGTAAATGTTAGAAGACAAATTAACTGAGGTTATAGACTTGACGATTTGTTCGCTTGAGTTTCTTTCAAAGATGGCAGCTTCCAACTGAATAAACATTCCGCCGTGGCCGTTGCTAAGTTCATTCTTACGCTTTCGAAATAATTCCTAAAAAATACCATTTGGGTGGCATTTTTAATATTTCGATGACAAAGCTGGAATTATAAGGAATTACTTTTATTTTTGTGGATTGTATCGATGTGTAAATTAGAAGTGGAGGCAATGATCAGGAATCGATACAATTAACCCACAGCTCCCATCAGAGACACAAAGGGAAACAAATAAAAATATGGAACAACATAGCCTAATGGAAACATAAATAGCGGAAAGCCAAAAGGACAGTTACTGTCCCACAAAATGGCCAACTGAACATCCATAACAAAATAATATGAGCGACACAAACACCCGAAGACAAATCATAACAAAAATAAACCGCGACAGAAGAACCGCCTTGGAACGGTCAGTGAAACGAATTCCACTGAGGGGGGGGGGGGGGGCTCAAATCGATTTTACGTAGCAACAATCCTCGTCCTTACTTCCGTCGCGATTTAGACAAATAATTTGTTCAGTCCGCATGAAGGCCTCCTACCTCACCAGTGCTAAATTCCGGCAAATCACTCGGGACTTAAAAGAAACAATACTAGCCTGAAGTGAATGCCAATAATATTATTGAATCATGGACACCACTCAATGCTTGCTTTTCTAAGTTCATTAACCATTTCTGTATTACGGATTCTGGACACCGAGGCGAATAAATTCTACGACAGTTCTCATCAGTTATAAGATGCTGGTCTTTTAACTAGAGGTTCTTCGTCTTTCATCGATTCTGAAATTAATCACAAACGTCATTGCATCAAAATATCCTTCTTTAATAAGTGTTTGGATTTTATAGATTTACCTAGTATCTTCCGAGACAGTTCGGTGATTTCATCCATTCCTGCTTATTTTCAAAATACTGGAACACCCATAATTTGCTATAAATACAATAAACCTGTTAGATCTATCATTGTTAATTTCAATAAACTTGTTTCTGATCTTGATATTGACACTAACACTCCTGATACCTGTGATTGTAAATATTCAGTGTATTGCTATCCTGCTGCTGGTCATATTATTACTGGCAATTAAAAAATTATTCCTGATTCTAGGATACATCATATAATTTATAAGGGACCGAAATATCGATTTCCTTCTAAAATTGATTTCAATAAATGTAGAAATGAAATCGCTGCTGCCTTGAATGAATTTGATAGTCGATGGTGTAAACGAGAGTATGTTGAGCATAAAGATCTTAAAGATTGGAAACTTCTGAAATTAGTGAACACAGGCATTTCTGTTTATTCTAATATACGAACTTATTACCTCCTAAACCTGAGACGTTTTTACGTCACCTCAAACTAGGTATTCAAGAATATCATAAGAAGTTTGTTTTGGCTCCAGCAGATAAGATCGCTAACATTGTTGTCGTTGTTTGACGGCTTCACTATGTTAACACTCTTCAGCAAGAACTTGGTGGTACTAAGGCCTATGAACTGCAGCCTTTAGCTGTATAGAGGGCTTTAGTTGATGACCACATTTGTCATTCGGCCACCGTATTTGCTGTCTGCGTTACAGAAGGCCAAGACAAGCTTCCAACGTCATATTGGTTACCTAAACTTCATAAAAGACCATACAAAGCACGTTTTATTGCAAATTCAAGCACTTGTACCACCATAGCCTAACCACTAGGCGTTCAAATGGATAATATGGAATCAAAATCATCTTTTGCACTAAAATGAACAGTGTTTAATAGTTTAGCTAGTCTAGTCTGCCTGGCTCAATTTTAACGCCTAATACTTTGCGAAATGTTTCCCGTCAACTTTTGCAGGAGAAATCTGATCCAATTCATCACTGTCAGAGCTGACCAGCATGATAGAGATAAGAGATTAGGATTTTATAACCAAGTGTTTACACAGAAAATGATATAAGCAGTGCTAACCTGCTACAGGGATGTCAGAACTAGCGTTTGTCGCCTACGTACGTACTTTTGTCATCGTTCTAGCACTAGTTTCATCTCAAAGTCCCACAAAATTGAAAATGACCTTTACAGTGTTGGCGGGGACAGTAAACCTCAAACCAACAAACAAACCAATCCATCAAGGCTTTCAAAAGATATCGCACGGAAAACAGTAAAAATTAACTTGAAAAGGGGCCATTAACTCTCACAATAATTAGCGGATTTTACCTGAAATATAACTTGACCTGTATTTTATGATTATATATCTGTGTATGAAATTTGAAAACGATCCAACAATCTTTATAAAGATATCACAAGGAAACAATTTCGTGCGGGACGTACGGCACGACGTACGTACGAAAAGCGGTGATATTTTATGTTCCCATCCTGTTTTTTATGAGGAGAATATATATATACAGTATGGGCTGCTACTGTGAAAATAACATGCTCATATTAATTTTCGCTATGTGAAAATATAATTTGTATTTGTTTCAAATGTGCATCGATTTCACAGCTAAGCATAAAATAAAATGTAATTATTCAATTTACACACTACACGACAACAGTGTAGACCCTGATCAGATAATACTTTAGAAACCACCCGATCTGGATCAACAGTGTTTTCAAAGGTGGGGTTTGTAGTGGTAATCAGGATAAAATCAGTCCACTGGCTGGTGGTCTATTGCAGAACTGCTTATATCACGGCGATTTTATGCCAATCTGATTTATATGAGCATTTTCCGGCTAGGGCACTTTACACGATTCACTGTATGTTAAGCAGGGAGCAAAGACCCTAATCAGATGACACATGTGATGTCTTATGTGGGTATATATTGTTTGTCTGGGTCCCTTTTAGTGGTTATTAGGCATAAATTGGCAAAGAAATAAACTTGTTATTGTGAAAAATGAACAACCAGTATACATTCTGTTACCATTCTTTAATGCTCAATGCCAGTCAAAACAAAATGAGCCCAAGCAATTCTGATTTGAGGCTTTAACTGTTCTGTCCTGGCTCAAATTTGGCAACTGTTCTGAAAAGACAAACTCTGTCTTTTATGAATAGTTTTAATATGTGGCATAATCAATGGTTAACATGTAGATAAAAGTGAGAACAAGGATAGTTTTCACAAAGATATGTTGTGGGTGCTCATTAGAATGACCTCACTGAGGCGCCTCTTAGGAGTACCTACAACATATGGTTTTCATGGAGAAATACGAAATAAATCAGTAATCATATTATCAGGAGATAGAAGTATTTTCATGTAAATAAATGAAAATTCTGAAAATTGTCAGCATACACTGCTCATTTGTACATCAAAATAACTAAAAATAAAATGCTGATTGATATTAAAACTATTAATACATTTTTCTTATCCAGACAGTGAAAGTATTTCTCTGCATGAAAAGCTACTGATCCTGTTATTATACTGGAAGAAATCTGGTTTATCAGCAGGTTGACCATTTAAATACAGATAAATAAAAGTCTTGGTGCTGGCTGAATTTATATGCTTTCCAATGGGCAATTTGATGCCAAGATATGTCAATCAAAGCAGCAATCTCCACTCTCTTTCGTAAAATACTTGTCTGACAATTCTAAGCTTGGAGACTCCACCAAATAGACTTGCCATTACTAAGAAGGTGAATAAATTTTTAAAATATTAAAAATACAGGAAAAAATATCAGACTTTGATTATCAGACTAGTAGCTAGTCTAGTACCACCACTGAACTCTCTAAATTATAAACTTCATGTTTCACTGCCATCAAAAACATGTGATAAAATATTGCGACAAAGTCTTCGAGAGGTCGGGTAGAAATCTCTTTTGGTGAATAAACAATTCTAATGAAGTTTTAAATAAATTGAAATCCAGACGTTTTCGTGCTTCAAAATAGATTGGAGGCAATGATCAGGAATCGATACAATCAAACCACAGCTCCCATCAGAGACAACAAAGGGAAAGAAACACAAACATGAAACAACAGACCTAATGGAAACATCAATAGCAGAAAGCCAAAAGGACAGTTACTTTCCCACAAAATGGCCAATATGCTATCCAAAATAAAATAATATAAGCGACACAAACACCCAAAGACAAACCATAACAAAAATAAACCGCGACAGAAGAACCGCGCTTGAACGGTCAGCGGAAACGAATTCCACTGGGGGGGGGGGGGCTTAAATCGATTTTACGTGGCCACAATCCTCGCCCTTACTTCCATCGCGATTTAGACAAATAATTTGTTCAGTCCGCATAAAGGCCTCCTAACTCATCAGTACAACATCTCCGTGAACACAAATAACCAAACAACGGTGAGGACTCGACGGCAAGAAACCACTGAAATGCTGGAGCAAAAGAAAACCAACAGTTAGTCTCCGATGGGCCCGACCAGAGATAGAGCATCAGGCATCAACCAACATTACCTTGAATTAGATCTCTCTAATTCTCAATAAGCCTCTACTTTGGAACCCTCATAGAATCTGAGGCCTGACCCACCGGCGTACAATTAAAGAGGGAAGCAAAGTTTTCAACCTGATTAGGTTAACTACCATGCATGCAGTCTGTCGTATAACATTTATGTTGTACCCAATCTTTTTATATCGAAAAACTGATTTTACGAAATTGGGTGCTGAGTCATTGCGGTTATATATTTTTCTGAATGTATATACTATGTAACCATAAAATTCGGGTTCCATCTCACCATCCAAAAAAGGAAAATTTACAAAATCAAAATCATCGCGTTTATCTTCAATTTTGCACGAAACAAATGTTATACGACAGATGGTAGTTAACCCAATCACGGTTGACAATTTTGTTTCCCTCTTTAATAGCACAACCGTGGGTCAGGCCTCAGATTCTATAACGGTTCCAGCGTAAAAGGCTTACTGAGAATCAGAGAGAATGTAATTTTATGTAATGTTGTCTCATCTCTGTGGTTGATTGATTTTTGCACCAATGGGTTATGAGGCCTTCATGGGGACTGAACAAATTATTTGTCTAAATCGCCACGGAAGTAAGGGCGAGAATTGTAGCCACGTAAAATCGATTTACCCCCCCCCCCCCCCCCACCCCAGTGGAATTCGTGTCACTGACCGTTCCAAGGCGGTTCTTCTGTCGTGGTTTCTTTTAGTCATGGCTTGTCTTTAAGTGTATCTATCGCTTATATTATTTTGTTTTGGATAGCCAATTGGCCATTTTGTGGGCAAGTAACTGTTCTTTTGGCTTTCCGCTAGTGATGTTTCCATTAGTGTCTAGTTGTTTCATGTTTGTGTTTCTTTCCCTTGGTGTCTCTGATGAGAGCTGTCGGTTAATTTTTCGATTCCTGATCATTGCCTTCACTTCTATTTTGACTTACTTACCTTACTACTTATTTCCTTACTTACTTACTTATTTACTAACTTAGCTATCTCAAAATATGTTGACAGTTGATAAATGTATTGATAGTGATGAGTAGATGACCTGATTAGCTTTTGGATCAATTATAAAAAAAAACACTTTTTGAGCTATGACCCTTTGTAAAACAGTGGAGTTGTACATTGCATGCTTTCTGATGCATAGCATATCTTGAGAACCATGTATGCTGAGTTTTAAAACTTCGTATGAAAGAGTAGCTGGCACATTTTGGCCATTTTGTGGGAAAGTAACTGTTCTTTTGGCTTTCCGGTAGTGATCCTGTTTAGGCTCCTTTTCTGATAAGATGATCTCATTAACCTTTGAATAAATTGTGGAAAGGACTTCAGGAATTTCGGTCCTTTGTAAATTTGGGCATTTATACATCGCTTGCTTTAATTTCATATATGGATTCCTCGTGAAAAATAGCTGACACATTTTTTTTTTTCATCAGTATTATGCGCCTGTTACGAGTATATTCCCTAGTGGTATTGTGGGAAGAATTTTTGGATCTGATTGTATCCCGGGTTATTGCCCTTCAAACAGTATGATGAAATCTTGCTAGTTGGCGACCCGATCAATTTTCGAATACTTTCTGAAAAACAAAAGTTCTAGTCCTTTGTATTGTTTCACTTTGTCAACGAAATAACCGAAAGAGTAAAAAGCTGGAGTCTTGAATCTTTGTGGATAGATTCGAGATGATAACATTTGAACAAATTCATTTTATTTTATTTATTTATTCATTTAGTTTATTATTTTTGTTTCATTTTTATTTATTTTTAAGCCGTTTAAATAGTTTGAGTATATTAACTTTGCAGGCAAGATATTACATCTACTTGTATTCCGATGGGTACGAATTGCGCATCTTTTGTGGCTGATCTGTTCTTGTTTTGTTATCAAGGAGACTTCATGATGTCCCTTTCCGTTGAAAACCAATCTGAAATAATTGGAGCCTTCAGCTCGACTTCTAGATATTTAGACGAGTTATTGAATATGGTTTCATCAGTCAGATAGCCCCGAGAACTTCAGTTAAATAAAGCAAATTATTTTGATACCGAGGTCCCCTTCTTTGGACTTACACCCGTCAATTGTAGCTGGGTTTGTTTCCTGCTAAATTCATGTCAAACGTGATGATTTAGATTTTAAGATTGTAAATTTTCCTTACTTGGATGGTGATGTTCATCGTGCGGCAATATATTCGATTTGTCAGAGTGTCTAGTCATGTAACTGACTTCAACACTCGTGATAAATTGTTAACTGCTAAACTTATTGATCAGGGTTATCGGTATCATAAACTACGCAAAGCCTTTTCCAAATTTTATAGACGTCATTCCGATTTAATATGATAATTCAATTTTGGACTTAAATCTCTTCTGCAACAAGGTCTATTGGAATCCGAATTCATGCTGACTCAGTACATATATAAATTCAGATAAAATATATACTTGCAATGACTTCAGTACCCGATTTCGTAAAATCTGTCCCCGATACAAAAAGATTGGGTAGGCCCCACACCAAAATGTTATACGACCGACTGCACCAATCACGGTTGCTAACTTTACTTGCACGCTCAGACTCTATCGCGACTCTATCGCGGTTCCAGCGTAAAGGCTTCCTTAGAATTAAAATGTAACTTTATGTAATGTAGGTTGTTACTTGATGCTATGTCTCTGGTAGGGCCTATCGGAGTCTAAATGTTGGTTTTCTTTTGCTCCAGCATTTCAGTGGTTTCTTGCTGTCGAGTCCTCACTGTTGTTTCATCTCTGTGATTGTTAGGCTTTTGTGTTCTCGGAGATGATGCACGTATGAGTTAGGAAGCATTCATTCGGACTGAACAAATTAATTGTTTAAATCGCGACGGAAGTAAGGGCGAGGATTGCTGCCGCGTAAAATCGATTAAAGCCACCCACCCCATCCCCTCCCCAGTGAAATACTTTTTCACTGACCGTTCCAATGCGTTTCTAATGTCGCGGTTTATTTTTGTTATAGTCCGTCTCTGAATGTGTATCGCTTATATGTATTTGTTTTGGACTGCCAATTGGTCATTTTTTTTTATTTGCTTTCCGCTAAAGATGTAATGGTTTGTCTTTGAGTGTGTGTTTCGCTTATATTATTTTGTTTTGGATAGTCAGTTGGCCATTTTGTGGGAAAGCAACTGTCCTTTTGGCTTACCGCTATTGATGTTTCCATAAGGGTCTTGTTATTCCATTCCATTTGGTGTCTCTGGTGGGAGGTGTGGGTTAATTGTATTGATTCCTGATCGTTGCCTTCTCTTCTATTTTGTAGACTGTTGCCTTGAAACTTGAAAGACTTACAGGGGATGATGAGTATATTACCTGACTAACTTTTTAGAAAATTCCGATATTTTTTCTTGAGATATGGCTCTCTGAAAATGTTAGCATTTCAACCATGTAAACTTTTACATTTTCAACCATGTGAAACTACTAGGGGTAAGCGCTGTTGAAGACATAGTGTTTTATAACCACCAGCTTTAGTTTAGTTTTCTTTTCATTTACTTATTATATTGATTATACCGATAATAAAACGGAAATTTTGGGACTCCTATTTTTGCTTGCAGTTTTAGGCTGTTGCGGTTAATCTAGTTGCTAAATAGAGGGATTTTAGATTTGATAAAGTGGCTGCTGGAAAGAGGTCGCTGCTCAGAAAATAATAAATATGTATTAAAATGCTTAGGGTGGGGTGGAATAAATGCGGCTGTTGAAGACATGTGGCTGTTAAACAAAGGCGACTTTTGGTGAAGGTTTAACTACACCTTTTTGTATAATAACGTTATCTTTCATGACTGCAAAAAGGACATTTTTCGAACGATATTTTGACATAGACTCATTAAATACGGAAAAACGGCTGTTGGAATATATCGGAAATTTTACCACCGAAAATGAAAATTTTTAGATGAAAAATTATCATATTTTTTAATGTTTGTTTTTGATCAGAAATAAGAAATTATTGTAGCCCTGTAAACCCGAGTTTTATCATCTAAGTGCGGTTTAAAGGTGCCACAATTATATAGGCGCGTTATCGTGATGTACTTCGGTTGTGCAAATGCTTTGGTCACTCACGTTCTGCATCCGAAGGTCAGGTGTTTTTCTCCGGGTATTCAGACTTTCGCCCACCTTTGATTAACGATCGGCTCGAAAAAAGTGAAATAATCTTGAAAGGGAGGTAAAACAAAAAAGGAAATAGTTATGCTTTATTATAGAACATCGCTGTTATACAGCGAATAACGTCATGTCATAACATAGTCACAATGGCAATAACAAATGGATACTGGCGCTTAATGCCATGGCGCCTTCTGTGACAGCCATAAGATTTCTATTGTAATTCTTTATCAGTAGAATCCGATTTAAAATCGTGATATTATAAAGGATAAGCCTTTTTAGAACATATTTGACGTCACTTCAGCTGGTGTCTGGGAATGTGTGGCGGCCGTAAAAAGTCTCCCTGCCCTACATCATAGTGTACTTTGTATTTTCTTGTACATTGGGATCATTGATTCTGGGACATTGTTGAATTTTGAAAATATTTCAGGGTCACTGATGAGGCCTAATTGGCTGAAACTAGCTAGTCTGGCCAAGAAAACATGTACGCTCCATGTTTTCCATCTCGGTGGTGTATTCCTTGCTTCCAAAGGATAACCCTTTCTAGGGGATATTTGACGTCACTACAGCTGTTGTCTGGAAATGTGTGGCGGCCGTAAAAAGTCTCTCTGCCCTACATCATAGTATAGTTTGTATTTTCTTGTCGTTTGGGATAACTGATTCCATTGTTGAATTTTGAAAATATTTGACGGTCACTGACGAGGCCTAATTGGCCGAAACTAGCTAGTCTGGCTCAGAAAACATGAACGCTCCATATTTTCCAGTTCTGTGGTGTATTCCTTGCTTCCAAAGGATAACCCTTTCCAGAACATATTACACTCGTTGTCATTTAATATGAATTTATTAGGCTCGCCGAATCGTAAATTGTGCAAAGAATACCGATCGTCCATGGTTATTCCGATGCATTGTCGTAAAGGCCATGTGTTCAAACAGCTTCCTCGGCACCCAGCAATTGTTAATGCATGCAACACCATAGGTGATCCCTCTAATATGAAATGCACAAAGCTCCACAAAGTGAATACCTCCTGTGAAACGCAGATTGTTGAAAACCCACAGACGGTAATGATCAAAAGCAATTAGCTATGCAATTAAGAATTATAAAATAAAATTCGTCTGCGTTTTAAAATTCTTTTAAAGCTTAATAAGCCTTTTTAATAACCATTATAATCCCTTTCATTAGGCAGAGATACAAATATTAATAGAGATTAACAAGGAATCATGTGTAGCTCAGTTCTATAAACTTCAATTAATTAAATTATTTTGGGTCGTTCTCAACTTTTAGATGTCATAAACTCAATTAAATGGTGGTGGATATATTTTACTTGCGGTAGTTAGTTGGGGGCGGCTATTAGTTTGTCCGAACCGTGCAATTTTCATGGGGCTATTTTCTCGGTGTGGTGGATTTTTACCGGGTTGGGGGTAGTTTTTATGGTGATGGGGCAGTTACCCATGGGTGTTAACATTTATAAGATCACTCAGTGCTGAATCCACATGCATATTTTAGTCATACAATTAACGTTTATCGTTAAGAACATGACCTTTCCAAACATTTGCTAGAATTGTTTCAGTGTTAAATAAGGGGCACTAGGATATATTAAACCGTTATTGGTTGCATTGAGAGGATCAGGTCTACTGTCCTTTAAACAGTAAAGGTTAGGTCTCATTAAGTACGAAACTGATATAGTATATTAATAGAAAAGAGATGAATGCTATTTAATGATAACACTTCGGGTAGGTTGTTTCACTGTCATGACATTATTCTTTTTTCTTCGTTATTTACTGTCTTTCTTCCTTTCTTTCTTTCATTTTTCTTTCTGTTTTTAGCTCACCTGTCACGTAGTGACATGGTGAGCTTTTGTGATCACTTTTTGTCCGTCGTCCGTCGTGCGTGCGTGCGTCCGTGGGTGCGTCCGTGCGTGCGTCCGTGCGTGCGTGCGTCCGTAAACAATTTCAAACAAGTATATCTCTAATACCCCATGGTCAATCTTGATCAAATTTCATGAGACATTATCAGGTAGGGGGAACGGCTGCATAAGGTTTTTGGGCTGATCAGATTGGAATTCTGGTTACCATGGCAACATATAGCTCCCATAGACTTACAATGGGAAAAAAAAATAAATTTATCTTCTTCTCTGAAACCACAGGGCCCAGAGCTTAGATATTTAGCATGTATTAACGGCCAGTGGTCACCTACATAATTCCTGCCAATCATGCCCCTGGGGTCCAAATTGGCCACGCCCGGGGGTCCCTTCGCTCCGATAGACTCATAATGGAAAAAAAAGCTTCAAAAATCTTCTTCTCAGAAACAACAGGGCCCCGAGCTTAGATATTTAGCATGTAGCAACGGCAAGTGGTCACCTATATAATTCCTGCCAATCATGCCCCTGGGGTCCAAATGGGCCAAGCCCCGGGGCCCCTTAGCTCCCATAGACTCATAATGGAAAAAAGCTTAAAAAATCTTCTTCTCTGAAACTAAAGCGCCCAGAGCTGAGATATTTGGCATGTAGCAATGGCAAGTGGTCATCTACATAATTCCTGCCAATCATTCCCCTGGGGTCCAAATTGGCCACACCCCGGGGCCCCTTAGCTCCCATAGACTCATAATGGAAAAAAAAAGCTTCAAAAATCTTCTCTGAAACCACAAGGCCCAGAGCTTAGATATTTAGCATGTAGCAATGGCCAGTGGTCACCTACATAATTCCTGCCAATCATGCCCCTAGGTTCCAAATTGGCGACGCCCGGGGCCCCTTCGCTCCCATAGACTCATAATGGAAAAAAAGCTTCAAAAATCTTCTTCTCGGAAACCACAGGGCCCAGAGCTTAGATATTTAGCATGTAGCAATGACAAGTGGTCACCTACATAATTCCTGCCAATCATGTCCCTGGGGTCCAAACGGGCCACGCCCCGGGACCCTTTAGCTCCTATAGACTCATAATGGAAAAAAGCTTCAAAAATCTTCTTCTCTGAAACCACAGGGCCCAGTGCTGAGGTATTTGGCATGTAGCAACAGCAAGTGGTCACCTACATAAATCCTACCAATCATGTCCCTAGGGTCCAAATGGGCCAAGCCCCGGGGCCCCTTAGCTCCCATAGACTCATAATGGAAAAAAAAACTTAAAAAACCTTCTTCTCTGAAACTAAAGCACCCAGAGCTTAGATATTTAGCACGTAGCAACGGCAAGTGGTCACCTACATAATTCCTGCCAAGCATGCCCCTGGGGTCCAAAAGGGCCACGCCCCGGGGCCCCTTAGCTCCCATAGACTCATAGTGGAAAAAGAAAAGCTTCAAAAATCTTCTTCTCTGAAACCACAAGGCCCAGAGCTTAGATATTTAGCATGTAGCAATGGCAAGTGGTAACCTACATAAATCCTGCTAATCATGCCCGTGGGTCCAAATGGGCCACGCCCCGGGGCCCCTTAGCTCCCATAGACGCATAATGGTAAAAAAGATTCAAAAATCTTCTTCTCTGAAACCACAGGGCCCAGAGCTCAGATATTTAGCATGTAGAAACGGCAAGTGGTCACCTACATAATTCCTGCCAATCATGCCCCTGGGGTCCAAACGGCAACGCCCCGGGGCTCTTTAGCTCCTATAGACTCATAATGGAAAAAAGCTTCAAAATTCTTATTTTCTGAAACCACAGGGCCCAGAGCTGAGGTATTTGGCATGTAGCAACGGCAAGTGGTCACCTACATAAATCCTACCAATCATGCCCATAGGGTCCAAATGGGCCACGCCCCGGGGCCCCTTAGCTCACATAGACTCATAACGGAAAAAAAAGCTTCAAAAATCTTCGTCTCTAAAACCACAGGGCCCAGAGTTTAGATTGGTAGCATGTAGCAACGGCAATCGGTCACCTACATAATTCCTGCCAATCATGCCCCTGGGTTCCAAATGGGCCACGCCCCGGGGCCCCTTTGCTCCCATAGACCCATAATGAAAAAAAGCTTAAAAATCTTCTTCTCTGAAACCACAGCGCCCAGAGCTAAGATATTTAGTAGGTAGCAACGGTAAGTGGTCAAGTGGTCACCTACATAATTCCTGCCAATCATGCCCCTGGGGTCCAAAAGGGCCATGCCCCGGGGCCACTTAGCTCCTATAGACTCATAATGGAAAAAAAAACTTCAAAAATCTTCTTCTCTGAAACCACAGGGCCCAGAGCTTAGATATTTAGCATGTAGCAATGGCAAGTGGTCACCTAAATAAATCCTGCCAATCATGCCCGTGGGGTCCAAATGGGCCACGGCCCGGAGCCCCTTAGCTCCCATGGACTCATAATGGAAAGAAAACTTCAAAAATCTTCTTCTCTGAAACCACAGGGCCCAGAGCTTAGATATTTAACATGTAGCAATGACAAGTGGTCACCTACATAATTCCTGCCAATCATACCCCTGGTGTCCAAATGGGCCACACCCTGGGACCCCCTTAGCTCCCATAGACTCATAATGGAAAAACAAACTTCAAAAATCTTCTTCTCTGAAACCACAGGGCCCAGAGCTTAGATATTTAGCATGTAGCAACGGCAAATGGTCACCTACATATTTCCTGCTAATCATGCTTCTGGGGTCCAAATGGGCCACGCCCCGGGGCCCCTTAGCTCCCATAGACTCATAATGGAAAAAAGCTTCAAAAATCTTCTTCTCAGAAACTGTGAAGCACAGAACTTAGATATTTAGTATCTAGCAACATAAAATAGCCATGCCCCTGGGGTCAAAATTGGCCACGCCCGAGCTCATCACCTCCAATAGACTTATAATGGAAAAAAACTTAAAAAATCTTCTATGAAACCATAAGGCCCATAGCTTAGATGTTTTAGTATGTTGCAACGTCAACTGGCCACCTACATAAATCCTGCCAGCTATGCCCCTGGGATCCAAATTGGCCCCACCCCAGGGTTCTTTAGCTTCCATAGACTTACAATTGGAGAAAATTCAAAAATCTTCTTGTCTGAAACCACAGGGGCCTTATAATAAAAAAAAGAAAGAAAAAGAAAGAAACAACTTAAAATGGGGAAAAAAATCGTAAAAAATCTTCTTCTCTGAAACCATAAGTCCCAGAGCTTAGGTAGTTAGCATGTAGCAATGTCGAGTGGTCGCCTACATGAATCCTGTCAATCATGCCCCTGAGGTCCAAATCCTGTGGCCCCTTAACTCCTACAAACTTATAATGGAAAAAAGCTTCAAACATCTTCTTTGAAACCATGAAGTACAGACCTTAGATTTTTAGTATATAGCAACACAAAATGGTCGCCTACATAAATCCTGCCAACCGTGCCCTTTGGGTCAATATTGGCCAAGCCCCAGGGCTCATTAGCTTCTATAGACTTATACTGGAAAAAGTTAAAAAAAATCTTTTTCTCCAAAACCATAAGGCACAGATTTTGTTTGAATTGAGGTTTTACATCCCCGACAACACTGTATAGGTCATTTTGGAGAAGTCTCTTCCAATTTTGTGGGACTATTACCAGACATTGAGATGAAATTACATCTCAAGCCCTGTCGCCCAATGAAACCAGTAGGGTTTATAAGCATGGACACCGCTTTGCCTGAGCTTAGATATTTAGTATGTAGCAATGTCAAGTGGTTTCCTACACTAATGATTTTCTGGTACACAGGTGAGCGATATAGGGCCATTGGGCCCTCTTGTATTTAGTTATTTATTTTTACGACTTCTTTTTTATGTCCACGGTAGCGATAGCGGGGACATATTGTTTTTGCCCTGTCTGTTTGTTTGTTTGTTTGTTGGTTTGTTTGTTGGTTGGTTTGTACGTGGACAACTTTAACGTTGGCCATAACTTTTGAACCGTTTGAGATAGAGCCTTCATATTTGGCCTGAAGGTTCCATGTGACAAAACCTTCACAATCATGCAAAAAAATTTGACCTGTGACCTTGACCTTGACCTTTGACCTACTTAAAAGAAAAAAATAACATTGGTCATAACTTTTGAACCACTTGAGATACAGCCTTCATATTTAGCATGTATGTTCCTTGTGACAAAAGCTTTACATTCATGCAATAAATTTTGACCTGTGACCTTTACCTTGACCTTTGACCTACTTAAAATAAAAAAATAACATTTGGTCATAACTTTTGAACGGTTTGAGATAGAGCCTTCATATTTTGCATGTAGGTTCCTTTTGACAAGAGCTTTACATTCACACAAAAAATTTTGACCTGTGACCTTGACCTTGATCTTTGACCTACTTAAAAGAAAAAAATAACATTGGTCATAACTTTTGAACCACTTGAGATACAGCCTTCATATTTAGCATGTATGTTCCTTGTGACAAAAGCTATACATTCATGCAATAAATTTTGACCTGTGACCTTGACCTTGACCTTTGACCTACTTAAAATAAAAAAATAACATTTGGTCATAACTTTCGAACGGTTTGAGATGGAGCCTTCATATTTTGCATGTAGGTTCCTTGTGACAAGAGCTTTACATTCACACAAAAAAGTTGACCTGTGACCTTCACCATTGACCTACATAAAAGAAAAAGTTAACATTGGTCATTACTTTTGAACCGTTTGAGATACAGCCTTCATATTTAGCATGTATGTTCCTTGTGACAAACACTTTACATTCATGCAAAAATTTTGACCTGTGACCCTGACCTTTGACCTAAATAAACATTTTTGGTCATAACTTTCGAACCGTTTGGGATAGAGCTTTCCTATTTGGCATGTAGGTTTCCTGTGATTAGAGCTTTTCATTCATGCAAAATGTTTGGACCTTGACCTTTGACCTACTTAAAAGAAAAAATAAAATTATTCATAACTTTTGAACCGTTTAAGATAGAGTCTTAATATTTGGCATGTAGGTTCCTTGTGACAAGAGCTTTACATTCATGCAATTTTTTTTTATCTGTAACCTTGACCTACTTTAAGGAAAAAATATTATTGTTCATAACTTTTGATCCGTTTAAGATAGAGCTTTCATATTTGGCATGTAAGTTTCTTGTGTCAAGGGCTTCCCACACAAACAAAAATCTTGAACTGTAAGCAACTTTTCATAAAAAATGACCATGCCCGGGGACATGTTCGTGTTTCACATACACATCTTGTTTTTATATATTTTAACTTAGTTTTCTCATCACTTGAACTAGTCCGTGAAATGAAGACCCCCTATACCCCCACTTTTCATTATTTTTCTTATTCTTACTCTAAGACATAGGTTGTGGGTACTCGTTAGAACCGCCTCAATGAGGCGGTTCTAACGAGCACCCACGACCTATGTTTGCAGTATTTATAAAAAATATATCAGGGATTTTCATCAGAAAAGGAGCCATTTTGGAGATGAGAAATATGCCCTATGCCGCACGGGTGTGGTGTCGTAATGTCCAGCGTGGAACTATATCATGTATTGTAAATAACCTAAGAATCCAGCCAAGTATTTTCCTAACTCCCACATATGAAAAAGTTACTTGATAGTTGGGAAAGAAATATGCGATTCCGTTACCCTTCTGATCGACTCGGAATGAAAACAATTGTCTATCCTCATCATTTGTTTCCCTATCTCACAAAATAGCTGCGATCTGAGAGGTATTTTTGTCAGTCACCAAATACAATCGAACCGCTTTGGGACAATAAAATGTTTTCGAGACAACGGGCAATCGGTGTTCGAGACATTTAAGTTTAACTGCACAGTAAAAAGTAAAATTATTACCTAATCTCTAAAATAAAGTGTTGTTCTATATTTTTTACTTTGGCCGGTTCTGTTGGCCGGTCGGTATGGTTTTTATACATGTAATGTTAAAAAGTGCGGTAATAATAAAAGCCAGAACCCAGCTCACGTGACTTTCGTCACAATCAAAGTATAGTCAAAACCTTTGCTTTGGACGACCTGATGCACTTTTGCCCGAGACTTTGCTTATTACAAAGTCAAAAATAAGCGCCCCCGCCCATTAGGGTGAGTGAGTGAGTTTTAGTTTTACGTCCCACCAACAGCTAAGGTCATACGGAGACGGGACCTCGGTTTAAAAACTCATCCGAAAGTCTGGAGAAGCCCGGGATCGATCCTGCGATCCCTGGTTTACAAGGCGAGTAGCGTAACCACTGCACCACGGAGGCTTCATCCGCCCATTAGGGACTTGAAAAAAAATACACTGGTCTGCATGGTGCTTCCGCGCAGAGCTGAAACTGACCGAATTTTTGAGTACATGTACTGGTAAACCGCTTAGAAGGCATTACGTGAACAAGTCCGTGAAGTGAACATCAACCTTAATCCTACTTTATATAGAGCAATTTGTGGTTTACGGGGAATATACGAGTACATTTTTGTTTAGCTCACAAAGTTCACCTGGGCTGAGTTCGAAAACTATAGCGATGTCGGTCGATTACTCCTTCTTTGCTGAAAATGCTTATGTTTGACCTTGTCATCACCGTAGCCCCTTCAGTTTTATCGGATCTTTTAGAAACGTACATGTAAGTCAGGGATAAAAGCGTGGTGAGTTAGAAAACTAATGAGGTCAGCATATTTGCCATACTCCCTTTGATTGCGGCTTATGCCTTTTTGTACTTTGTCATCACCGTAACTCCTTCAGTTTTCATCGGGATGCAACAAGTAACTCAGGAATAAAAGCTTGGGAGAGATATCGGTCGATTACTCACGGAATTATGTCCCCTACTTTGCTGAAAATGCTTATATTTTGCCTACTCACCACCGTAGCCCCTTCAGTTTTGATTGAATCTTCCTGAAACTTATCAACAAGTAAGTCAGCGATAAAAGCTCGGATGAGTTCGAAAACTGGCGAGGTTGATATATCTGTCATAGAGTTATGTCTCATTAATTGCTCAAAAACCTATTTCTGACCTTGTCATCACAATATCCCCTTCAGTTTTCATCGGATCTTTTTGAAACTTACATGTAAGCTGAGTTTTTAACATTCGTGCGGTCGGCCTATATCGCAGAGAGTTAAGCCCCCCTTGACTTCAGAAAATGCCTATTTTTGACCTTGTCATCACCGTAGCCCCTTCAGTTTGTATCGGATATTCTAGAAACTTACATGTAAGTCAGGGATAAAAGCTTGAACGAGTTAGAAAACAGATCAGATTAGCCTATTTATCAAAGAGTTACGTCCCTCTTATTGCAGAAAATGCCTATTTTTGACCATTTCATCACCGTAACTCCTTTAGATATCATCAGATCTTCTTGCAAACTTATTTGATAGTAGGTCAGGGATAAAAGCTGGGTCGATTTCGAAAACTAGTGATGTCAGTCGATTAATCACGGAGTTATATCCTCTACTTTGCTGAAAATGCCTATTTAGCGACCTTGTCATCATTACATCGCTGCCCCTACAGTTGTAATCGGATCTTCCCGAAACTTACAAACATGTTAGTCAGGGATTAAAACTTGGCCCAGTTCGAAAACTGGTGACGTTGGCCTATTTATCATAGATTTACATTCCTTTGATTGTACGGCCCCCGCCCATAGGGACTTGAAGAAATATATGGGCTCCCTGATGCTTCCACGCAGAGCTGAATCTGGCCCGCACACTAGTACTGGTAAACCGCTTAGAGGATCTAAGCCTGTCCAGGAACCGCGGTGCGAGGCGGACCGTCAGTGCTAATAAACCCTATTGGTTTCATTGGGCGACAGGGCTTGAGATGTCATTTCATCTCAATGTCGGGTAAAAGTCCCACAAAATTGGAAGCAACGTCTCCAAAATGACCTTTACAGTGTTGACGGGGACGTTAAACCTCAAATCAACCAACCAAATCCTTTGATTGTAGAAAATACCTATGTTTGACCAGCCCCTTCAGTTTTTTATCGGATCTTCTTGAAACTTACATATAAGCAAGCCATGGATAAATGAGTTCAAAAACCGGTATATACGGTCGACTTATTTATCAAACGTCACTTTGATTGCAGAAAATGCCGGTTTTTGATCTTGTCATCACCGTAGCCGTTCTGTTTTGATCGGATCTCCTTGAAACTTACATGTAAATAAGTCAGGGATAAGAGCTCGGATGAGTTCAAAAACTGATGAGGTTGGCCTATTTCTCATAGAGTTATGTCCCTTTGATTGCTGGAAATGCCCAATTTTGACATTGTCATCATCATAAGTCCCTAAGTTTTGAACGGATCTTCCTGAAATGTACATTTAAGTAAGTGATAAAAAGTAAGTAAGTTAGGCATAAAAGCTTGAATGTCTTTGCAAACTCACAGTGTTGGAACATTACTCATAGAGTTAAGTCCCCTTCTTTGCTGAAAATGCATATTTTGTACCTTGTCATCACCATAAGTCCTTCAGTTTTGATCGAATCTTCCTGAGTTCTGCAACGGAAGGTCAGGTGGTTTTTCACCGGGTACTCCGGTTTTCGCCCACCTCTGATTCACGATCGGCTCGATATGAGTGAAATAATCTTGAAAGGGCCGTAAAACCAAAACCAAAAAAAAAAAAAAAATCTTCCTGAAACTAGCATCCCTTCTGATGGGGCCTCGCCACTTTGCTCGGTCCTGTGCAAGCTGTTATCACGACTCTGCTAGTAAGTTAGAATTCATGAGAGACATAATGTTAACTTGCCCGTGCGACATAGTGCATTTTTCACATCTCCAAAATGGCTACTTTTCTGATGAAAACCCTTGATATTTTTCTTATAAATGCTCAAAACATAGGAAGTGGGTGCTCGTTAGAACCGCCTCATTGAGGCGGTTCTAACGAGTACCAACAACCTATGTCTTGGAGCAGAAATAAGAAAAATAATGAATACCCCCGTAAACCCCAGTTTTCTCTATATAAAGTGGGGTTTAGGGGGTCTATATTTTACGGACTTGATCACGTGATGGGTTTTGAGGGTGTCCTTGTATTGCTTCTTCTGACCACCGTGGCAGCGGAAAAATAATAGTAAATGAAAATGATGAATGTTAATATATAAAGAATTTGTCTGGATTTAATGTGATTAAATTTTACATTAAGGCATTATGTGTTGCAAATTTTGTCTAGAACTGCATAAGTGGGTGTCTAGAATCTAATAGGTCTGAAATGTAAATTATGATGGCATTCAGAATTGTAAAATATGTCTTGAATGTAACTTATCACGGACAATGCTGATTCAGATTGACTGATGATCAATACACATGAAAAAAGAAGAGACGTATGTAACCAGCGAGAACTAAGATCAGCCTGCGCATGCACAATACCCTAAAGAGAGTGTATGGATGCGCATTTTAGCTGAGACTTCCGAGCGGGCAAATGACGTTTAAGCAACGTCGCATCAACGTCGATGCAACGTCATGACGTTGCATCGACGTTGATACCATGTTGCATCCACGTTGTGTGTTTATTGATTGATTCTTATGGGATTATCGACACGTCAACCAGTGTGGGTCATTTTGTATCGTCTCCCAGAGTATGGGAGAAAAGAGATAGAATGAAAAGTAGAGTGGATCAAAGTGGGGGACAGAAAGGATGGAAGTGTTGAAAAAAAAAAATAACAACATTCTTTCTCTACCCTTGCCTGCTGAAAGGATAGCAGGCCTTGTCCAAATGTAAGCCAACATCAGATAGTCGCCCCAGTGACGCAAGATACACGTCACCTTTGCCTCACCCCACCCCCCTCACCACCACACGTCAAAAACAATGTTGTGTGTTTGACCTTTACAACCCTCTACAGTTGTGCATACGATACCTTATCGGCCTGTGTAGATTCGTTATGTAATTTTGACAATCAACTCAACTGAGCATGGAATTATGGTATTTGTAATGCTCGTTAAAATTTAAAATGCAAACGAGTTCTTAGTTCAGTACACCGGGCTCACAATTGCCGGTAATTTAAAATCCTCATTATGATGTGTGTGTGAATTCGGGTTTAACGTCGCTTTCAACAATTTTTCAGTCATATCACGACGGTGTCTGGTTGCGACAGGGAGCTCAATGCTCACTTTTATAGTGCTGCCTCACTGATGTATCATGTCCCAGACACATTACATGATACCACACCCAGTCACATTATCCTGACACTGGGTCGACCAGTCCTAGCTCTACCTCGTAAATCTGAGTGCCAAGCGAAGAGCAACTAGTACCATTTTTAACGACTTTGGTATGTCGCGGCCTGGGATCGAACCCGTGACCTCCCGTTCCCCGGAGCGGACACTCTACCAACTGAGCTATCGGGGCAGGTCCTCCTCATTATGATCACACGCCTGTGTGGTATAGTGTATTCTTTCATGCCTCTAAAATGGTTATTTTGCTGATGAAAATGTTTGTCATATTCGTTATGTATACTCTAAACATAGGTTGTGGGTGCTCTTTAGAACCGCCTCATCGAGGCGGTTCTAACGAGTACCCACAGCCTCTATCTTGGAGCAAAAATAAGGAAAATAATGTTTTCCCTTGTAGACCCTAGTTTTCTCTATATAAAGTGGGGTTTAGAGGTGTGTTCATTACACGGACATGTTTACCTACAGACCATGCTCAAGGGAGTTTTGTTTGTTTGATTTGAGGTTTAACGTCCCTGTCAACACTATATAGGTCAGTTTGGAGACGTTGCTTCCAACTATGTGGGACTTTTACCCGACATCAAGATGAAATGACTTTTCAAGCCCTGCCGCCCAGTGAAACCAATAGGGTTTATATGCATGAACGGTCCGACATGCACAACATTGCCTGGGCAGGCTTAGACCCTCTAAGTCGTTCACAAGTACTCATATGCGGTCGGTTTCAGCTCTGCATGGAAGCATAATGCAGTCCAATCTATTTCTTTAAGCCCTGATGGGCAAGGGCGGAAGCTCAAATGTGTTAATCATAAAAAATGTTTAATGTAATTCCCGCCATGTTGATCATAGATGAGCAATCTCACCAGGATCTACACTGCTTGCCATCCTTATTTGTTAGGCCCCGTATTCAATTCAAATTCAATTCCATATGATATATATTTTTCTACGCCCCCTTTCACTGTCAACTGTTGTCAGTAAAACTATTCGCATATTGCGGAGCATCGATATTTCTTCAAATAGATTTATCTGGACGGATAGTGAAAGCAAATTGTTATGGTTTTTGAATGTGCTAAATCGGTCTTGGGAAATGCACAGACAGTCTACAGAGTGTCAATGGACCTAAAAAGCAACTCAAAAATATCGATAATGAATAGAATGAACTTAAATTCATCAGACTCTTGAAAGTTGTTTAAGGACAAAGTTGACTGATATGTCTGAATTAAGTGAATATGCGATGGATAATGCGTTTATCATTGCGGAAACGCATCCATGTGGCATACATGTAGCGCACTCTTTCATTTCTCCAGTTTGTGGGGCTGTCACACGACATGGAAGTGAAATGACACCTCAAGCCTGACCACCCAAACGTCACATGAACAAGTCCATGAAATGAACACCTACTAAACCCCACTTTATAGAGAAAACTGGGGTTTACGGGGTATACATTATTTTTTTTAGTTCTGCTCGGAGCCATAGGCTGTGGGTACTCGTTAGAACCGCCTCATTGAGGCGGTTCTAACAAGCACCCACAATCTATGTTTGCAGTTTAATTAAGAAAAAGATCAAGGACTTGCATCAGAACAGTAGCTATTTTGGAAATGTGAATAAAATGCACTATATCGCACGGGTGTGTTATCATAATGTCAAGCCCCAGAGCCCCAAAAAACCGCTAGGGTTTACGGGAATGTTCGACTCGCACGACTTTTAATGTTTAGGCGAGAGCAATAATAGGCCTATCATATGCTCAAACCTTGTCTCATTCATTATATGAACTGTTATATGTTTTCGAATGTTTAGCCATATTATGTAAATAAGTTTATGATGACAAACATTTCTGAATAAATGGGTAGGCTTATAACTCCTAAGCGGTTTACCAGTACGAAAAACGTTCGGTCAGTTTCTGCTATGCGGAGAAGCACCATGCAGCTAATTCTGTTTCCGTAAGCCCCGATTGGCGGGGCGCTTTATATACAAAAATGTGGTTTACAAGCCGTTATTTCAGCTTCAAACTCCAAACATTAGTTGCGGGTACTCATTGAGGCGGGTTTAACAAGTACCCACAGCCAAGGCTTGGAGTTGAATAAAGAAAATATCATTTATTTTCAACAGAAAAATAACCGATTTGGAGAACTATGTCACACGCATGAACTAGTGTAAAGTGTTGAAGAGACTGATAGAAAAAGGCACTGACTGCATTGGTGGGTCGATTGTCTCTGAGTGTAGGCTGAAAAATTTGTCCTGAGCAAAATTCGTTTAACCCTCTAATTCTTGTACTGTTAGCAGTGTAGACCCTGATCAGACGCCGCGAATACGCGGCGTCTGATCTGGGTCTTCACCGTTTGCAAAATACCCAACACACGATTCCAGTCCATATTCTATAGATACATGTAGCCCTTTTACGCAAAACTCTGACGTCACAACGATAAAAAATAGAGCGGCTTTTTTTCTATAAATAACCCTAACCTACATGTCAGTGATAGTCACGTGGAATGCAGCATTGAAAAGTTACTGCGCTTTATAACTTTGGGATAATTAATCGTCCCCCGAACAATGAGAAAAAGCATCAAAATAGAAGTGAAGGCAATGATTGGGAATCGACACAATTGACCCACAGCTCCCATCAGAGACAACAAAGGGAAAGAAACACAAACATGAAATAACTAGACCCTAATGGAAATATCAATAGCGGAAAGCCAAAAGGACAGTTACTTTCCCACAAAATGACCAACTGGCTATCCACCCCCCCCCTCCCCCCCCCTCCCCCCCCCCAAAAAAAAAATATATAAGCGATACCCACACTCAAATACAAACCACCCCAATAATTAAACCGCAACAGAAGATCCGTCTTGGAACGGTCAGTGAAACGAATTCCATTGTGTGTGTGCGCGTGGAGTGGGAGGGGGGGGGGGGTGCTGGCAAAAGTTTTGTCATCACACAAAGAAGCGTTGAACACAGGCCAGTTCGGGAAAACAGTTGTTGACATCAGAGTGGCAAAGTGTATGTGTAAGGTGTGGTTTGTTTGTTTAGAGTTTAGCGGCCCTGTCAATACTATCTAGGTCATATCGAGCCGCTCAGTTTACCTAACCATACTTTCGGGGCGGGCTTATTCATAAACGGCTGACCAGCACGATACACATACTTTCGCAAGAAACTGGCAACTGCCGTTCTTGAATGGGCGGAAGTGCTGTGTGTGAGTGTGGGTGGGTGGGGGAGGAGGGGTGAGAGAGGTGTCCGTAGGAAAGGTTTCATGTTCAGTCTCCACGAAGGATTGTAGCACATCACGAAAACACGACAATAAGGTTTTGACCCCCCTTGAACCCCACTTTTATACAGTAAAACTGTGGTTTGCAGGGATTATACATTATTTTTCTTATTTCTGCTCAAAATATAGATTGTGGATACTCGTTAACGAGTATCCACAATCTATGTTTTGAGCAGAAATAAGAAAAATATCCGATTTTTTTATCTGAAAATTTTCATTTTATCCCTGGTAAAATTTGCAATGTCTTTGTATAGGCGTGTTTTCGTAATGAGATCCAGGCAGGTCTCTCACTCGCGAGCTAATCACCAGTCAGTCGCGCATCCGACTGAGCTACCGACACCGGCTTATAAGATGTGTACAATTTTGGCGTTGTTTATAAATAAGTCCAATTCTCGATCATGATTGACATTTCGAGCGATTTGTTTGGTAGAAATAACGGTTTATACTTCGATATTCCATTACCAAGAGTCACAGAACTATTTCACATAGCGACAGGTAGTGACATTATATACTGAACCGAAAAAGAAACGCAACTCCAAATATAAATGTATATATAAATGTTTGGACTCTTGAAACCTAAACTCCAGGTAACACACTATGCCAATATGATAAGGTTACTGTATATATTTAATGCGCTGCACGAGGAAATGTTGAAAACAACGAATTGCCAAGTGGAGCGTTAAACTGTACAGATATCGCCCAAATGTTTTTTGCATAAGAAAGTTTAAAAGGTATGAAAGTAAAGCGCAAAATGATTTGTCAGTCAACCTGATGGTTGCATGAAAATAATTTGGGTTAAAAAGTTGCGTTTCTTTTTCGGTCCAGTATATAATATAAGCCCCTATCTCACTGGGATGTGACTGTTTGCGACAGCTTGCGACTTACATTCGCGAGTGAGTCTCAAAGCTGTTGTCTGGGAATGTGTGGCGGCCGTAAAAAGTCTCCCTGCCCTACATCATAGTGTAGTTTATATTTTCTTGTCCTTTGGGATCATTGATTCCATTGAGGAAGTTTGAAAATATTTGAGGGCCACTGATGAGGCCTAAATGGCCGAAACTAGCTAGTCTGGCCCAGAAAACACGTACACTCCATATTTTCCAGTTCTGTGGTGTATTCCTTGCTTCCAAATGATAAACCTTTCTAGAACATATTAAAAAAGTCGCAGTGATTCGCAATTCCCTCGCTTGTGTCGCAAAGAGTCGCAAACGGTTCGCGAAAATTAAATGGAACATGTTCTAACATTTTATGGGACAAAATTCCTCGCCAAATAGTCGCAAAGTCATCGCGGTTGTCTCGAACCCGTCGCGAACTTGTCGCTGAACCTTAGCAATTTAGTTTCCGGCAATCGTAAAGGCTTGGAACCAAAAACTGCGACATAAATAAGACACTTCATGACTAAATTGCGAGTAAATAAAACAGGGCGACGTTCGGGCAAGCGGCGGAGACAATCACACGAATGTATCACTATTATCCTGCGAATGCTTTTCATCATTCGCAATCGTGTCGTGAATGGTTCGTATTTTGTCGCATGTGATCCGGATATATATAATAATATTTCTTAAAACAGTTTGCTCGCATTGATAGTTTCATCATGTCGGCAAAACAAAAGAAAGGGAGGGGTAGGGTTGCTGCTACACCTGACCCGTAACCAACAGAATCCAACCATGCTCCTTCTGCTTCTGATGAAGAAAGCTTAGGCGCTTCCACAGTTTCGGAGACGGTTGGAACAAAAAAGAGGAGCATCGCACATTACGCGAACACGCCTATACAAATACATTGCCACCTTTATCGCCGAAAAAATGAACATTTTATGATGAAGAATTGTGACATTTTTTCTTATTACTGCTCCAAATATAGATTGTGGGCACTCGTTAGAACCGCCTCATCGAGGCGGTTCTAATGAGTAACCACAATCTATATCTTAGAGTAGAAATAAGAAAAATAAGGTTTACCCCTACAAACCCTAGTTTTACTATATAAAAGTGGAGTTCGAGGGGGTCAAAATTATATAGGCGTGTTTTCGTGATGAGTCGAGAAAAAGAGACAATACCCATGGAAAAACGCCCATCAGGATGTACTGGTTGAGTTCTGGCTGAACCACCCCATATTTTACGACAGAACTCAAGAAACACTACACGAACAGAGAAATTAAGTTTCAACTACTGGATGATTTGATCGAGCAACGCCATGATGAGTAGGAAAAGCTCTATACACCCTTGCCATCGAGCAGGTAGAGTTTGTGGATTTATCAGCAAAATAAATATGATTTTTTCAGATCAGATTTGTAAGCTGGGGTTCTTTGCTATCATTAATGGTATCTCTGGTCTAATGGTTAATGGTGAGAATCAGAAATCTGCTTACGGTATATTTATCACTAAAGACGACAAAAGAGCCTCAACCAAATAATTCGAATGTTGTCAAATAAAAAGACTTCTATATTTGTCTCTTCCTTATGTTACAGTATCCCAAGAGGATGCTCATCTACGTAACAAGAGGGCAACATTCGTCAAGTTGCTAAAACATAAGTCTGGTGCCACTGGTGTAGTATTATCCTACACAGATCAGAAGATTCTCGACCGGTATATGTTTCTACGGCCACACATACAGCATAATAAGACGAGATCTTCACATACGGTATATACTTTAAGGATTCAGCTAATGCAATCTATCACCAAATGACATTTCCATTTTTATTTGTTTATAAAAATAATCATCAAGGGTTTGCCACATTAAGCTTTTTCAAAAAACATTCTTGAAAGTATGAAAGTAATGTAACATATATACACAATGCAAATAAGAGCTGACTAAATGATTACGGAAAAGTGGAAGTCAGTACCCTGAGCAGCAGAGAGGCTATCTATTACAAAGCTTTGGGTACCGTACAGCAGCCCAACACCATCCAGCAGCTTGGCGCCTTCAACCAGCCTAATTCTTTCCAGCCGCCTAGTACCTATACCCGCCGGCTAGTACCTACCGGCAGCCTAGTACATACCCGCAGCCTTGTACATGCTAGCAGCCTAGTGCCTGCCAACAATCTACTACTTTGCAGTAGTTCGGCAGCATTCAACAACAGACTTCTTTTGCTCCAGCATTTCGGTAGTTTCTTGCTGTAGAGTACTCACCGTTGTTTCATCTCTGGTTGTTTGATTTTGTGTTCGCTAGATGTTGCACTGATGAGTTAGAGGGCATTCATGCGGGCTGCACAAACTGTTTGTCTAAATCGCGACGGAAGTAAGGGCGAGGATTGCGGCCGTGTAAAGTAGAAGTAAAACAAAGATCAGGAATTGATACAATTAACTTACTCCACCCATAAAAGACACCAAAGGGAAAGAAATACAAACATTAAGCGACCAGACCATAATGGAAACCTAAACAAAGGAAGGCCATAAGGACAGTTACTTTCCCACAAAATGGCCATATGGTCATCCGAAACTAAAAGACACAAGTGATACACACAGTAAGTAACAAACAACAACATAAAATAAATCGCCACAGAAGAGCCGCCTTGGAACGGTCAGTGGAAGATTTCCACTGGGGGGCTTAAATCGATTTTACGTGGCCACAATCCTCGCCCTTACTTCCGTCGCGATTTAGACAAATAATTTGTTCAGTCCGCATGAAGGCCTCCTAACTCATCAGTGCAACATCTCCGTGAACACAAAAATCAAAGAACCACAGAGGTGAGACAACGGTGAGGACTCGACAGCAAGAAACCACTGACATGCTGGAGCAAAAGAAAACCAACAGTTAGACTCCGATGAGCCCGACCAGAGACAGAGCATCAGGCACCAACCAACATTACCTTGAATTAGATCTCTCTAATTCTCAATAAGCCTTTACGTTGGAGCCGTCATAGAATCTGAGGCCTGACCCACCGGCGTGCAATTAAAGAGGGAAGCAAAGTTGCCAACCGTGATTGGGTTAACTACCATGCATGCAGTCTGTCGTATAATATCCATGTTGTACCCAATCTTTTTATATCGAAGAATGATTTTACGAAATTGGGTACTGAAGTCATTGCGGTTATATATTTTTCTGAATTTAAATACTAAGTCACCATAAAATTCGGGTTCCGATAGACCTTGTTGCAGAAGAGATTTAAGTCCAATATTGAATTTTGAAATTAAATCAGAATGGCGTCTATAAAATTTTGAAAAGGCTTTGCGTAGTTTATGGTACCGATAACCCTGATTAAGGAGTTTAGCCGTTAATAATTTATTACGAGTGTTGAAGTCAGTTACATGACTACACACTCTAGCAAATCGAATTAATTGCGAAATATAAACGCCATAGGATGGCGCACGAGGAACATCACCATCCAAAAAAGGAAAATTTACAATCTCAAAATCAAAGTCATCGCGTTTATCATAAATTTTGCACGAAACAAATCCATCTACAATAGATAGATGTAAATCCAAAAACGGGGCCTCGGTATCAGAAGAATTTGCCCTATTTAACTGAAGTTCTAGGGGGTAAATCTGACTGATCAAACCATCAAAATAGGTATTATCAATATTTAATAAATCATCTAAATATCTAGAAGTAGAGCTAAAAGCTTCAATAATTTCAGATTGGTTATCAATGGAAAGCGACAAAATGAAGTCTCTTTCATAACAATACAAGAACAGATCAGCCACAAGAGGTGCGCAATTAGTACCCATCGGAATACCCACAATTTGTCTAAATAACTTAGTACCGAATCTAATATAAATATTGTCAAGTAGAAAGGTGAGGGCATCACACACTTTCTGACATGACCAAAGTGTATAATTCTTATGCTCTTTAGAAGTGAAAAATGCATTTCTGACATTACATGCAAGATAGAGAGAATCTTCTCTGTGAAAAGCCCATTCAATTAAATCATTAAGCTTTTCTTTTATAAGATTATGAGGAAGTGTAGTGTAAAGAGTGGAAAAATCGTAGGTAGACAGACTAGAAGCACGAAACTGTCTAGATTTCAATTTATTTAAAACATCATTCGAATTTTTTATAGACCAAAACAGATTTCTTCCTGATCTTTCAAAGACTTTATCACAATATTTAATTACATGCGTTTTAATAGCAGTAAGACAGGAAGTTAATAATTTAGAAAGTTCAGTGGTAGTGCAAGAGCTAGAATTTGCAATAAACCGTGCTTTGTAAGGTTTTTTATGAAGTTTTGGTAACCAGTATAGCGTAGGAAGCTTGTCTTGGCCTTCGTTAACACACACAGCAAACTTGGTGGCTGAAAGACAAACATGTTTATCTACTATAGCTCTCTCTTCAGCTAAAGGCTGAAGTTCATAGGCCTTAGTACCACCAAGCTCCTGCTTAAGCGTGTTAACATAGTGGAGCCGTCACACAACGACGACGTTGTTAGCGGCCTTGTCTGCAGGGGCCAAAACAAACTTCTTATGAAATTCTTGAATACCTAGTTTAAGATGACGTAAAGACGTCTTGGGCTTAGGAGGTAATAAGTTAGTATTTTGAGAATAGAAAGAAATGCGTTTATTCACTAGTTTTAAAATGCTAAGTTTCCAGTCCTTAAGGGCTTTATGCTCAACATACTCTCGCTTACACCATCGATTACCGAATTCATTCAATGAAGCAGCGATTTCATCTCTACATTTACTGAAATCAATTTTTGAAGGAAACCGATATTTCGGTCCTTTAGAAATTATATTCCTTATCCTTGAATCAGGAATAATTTTCAAATTGCCAGTAATTACATGACCAGCAGCAGAATAGCAATACTTTGAGTTTTTACAATCACATGAATCAGGAGTATTAGTATCAATATCAAGATCTGAAACAAGTTTATTGAAATTAAAAATGATAGATCTAACAGGTTTGTTATATTTATAGCAAATTATAGGTGTTTCAGTATTTTGAAAATAAGCAGGAATGGAAGAAAGTACGGATCTCTCACGGAAGATACTGGGCAAATCTATAAAATCCATACCCTTATTAATGAAGGATATTTTGAAGAAATGGCGTTTATGATTAATTTCAGAATCAATGTAAGGACGGAGAGTATGCTGAGTATAGCCTCTAGTTAAGAGAGCCGCATCATATAACTGATGAGAACTATCGTAGAATTTATTCGCCTCGGTGTCCAGAAGACGTAAAACAGAAACGGGTAATGAACTTAAAAATGAAAGCATAGAGTGGCGTCCATGATTTAATAATATAATAGACAGTCACTTCAGTCTAGTATTGTTTCGTTTAAACGCACGTGATTTACGTTTAAAGTTACCATTTTTCCTGGTGCCGTGAGATCTAGTTCTGCGTTTTCGACATTCCAGGAGTGAGAAAATATCAAAGTCCGGCATTCTGGAAATATTACCCTCATGATAAATGTTGTCATTAAATCCCAGTGGAAAAGGGGTCTGTAAAAATTTAATCCATTTCAGTTCAGCTTCATGTCTTTTGATTATTTTGAATCTAGTTGTAGAATTTGCATCGTAATAAAGTTTTTCCACTGGTTGTATAACAATGTTATTTACAGAATGACCTGTACGTCGAAAGTGACGGTACAAGAAAGTGTCAGTTTTCTTAGGCTTACTCATTCTACGATAATGCTCGTTCAATCTAGTTTTAAGCATGCGGTTAGTTTGACCGACGTACTGCATATTACAGTTTGCAGCACGTCAAGTAATTAGATAAATTAAATCTGTAGACTGTCATGTCAAATCAGACATGTTAACTACAGAGAAGCGTCTACCGTTTACAGATGAAGTAACGGTAGACGCAGTGCTTAAATGCGAACAACATCTGCACCTCTTGGCATTGCACTTAGAAATGCTAGGATACATTCCACTTCTTTTCCACGGATTAGTATATTTTCGAAGGATGGGCGATTTGAGAGGAGATAGTCTTATACGAAGACTACTCCCAAAAACATTGGTATTGCCTGCTCCTTTGAGATTAACTGAAGTTACAGAAGACAAATTTAAGGGTCTAACCAATACCGAAGGCAACATAGTATTAAAGTTCTTAATAGAATGGGGAATCCGTACAGAAGAAGCAGAGTGTAACCTAAGGGGTGATATTGATATTTTAAATGTATTTGTAATACTCATTTTGGTTAATAAGGTTGTGATACCGTCAAAACTAAAGCGATGTTCATACCGGTTATTAAATAAATACTGAAGAAGATTCCTTCGAATAGAAGGAAGGTACAACAAAAGCCCACAAAACATCCTAGTCTACTTAAAGTACAGGGATGTCAAACAAGCAGTTGTTATACAACGAGGAACGAACATCGGTTTAATAATGACCTTCAACAGGTATCTAAAGGATGTCAATTGATGGAACAGTGAAAAGCAATTGCATAAGCAATCCCTGAGGATTGGAAAAATAAGAGCATTAAAACCGATTTAAGCCCCCCAGTGGAATTCGTTTCACTGGCCGTCCCAGGCACGTTCTTCTGTCGCGGTTTGTTTTTGTTATGGTTTGTCTTTGGGCGTGTGTATCGCTTTTTTTAATTGGTGGATAGTTGGCCGTTTTGTGGGAAAGTAAATGTACTTTTGGCTTTCCGCTATTGATGTTTCCTTTGGGGTCTGGTTATTCTTTCCCTTTGGTGTCTCTGATGGGGGCTGCGGGTTAATTGCAACGATATCTGATCATTGTGTAGGGTACAAGCTGTCAAGATGATTGTGGCGACAGTCTGAGGTCTCTGCATTATGAGGGCAGGAGACACATGAATCTGAAAATGTATTGAAGTGCTTTAGGTACAACATTTCCTGAATGAAAACGGTACCTACATGTATAACGGGTATATTCATAGAGCAATATTATGAGCCATATACATTTAAATTCACGTTTAGAAAGCGGTCCCAAACCTACATAATCCTGGCGGCAGCTGTCATCTTTATTTTTCTAGGTTTAAGTTTCGGCCACAAGTTTACAGGTGTGAATTGTTTTGCAAATTAATTAATAAAATACCTGTGAGCCTGACTTTGTCATTATCTTCAATTTTACGGACCCATGACAACCTAAGTATAAAATGCACCCTGCTTCACTCATTTCTCTCTTGGAGTAGGGATTCATCATCCAGCTTCTTATTGCAAAGGCGTCGTCACCCATTCGGAAGTAAGGGACATCAATCTCAGCATCTGGCAGTGGTTCATCTGGTGGCAGTCCAGCTGTGTCCTGTTCCAGAGCATGGGGCAGTGCACAATGTCTGAAGATTTCGGCGTCAGAGTCAGCACCATAGGCACCTACGTCCATATACATAAACTTATAGTTGGCATCCCCCACGGCCAGCATAATGATAGAATGAAAGCCTTTATTATTGAAATACTGGCTGCCAGAGTGAGGTTGAGCTTGTAATCGCACATATTTCCCATCTGTACAACCACAGCAATAATGAACGTTCCACTTGTCCAAGAATCCATCCACTGACAACCTCCTTCCAGTCTTCTTCTGTGGTAGAAAACTTGAAGGGGAATGGTCCTATATGGCTTGACACACCTCTAGCACAACGCTGACGATGGTGTTAGGAGCCACCGTAGGACAGAGACTTATAAGAGTCACCGGTGCCAAGATACCTCAATGTGATGGCCAACTTGATTCCAACGGGCAGAGGCTTTCTACAGTTATAAGCTTTATTCTGAAGCCTAGGGGTCAGGTCCTCGACCATCTTGTTGAATATCCCTGGGTGCATTCTTACAAAGCTTCTGAAGGAATTTACGTCGCCTTCTCTGAGATGTTTCATAAGCGTTTCATACATTCCGTACTTGTGTTTCTTTAATAACCATTCCATGGTTCCTTCCTCCGCCTCATCCTACGTTTTCTTGCTTTCGACTTCTTGATCGCAGCTGAAGCAAGCAAACATGCCGCAGTCCTTATCATATCTGCCCAGTCCTCAGCCAGGTTCATCATTCTTGATGTCTCAAGGTTAAATGGTTGCTACAATGTTTATTTTTTTTCTTGGCAAATCATTTTCTCGCTGAACCATCGTGCGATTATTGTACGACCTTTGAGCAAGAACATTGTGCGATGATCGTTGTTGATAATTGTTCGCAATTTCGTTGTGCGAACGTCTTGAGACTGTCTCGCGAATATCACACGACTGTAGCGCGAATGTCGTGCAACATGTGTGCGAACGCGATTCGTACGATAATCGTACGACACTCGTGCGACTGTCACAAATATGTCTTAATCACACATTCAGTGTGACCGGGATGTGAAAATGGTCGCAATGTCGCGTTTTCTGTCGCAAATACGTGTCTCAATATCGCACCCCAATGAGATACTGTGTGATAACATCAAAGAGCATGCTTAGAACCCGCGCGTTACGTCATTGTATATAAAGTGACGTCAACAGCGCTTAATTAAAAGATGAGAAACTATTTTAGTCTGATTTGAGGTTTAACGTCCCCGTCAACACTGTAGAGGTCATTTTGAATACGTTGCTTCGAATTTTGTGGGTCTTTTACCCGACCTTGAGGTGAAATGTCGTCTCAAGCCCTCTCTTCCTCTCTTCTATTTGAATAATCATTCCGCCGTGACCGTTGGTAAGAAGTTTTACGAAAGAATTCATAAAATTTAACATTTTGTTGATTTTTTAACATTTCGATGACAAAGTTGTAATTATTAGAGGAATGAATTTCATTTTTGTGGATTTTATCGATGTGTAAACTCACAAACTACATGAAATACGACGGGCTTTATACCCCCCCCCCCCCCCCCACCCCGCCCCCACCAGGACCACAAAAAATAAATAAAATAAGATAAAATAAAATAATAACTAATAACAATAATTCATTTTTATCATTCCAAGTTTGTCATCGAAATGTTTCAAATGTCATCAAATCGAACTCGGTGACTTACATTCTTTCGTAAAGTCAGTCGTAGAGATTCATTGTGAAAGGCTTTCTGCGGTCGTTCACTAAAAAAGTTTGTTGTTATTTCGACTGTGCACTGTAATGGCCCATTGAATGATTGATTGATTGATTGATTCTGTTGGGGTTAAACAAAGCGTCAACCGCTGTGGGTCATTTTGCGTCGTCGTCAAGAGAAAGGGAGAAAAGTGATAGATGAGATAGTAGAGGAAATAAAAGAGGAGGGACAGGGAACAAAGAGGAAAATGAATGAAAGTGAAGAAATACAAGAAATAATAACATCCCCCCTCTACCCATGCCTGCCCCAAGGACAAGAGGCCTTGCCCACCTGTGAGCCAGTATCATTTGGACGCCCCAGTGACGCAAGATTCACGACGCCTTCGCCCCAGCCAACCAGCCCAACTGTAGCTATAGAATAAACTGCTTGGGTTTCAGTCAGCTGTTTATGGTGACTTAGTATATAAATTTAGAAAAATTTTTAACCGTAATGACTTCAGCACCCAATTTCGTAAAATCATTCTTCGATATAAAAAAGATTGGGTACAACATGAATGTTATACGACAGACTGCATGCATGGTAGTTAACCCAATCACGGTTGACAACTTTGCTTCCCTCTTTAATTGCACGCCGGTGGGTCAGGCCTCAGATTCTATGAAAGTTTCCAACGTAAAGGCTTATGTTGGTTGGTACCTGATGCTCTGTCTCTGGTCGGGCCCATTAGAGTCTAACTTTTGGTTTTCTTTTGCTCCAGCATTTCTGTTGTTTCTTGCTGTCGAGTCCTCACCGTTGTTCCATGTCTGTGGTTGTTTGATGTTTGTGTTCACGGATATATTGTACTGATGATTTAGGAGGCCTTCAAGCGGACTGAACAAATTATTTGTCTTAATCGCGACGGAAGTAAGGACGAGGATTGTTGTCATGTAAAATAGATTTAAGCCCCTCAGTGGAATTCGTTTCCGCTGACCGTTCGCGGTTTATTTTTGTTATGGTTTGTCTTTGGGTGGTTGTATCGCTTATATTATTTTATTTTGGATAGCCTTTTGGCCATTTTGTGGGAAAGTAACTGTCCTTTTGGCTTTCCGTTGTTGGTGTTTCCGTTGGGGTCTGTTGCTTCATATTTGTGTTACTTTCCCTTTGGTGTCTCTGATGGGAGCTGTGGGTTAATTTTATCGATTCCTGATCATTGCCTCTACTTCTAATAAGAATATGAGCCGCCAGTGTTTGAGTCAGTTTTTGTGTTTCACTGTATGCCTAAGTAATTATTCATCATAAGCTGTACGATTATTATTAATTAATGATGCAGTTGTTTAATTTTCCACCAGAGTGCTATTGTTTTTCTCTGATAAATCACTGAGTGCACAATTATGTTAAGTGCGAGAACACAAGTAAGCAGGCACAAAGAACTCTTAACAAAACTATTTGCATTGCTATGTTGGGCGAGGACTGTCAGTGCAGTTATAAACCAGCGCATGGGAAATCAACACTTTTCGTAGAGGCGAGCAGCGAAGGCTGAGGCGAGTCGCCAAAGCCTTCGCTGCCTTGCTACGTGCGAAAAATACCTTGTGATAGTTCCATGCGAGAAATCAGACGTTTAGACCCATTCGTTTTGCTGCGCATACCATCACGTAACCACGCCTATATACTTCTGACCCCATTTAGCCTCACTTTTACATATACCGGCCCCGATAGCTCAGTTGGTAGAGTGTCCGCTCCGGGGAACGGGAGGTCTCGGGTTCGATCCCGGGCCGCGACATACCAAAGTCGTTAAAAATGGTACTAGCTGCTCCTCGCTTGGCATTCAGATTTACGGGGTAGAGCTAGGACTGGTCGATCCAGTGTCAGGATAATGTGACTGGGTGTGGTATCATGTAATGTGTCTGGGACATGATACTTCAGTGAGGCAGCATTATAAACGTGAGCATTGAGCTCCCTGTCGCAACCAGACACCGTCGTGATATGACTGAAAAATTGTTGAAAGCGACGTTAAACCCGAATTCACACACACACACACACACACACACACACACACACACACACACACACACACACACACACACACACACACACACTTTTACATAGTATTACTGGGGTTTACAGGGGTATACTTTATGTTTTCTTATTCTGCTCAAAATCATAGATTGCGAGTACTCGTTAGAACCTCCTCGCGCTTCTTACAAGTACCAACAATCTATATTCCGAGGAGATATATGAAAAATATAAGAAATTTTATCTAAAATTGTCATTTTTCGGGGAGGGGGGGTGTGCGGCCGGGCGGGGCGGGTTACAATTTTCAATATATTTGACTAGGTTGTGTTTTCGTAATTCGTAAAGATTGCTAAAGATCTTTTTCAAAGTTGTCAGCTCCTCTGTTGTCGACACAGCGATGCATATGCTAACAAGTCCAAAGCGTTTTGATAACAATAGCATATGTGCTGAGACTTGAATAATACTATTTCACTCGTGAGAATTTAATAATATTTACAGATGTTTTGTGTTTTTTTTTACAAAACCCCTTGTGCACAAATTCTCAGGTAGCTATGTCAGTTTTATATATTTGACCCCACCCCACTGTCTACCCACTGCCACCCATAAACTATGGTTTGGTTTAATTTGTTTGATGTGGGGTTTAACGTCCCCGTCACACTGTATAGATCATTTTAGAGACGTTGCTTCCACTTTGGTGAGACTTTTACCCGACCTTGAGATCGCCCAATAAAACCAATAGTGTTTATAAGCATGAACGATCCGACTCGCACCGCTTTGCCTGGACAGTTTTAGATCCTCTGAATGGTTTACCAGTACTCGCTCGCGGTCGGTTTCAGCTCAGCGTGGCAGCATTATGCAGCCCATCTATTTCTTCAAGCCCCGATGGGCGAGGTCGAAACTATGGTTTGAACGTACAAAAGAGACCTAAGCTTATAAATTATTACTGTAACCATATTTCAGATTTGTAATGTAAGACTTAACAACGAGTGTAAGGTTTGGCGGCTTGATGTCGATTTTAACGGACAATGATAGGTCGTTTTCTCCGAGCGAAGACCGCAATCAATGAAAAAACAATACTGCAGAGATACATCCAGATAGGCATCATGCCCCTAATAATAAAACCTAGTTTGAAGTCGGTTTTAATGTAGATCAAATCTCGAGACCAGTGATATACAGTACAATTCCTATATTAAGACCACCTTTGGGACAGTCCCAAAAGTGGTCTGTGACCACAGGACATGGTATGCAGAAAACACAAATAAAGAATAACTAAGCTTTTCAAAAAAGAATTAATCTTATTTTTAGGTGGTCTTAAAAGCGGAATTTCACTGTATCTCTACTATGCTTTCAACTGACCAAGAGGTGAAAAACTTAAATTCACACAAAAGAGCTATTACTAAAAATCGACAATAATAATGTTCTTTCTTTCAAACTCTCAAAACCGCACGCGAATGAAGATGAACCCGAACCTCCAACACCGTGATTGTGACGCATGCGCTAACGTCTTTCTGTTACGTAGTTGATGCGAGAAAATGATCTTACACCGTCTAACGTGAACGTAAATACGAGGGACTTCGTTAAACGCCACAAAACAAAGTCCTCATAGCGTCGCGCTCTTCCGCCCCACAGTTTTGTTGCAGAATAATATGCATTTTATTTCCGTTGCCTGGGAGGGCGCACTGTAAGGTGGCACTACAGTAAAAAAAGTCCCATTGCTCACAGTGCAAAATAGGGCAGTTTTGTTGCACTCCCAATTCTTTGTCTGTCTAATGCTTCCAAATTGACTCATATAATTTGACAGAAAGCACCCTTACCTTCCAGCAGCAGTTAAAAAATAGGGGGGTTGTGCGGCAAATTTCAGCCTTTATGGTAGTCTGATGTAAACAAACACGATTCCGCAGCAAATAAACCTAGCAATTTTCACTGGCTGGTCTCAAGTATTTTCTTTCTCATAAAAGCTGATGCTTTTCATTTTAGAAATAGCTACTAGCATTTCTCAAAATCAAAAACATTACCTTTCACAAAAATATTACTGTTTATCGCCAACTCCAATCACAAGCAACCAGATATTCAGTTCTCTACTGAAAGCTCTCCCCAAAACAAGCGCAGCTTTCAAAAAGCCTATTTTTTTACTGTAGTGCAACCTATACCCACCACCAAATTTAGTTGTTTTGCATTCTTATTTAATACTCTGTTAATTTGACTCCACCCAAGTAATAATTTATACTTGAGAGTAAGATGCTGACAAGTGTTAAGTTTTTATTTGCAATAAAATATGTGCCAGACTTCTACAACCAATACATCGGAAATGTATATGATGCAAATTCTTGTTCATATTGTTTCTCTTATAAAAAAAGATAAAAAGAACTATGGAACATTAAGCATACTTTGTTTTGTTTCTTACATCCCTTGTCTAAAAACTGATGCTAAAACAACCATACCCCGAGTGATGTGTACCAGCAATTTTCTGTCTATTATATTGTCACTCCAGATGCCGCGGAGATTAAAAAAAAAACTGTCTTTAAAACTCTACAGAGCTGTTGACATGGAATCAAATGGCAGGCAGTTATTATTACTTAATAACACAACAACCCTATTGTAATTACCTTACCACTTTGGCTGCACATCTTAAACTTGACCGAAGAAAAACTACTTTTTACAACCCTACCCCCCTACTGGCTCGGACCACATTCTGGCCGCAAAATTTTGTTTTTGTTTTGTACCCTCTCAGTATAAGCCCCAAGCTCCTGTTTCCGATTCTGTACTGATGAAACACTTTTCCCTGCTGAAATCTGCTCAGAATTGCAACAAATAGGCACATCAAGCAAAAAGGGCCCTTAATGGGACCCCAAATCTGTGATGACGGAGAAAAGGAGGGTGGAATGTGTTGCCAAAGTGGTAATGAAATCTAACATCCTTCAGTTGCATGGCAAATTCCCTTTCTTGATACTGTGGCTCAGAGCTACTTTTGAAATCCTTTTCTCCAGCTTTCTAGCACAAAAAAAATATAAAATAATTACTGATTTGTTCATACTATCTAAATTGCAATTAGTTTGACAATAAAGTGATAAAAATGGAGATAGCCAAACATTTCTGGAATCATATTACCTACACTATCTACAGCATTTTGTTTTGGGCTTTCTTTTAGTAAATATAGGTTAAAGAGTTGTAAAAGACTGTTGTGACAAAATTCATTTTGCTGCATTGTTCTTAAAATTTTGTGCTAGGAAAGTTCAAATAGTGTGATAATGGGGCGTATACACAGGAAACTGAGATCACATAGATTCACGAAAGGGAACGTTCCATATAACAAAGGAGATAGGTTGGATGAAAATTACACTCAAACTGCATCTGATGTCAAAGTACCTAAAACAGTGAGACTTACAAGTGATATGTTTGATCTTGTCACAAAGGATGTGAATCCAAACATGCGTTCTTCGACTCTCGCTGGACCAAATTCAGCACGTCTTCTAAGGCCAAAGAGTCCTGTCAGGCCTGAAAAACAAATCTTTTCTGAACAACAACAACATTTACCAGAGTAAGTTACCTTTTCTCTTTCACTTTCTCTGCAATTTAAAAACACACACACACACACACACACACACACACACAAAAATCATTCCTGACTCAAAAGAGTTTTTTCAATGGTCTAAGGGAGGTAACTCTTCATTCCATATCATCTCTAAATGCAGGTTAAGATTATACCAAACAGAAATGCATTGATTGAAGAATAACATGACAAAAATGAGCCAGGCCATATGAAAAGGGTACTTATCACATCTTGGCAAGCAGCAAAGGCTTAGCGGAGCCTGCTGTTCACAAAAATGTAACACAGACCCAGAGGAAGCTTAACCGCAGACGCAGAACTACATTTGTCGCCTTGCTTAGTTGCCATTTTATAAGGCTTAAGGGGAACGGGAACACCCAACTGGAAGATTTTTCTGCTATTTTTCAAAGGGAGAGAACTTGTGGGACTTCATGTTTGCTTTTCTATAAACTCAGTATCACTGAAAAAGGGGACTTCTCTTAAAGGAAAGGAGGAGCAAATTCTTTCTAAGGAGCAAATTCTTTCCTTTATGAGTTGGCCCTTTTTCGCTTGGGAGAGAAAAAAAACAAAATGTGTACTTAAAAGAAAGAATTTGCTCCTTAGCAGCAAATTCTTTCCTTTAAGACTTGGCCTGACAAAAAGTACTTATGCAGGAGTTGCCTTTCCTGAAAGTGTATCCATTCCCCTAAAAAAAGCATTTTAAACAAAATACAAGCTCATGGGGCAGTGAAAGGAAGCCATTCAAGGTCCAGATGCGTTTCTATTTTGGGGTATCTTTTCTTGTCAAAAACTAGAACTTTAAACTCAAAGAGCATAATGAGTATGGAGTTCTGTAGCATGGTCCTTACTTTCAGGAATGAAAAATGCACTAACAGAGTGATCAACATTGCAAAAATGCCCAAATGTGGAACACTGTCTTTCGGGAACACGAGCAGCAAAGTCCCCAATGTGGGGGATACCTGTCCTGGGACACGATGGCTGAGCAGCAGTGGGGATGGGCCTGGAGGGAGAAGGCTGTGTGCAGCAGCTGCTCTTATTCATCTGCAATGTTTGATTTGTATGAGTTGGAAGAAAGGCGTGAGCGAGGAAGAAGAATGGCCAAGATTAACATAGGACTGCAAATAGGACTCAGTCACACACCCATATCCACTAGCAGTTTTCAAAAGTTATGCCTCAGCTGCAACATACCATGCCCATCATCGTCAGGCATGCAATATACTTCAAATAAAGTGTCAGAAAAGATTCAGGAAGCTGGTGTTGAAAATCTGAGGCATCAGAGACAGCTTTTGAAAACTGTTAATGTTTTACGGGGTGACGAGCCGAGCACAATATATGTTCAGGCAGACTGTGTCTACAATAATGCACTATACTCTGGTGTCGGCAAAACTCCCTTTCGGCCCGCAACACAGTGTGCATACACAATTGCTGAAAATACCACATTTAAGCACCAAATTATAAGTGCAGTTGCCAAGAACAAGCTCTGTTCCAACATCAGGGAGCATAAACTTAATATTAAAGTTGGTGCTCACCCTGGCAACTGCTCTTCTAATTTGGAAATGGAGCAAGATATTGGAAATGAAGAAGAGTGGGCGAAAGAGAGTTTACTGTCTCTTGAACAGGATGGCCTTCAGGTGAAGGAAATAACTACAGACCCAGACAGTAGTGCATACAGAGCTGCAGAAAGTTTATACAAAGAAGGAATCACAAAAACAGAGCCTGAGCATTCTCTGGACACAAGACATGTGTCTGAAAATCACAGGAAATTCATAAAAAATTTAAAGCCTCTTACAGACATTATGCCAGCCAGGCTTCAACGCGACAAAGAAAAACTTAAAGACCGTTTTGCAAATGATTTTTCTAAAAGATGCCAGGCTGAATATGAACAGGCATTCGAAGTAAGTGAAGATTTTCTTTCGATGAAACGAAACTTGACATATGCTTCGGATGCGATAGTAGACTGTTACCTTGGCCGACATGACAACTGTGCGAAATTTTCTTATGTCTGCTCAAACTCTAGAAATGGCAAGACCTGGCTAGAAAAAAGCGCCTTTCTAAAAAGTGATTTTAAAGTAAATAATGAAACAAGTGAGGCTAAAAAACTCCTGCGGCAATGTGTGCAGTATCGTCTGGGCCCAAGTATGCTCAATAAAACGCCGAAAAATGCAAATACACAGAAAGTCGAAGGCGTAAATAGGGCCATACGCACTACTGTTGCCAAGAATGTAACGTACCGTAGAAATTATGGGAGCCGGGTCCATACTGCAGTTCACAATGTCAATCATGGCCCTGGTGAGTCCATTAACAAGTTCTGTAAAGCCCTTGGTTGTCCAATCATCCCTGGTACACAGGTTGAAAAGGGTCTAAAATACATACAACACAAAAACAAAATGCATAAAAGTTACAAAAAATCAAAACAATACAAAGATGCTAGGTGTAGAAGGAGGCATGACATGTTCAAATTGTATGAAAAACATCAAGAGGAACAAAATTATGAGAAAACAAGCTATTGCCAGTTGACGGAATTCCAAGCTTTTGCTTACCACCTGATCATAGGTGCTATTCAAAGAAATGCAAGGTGTGTAAGAAAAAGTGAAGGCCCTTTTTCCCTTTGAAAGGCACCTTTTTGTCTCTTGATGCCTTAAAAAGGGGAGGCAACTTTCATGTACATGCTCCTTCTACCTTAAAACTGTCTGTACCTTAAAGTATGCAAAGGGGAAAATGGTTCCGTGTACACTGATGTCTCATCTTGCAACCCATGCGTTCCATATTGACAGAATGGGGCTCCAAATGCAAGTGCTCGGGCCTGATGCAAATGGGGTTGTGGCACACGTGCGAGACATCTAATCGCTCCCCATCTGCATTAAACATGGGCATTTGGTCTCTAAGGACTTTAACGGAAAGCATGTATGACAGTCTGTGTGTCCTTTCCATTGATTTTGTCCCATCAGGCCATGTAACACTCTTTTTCCCATAAACACCATGCTCCCGAGCCCCCATCCACTCTGTACATTCCTGTGGTCCACAGTTAAAATTTGATTTTTTCTGCAAATCAGCAGAAAGATTAGCCCAGAAAGCTTCCATGCTTGCTGTATGAGCAAAGCAAAGCAGAATATGGGGTTCCAGTTTTGGAATCAGGGGTTTCTGCAAGAAAACATACTGTAGCCTATGTTTGGTTTAGGTGGCACTACAGTAAAAAAAGTCCCATTGCTCACAGTGCAAAATAGGGCAGTTTTGTTGCACTCCCAATTCTTTGTCTGTCTAATGCTTCCAAATTGACTCATATAATTTGACAGAAAGCACCCTTACCTTCCAGCAGCAGTTAAAAAATAGGGGGGTTGTGCGGCAAATTTCAGCCTTTATGGTAGTCTGATGTAAACAAACAGATTCCGCAGCAAATAAACCTAGCAATTTTCACTGGCTGGTCTCAAGTATTTTCTTTCTCATAAAAGCTGATGCTTTTCATTTTAGAAATAGCTACTAGCATTTCTCAAAATCAAAAACATTACCTTTCACAAAAATATTACTGTTTATCGCCAACTCCAATCACAAGCAACCAGATATTCAGTTCTCTACTGAAAGCTCTCCCCAAAACAAGCGCAGCTTTCAAAAAGCCTATTTTTTTACTGTAGTGCAACCGTAATAGAATACATTACGAAAACACGCCTATACAAATACAGTGTAGATTTCACCGCCGATAAATCAAAATTTTTAAGATGAAAAACTGCGATATTTTTCTTATTTCTGCTCAAAATATAGAGGCGGTTCTAACGAGTACCGTCAATCTATGTTTTAGAGCAGAAAAAAGAAAAATAAGGTTCATGATGCTCTGTCTCTGGTCGGGCTCATCGGAGTCTAACTGTTGGTTTTCTTTTGCTCCAGCATTTCAGTGGTTTCTTGCTGTCGAGTCCTCACCGTTGTCTCACCTCTGTGGTTCTTTGATTTTTGTGTTCACGGAGATGTTGCACTGATGAGTTAGGAGGCCTTCATGCGGACTGAACAAATTATTTGTCTAAATCGCGACGGAAGAAAGGGCGAGGATTGTGGCCACGTTAAATCGATTTAAGCCCCCCAGTGGAAATCTTCCACTGACCGTTCCAAGGCGGCTCTTCTGTGGCGATTTATTTATGTTGTTGTTTGTTACTTACTGTGTGTATCACTTATGTCTTTTAATTTTGGATGGCCATATGGCCATTTTGTGGGAAAGTAACTGTCCATATGGCCTTCCTTTGTTTAGGTTGCCATTATGGTCTGGTCGCTTAATGTTTGTATTTCTTTCCCTTTGGTGTCTTTTATGGATGGAGTAAGTTAATTGTATCAATTCCTGATCTTTGTTTTACTTCTACTTTACCTTTAACTATATAAACTTGGGCATATCGGGGCTCAAAATTATATAGGCGTGTTTTCGTGATGGACTGCTGTTTCACCGTCCAAACTAATCGTACATTCAACTTTAGTGTCATCATTGCTATCATGGAGGTGGGCCGGACTATTTTCTTCTTTTGGATAATATATGAGCCTGCGCATAACAAAACCTATAATAAGACCGGTGTGACAAGCACAGACTCAAATCATCCTGCGTACCCATCTGTTATGACAAGAGCTTATGCTTATGTCTGTTTGTATAGATATTAGGCTATAGTAGGTATAGTTCGCCAACAAATAGATGGCAGTGACGTAGCTGACTATTTGAGCTATTTTACCGTTAGCCCCATAAGCTTTGCATTGTTCAGAACAAAAACAAGTCGTGTCGTCACGGTCAACTATTCCTCGACGGACAGTACATGCGATCAGCGAAGACTCTGCGAATGCGCAGGCTGATCTGAGTCTTCGCTGGTCGCTCAAGACTTTTTCGTAGATTTTGTCATGCACTGGCTCAATTATTGTTTAATAGATTGTAAACAAATTTCAGATCTCTCAATGGGGACAAACTGTGTTTCTCTTGTTGCATTTTTTTTTTCAATTTATTTATTTTGTTATGAGGTTTACTTAATATTGTCTCTCTCGGACGAAACTCTGCTAATATTGAAGCTTTTATGACATACGAAGGGTCAGTTGTAATTAAGGAATATAAGGTCATATCTTGAAAACTTTTTTTATTCTGATGATTTGGAAAGTGTATGTATTTTGCAAGAGGAATCCTTTTCTGTCTAAATGTTATTTTTAAGGTTACATTTATTTGAAGCATGCATATGAAGAGAATATGGGCAAAACTTAAGATTATTTTAAGCACAAAAATTTAAACTGAATGTTCATGCCATATGCATTTCACTATACAAAGCTTGAAGTTTGGTTAACTGACTTCTCAGGATAATCTCAACAATGTTGATAGTTCCTGAAGATAAAACTGGTCGAATACATGAATAAGGTGCCCTACGGACTACTGAGATGACGAATTATCAGTTATCCCCTATATTAATTGCATTGTAATATACAGACCTAATAAAGATATGCTATCTCAGTGTTAGTGAGTTTGACCTGATAACGATATGCTATCTCAGGTCAAGTGAGCTTTATCAGGTCAACGGGATATTGCTCTTCTATGGACTGGACTACCGAAAAAAATGGCAAAACAGTAGGAGGGTACAAGGGGATTAACTGATAAATATAATACCAGGTTCGTGTCATTTGATATTATGTTTATCAGGCTCGGCTTAGATAACGCATGTAGAATCGCTCGGCAAGCCTCGCGATTCGACAAGCGTTCTCAAAGCTTTGCCTGATTAACTTGATATCAAATGACACGAATCTGGTATTCTATATATACAGCCTTCAAAACTCGGACGGGAAATAATTTTATTCTCAGATCACAAAAATATAGAAAGATATGTCCTGGAAAAATCATAATGAAAGATTACAGCCCCTAATAGCTCCAAGCGGAAGAGTAACAAATAATGAGGAAAAATACATAAAAAAAGAATCACAAACAGCACAGTAACCAGCGCCATCTTCCCCACAAGAGGAGATCAAGTCGAACATTACGAAAACACGCCTATACAAATACATTGCAAACTTTATCGCCGAAAGAATGAAAATTTTAAGACAAAAAAACTGTGATATATTTCTTATTTCTGCTCAAAATATAGATTGTAGGTACTCGTTAGAACCACCTCATCGAGGCGGTTCTAACGAGTACCCACAATCTATATTTTAGACCAGAAAAAAAGAAAAATAAGGTATACCCCCGGAAACCCCAGTTTTACTGTATAAAAGTGGGGTTCAAGGGGGTCAAAAATATATAGGCATGTTTTCGTGATGAACAGGCACAATAAATGATAGTTTATGAAATAATAATAAAAACAATTCACAACAATAAGCACATACAAAATGAAGCGTCCATTGAAAAAAATCCGACAAAGCTACATTTCAAATAAACAACATTAGAACACCCGCCTTAGAAAATAACTGGGGAGTTTAAATCGATTCTATGGGCCAAACCTTCACCCTAAGTCATAGACACAAATAGTTGGTCCATCTGAAGGTAACTAACTAAATCAATAGGCCATCACAGAATAACATACACATTAGAACAAACTGAAATTCAAATCAAATTAAATAACTGTGACGAAAAAATGATGAGTGCTACTAGCTTGTTCCACACTCTGAAAGTCGGAGCTGAAGAAAAACACCAGGTACGGACCACGAAGAGTCAAGCCAATGACAAAGACCAGGCACCAACCAACTTTAAAGTTTCAAGTTGGGTCCGCCATCGCGTCTACAGTTTTCAAACTTTATATGCTGTATTTCCAAATGATGTCTTTCACGTTTAAGAATCAGCACTCAAAATGGCTGTAAGGAAAATTTCCAAACCTTGGTTTTACCATAGACTAATAACACCAAAGGACTATGAAACAGACAGAATGGCAAACAGTAAAGATACAGGTCAGGAGCGGGCCGAGTTAAGTCTTCACTGTTTGCCCAGGCCTATCTACATGCACCCATACTTCAGGAACATTACCGTTAGATCTTATAGCATAGAAATGGAAAATTCTATGTATTCTGTCATCGTTTCATTACGCAAACACGCCTATACAAATACATTGCCACTTTTATCGCCGAAAATATAAAAATTTTATGATGAAAAATTGTGTTATTTTTCTTATTTCTGCTCAAACACAAAGATTGTGGGTACTCGATAGAACCGCCTCGTCGAGGCGGTTCTATCGAGTCCCCGTAATCTATGTTTTGAGCAGAAATAAGAAAAATATCACAATTTTTCATCTTAAAATTTCTAATTTTTGGCCAAAAAATTGGCAATGTATTTGTATAGGTGTGTTTTCGTAATGGATCTTATAGCATGGAAATGGAAAATATCTTAAAAGTTCTATGTATTGTCATCTTTTGGCCGGGGGAGTTCTCTGAACAATTTTAAACCCAGCATTCATGTTGGAGTGGTATAGCAGTCGCAGATAAGATTGACTAGGCGGAGCTATTCAGGTGTTGTCAATATATGTCAAGTTCGCTGAGTCCACCAGAAGATTTGGTAGAGTGCCTTTCACACGCTTTTTACAAGCGGTATACGCCACAGCTATGCTTGTGTTACAGTTGACTTCACAAAATCGGGGGACTTGGTTTACCTTTTGTTAATGGAATATTCCAAAGGCAGGTACAAACGATAGCTCCGCCTAGTCAATCTTATCTGCGACTACTATATACATTTCAAAACTTCTCAGTATGGTATCAAACCAATTGATATTATGATTCTGTAATCTTCTGGCTAGATTGTTGTCGCGGAGTGAGTTATATAAACAGGCATAAAGCCCAGCATTTATGGTGGAGTGGTACATACTCGGGCTAAAATCCCTTATATTGGTATTAAACAAATTGACATCATGGAGCTGTCCAGCCCCCGCCCGTCGGGGCTTGAAGAAATAGATGGGCTGCGTGATGCTTCCACGCAGAGCTGAAGCCGATCGCACACGAGTACTGGTAAACTGCTTAGAGGATCTAAGTCTGCCCAGGCAAAATCATTTTAAAATGACCACTGTCCCAAGGTGCAATCTGTCCTTAATGCAAACTGCCTAGTCATCGCCAAGAGACATCCGCGAGAAAAATATTCCCATTACGAAAAAAGGCCTATACAAATACATTGTAACCTTTATCGCCGAAAAAAAAATAGAAATTTTAAGATGAAAAATTGTGATATTATTCTTATTTCTTCTCAAAATTTAGATTGTGGGTATTCGATAGAACCGCCTCATCGAGGCGGTTCTAACGAGTACCCACAATCTATATTTTAGCGATGAGGTGGTTCTATCGAGTACCTACAATCTAAATTTTGAGCAGAAATAAGAAAAATAAGGTTTACCCCTGTAAACCCCATTTTTCTATATAAAAGTGGGGTTCGAGGGGATCAAAATTATATAGGCGTGTTTTCGTGATGTCCATGTTCAAAAAAGTTTCAAACGTTTCTCATATCCTACCGATGGAACTTCATTTTGTAAACTTGTTTTTCCTATGAACGCACATGTCCTCCTAATTGCACGACCCGCAGAAAAAGGGACCGACTGAAGTCGGTTGATTTTCTAAGAGTGCCCTAAAACCACCGTGTCATTCTGTCATTCTGTCATTCTGTCTGTCCGTCCGTAACCCGTTTGTGAAAGTTTGTGATAGTGACTTAACCGCTTGGAATATTTAAACAGTTTTTGGCATACTGATATATAGATATCAATGAGATCTAACCAATAAACTTGCGAAATATTACATTCCATTTAGTATAGCCTCGCCGAGGCGAAAAATGTGAAAATTTTCGAACTGCTTCTCCTCGGAAACCGTTGGGCCGATTGAAGTCAAATATCATATGGAGCCTCGATGGATGGGGGAAACCAAAATTTGCCCATGGGGTCCAGGTCACATGACCAAAATGACCGCAAACCCATATATGGTCTGGCTGTCCGTCTGTCCGTCCGTAACCCGTTTGTGAAAATTGGTGATAGTGACTTAACCGCTCGGAATATTTAAACAATTTTGGCATACTGATAGATATCAATGAGATCTAACCAATGAACTTGCGAAATATTACATTCCATTTAGTATTGCCTCGCCGAGGCGAAAAATGTGAGAATTTTCGAACTGCTTCTCCTCGGAAACCGTTGGGCCGATTGAAGTCAAATTTCATATGGAGCCTCTATTGGATGGGGGAAACGAAAATTTGCTCATGGGGTCCAGGTCACATGACCAAAATGGCCGCCAAGTCATATATGGTAAAACCGTTCAAAAATAGTCTTCTCCAGAACCACTGGGCAGATTTCCACGAAACTTGATAAATAGCATCTGGGACCTAGGTCCATCATAAATTGCTAAAATGGTGACCCTGGGTTGACCTTGACCTTCTTTGTGCCTAGGTCAAACTTTGACACATATGCTTTTTATATTGAAAAAGTGAGAATGCATTTTATCTTGCAAACGATTCAGAATACAGTACTAAAGTATAAGATTTATATTTGCTCCTTACGTTAAGGCGCATTTATTGGGGGAACCGTTTTAGGTCCAGGTCACATTACCAAAATGGCCGCCATACCCATATATGGTAACACTCATAAAGCTAAAAGCATCCGGCGGGTCATGCACTTCAGCTGAAGCACTGGTTATAATTTTTACTCGGGGATTCACCGTGTGCATGCTTTTTTAATGAAAACATCGTTGATTAGTAGTTTGCCATACCGTCTTTTTATTGCTCAGTACACATGCTGGCATCTTGTACCGGAATCCCCAAAACGGGTAATTGGCAAACAGTGCAGAACCAGATAAGACGTCACAGAACGCGTCTGATCAGGGCCTACACTGTTTGCAAAAAGTCCAGTCACTTCCCAAATAAATTTTGAAGTAAACGCAACCTGACAACCATAAATTTTGAAATGGACTTGTATATTGTTCTGCCATTTAACTTTAACGCGGTTCGTTCAGGTTTCAATTTTGCGTTATAGGCAAATCCATATATATGTTAATGAAACTGAAATTGCAGCTTTATTGATAAAATGCCAGGTACCATCCGTGAAATTAGCTATTGTCTCATGTTAAATAAAAAGATTGCATTCATGAATACTTCATGTTTAATTGTAAACAAATTCTATCAATGCGCTTCCGAAAGAGTCACTAGAACGCCTTCGTATTGCAATATTTAATTTCGCCGTTTTTTGTTTTTTTTTGTGATTCCTGTTTCTGAATGTTGATCATATTTAGATGAGTGATTTACAAAATGCCTTATCATCCTTGCAATTGTTCGATATTCACTACGTGCACTTTAACTTGAAAAAACATTATCACTGCCGCCTGAATTATTTATTTTCAAAACATAAAGGGGAATATGTACATTTGAAATACATGTATTAAGTAAAATAATCTTGAAAGGGCCGTAAAGCAAAAACAACAAGAGTTGTCAAAAGACAACATAGCACGCCTATGGGAACCTATGTCGGATGAGCCGGGGCAAGTTATAAACGCATGCCCCCTCCCCACCAAGCGGTCAAATCAAATATAAACCCATGCCCCCCCCCCCCCACCCCAACTCCCTGGGTGACTAACATAGCCACTACACCACCACTAGGACGTCTGGAACCAGAAAGTACGCATAATTATGGACCAGTGAAAACACAGAAATCTCGTTTTAAGAAAAATAAAAGTCCAGTTGGCAGTTTTTGCCCCAAAAAGCCATTTTCTTATGTAAAAGAGCTACAGACTGCAGCATTTGAAAATGAACAAAACGGTAGCCCGAAGAACAAATGAACAAGAAATCCTGATTTTAAGCCTTTGCATTTTATTACGAAAACCTGCCTATACAAATACATTGTAAACTTTACCACCGAAAAAAAGAAAATTTTCAGATGAAAAAATGTAATTTTTTTCTTATTTCTGCTCAAAATATAGATTGTGGGTACTCGTTAGAACCGCCTTATCGAGGCGGTTCTAACGAGTACCCACAATCTATACTTTAGAGGAGAAATAAGAAAACAAGGTGTACGCCTGTAAACCCCAGTTTTACTATATAAAAATAGTGGGGTTGAAGACGGTCAAAATTATATAGGCGTGTTTTCGTGATGTAAACAAAAATCGAAATGTTTCTTTTCCAGTTTCTTTAAAAATAAAAAAAAAAAATAACAAAATAAAGGAACAAATAAAAACTTGCAAGTCAGAGTAACTGTCTATGTTTATTTTCATGAAGGAAAAAAAAAACTGTTATTTGAACTCACAACCCTCTGATTCAGAGACCAACACTATCCACTGAACCAAAGAGCTTGCAGCTATACTTTAACCCATTTTGTACCAAATGGAATCTTCCTCCTTATATAAAGCATGTGACCATATCGAAATTTAGGGGTGTCAGGTTGTGTTTTCTTCAAAATTGATTAGGAAAATTGCTGAACTTTTTGCAAACAGTGTAGGCCCTGATCAGACGCCGCGTTCTGCGGCGTCTGATCTGGGCCTGCATTGTTTGCCAGGGTACCCGTTTTGGTGTTTCTGGTACTAAATGGGTTAACGAATGGAACCCAGGGATGATATTCAGATGAAATTATTAACTTCTACAAAAGGCCATTTTTAAGTAAGAAAAAAATGTGTAAAATATTGTCGTTTTCCTTTTGTAAAGTTGACTTGAACGAAGTAAAATGTTACAAATAAGAGTTTGCAGGTAAATTTAAACCTAATGCGGACGCTGACATCGTCGACGCCGACGTTGGCGCAGACGATGGACGCCGGGGGGTATGGCAACAGGTCCCCCTTTCTTTCGTAAAGTGAGCTCAAAATGAAAAAAAAAATTCTTGCAGTAGAAACATTCTTTTTTGGGCATTCCATTTTCGGTATTCATTTATGGATCCACAGAGGACTTGTTTCTGTCTACAATGCACTGATCAGTGATCCTTTACCTGATTTTTTTTTTTTTTTTTTTTTTTTTTCTTTGTAAATGTAGCTGTTGACTGATTTTATGCTCGTTGTTCATTGATTTAATGTTTTTGGATCGAGACAGTTTTGACGACTATTTGTCGGTCGAGCCAAAGTTACAAAGTACATAATTATGATCTTCAGCGCTGCCGTCCAAGTGCATCACAAGAACAGTTTGTTTTGTTTGATTTGAGATTTAACGTCCCCATCAACACTGTAAAGGTCATTTTGGAGACGTTACTTCCAATTTTGTGGGACTTTTACCCGACATTTGAATGAAATGACATCTCAAGCCCTGTCACCCAATGAAACCAGCAGGGTTTATAAGCATGGACGGGCCGACGCGCGCCGCTTTGCCTGGCCAGGCTTAGATCCTCTATTAACCAGTACTCGTGTGCGGTCGGCTCCAGCTCTGCGTGGAAGCATCATGCAGCCCATATATTTCTTCAAGCCCCTATGGGCGGGGGCAAATCACAAAAACAGGCCTATATAATTTTGACCCCCTTGAACCCCGCTTTTATACAGTTAAACTGGGGTTTCAGGGGGTATACCTTATTTTTCTTATTTCTGCTCTAAAATATAGATTTGGAGCAGAAATAAGAAAGATATCACAATTTTTCATCTTAAAATTTTCATTTTTTCGGTGATAATGGTTTCAATGTATTTGTATAGGCTTGTTTTCGTAATGGTCGGTCGAGCCAAAGATACTAAGCACATAATTATGACCTTCAGCGCTGCCGTCCAAGTGTTTTCATAGATTTGTAGGAAAGCCAGGTTACGCTTGTTTAAAGACATTACGAAAACACGCCGATACAAAATCATTGTAAATTTTACCGCCGAAAATCGGAAATTTAAGGATGAAAAATTGTGATATTTTTCTTATTTCTGTTTAAAATATAGATTGTGGGGACACGTTAGAACCGCCTCATTGAGGCGGTTCTAACGAGTACCCACAATCTATATTTAATAGCAGATATAAGAAAAATAAGGTTTACCCCTGTAAACCCCACTTTTACTATATAAAAGTGGGGTTCAAGTGGGTCAAAATTATGTAGGCGTGTCTTCGTGATGCAATACCCGCAATATTATTGTCATTGTAACCGGCCCCGATAGCTAAGTTGGTAGTGTCCGCTCCGGGGAACGGGAGGTCACGGGTTCGATCCCGGGCTGTGACATACCAAAGTCGTTAAAAATGGTACTAGCTGCTCCTCGCTTGGAACTCAGATTTACGGGGTAGAGCTAGGACTGGTCGACCCAGTGTCAGGATAATGTGACTGGGTGTGGCATCATGTAATGTGTCTGGGACATGATACTTCAGTGAGGCAGCACTATAAAAGTGAGCATTGAGCTCCCCGTCGCAACCAGAAACCGTCGTGATATGACTGAAAAATTGTTGAAGCGACGTTAAACCCGAATTTACACTCACACGCTTGCCATTGTAGTGTCAGAGTGCTGTATAAAAGAACGTTTATTGTAAAACAGTCACTAGGAGCACACTTTTCCTGGGCAGGCTTAAACGTAAGCGGTTAACCAGTACAGCGCTGTTATTGCCTTGTTTGTACGCCAGCAATTTTAATGGTCCGAAATGGGAATTATCTCTCTATAATTCATCACGTTAGCATGTCCGTGTACATGCACCAAACACCCAGAGATGAAAATGTGTGTTTTTTTTTTTTAATATATACATTATTTTTGTTAATTTTGCTCTAAAACATAAAATGCCTACCCTCATTTGAACTGTCTTCTTCTTGTTCTTCTTTTGATGATGATGATGATGATGATTCTTCTTCTTCATCATCATCTTCTTCTTATGATGATGATGGTGATTTTTTAGTTGCGACTCTACCTTGATACAGTTAGATTTTTAATGCAAAAAGATCGGTTATAAACGTTTGACAATCAATTAAATATGTCTATTTCATATCTCCGAAAGTGACATTATATTGGTGAAAAGTTGTGATAGTTTTCTTATTTTAGCTATATAGATCATTGGTGGTTCTAACGAGTACACAAAATTTATTTTTTGGAGGAGAAATGAGCAAAATAATGTTTACCCTCGTAAACCCCACTTTTTCTGCATAAGTAGGGGTTTTCTGGGTGTTCATCAGACGAACATGATCATAGCATCATAATGCGAATGCACCATATATTGTTTCATAGTTTTGCAGCTTTCTTAGATTGCATGGCGATAAATCAAATCAGTCTGAATGGCTCCTCCAGTCAGCTTATTTTTTCCATAAGACTCTCATCAGACTGCGTCTTGAGCATGCGCCCAAAGACATGGCCAATTACATAGTTTCATACCTTCTTGTCCATTACGCCCGTGTGACGTATTACATTCTTTCATATCCCCAAAATGGGGACTTTTCTGATAAAAATGTGTGATATTTTTCTCATTTATACTCCAAACATAGGTTGTGGGTGCTCGTTAGAACCGCCTATTGAGGCGGTTAGGCGGTTATAACGAGTACCCACATCCTATGTCTTTGAGCAGAACTGAGCAAAATAGTTTATACCCCTGTAAACTCCAGTTTACTCCATATAATGTAGGGTTTAGAGTATGTAGGGTTTAGAGCGGTGCTCATTATACGGACGTGTTAGCATGATGCTTTGTTGGCATGCGTGTTAATGTGGTCCTGCCTCTTCAAGCCTGGCGACCACGTTAGACACAATCCGGTCTGTTAAGGGGAATGGGAGGCAACTCCTGCCAAAGTATTTTTGTCTGCCATGTCAATAGGCGTCAACTCTTAAAGGAGAGAATTTTCTCCTCAGATTTTTTCTTTAAAGAGCAGACCCCTTTTTCAACGAGTAACAGTTTATATAAAAGCAAACAGAAAGTTGCAAAAGTTGTCTCCCTTTGAAACTTGATGGACAAATCTGCCAGGTATTCCGATTCCTCTTAAGCTACACAGATGCAGTTTTAGATACAGAAATTAGAGGTATTATACTATTCAAGCAGCGAATACAAAAATGCTGACCAGAGAGCGCGCATGCGCAGGCTATTCTGTATCTTTGCTGTTCACAAATAACAAAACAAGTTTCTTTCTGGCGTGGCCCATATGATATTGTTGCTCCCGCCCATAGGGGCTTGAAGAAATATATGGGCTGCAGCCGCACACTAGTACTGGTAAACCGCTTAGAGGATCTAAGCCTGTCCAGGAACCGCGGTGCGAGGCCGACCGTCCATGTTAATAAACCCTATTGGTTTCATTGGGCGACAGGGCTTGAGATGTCATTTCATCTCAATGTCGGGTAAAAGTCCCACAAAATTGGAAGCACCGTCTCCAAAATGACCTTTACAGTGTTGACGGGGACGTTAAACCTCAAATCAACCAACCAACCATATGATATTGCATCAGGCTTCAACCTCGCGTCCCCATAGTTTTTTAAGTACCTGGCGTATAAACAAGCCAATGAATTCTTAAATTTCAAACTCATAGCTCATTGAATATTATACGAGAGTTAGGTTTTATCAATATATTTATTAGCCTTATATTACTTTCCCAAATCGGTTCTACACTAAACACATGTTTTTATGGTCCATAGTCATGTAGGTCTCCCGCAATATTTTGAGTCGAAGCTTTGTTATAATTAACTCAATGTTCAGAACCATTTATATATCTAGCCTACACTTCACAAGTACTGACAGTGCTTTTGTTTGAGATATGGACCAAAACGTATATCTGGGAGTCTTTAATGGTAAAGTTCCCTGACCAACTAAATTTAAGACTGCTTTTGAGAGCATATTTAAAAAAAGCACTTATCTTTGTGTTTTCTGCACCCAGTGTCCTCCAGTAAGAGGCAACCTTTGGAACTGTTCAAAAGTGGTCTTAAAGACCGATTTTGAACAGTCCCAAAGGCGGCCTTAATATAGGAATTTTAGAATGTCTTGAATTTTATCTCGTCTTGTTCACAGGACGCTCTCGCTCCCGCCTATCGGAATTTGGAGAAATAGATTGGGCTGCATGATGCTTCCACGCAGAACTGAATCAGACCACATACAATTACTGGTAAACCGCTTAGAAGGACTAAGCCTGCCCAGGCAAAGCAGTGTGAATCAGATCGTCCAACCTGGTTTCATTGCCAGCAGGGCTTGAGAAGTCATTTCGCCTCAATGTCCGGTAAAAGTCCAGTTGGAAGCAACGTCTCCAAAGTTACCTAAATAGTGTTGACGGGGACGTTACAAACAAACACGACTCTATTTGTGTTCCCATTTTTGAGGTTACTTGCGTGCAAACAAGACCCGTAAAAAGGTAATAAAAATCTAAAATTTCAAACAGTTTATCTCATTTTAATGTTGTATCACAATTTTATCAGATGATCCGAGGCATGGTAAAGACTAAAAGAAGACATGAATTTATGGATTTTAGCATGGACATATATCTATTAGAAATGGAACATTTCAATGAAAATAAAAAAGTGCAGATCACCATCAGCAATGGCACAACAAAGGAAAGTATTACTGTGGGTACTACGCTCTAGCACGGGCCTCCGTGACCTAGTGGTTAAGAGCGCTGACTCTTGATCATTAGGTCTCATCGCTGTGGTTCGAGCCTCGCTCGGGTCACATATGAGACGCCAAGTTCTGCAACGGAAGGTCAGGTGGTTTTTCTCCGGGTACTCCGGTTTTCGCCCACCTCTGATTAACGATCGGTTCGATATGAGTGAAATAATCATGAAAGGGCCGTAAAACCAAAACCAAAAAAAAACTACGCTCTAACGGCGCTCCAACAGAACAATGCAAGAGTCCACACTCAAGGCTTGCAAAATTGCAATGGATGCTGTTGAGTGGAATGGGTACAAGCTAATATCGCACCCCGCCTATTCTCCTGACTTAGCTACTAGTGACTATTTCCTATTCCTAAACTTGAAAAAGGATATCCGTGGACGTCATTTCCGGTCCAACGAAGAAGTCGTGACGGCAGTTGAGGAGTGGGTCGGAGACGAGGACCCTGGCTTCTTCAGTTACGGGCTGATGGCACTGCAACTGCGTTGGTCCAAGTGAATCATTCTAGAGGGCAATTACATCGCAAAAGAAGAGATCGATCCAACCCTGAAATAAGTAAGGCTGTTTTTTTATTGACTCGCCCTCGTATAAAGTAAACAGAGTACGTATGAAGAATAGAACTAGAGATTGGATACATGGAAAATATTGAATTGAATGGAGAAACTTCAACAGACGGATATACAAACACTGTAGAAACAAACTACCCTGCATCTACACTGTTTGCAAAGGTAGGGTCTGTCGCGCTCAGTAGGAAAATGGGGCTGGTTGGTGAGGCAAAGGTGACGTGTATCTTGCGTTACTGGGGCGTCCATCTGATTTTGGCTTACAGTTGGAGGCTTACAGTTGGACAAGGCCACATTACGAAAACATGCCTATACTAATACATTGTAAATTTTACCGCCAAAAAGTGAAAATTATTTTAAGCTAAAAATTTGTGATATTTTTCTTATTTCTGCTCAAAATTATAGATTGTTGGCACACAATCTATATTTTAGAACGGAAATAAGAAAAATAAGGTTTACCCCTGAAAACCCCAGTTTTACTGTAGAAAAGTGTGGTTCAAGCGGGTCAAATTTATATAGGCGTGTTTTTGTGATGGTGTGCGCAGCCCAACGAACAAGTCTAAGTGCCTGATTTCTCGCATGAAACTACGTTTTCGTGATGAGCTGTCCTTGCAGCAGGTAAGGGTAATGGGGGACGGTTGTTATTTCTTCTATTTCTACACTTTCATTCTTCTGTTCCTCTCTTTCATCTCTTCTTCTATCTCTTTTTTTCTATTTTCCTTTCTCTGGGTGACGACACAAAATGACCCACAAGGGTTGACGTGTCGTTAAACGCAAAACAACCAATCAATCCATCAGCAGGACAAGGGTTAATAACCATTCGAAGGTCCCGGATGTTTGATTAAAAATCACATTTCATTTTCCATTCTTGAGTTTAAATGAACGCCTATTTTTGGCGGATGGAAATGTTGTTCTTTCGTGCATGTGTACGCGCGTGCGAGTGTGTGTGTGTGTGTGTGTGTGTGTGTGTGTGTGTGTGTGTGTGTGTGTGTGTGTTTATTATCATTATTTACTGTATAATCATTTCTCCCATCTCATCATGTTAAGATGGTCATATATAGAACTCAGTTATGGTCTCGCATATAAAACAAAGTGTGGTGTGCATACTTTCCCCTCAAAAACATAGATTACGGTCGTGCGTACGTTTGTGCGTAGTAGTGCATGCGTCAGTGCGTGCGTGTGTGTCATTGTTTTCTGACAGTATAATCGATTCTCCAATTTCATTAAGATGGCCAAATAAGGGTATACATCGATTATCTTTTTTCTCCTCAAAACAATAGATTGTAGTTTTTTGTTTCTTTGTATTGGAGTTTAACGGCCCAGTAAACACTATTTTCGGTCATTTTTAGCCAGTCAGTTTACCTTGGCAGGCTTATACGTAAGCGGTTTACACTGCACATTCTTTCGCCAGAAACTGACAACTGCCTTTCTTGAATCAGCGGAAGAGAGAGAACGACCGTAGAAAAGATTGCATGATCAATCTACGAAAAAAAGTTGCCGACCCCGACAGGTCTCCTTATCGCCACTCAGACAGAGCTACCGAGGCCGGCATAGATTGCAGGTACTCGTTAGCTTTCGGTGCCGCCGCATTGATCTTCCAGCACAAAAGGAATTTGCGCAGCAGGTGGTTCAGCGAACAACCTTCTTTCATTCGGATACAGACGCGGTATCGCTTTGAAACGCGATTTAGCTAGATTGGATTTAACCCATTGCATGCGGGAAACCACTTGCCAAACTGTGCAGGCCCAGATCAGAGAACGCGGCGTCTGATCATGGCATGCCCTATTTGTTAACAGAATTTTCCATCAAAAATAGAATAAAAACGATAAAATAGACCGGATACCTCGTATACATACATGAAATAGGGAAAACAGAAGGAAGGACATGAGTGCAAATGCAAAGGTTAAACGATATGCGTTATGCCTTTAGAGTGCCATGGATGTGTATGCATGTGTGCAGTCTGATCCGTCTTCTAATCAAACAGGTAAAAGAATTGCAATGGTAAAAATAACAATACTCAACCTTATTTATAGAAGGTAACACATTTAGTACTAGTACTAATCTTCCATGTGTCCCTCTTTTCCTGGGTTGGAACCGGTACTAAGCAATGCGGATAAAGTTTTTTGCTGAAGGAAAAACACTTGGCGCTTACGGTGATCGAACCGGTTACCTCTCGATCTCAAATCCGATGCTTTACCACTGCACCACAGCGCTCCGCATAAAAACTTTAACCCTTGTCTTGCTGTTCATGACAACCCCTATCTTTGCAAACAGTGTATATCCAGATCAGATGGCTTCTGAAGGATTTATGCGTTCAGTTTGAGAACACACAACATCTTGTTTTTCATGGATTCTTAATACGGCCAAGGTATTAGAGATGTCCACTTTGTAGGAAGGAATAAATTAACACCATGTTAATAATCCTGAACTTTGTAGTGAAGTTTAGTCTACTCTTAGTTCAACTATAGTTTACACCGTGGATGTAGTGAACCGTATATTAGATTGATGCCTTTTGTCGAGGCATCACTGTATGTTCGGAGAATAAAAAGAAGCAAAATACTACACAATTCTTGAAATATAGCAATATCACAAGCGTGTGCGTTTTCTTCGTCCGCCTTCTGAGCCACAGGTGCTTGCAGAACGCTTAATTGCAAGACATAAATTGTATTTACCTTCTTTCAATAGTTGAACAAACCATATCAATATGAGACATTATCTGAGCCCCGCCAACGGAATTTGTGTCTTCGAGCATTCCATCATGACAAATTTTAACTGCGCATGCCCAGCCATTCAACGGGGCCAGGGATATGGCTTTCTATCTGAAGGTTCCTCTTGATTCACTGCTTGTATGAGCGAGCAGCGAAGGTCCTGGCGAGACTGCGCGGATGCGCAGGCTCGCCTGAACCTTCGCTGCTCGCATAGGCGATAAGTACCAAAATCTCTTGACGGGGTCCATCTAAACAACAAGTATAACATGTTTTGAGGCTGCATTTATAATGGGCTGTATCTTGAATGCTGTTGGATTATAAAGAAATAATTTGCTTTTATTCAAGACATATGCGGTATTGTTGAAAAGACATGAGTTGTACAAAATTTTAAAAGGGAAGCAACATTTGTTTTCTTTCAATCGGCAATATTAGAAAGGCATTATTTTCTCTCTCAAGATTTTTGATAATTACTTGATAATTACTGGTAAAAATGTTATTTTCCATTTATAAAAATGAAACTTACTATTCATTAAAAATGTAAATGAGAGATGGATGTGAATGTGTTATACTTCCATTCTAAACCATGCCAACTAAATGACCAGCTTTGCTCCAGAAAAAAACAACAACAAATAAAAGAAAACATACAAAAACACGTTCACAGTGCAGAAAGTAAAGTTTTAATAAATACAGTATCATCACAACACTCGTTCAAGATTTTTTTAAAATGAAAGAAAAAAATAATAATACTGTAACGGCTGATGACGCATCCAAAATGCATTACGTCAAATTATGAATGACAGGTTACCAATGTGAAATTGGGCTACATAATTATCTATGAATAGTATTTTATTAGTAAATGATTGTAAGTATAAATTGCATGGCCCGTCAATGTTGGACGATTAGGTCAATTTCGGTTCGTGCTCTATAATCAAGTTGGCTTTTGAAACAACTATAGTTATTGGTCAGTTCTATGTGCTTTAGAAAATCTCTGTTTTTCATTGGTGGCGGACCGTTCATAGATGTAATCCAAGTACTGAAAGTACTGAGGAAAGTTGATTTATGATGAATACTTATTATGATAACAATGTCAGCCGTAGATCAAGCACTTATCTAGATATTTTGTTAACAAGGTCCTAGAGGGTTAAAAAAATTCGACGAAGAAAAAGATTGATTCATCGATTGTTTAGAGTTTGAATGGAAGTGTAGAAAAAGAAGAAACAACAACCCCACCCCTCCCCCTCCTACCGTTACCTGCTGCAAGGACAACAGGCCTTGCCCAAATGTAAGTCAATATCAGCTGGACTCCCCAATGACACAAGATACACATCACCTTTGCCTTATCCACCAACAGCTAAGGACATACGGAGACAGGACCTCGGTTTAAAGACTCATCCGAAAGTCTGGAGAAGCCCGGGATCGATCCTGCGACCCCTGGTTTACAAGGCGAGTAGCGAAACCACTACACCACAGAGACTTGTACATTCTGTGCTTGTCTCATCTACTAATAATCTTACAGAGAAGTTCTCCAGCCGGTAAATGACATCTTAGCAACGTCGCATCGCGTTGATACGAAGCGGCACATACGTTGTGCAGCCTCTCGGAGCTATATTCCCTCTGGCGGGGGGAGAATAACTTGACGGAAAGAAGATCATCTTTAAACCATTTCATTGAGACATTATAACCCTGATCAGACGCCACCTTTAGCGAACTTCGACTACCCAAGGCGAACTAAAATACGTTTATTCCAACCTGTACGGAACCATTAACCCATAAATGCCAATTGTTTCAATACTTTGGCATTCGGAAACAGTTAAGACAGATAAGAGGCCACAGAATGTAGCGTCTGATCGGAGTCTTCACTATTTGCTTAAAAGAACGGAACTTGATTTAAAACTCATAGCTTAAAGCCTTAAACGACACATATTTTGTAATAAGAGCTCTCGAAAGCAGGTAAATAACTGTATTCGATGTCGGTCAGTATAGGGTTGTAAAGTCAGAGAAGCGAGCCTACGCTTTTCACCCTGTAGACCGCTGCAGACGCCGAGATAGAAATACACTGTATCTATGCAAACTTTGCAGATCCTGATAAGACGGCACGTAGCTAGTACGTCTCGTCAGAATCTACATTAACACTGTTTGCCATCATGTCAATGAACTACTCAGAAATCCCTTTCTTTTAGAATATATCTAAAGCGAGAAGAGTCGTGTTCAGAAACTCAGGAATTAAAGAGTAAATTCTCAAATCAGTTGCATAAAGGCGTAGAGAATTAGTCCCAGAGTATTGTTTTCTTTTCAGAATTAGTCTTTCTGTGCCAATTTATATTCAATCCGTATAAAGTCTCGAAATATGAAATATTTTGAAAGACGTTCTATGCCTGCAAAATTAATTTTCAATAGTTCACATTTGGACTATTTTATGCAGCGAACGAACAACGGAAGTGGAATAACGCGGTCCGGTACCGGAAGTAGAAATGTAATGACAAAGAAACTTGATTTTAAAAATCAACTTTCAAAAACTGAATTTATTGGCATATCTCTATGAACGAAATCACCCTAGAAAAAGGCTTCGTTGCAAAAACTGCTTCCCAGCTATCACCTCAAAGAATGACATGTCAACGTCGGGCCGGCAGCGATACGACGTGGTAACGTCGTATCGCTGTCGGCCCGACGTTGGCCCGCTGTTGCCTGCTAACTGGGTTATTGTAGCTAATGTACAAACTGATGGAAACGTGATAAGACTTGTTATGCAAGAGTTCTGATTAGATTATGTCTTAGTTGTTACAGAATCCCCATCGAATGTATTGAATCTTATATGGTTTCTTTCAATTAGATTAAAGAAATCCCCGAGTGCAGACGAGCCCGTGACTAGAAAAATGATGCAATGTCCTTAACTGATATCAGCGCTATCTTTTCAGGAATAACGGGCCTCCGTGGCCTAGTGGATAAGAGCGCTGGCTCTTAATCATTAGGTCTCTCACCGCTGTGGGTTCGAGTCTCGCTCGGGTCACATGTGAGACACCAAGTTCTGCATCGGATGGTCAGGTGGTTTATATCCGGGTACTCCGGTTTTCGCCCACCTCAGATAAACGATCGACTCGATATCAGTGAAATAATCTTGAAAGGACCGTAAGCCCAAAATAATAATAATAATAAAATATTTTCAGGAATACTGTTCTGTAGCGTTTGCCGGGTTGTCACGAAGAAAAGCATCGCGGTTACCTGTCGTGGCATAATGCTAACAAGTCAAAGAAATAACATCGTGACGCCAACTTTATATAAAGATACATGGTTAATTCGGGTCTTCTGTAGCACTTGTGGCTCTGGGTGTATCGGCGTGAAATGACAAACAATATTCCAATCACCCTGTGAAAAGGTCCAGAAACCTAGTTTAGTATGTCATTATTCGTTGCATCTTCTAATTATTCTATGTTTTGATACTAGGTTTGCTTGGAATCTTCCTCTTAAAATGCGAAGATAACACGTCCGTAAATTTAATAACAAAGTTTCATATGAGTTGATCTATGTTCACTGAACAGTGCATTTTGCCACGGTTCCCAAATTATAGAAATAGTTGCTCAGGAACAGCCACAATCAAAGACCACAATCCATCGACGGCAACAGGAGGAAGAGCAATCAACAATGAGGAAATAAAAAGAAAAACAAACGAACCACAAACGCATTACGAAAAACGCCTATACAAATACACTGTAAATTTTACCGCCATAAAAATGAAAAATATAAGATGAGCGATATTTTTCTTATTTCTGCTCAAAATATAGATTGTGGGTACACGTCAGAACTGCCTCGTTGAGGCGGTTCTAACCAGTATCCACAATCTATATTTTAGAGCAGAAATAAGAAAAATAAGGTTCACCCCTGTAAACCTCCGTTTTACTACATAAAAGTGGGGTCCAAGTGGGTCAAAACCGTATAGGCATTTTTGCGTGATGAGCACAGCAACCAACTCCCTCTTCCTAACAAGAGGTGATCAAGGTGCAACAGACACAATTAATGAAAATTAAATAAATAAATAAATAAATAAATAAATAAACAATAATAATAATACACAACCATAAGCACAAATGACATGAAGAGCCCCGTCGGAAAATCCGACAAAGCTACATTTAGAATAAACAACATTATCAATTACCCTCTATATGTATTGCATTGTAACTCATAAAGATATGCTATCTCAGGACAAGTGAGCTTTATCACGTCAACATGACAGTGCACTTTTATGACTGAACCAGAATGCTGGGACGCACTGAGGACCACCAATAACTGATCGTAAATTTCTAATCTAAGAGTGTGCAAAGGGATAAATTGATACATAGAATACCAGATTCGTATCATTTGATATCAAGTTTATCAGGCTCGGCTTCGAGAACGCATGTAGAATCGCTCGGCAAGCCTCGCGATTCTACAAGCGTTCTCGAAGCCTTGCCTGATAAACATGATATCAAAAGCAATCGCCTGGTATTCTCTATTTACAACCACCACCTTAGGACGGTCAGTAGCGAGAACCACTGGGGAGTTTAAAATCGACTTTATGGACCCAACCTTCACTCTAAGTTCTAATATTATTTACCACAAACAAAACTGTTGGTCCAGCTGAAGGTTAGGGTGAAACCTTTTGTCGTAACCCAATAAATAGACCATCACAGAATAAAATATAAATTAGAGCAAACTGAAATACAAATCAAATTGTTTTGTTTGTTTGATTTGATGTTTAACGTCCCCATCAACACTGTAAAGGTCATTTTGGAGACGTTGCTTCCAATTTTGTGGAACTTTTACCCGACATTGAGATGAAATGACTTCTCAAGCCCTGTCTCCCAATGAAACCAATAGGGTTTATAAGCATGGACGGTCCGACTCGGGCGCACCGCTTTGCCTGGGCAGATCCTCTAAGCAGTTTACCAGTACTCGTGTGCGGGTCGGATCAGCTCTGCGGGGAAGCATCATGCAGCCCATATGTTTCTTCAAGCCCCGATGGGCGGGGGCCGTATACAAATCAAATTATATAACTGTGATGAATTAAAGATGAGGGCTCGTAGTTTGCTGCACACACTATAAAAACCACTAGGTAGATCAAGAAGAGCCAAACCAAATACAAACCATCAGTCTCCAATCACTAGTAATAGATTATTTTTCTTTAAGTTGGGGCCGACATCGAGTCACATCACGAAAACACTTCTATATAATTTTGACCCACTTGAACCCCACTTTTATATAGTAAAACTGGGGTTTCCGGGAGTATACCTTATTTTTCTTATTTCTGCTCAAAAATATGGATTGTGGGTACTCGTTAGAACCGCCTCGATGAGGCGGTTCTAACGAGTGTCCACAATCTATATTTGGAGCAGAAATAAGAAAAATATCGCATTTTTTCATCATAAAATTTTCAATTTTTCGGCGATAAAGGTTGCAATGTATTTGTATAGGCGTGTTTGCGTAATGGATGTCCGGAAGCATAGTCATCAACCATGTCTGGGTTAAAACTGACATGTGTCTGGACAAATTTTGAGACATATTTCTTACTAAAGTTGTACGCAGATTGCCGGTGCTCGTAGCGACCGGTTTCTTTTACTTTGTCCCAAGCGTCTAACGACCTACCTTTTTACAAGCTATTGATCCAAATGTCAGAATAATGTTGGTCGTTTGCTGCGTTTAGGGCGTGATTATCACAAATTTGCTTTTGGGAGGTAAATCGGCGGTTTTACGGTCGATAATTTCATAACACACGTCAGTTGAGGCGTCAAACGGAATTTGCGATCTTTAAACTGACGATTAGCATCCCCAAATGAGAGTTTTGTAGTACAGTTGTCCTTATTCTGGTGCATTTATTCGGTTATTTGTAAAATAAACTGTACTATTTGAACAACACGACAAGCGCTGTCAGCTGCGTAAAACCAAATGCCAGCCAATATAAAGCGACGTTTCGTGACGACGTCGAGTTTCCGACAGTATATCGATCGCAGAATATACTGTCGCAAATTTTGAATGCATTAGAATGTACCTGATTGGATAACGAATTGATTTCGAGTCTTGAAAAGTGTGTTTCCGGCAAGGGAGAGTACCTCGGAGGGTTGAAGTAAACGAAATGTGAATGGGATTATAAACGCGTCCTGTAGAACCCAAATTGCATTAAATGAACGCCCCTTGTGTGTTACACAGGTTTTTTATATGACGTCGCGTCTGAGAATGTAATAACGCCATTTATTAACTACATAGCAGTGAAATCAGTGCATATCTGAAACAAATAAATGATATTTTCACAGTGTGAAAAATAGCATGACCATGTTATTTTCCCAGTAGCAGCCCGGACTATTTTCTCGCCAAAATTCATATGTTATCTATAAAATGATTCTGTAAAATACCTTGAAAAAACATTCTCTGAACTGTAAAAATGCTGTATTAAAAATGGCGACTGTTTATGGTTAGCAACTGACAGTTGTAACGTTATAGCCCAGTCAAAAATTGGGACGTAAGAACCCGTAGATCAATTACAGTAGGTGTCCTAAAATATTATCAAATGAAAAGAAAATTTACCTTTTTTCGATAAAATTAATTTCAAAAATATTTCATCTTGTGTGTTGAAAACATCAGAATTTTCACTCGTGCTTCGCACTCGTGAAAATTCTGATATTTTCAACTCACTCGATGAAATATTTTTGATATTCATCTCAAAAAAAGTAAATATCCTCTATGTTATAAATTCGGATTAAATACGCAAATTAGTTAGATACGCACCGTAACGTTACATGTACGACGTCCTTATCGACGTTGCGTTTACTAATATCGGAATATTTATGTTTTTGTGAAACAATCATAAATAAAATGCGTTTTAAATGTCATATGATAAATAGAATCTTGCATTCGTGCTCATGTATTATTGAATTTATTGAACTCGTTGAGGAAAAGGGATAAAATGCTCAGCAAAGCCTCTCATTTTCCTCAACTCGTTAATAATTTCAATGATAGGGCCTACGTAAGATCCTCTATTTAATCCTACTAGTGCAGTAGTGGCCAATAGTTATCAAAATTTTCTATCAGCTGTTGTTTTTGGAATGTTAGGGAAAAAACATGCGGTTTTATCATCAGCACTTGCGGATTTGTTAACAAGTTTCCGTAAAGACAATAATTGCCTCCCACGAGTGGAATAATCATTCTTTTCATGAGTACACATATGCTATTGTTATCACATGTTCTCTAATACACTACAAGTTTGATCTTTGATACATTCTTTTCATATGTTACTCTTTGATGTCTCTAAACCCATGCGTGACAGATGGAAGATTCCAGTTTAAAGCTTTGGACAGGTCCATGTCAGTTTCAGATGTGTCAGGCTGTTTATTTCACGAATATTGATGTACTGCGGGCAAATAGTGTATACCGCTTTATGTGGCGTCTGATCAGGGTTTACACTATTTGACAATGTCCAAGTTTTGTGACGCTTGGCATGTATTGGTTAATTCCATTACTCAGTGCACTTGATGTCTTGGAATTGTGTTCTCCAGTGCCACAATGCAAATCATTTTATTCCGTTCTTTGTAGCTTTTTTCATACAGTCCCAGTTGACGTACTAACTGACTGTTGTTGTTTGTTTTTGTATACATCGTTAGTGCACTAGTGAACAGAAAAAATGGGACATATTGTCAGTCACACCCTATAGTTAATTGGGACAAAAAGAATCTTATATGGGTGTGAGGGGTGGATGGGAAAAATCCGTCCCGAGGGACACTGTCCGGCATCGTGAGGCTTGCCGAGTGATGCCGGTCAGTGATCCCGAGGGACGGATTTGTCTATCCACCCCTCACACCCATATTGGATTCTTTTTCTTGCATACCTTCCATTTCTTAAAGCGGATTTTAATGCTGCAGTCACTTCGGTTACCAACGTCCGCCATATTGTGTTGACACTGCAGGAATGTTTAGTAACGTTCCTGTTACGTCAGGTTAACGACGGCGCATACGAGGTCGTAATCAACCACTGCATTTATCAAACACGCGATTATATTCGATTTTGGGTCGGAACACCAGGGTCAGAATATAAATTTCTATCCCAGGGTAAAATCACGGATTTCCTTGTCTAGTGTGGAAGAAATATTGTTTTCATTCTTTGATATATGCATTGAGTCACACGACGTCCCATGATCACTGACGTCAAAATAAAATATTAACATTCTCAGCGCATTTAAAGAAATCCCTGTACGTAGTTAACTATTGGAACATAATGTTGTTCTTACTCAATAAATAAAAATGACTCACGCGACAGTAGTGACATCGATATAAGCAATGTTCTCTTCAATTTGATTGGGAGATTGCGACGTTATGGCGCCAACTAGGCTGTTCGTCTGCAAATAGGAAAACCGCGTGCATGGTTTCCTGGATTCATTTTAGCTCTCGAACAAGATTTTTTCGTCAAATGATGGATGGATAATAGTGTAAATATAAGTAATAAAGGTAATTTATTTAAGGTTCATCGATTTATCATTACGCAAACACGCCTATACAAATACATTGCCACCTTTATCGCCGAAAAAATGAAAATTTTAAGATGAAAAATTGTGATATTTTTCTTATTTCTGCTCAAAATATAGATTGTGGGCACTCGTTAGAACCGCCTCATCGAGGCGGTTCTAACGTGTACCCACAATCTATATTTTAGAGCAGAAAGATGAGGCGGTTCTAACGAGTGCCCACAATCTATATTTTAGAGCAGAAATAAGAAAAATAAGGTATACCCCCGGAAACCCCAGTTTTACTATATAAAAGTGGGGTTCAAGGGGGTCAAAATTATATAGGCGTGTTTTCGTGATGTGAACAACATCGAGTCACGAGCAAAGTGTTAAGTGAACCTTACTTTGCTGGTGACCCTATGTTGTTCATACTTCAATGAATGTTTAATAAATTACATTCGTTTCTTAATAGTTATGTTTGGGCGATAGCGACGTTATGACGCCAGCCTCGCGGTTCTACCAACAATAGAAAAAAGTGGACAGTTCCTTTCTTAATTCAAATCTAGCCTTCAAACGCGATTTTTAAGTCAAATAAGAGAGGAAAATAAAATAAATGTACATATATATGTTCTATAAAAGGGTTATCCTTTGGAAGCAAGGAATACCACACAGAACTGAAAATATGGAGTGTATATGTTTTTCTGGGCCAGACTAGCTAGTTTCGGCCAATTAGGCCTCATCAGTGACCCTCAGATATTTTCAAAATTCCACAATGGAATCAATGATCCCAAAGGACAAGAAAATATAATCTACACTATGATGTAGGGCAAGGAGACTTTTTACCGCCGCTAATGAAGTATGAAAAACATTGGGCCATGATCAATGTCTTCATGCCTTTCATTAATTCTTCAGAGTTCACTTAAATTGCTGGTGACCCGATTGAACGCTACAAAATGACTTAATACAGAATCAAAAATAAACTTAATGTAGATCAAAACTGATCTAGATCCTTTCGTTCAAGTGTTTGTGTTTTCCAGAAAGTTAATGAAGGCTTGCTAGATACAGGCTGCATACTTGATAGAGGTGGTCACTATGACAAGTTTAACTGTATTCACATGACAGACAGCATAGTACACGTAACAAGCATGTTTAGCGTAGGAAAGTCCATGTTCCTTAAACAACATGAACAAGATTTTTAAAATAGAAGTGGAGAAAGCGATCAGGAACCACAGCTCCCATCAGAGACAACAAAGGGAAAGAAACACAAACATTAATGGAAACATCAAGGACAGTTACTTTCCCACAAAGTGGCCAATTGACTATCCAAAATAAAATAATATAAGCGACACAACCACTCAAAGACATGCCATAACAAAATTAACCGCGACAGAAGAACCGCCTTGGAACGGTCAGCGAACGAATTCGACTGTGTGTGTGGGTGTGGGTGTGTGTGTGTGTGTGGGGGGGGGGGGGGCTTAAATCGATTTTACGTGGCCACAATCCTCGCCCTTACTTCCGTCGCGATTTAGACAAATAATTTGTTCAATCCGCATGAAGGCCTTCTAACTCATCAGTGCAACATCTCCGTGAACACAAAAATCAAACAACCACAGAGATGAAACAACGGTGAGGACTCGACAGCAAGAAACCACTGAAATGCTGGAGCAAAAGAAAAACAATAGTTAGACTCCGATGAGCCCTACAAGAGACAGAGCACCAGGCACAACTTATAGTTAAGGTTCAATTTACCAGACTGGTGCAGAAATATTAAATTAATGCATCTTGTGTTGATTTTCTTCTTGTTCCAATTTCGTCATTAAGCAATCTAAATCAGAAATAAGAAGAACTGAAACTGAAGTAATTAATCTCCGAAATCACGTCTGTGAAAGATAAATGAATAGTTTGGAAATTAATAATGCATTTGTTGGAAACAGATATGTGGCAATTGCGCAAAGAAATAATGAACAAACGTGGTGAGAATGGTTATGTAAGCGGTATGGTGAATCCATTCTGGACTGAATGAAATCTTCCGCTTAATGTATTATAGAATTCCATTTCGAAATTTAGGGATTATTTATAAACAAAATACAGGAAAATTCCTATATTAAGACCACCTTTGGGGCTGTTCAAAAGTGGTCTGAAACTCTCAGACCACTTTTGAAAAGTCCAAAGGTGGTCCATGACCAGAGGACACTATTATGCAGGAAACACAAGGAAAGAATAAGTACAACCTACTAAATAAGCTTTAAAACCAGAATTAGTCTTAATTTTATGTGGTCTTAATACGGAATGTCACTGTATTCAGGAGGAGACTGATATATATGAGCCCCGCCAAGCGAATTTGTGTCTTCGAGCATTCCGTCATGACAAATTTTAACTGCGCATGCCCAGCCATTCAGAGGGGCCAGGGATATGGCTTTCTGTCTGAAGGTTCCTCTTGATTCACTGCTTGCATGAGCGAGCAGCGAAGGTTCTGGCGAGACTGCACGGATGCGCAGGCTCGCCTGAAACTTCGCTGCTCGCATAGGCAATAAGTACCAAACTCGCTTGACGGGGCCCATATATGTAAACAGTGGAGGCCCAGCTCAGGCGTCTGAGCTTGGCCTGCACTGTTTAACAATGTTCCATTTCGGAGGTACCCGTCCAGAATGGGTAAAATTATAGACATCTGGCTGCAGAATAAAATCAAAGCTTTATCTTCCAATTTCTGAAGCATTAATATAGCATTATGCTACAAATTGTAATTTAATGCTGTCTTTCAAGGTATTTAAATGTGACTCTTCAGGGGAAAGGTATCTTATGGGATGCTGAATTGTTTGTTTTATTTGAGGTTTAACGTCCCCGTCAACACTGTAAAGGTAATTTTGGAGACGTTGCTTCCAATTTTGTGGGACTTTTACCCGACATTGAGATGAAACGACATCTCAAGCCCTGTCGCCCAATGAAACCAATAGGGTTTATTAGCATGGACGGTCCGACTCGCACCGCGGTTCCTGGACAGGCTTAGATCCTCTAAGCGGTTTACCAGTACTAGTGTGCGGGCCGGATTCAGCTCTGCGTGGAAGCATCATGCAGCCCATATATTTCTTCAAGCCCCTATGGGCGGGGGCTGTTGGGGTGCTGAAAAATGCTAACTTTGGAACCATGGCCACAAGACATTACGATAACATACCCGTGGGACATAGTGCATTTTCTCACATCTCCAAAATGTCAACTTTTCTGATGAAAATCTGTGATATTTTTCTTATTAATACTTAAAACATAGGTGTAGGTGCTCGTTAGAACCGCCTCATTGAGTACCCACAACCTATGTATTGGAGCAGAAATATGGAAAATAATGTATACCCACGTAAACCCCAGTTTTCTCTATAAAGTGTGGTTTAGGGTGGGGGGCATTGTTTCACGGATTTGATGATACGATCATTTTGTAGAGAATGCAAAACAATGGACGTAATTTATATGGCGGCATCTAACTTGCAAAAAAGGTATGTGCAAAGATTCAAAATAGTTTGCTTTTAAAAGGAGTGAGGCTCAATTCCTTCCTGCTGATATGGTGCCTTGCTGCTGATATGGTGCCTTCCTGCTGATATGGTGCCAGCAGTTGCAGTTATAAATATTTTGTTAAGAGTTGCCTAAAATCGTACTTCACGGTGTCTAACCGTGCATATTTCTCGGATTACGACCGACTTAGTTGCATAAGAGGATTTGTTTGTTTGATTTGAGGTTTTTTTGGGGCGGGGGGGGGTATTTACGGCCCTTTCAAGATTATTTCCCTCATATCGAGCCGATCGTTAATTATAGGTGGGCGAAACCCGGAGTACCCGGAGAAAGACCACCTGACCCTCCGTTGCAGAACTTGGCGTCTCGCATATGACCCTCGGGAGCCAGGCTCGTAGCACAGTGGTGAGATACCTAATGATTATGAGTTGGCGCTCTTACCCACTAGGCCGCGGAGGCCAGTGTTTGATTTGAGGTTTAACGTCCCCGTCAACACTGTAAAGGGAGTTTTGGAGACGTTGTTCAAATTTTGTAGGACTTTTACTCGACATTGGAATGAAATGACATCTCAAGCCCTGCCGCCCATGAAACCAATAAGGGTTTATAAGCATGGACGGGTCCGACTCGCACCGCTTTGCCTGGGCGGGCTTAGATCATCTAAGCGGTTTACCAGTACTCGGTTGCGGGTCGGTTTCAACTCTGCGTGGAAGCATCATACAGCCATTCTATTTCTTCAAGCCCCTATGGGCGGGGGCGTTTATCAAGAGGAGGTAAAACTGTTAACTAACGTGTCATTACAGAAACATTCTTTATTACATTCAGTAATCCATACATGACTAGACCGATTTATTTACTTGAAAGTCCTTTCCGGACCAAGTCTTTTCAATGTTAAATACTGTCCCCAGTTACATTTTAAATTTGCATTCTGGTCTGCAACTGGGGCCTTTTGCTGATTATTGCTATTATAACTGAGTATGTCTTCTTTGTTTGTTTGTTTGATTTAGGTTTAACGCAACTGGGGCCTTTTGCTGATTATTGCTAATATAACTGAGTATGTCTTCTTTGTTTGTTTGTTTGATTGTGGTTTAACGCCCCCGTCAACACTATTTAGTACATTTTGGAGATGTTGCTTCCAATTTGGGGGGACTTTTACCTGACATTGAGATGAAATGACATCTCAAGCCGTGCTGCCCAATGAAACCAATAGGGCTTATCCAAGCGGCCTGACTCTCATTACTTTGCCTAGGCAGGCTTAATCAGTCTAAGCGGTTAACCAGTACTCATATGCGGTCAGTTTCAGCTCTGCGTGGAAGCATCATGCAGCCAAATCTATTTCTCCAAGCCCCAATGGGTGGGGGCTCTTGGTTTGACTCCTGTGCAACGAAGCATCAAAGCCAAGTTACATGAGTCAAAAGTCTGAGAAAATAATTTTTCAAGGGATACTTAATTTGTACTAAGTCGCCAATTTCTGCAACGGAAGGTCAGATGTGTGTTTTTATGGGTACTGCGGTTTTGGCCCACATCTTATTAACGATTGGCTCGAAATAATTGAAATGGACGTATATCTAAAAATTAACAGCAAAAAACATGCTTCATTTGGTTTTTTGTACAATGCTCAACAGTCTTAATCCGTCAGTGACCAATAGAACCACCAGAGAACCATCCATCGTATAGCTTTGGACAAGTACATACACAATTTAAGGAATGTCAAGATATTTTTATTTGTTGTAAGTTTTGCACCAGTTTCCCTACCGTTTAAGCAAACAGTAAAGGGCCTGATCATACGCGGAGTCTGATCAGGATCTTCACTGTCACTGTCCCATTTTGAGACGCTAGCCATAAATGGGATAATTTAACTTCTTTCTTTCTTTCTTTCTTTCTTTCTTTCTTCTTTCTTTCATTTGTGAACCTGGCTCGGGTCCGCGATGTATGAAATATAGATGCCGGACTCGGTAGCTCAATTGCATGCGCGTCTGATTGGTGACCAGGAGGATGCGGGTTCGATACCTGCCGGGGTCGGCAACATTCTTTCGTGGAGATTGATCATGAATTTTTTTAATGCGGTCATTCTATCCCTTCCGCTGATTCAAGAAGGGCAGTTGTCAGTTTCTGGCGAAAGAATGTGCACTGTACTGGTTAACCGCTTACGTATAGCCTGTCCAGGAAAAGTTTGAATAGGTAAACAAACCGGCTAAAATGACCTAAATAGTGTTGACTGGGCCGTTAAACCCCAATTCAAACAAACAGACAATGAAATATAGGTTTATCTAGTTGACCTGAACAATTTTTTTTCAATCATGGCCCTGGGGTCAAAATGCCCCTGTCCCTAGGATGCTTTTCAAAGACTGGAATGTCCAGGTCTTTGATATTTTATGTACGTACAACTTTAACCTCCAACAGCTTGGTTTAAAATTATCACGATAGGGTCAAAAGTGACCACTTGTTTTTGATCGGAAATTTGAAAAATCTTCTCATTATATACCACACTAGTTATCTAAAAAGAAGCATCGTCGCACTCTTGAACATACACTTTATACAACGCTGTTAAAGCAATACATTTGCTTGTTTGAAATTTCAGTATTAAGGAATCATAATATGTTAGCTTATAGGTCGAATTAGAAAAATCATGATTTTTTCAGTTGTAGTTGAAATGGAGCATTTTCTTCTTCAAACACAGTTTGTATGTGTTGGTTATAACATATCCTGAGTCGTCTGGGAGAGGCAAATGTGTCGTGTACCTTTCGACATTAAAGAGGCCCCAAACAATATTTGAAAAGGCGTGTTGTCCTTGCAGCAGGATAAGGTATGAGGGAATGCTATGAAATCTGCCCACTTTTATTCTCCTTTCTCCTTAATTTCCTTACATGTTTCAGCGATCTTAAAGTCGTATAATATTTATGTTTTATCCAATCGAGATCTTTTTATATCGAATAAAGAAATTGGGTGAATCATTGCGCGTACATGTATATATTTTTCTCTGAATTTATACACTAAGCCACCATAAAATTCGGGTTCCGATAGACCTTGTTGCATAATAGATTTAAGTCCAACATTGAAATTAGAAATTTAGTCGGTATGACATCTATAAAATTTAGAAAAAGCTTTAAGGTTTAAGACACCGATAACCCTGATTTAGAAGTTTAGCAGTGTACAATTTATTACGAGTGTTGAAGTCAGTTACATGACTAGACACTCTGGCAAATTTAACTAATTGCGAAATATAAACGCCAAAGGATGCCGCACGAGGAACACCATCCAAGAAACGAAGATTTATAGTCTCAAATGCATCGCGTTTATCATAAATTTTGCAAGAAACGAACACATCTAAAATAGATAGATGTAAATCCCAAAACGGGGCCTGGTATCAGAAGAAATTTCTTAATTTGACTAAGGTTCTGGGTGGGGTGGGGTGGGGTGGGGCGGTAATTTGACTGATAAAACCATCGAAATAGGTATTGTCAATATTGAATACATAATCCAAATATCTAGAAGTCGAGCTTAAGGCTTTGGTTCTCAACGGAAAGGAACATTATGGAGCCTCTTTCATAACAAAACAAGAACAGATCAACCACAAGGGGAGCGCAGGCAAAGTGATGTGACCCAGACCGCGCAATGCATATACTCATTTTGGTTTCATTGAGCGACAAGGCTTGAGATGTCATTTCATCTCAATGTCGGTTAAAAGTCCCACAAAATTGGGAGCAATGTCTCCAAAATGACCTTAATAGCATTGACGCGGATGTTAAACATCTCATCAAGCAAAATGCAACTGGATAGGACTCGCTGTTATGGTCCCTGTAGGTATATAAATGGATAGAGCTTACTGTGATGGTCCCTCCAGGGATGCAAATAGATAGGACTTGCTGTACGTATGTAGCAGGATACGATTTGCTGTTATTCTGCCTGCATGTATGTACTGTAAAGGACCTGCTGTTATGGTCCCTGTAGATATGTAACTGGATATGACCGGCTGTTATGGTTCCTGTGGGTATGTAACCTGAGCGGAGCTGCTGTTATGGGCCCTGTACGTATGTAACTGGATAGCATCCGCTGTTATTCTCCCTGCAGGTATGTAAACTGAGCAGACCTCTTGTTACAGTAACTGTGGGAATGTTATCTTAGCGTACCTGTTATGGTCCCTGTAGCAGTGTAACTTGATCGGAACTGCTGTTATCGTCACTGATGATATGTAACTCGAGTGGACCTGCTGTTATGATCCCAGTAGGTATGCAACTTGATAGGACGTGCTGTTAAGGTAACTGCTGGTATGTAACCGGATAGGAATTGCTGCTATGGTCCCTGTAGATATGTAATAGGATAGTGCTTGCTGTTATTCTCCTATAGGTAAGTAACCTGAGAGAACTGTTGTTACAGTTTATGTAGGTATGTATCTTAGATGGACCAGCAGTTATTCTCCCTGTAAGTATATAACCTGAGTGGACCTGCTGTTATGGTCCCTGTAGGTATGTAACTGGAAAGAATTGCTGTTACGGTCCCTGTAGGTATGTAACCTAAGCGTACCAACTGGTATGGTCCGTGTATGTATGTAGCTGGATAAGACCGGTTTGCATGGTTCCTGAAGTTATATAACTGAATATGACCGGCTGTTGTGGTCCCTATAGGTATGTAACCTGTTCGGACCGCCTGTTATGGTCCCTTTAAGTATGGTACTGGAAAGGACCTGCTGTTTATATGTTTGGTTTGAGGTTTAACGTCCCAATATATAGGTCATTTTGGAGACGTTGCTTCCAATTTTGTGGGACTTTTACCCGACATTGAGATGAAATGACATCCCAAGACCTGCCACCCAACGAAACCCAAAGATTTTTAAGAATGAACGGTCCGACTTGCAGCAATTTGCCTGGGCAGGCTTACAAGTACATTCCATACTTTTCAGTTCTGTGGTGTATTCTTTGCTTCCAAAGGATAACCATGAATATATTTAATGTCACTTCAGTTGGTGTCTGGGAATGTGTGGGGCCGTAAAAAGTCTCCCTGCCCTACACTGTAGTGTACGTAGTTTATATTTTCTTGTCGCTTGGGATCATTGATTCCATTTCTGAATTTTGAAAATATTTGAGGATCACTGATGAGGCCTAAGTGTCCGAAACTAGTCTGGTCAAGAAAACATATATATACATACACATATGTACCTTTAGGTACGTTACTGGATAGGACCTGCTGAAATTGTCCCTGTAGGTATGTAACCCCGGCGAACCTGCTGTTATGGTCCCTGTAGGTATGTAACGGGAAAGGAAATTCTGTTGTGATCCCTGTACTTATGTAACTGAATAGAACCTGCTGTTATTCTCCCTGCAGGTATGTTACCTATGGAGACCTGCTGTTACAGTCCCTCTAGAAATGTTACTTTTGCAAACCTGCTGTTAATGTCCCTGTCGCATTTTAACTGGATTGGTCCTGCTGTTATGTTCCCTGTGGGAATGTATCTGAATAAGACTTTTTATTGTCCCTGTAAGTATGTATCCTGGACAGACCTGCTGTCATGGTCCCTATAGGCAGATAGACCCTGACGCTTTGGTCTCTATAGGTATGTTACTGGATAGGACCTGCTGTTATGGTCGCTGTTGGTATTTAACATGATAGGCTCTGCTGTTATGGTCCCTGTAGGTAATTAAGTTGATAGGACCTGCTATTATGGTCCCTGTAAGTGTGTAATCTGAGCGGACCTGCTTTTTTGTCCCTGTACGTATGTTACTGGATCGGGCTTGCTTCTGTTGTCCCCTTGGGTATGTAGCCTGAGTGGTCTAGCTGTTATGGTACCTGTAGGTATGTAAGTGGATAGAACCTGATGTTATAGTCCCGTAGGTACATGTATCTGACTGGATATGTACCCTGCTATATATGACTGGAAAAGACCTGTTGTTATGCTCCCTGTACGTATGTAACTGAATAGGGCTTGCTTTTGTTGTCCCGGTTTGTATGTAACTGGATAGGACCTGCTGGTATGGTCCCTGCAGGTATTTAACTGGATAGGACTTGCTGTTAATGTCCCTGTGGGTATGTTACCTGAAAGGACCTACCGTTCTTGTACCAGTAGGTATGTTATGGTACCTGAAATTATGTAAGCTGAACGGACCCGCCTTTTCTGTCCCTGTAAGTATATATCCTGAGTGGACATGCTGTTATGGCCCTGTAGGTATATAACCTGAGCGGACCAGCTGTTATGGCCTTGTTGCAATTTAACCAGAGCGGACCTGGTGTTATTTCCCCTGAAGGTATGTAACTTGATAGGACTTAATGCTATGCTCCCGAAGGTATGTAACAGAATAGGACTTGCTGTTATTGTTCTTTTAGGTATGTAAAGCAATAGGACCTGCTGTAATTGTCGCTGTAGGTATGTCACTGTATAGGACCAGCTGTTATGGTCCCCGTAGGTATGTAACCTGAGCGGACCTGCTGTTATGATCCAGGTAGATATTAAACTGGATAGTATCTGTAGATAATTATATAAGCGGTCGAACTTGCTGGTTTGGTCCCTGAAGATATGTAACCTGAGGGGACATGCTGTTATGGTACCTGTAGGTATGCAACATGAGCGGATCTAAAGTTTTCAGGTACCTGTCGTTATGTAACTGCATAGACCCTGCTATTATGGTTCCTTCCATTATGTAAGCTGGCCGGACATACTGTTATGGTCCTTGTAGGTATTAACATGATCGGACCGCCTGTTACGGTCCCTTTAGGTACGTTACTGGATCGGACCTACGGTTTGTCTCTGTATGTATGTATCCTAGGCGGACCTGCTGTTATGATCCCTGTAGGTATGTAACTGGATAGGGCTTGTTGTAGTGGTCGCTGTAGGTATGTAAATGGATAGGATCTGCTGTTATGATCACTGTACGTATGTTACTTAATATAACCTGCTGTTATTCTCCCTGTAGGCATGTTACCGTAGCGGACCTGCTGTTACAAACCCTCTAGTAATGTTACCGTTGCACACCTGCTGTTATAGACCATGTAGCAATGTAACTTGATTGAACCTGCTGTTATATTTCTTGTAGGTTTGTAGCCTGGATGGATAAGCTGTTATGGTCCTTGTAGGCAGATAGGACCTGCCGTTATGGTCCCTGCAGCTATTAACATGTTCGGACCGCCTGTTACGGTCCCTTTAGGTACGTTACTGGATAGGACCTGCTGTAATTTACCCTGTAGGTATGTAACCCAGGCGAACCTGCTGTTATTATCCTTGTATGTATGTAACGGGAAAGGACATTCTGTTGAAACCCCTGTTCTTTTATAACTGAATAGAACCTGCTGTTATTCTCCCTGCAGGTATGTAACTTATGGAGACCTACTGTTACAGACCCTCTAGTAATGTTACCTTTGCAAACCTGCTGTTAATGTCCCTGTCGCATTTTAACTGGATTGGCCCTGCTGTTATGTTCCCTGTGGGAATGTATCTGAAAAAAACTTTTTATTGTCCCTATAAGTATGTATCCTGGACATACCTGCTGTCATGGTCCCTATAGGTAGATAGACCCTGACGCTTTGGTCCCTATAGGTATATTACTGGATAGGACCTGCTGTTATGGCCCCTGTTGGTATCTAACTGGATAGGATCTGCTGTTATGGTCATTGTAGGTAATTAAGTGGATAGGACCAGCTATTATGGTCCCTGTACGTATGTAATCTGAGCGGACCTGCTATATTTTTGTCCCTGTAGGTCTGCAATATGTTCTGATATTTTCCCTGCTATATATGAATGGAAAAGACCGGCTGTTATGCTCCCTGTATGTATGTTACTGGATAGGGCTTGCTGTTGTTCGTAGGTATGTAACTGGATAGGACCTGCTGGTATGGTCCCTGGAGGTATTTAACTGGATATGACTTGCTGTCAATGTCCCGGTAGGTATGTTACCTGAGCGGACCTGCTGTTCTTGTACCCGAAGGTATGTAACTGGATTGGACCTGCTGTTATGGTACCTGAAATTATGACAGCTGAACGCACCCGCTTTTTCTGTCCCTGTTAGTGTGTAACCTGAGTGGATATGCTGTTATGTCCCTGTAGGTATATAACCTGAGCGGATCAGCTGTTATGGCCTTGTTGAAATTTATCCAGATCAGTCCTGGTGTTTTGGCCCCTGAAGGTATGTTACTGAATAGCACTTGTTGTTATAGTGCAGAAATGTAACTGGATAGGACTTAAAGTTATGGTCCCGAAGGTATGTAACAGAATGGGACTTGCTGTTATTGTTCTTTAAGGTATGTAAGTCAATAGGGCCTGCTGTAATTATCGCTGTAGGTATATTACAGTATAGGACCAGTTGTTATGGTCTCCGTAGGTATGTAACCTAAGCGGACCTGCTGTTATGATCCCGGTAGATAGTAAACTGGATAGGATCTGTTGATAATTATATAAGTATAAGTATTCCTATGTAAGCTTGTCGAACTTGCTGGTTTGGTCCCTGAAGATATATAACCTGACGGGACATGCTGTTATGGTACCTGTAGGTATGCAACATGAGCGGATCTAAAGTTTTCAGGTCCCTGTGGGTATGTATCTGCATAGACCCTGCAATTATGGTTCCTACCATTATGTAAGCTGGCCGGACATACTGTTATGGTCCCTGTAGGTATTTACATGTTCGGACCGCCTGATACGGTCCCTTTAGGTACGTTACTGGATCGGACCTACGGAAATTGTATCCATATGTATGTATCCTGGGCAGACCTGCTGCTATGATCCATGTAGGTATGTAACTGGATTGGACTTGCTGTAATGGTCGCTGTAGGTATGTAAATGGATAGGACCTGCTGTTATTATCCCTATACGTATGTGACTGAATAGAACCTGCTGTTATTCTCCCTGTAGGTATGTTACCTTAGCGGACCTGCTGTTACAGACCCTCTGGTAATGATACCTTTGCACACCTGCTGTTATGGTCCCTGTAGCAATGTAACTTGATTGGACCTGCTGTTATGTTCCCTGTAGGTATGTAACCTGGATGGATTAGCTGTTATGGTATTGTAGGTAGATAGGACATGCCTTTATGGTCCCAGTAGCTATTAACATGTTCAGACCGCCTGTTACGGCCCTTAAGGTACGTTACTGGATAGGACCTGCAATTTTTGTCCCTGTAGTTATGTAACCCCGGCGAACCTGCTGTTATGGCCCCAGTATGTATGTAACGGGAAAGGACATTTTGTTATGATCCCTGTACTTATGTAACTGAATAGAACCTGCTGTTATTCTCCCTGCAGGTATGTAACCTATGGCGACCTGCTGTTACAGACCCTCTACTAATGTTACCTTTGCAAACCTGCTTTTAATGTCCCTGTAGCATTTTAACTGGATTGGCCCTGCTGTTATGTTCCCTGTGGGAATGTATCTGAATAAGACTTTTTATTGTCCCTGTAGGTATGTATCCTGGACAGACCTGCTGTCATGGTCCCTATTGGTAGATAGAACTTGACGTTATGGTCCCTATAGGTATGGAACTGGATAGGACCTGCTGTTATGGTCCCTGTTGGTATGTTACTGGATAGGATCTGCTGTTATGGTCATTGTAGGTAATTAAGTGGATAGGACCTGCTATTATGGTCCCTGTACATATGTAATCTGAGCAGACCTGCTTTATTTGCCCCTGTATGTATGCAGCTGGAAGGAACTTGCTGTCATGTTGCCTGTGGATATGTAGCCTGAGCGGTCTTGCTGTTATGGTACCTGTAGGTATGTAAGTGGATAGAACCTGTTTTTTATAATCCCGCAGGTACATGTATCTGACTGTATAAGACATTCTAATATGTTCCCTGCTATATATGACTGGAAAAGACCTGTTGTTATGCTCCCTGTACGTATGTTACTGGATCGGGCTTGCTTTTGTTGTCCCCTTGGGTATGTGACTGGATAGGGCCTGATGGTATGGTACCTGCAGGTATTTAACTAGATAGGACTTTCTGTTAATGTCCCTGTAAGTATGTTGCCTGAGCTGACCTGCTGGTATTGTACCAGTAGGTATGTAACTGGATAGGACCTGCTGCTATGGTACCTGAAATTATGTAAGCTGAACGTATCGGCTTTTTTTCTGTTCATGTAAGTATGTTTCCTGAGTCAACATGCTGTTATGGTACATGTAGGTATATAACCTTAGCGGACCAGCTGTTATGGCCTTGTTGGTATATAACAAGAGCGGACCTGGTGTTATGGCCCCGGTAGGTATGTTACTGTATAGGACTTGCTGTTTTGGTGCAGAAATGTAACTGAATAGGACTTGCTGTTATGGCCTTGAAGGTATGTAATAGGATAGGACTTGCTCTTATTGTCCTCTACGGTATGTAAGTCAATATGACCCGCTGTAATTGTCGCTTTAGGTATGTTACAGTATAGGACCAGATGTTATGGTCCCTGTAAGTATGTATTCTGAGCGGATATGCTGTTATGATCCCGGTAGATATTTAACTGGATGCGACCTGTGGATAATTATATAAGCTGATCGAACTTGCTGGATTGGTCCCTGAAGTGATGTTACCTGAGGGGACATGCTGTTATGGTACCTGTAGGTATGCAACCTGAGCGGATCTAAAGTTTTTAGGCCCCTGTGGGTATGTAACTGCATAGCCGCTGCTATTATGGCCCCTGCCATTATTTAAGCTGGCTGGACATGCTGTTATGGTCCCTGTAGGTATTAACATGTTCGGACCGCCTGTTACGGTCCCTTTAGGTGCGTTACTGGACAGGACCTACGGTGATTGTCTCTGTAGGTATGTATCCTGGGCGGACCTGCTGTTCTGATCCCTGTTGGTATGCAACTGGATAGGACTTGCTGTAATGGCTGCTGTAGGTATGTTAATGGTTAGGACATGCTGTTATGATCCCTGTACGTTTGTAACTGGATAGAACCTGCTGTTATTCTCCCTATAGGAATGTTACCTTAGCGGACCTGCTGTTATAGACCCTCTAGTAATGTTACTTTTGCACACCTGCTGTTATGGTTCCTGTAGCAATGTAACTGGATTGGACCTGCTGTTATGTTCCCTGTAGGTATGTAATCTGGATTGATCTGCTGTTATGGTCCTTGTAGGTAGATAGGACCTGCCGTTATGGTCCCTGTGGGTATTACCATGGTCGGACCACCGGTTACTGTCCCTTTAGGCACGTTACTGAATAGGACCTGCTGTAATTGTCCCTGTAGGTATGTGACCCCGGCGAGCCTGCTGTTATGGTCCCTGTAGGTATGTAGCTGGAACGGACTTGCTGTAATGGTCGCTGTAGGCATGTAACGGAAAAGGACATGCTGTTAAGATCCCTGTAACTGAATAGAACTTGCTGTTGTTCTCCTTGCAGGTATGTAACCTATGGGAACCTTCTGCTACAGTCCCTCTAGTAATGTTAACTTTACAAACCTGCTGCTAATGTCCCTGTAGCATTTTAACTGGATTGGACCTGCTGTTGTTTTCCCTGTAGGAATGTATCTGAATAGGACTTTTTATTATCCCTGTAGTTATGTATCCTGGACAGACCAGCTGTCATTGCCCCTATAGGTAGATAGGACCTGGCGTTACGGTTTTTATAGGTATGTAACTGGATAGGACCTGCTGTTATGGTCCCTGTTGGTATGTAACTGAATATGATCTGCTGTTATGGCCCCTGTGATATTTAAGTGGATAGTTATGTATCCTGGGCAGACCAGCTGTCATTGCCCCTATAGGTAGATAGGACCTTGCGTTACGGTCCCTATAGGTATGTTACTGGATAGGACCTGCTATTATGGTCCCTGTACGTATGTATTCGAGCGGACCTGCTTTATTGGTCCCTGTAGGTATGAAACTGGATAGAATTTGCTGTCATGTTGCCTGTGTAACTGGATAGGGCTTGCTGTTGTTGTCCCGCGTATGTATGTAACTTGATAGGACCTGCTGGTATGTTTCCTGTAGGTATTCAACTGGACAAGACTTGCTGTTAATGTCCTTGTAGGTATGTTACCAAAGCGGACCTGCTATTCTGGTACCTGTAGGTATGTAACTGGATAGGACCTGCTGTTATGATACCTGAAATTATGTAAGCTGAACGGACCCGCTTTTTCTGCCCCTGTAAGTGTGTAACCTGAGCGGACATGCTGTTATGGTCCCTGTAGGTATATAACCTGAGCGGACAAGCTGTAATGGCCATGTTGGTATTTAACAAGAGTCGACCTAGTGTTATGGCCCCTGTAGGTAAGTTAATGGATAGGGCTTGCTGTTATGAAGCAGAAATTTAACTGGATAGGACTTGCTGTAATGGTCCTGAAGGTATGTAATAGGATAGGACTTGTTGTTATTGTCCTTTACTGTATGTAAGTCAATAGGACCTCCTGAAGTTGTCGCTGTAGATATGTTACAATAAAGGACCAGATGTTATGGTCCCTGTAGGTATGTAACCTGAGCGGACCTGGTGTTTTGATTCCGGTTGATATTGAACTGGATAGGACATCTGGAAAATTATATATAAGCTGATCGAACTTGCTGGTTTAGTCCTTGTAGGTATGTAACCTGAAGAGACATGCTGTTATGGCACCTGTAGGTATGCAAGCGGATCTAAAGTTTTCAGGTACCTGTGGGTATGTAACTGCATAGACTCTGCAATTATGGTCCCTGCCATTATGTAAGCTAGCCGGAAATGCTGTTATGGTCACTGAAGGTATTAACATGTTCGGACCGCTGTTGCCGTCTCTTTAGGTGCGTTACTGGCTAGGACCTACGGTGATTGTCACTGTATGTAAGTATCCTGGGCAGACCTGCTGTTGTAATTCCTGTAGGTATGTAACTGGATAAGACTTGCTGTAATGGTAACTGTAGGTTTGTTAATTGATAGGACCTGCTGTTATGATCCATGTACGTATGTAACTGAATAGAACCTGCTGTTATTCTCCCTGTACGTAGGTTACCTGTTGCTACAGGCCCTCTAGTAACGTTGCCTTTGCACACCTGCTTGTATTGTCCCTGTAGCGATGTAACTGGATTGGACCTGCTGTTATGTTCCCTGTATGTATGTAACCTGGATGGATCTGCTGTAATGATCCTTGTAGGTAGATAGGACCTGCCGTTATGGTTCCTGTAGGTATGTTACTGGATAGGACCTTCTGTTATGGCCCCTGTTGGTATGTAACTGGATAGGATCTGCTGTTATTTTCCTTGTAGTTATATAACAGGATAGAACCTCCAATTATTGTCTTTGTACGTATGTAAGTATGTAACCTGAGCGGACCTGCTGCATTGGCCCCTGTAGGTATGTAACTGGATAGAACTTGCTATCATGTTCCCTGTAGGTATTTAGCCTCAGCGGTTTTGCTTTTATGGTACCTGTATGTATGTAATTGGATAGGACCTGTTGTTAAAGTCCCATAGCTATCTAACTGGACATTCTGATAGGTTCCCTGCTATATGTGACTGGAAAAAAACCTGCTGTTATGCTCCCTGTACGTATGTTACTGGATAGTTCTTGCTGTTGTTGTCCCCGTAAGTATCAAACAGGAAAGGACCCACTGTTATGGTTCCTTTCTTTATGTTAGCTGAGCGGACCTGCTGTTACGCTCCCTGTTCGTATGTCAACTGTTCGGAACACCTGTTATGGTCCCTGTTGGTATGCAACTGGATAGGATCTGCTGTTATGGTCCCTGTAGGTAATTAGGTGGATAGGACCTGCTATAACCGTCCCTGTACGCATGCACTATTAGCGGACCTGCATTATTGGTCCCTGTAAGTGTGAAACTGGATAGAACTTGCTGTCATGTTGCCTGTGGGTATGTATCCTGAGCGGTCGTGCTGTTATGGTACCTGTAGGTATGTACGTGGATAGTACCTGTTGTTATAGTCCCGTAGGTACATGTATCTGGCCGGATAAGACTTTCTGATATGTTCCCTACTATATATGCCTTGACAAGACCTGCTGTTATGCTCCCTGTACGTATGTTACTGGATCGGGCTGTTGTTGTCCCCGTAGGTATGTAACTGGATAGGACCTGCTGGTATGGTCCTGTAGGTATTTAACTGGACAGGACTTGCTGTTTATGTTCCCGTAGGCAAGTTACCTGAGCGGACCTGCTGTTCTGGTACCCGTAGGTATGTAACTGGATAGGACCTGCTGTTATGGTACCTGAAATTATATAAGCTGAACGGACCCGCTTTTTCTGTCTCTGTAAGTATTTAACCTGAGCGGACATGCTGTTATGGTCCCTGGAGGTATATAACCTGAGCGGACCAGCTGTTATTGTTGGTATTTAACAAGAGCGGACCTGGTGTTATGGCCCTGTAGGTATGTCCATATAACTGAATAGGGCTTGATGTTATGGTGCAGAAATGTTACTGGATAGGACTTGCTGTTATAGCTCTGAAGGCATGTTATATGATATGAATGCTGCTATTGTCCTTTTAGGTATGTTAGTCAAAAGTACCTGCTGTAGTTGTCGATGTAGGTGTGTTACAGTATAGGAACAAATGTTATGGTCCCTGTAGGTATGTAACCTGAGCGGACATAATTCTATGATTTCGGTAGATATTTAACTGGATAGGACCAGTGGAATAAGCTTATCGAACTTGCTGGTTTGGACCCTGTATGTATTTTACCTAAGGGGACATGCTGTTCTGGTACCTGTATGTATGCAACCTTAGCGGATCTAAAGTTTTCAGGTCCCTGTGGGTATGTAACTGCATAGACCCTGCTATTATGGTCCCTGTCATTATGTAAGCTTTAGGTACTTTAGGTATGCAACCTGAGCGGTTCTAAAGTTTTCAGGTCCCTGTGGGTAGGTAACTGCATAGACCCTGCTATTATGGTCCCTGTCATAATGTAAGCTGGCCGGACATGCTGTATTGGTCCCTGTTTGTGTTAAAACATGTTCGGACCGCCTGTTACGGTCCCTTTAGGTACGTTACTGGATAGGACCTACCGTAATTGTCTCTGTAGGTGTGTATGCTGGGCGGATCCCTGTAGGCACGTTACTGGATAAGACTTGCTGTAATGGTCGCTGTAGGTATGTAAATGGATAGGACATGCTGTTATGATCCCTGTACGTATGTAACTGAATAGAACCTGCTGTTATTATCACTGTAGTTATGTTACCTTAGCGGACCTGCTGTTACAGGCCCTCTAGTAAAGTTACCTTTGCACACCTGCTGTTATGGTTCCTGTTGCAATGTAACTGGATTGAACCTGCTGTTATGTTCCCTGTATGTATGTAACCTCGATTGATCTGCTGTTATGGTCCTTGTTTGTAGACAGAACCTGCCGTTATGGTCCCTGTAGGTATGTTACTGGTAGGACCTGCTGTTATGGTGCCTGTTGGTATGTAACTGGATAGGACCTGCAATTATTGTCTCTGTACGTATGTAACCTGAGTGGACCTGCTGCATTGGCACCTGTAAGTATGTAGCTGGATAGAACTTGCTATCATGTTCACTGGAGGTATTTAGCCTAAGCGGTTTTGCTTTTATGGTAACTGTAGGTATTCAGTTGGATAAGACCTGTTGTTATAGTCCCATAGCTATCTAACTGGACATTCTGATATGATCCCTGCTATATGTGGCTGAAAAACTGCTAATATGCTCCCTGTACGTATGTAACTGGATAGGTATTGCTGTTGTTTTCCCGTAGGTATGAAACTGGATAGAACCCACTGTTATGGTTCATTATTTTCTGTTAGCTGAGCGGACCCATGTTATGCTCCCTGTAGGTATGTCAGCTGTTCGGACCACCTGTTATGGTCCTTTAGGTACGTTAATGGATAGGACCTGCTGTAATTGTCCCTGTAGGTAAGTAACCTGAGCGGATCTGCTATTATGGTCCCTGTATGCAGTCTAAATGCAGAAAAATATATAACCGCAATGCCTTCAGCACCCAATTTCGTTAAATCAGTCTTCGATATTTAAAGACTGGGTACAACCTAAACGTTATACGACAGACTGCATGCATGGTCGTTAACCCAATCACGGTTGAAAACTTTGCTTCCCTCTTTAATTGCAAGCCAGTGGGTCAGGCCTCAGATTCTATGACGGTTCCAACGTAAAGGCTTATTTAGAATTAGAGACATCTAATTCAAGGTAATGCTGGTTGGTGTCTGATGCTCTATCTTTGGTCGGGCCCACCAGATTCTAACTGTTGGTTTTCTTTTGATCCAGCATTTCAGTGGTTTCTTGCTGCCGAGTCCTCACCGTTGTTTCATCTTTGTGGTTGTTTGATTATTTGTGTTCATGGAGATGTTGCACTGATGAGTTAGGAGGCGTTCATGCGGACGGAACAAATTATTTGTGTAAATCGCGACGGAAGTAAGGGCGAGGATTGTGGCCACGTAAAATCGATTTACGCCCCCAGTGGAATTCGTTTCCGCTGACCGTTCCAAGGGTTTTTTTCTGTCGCGGTTTATTTTTGTTATTGTTTGTCTTTGGGTGTTTGTGTCGCTTATATTATTTTATTTTGGATAGCTTATTGGCCATTTTGTGGGAAAGTAACTGTCCTTTTGGCTTTCCGCTATTGATGTTTCAGTTAGGGCAGTTGTTTCCTGTTTGTGTTTCTTTCCCTTCGGTGTTTCTGATGGGAGCTGTGGGTTGTTTGTATCGATTCCTGATCATTGCCTCCACTTCTATTTTTCCTGTTATTGTTGCTGTAGGTATGTAACATGAGCGTACCTGCCGTTTTGGTACTTGTAGGTTATAATCTGAGCGGCCATGCTGTTATAGACTCTGTAGGGACGTAACATTAGCGTACCAGCTTTTATGGTCCCTGTATGTATGTGACTATATAGGACCTGCTGTTATGGTCCCTGTAATGATGTTTGGCTCAGCGGACCTGCCGTTGTGGTCCCTGTAGGTAGTAACATGAGCGGACATGCTGTTATGGTCCATGTAGGTATGTAACCCGAGCGGACCATCAGTTATAGTCCCTGTAGGTATGTTACTGGCTAGGACTTGCTGTTTTGTTCCCTGCAGGTGTGTTACTGGATAGTACCTGCCGTTATGTTTCTGTAGGTATGTAACCTGGGCGGACCCGCTATTATGGTCCCTGTAGGTATGTGATTGGATTGGATTTACTATAATGGTCACTGTGGTTATGTAACTTGATATGACCTGCTGTTATGTTCCCTGTTCGTTTGTGACTGGTTATGACCTACTATTATTATCCCTGCAGGTATGTAACCTTAGCGGACCTGCTGTTACAGTCCCTCTAGTAATGGTACCTTAGCGGACATGCTGTTATGGTCCCTGTAGAGGTGTTACTATGCAAAGCCTTTTCAAAATTTTATAGACGTCATTGAAAATTCAATGTTGAACTTAAATCTCGACTGCAACAAGGTCTATTGGAATCCGAATTTTTTGGTGTCTTAGTAAATAAATTCAGAAGAAAATATATAAATGCAATGACTTCAACCAATTTCGTAAAATCATTCTTCGATGTAAAAGGATAGGGTACAGTATAAATGTTATACGACAGACTGCATGCATGATAGTTAACCCAGACACGGTTGACAACTTTGCCTCCCTCTTTAATTGCACGCCGGTGGGTGAGGCCTCAGATTCTATGACGTTTCAAGCGTAAAGGCTTACTGAGAATTAGAGAGTATCTAATTTTATGCAATGCCGGTTGGTGCCTGATGCTCTGTCTCTGGTTTTGTCTATCGTAGTTTAACCGTTGGCCTTCTTTTGCTCCAGCATTTCAGTGTTGTTTTGCTGTCGAGTCCTCACTACACTGTTTCATCTCTGTGGTTGTTTGTTTTATTTTTATTCACGGAGATATTGCACAGATGTGTTAGGAGACCTTCATGCGGACACAACAAATAATTGTCTGAATCTTGACGGAAATAAGGGCGAGGGTTATGCCCGTGTAAAATCGATTTAAGCCTCCCCAACCCCCCCCCCCTCCCCCCCAAGTGGAATTCGTTTCAATGACCGTTCCAATGCGGTTCTTCTGTCGCGGTTTGTTTTTGTTATAGTTTGTCTTTGAGTGTGTGTATCGCTTGTATTATTTTGTTTTGGATAGTCAACTGACCATTTTGTGGGAAAGTAACTTGGCTTTCTGCTATTGATTTTGCCATTAGGGTCTAGTTGTTTCATGTTTGTGCTTCTTTCCCTTTGGTGTCTCTGATTGGAGCTGTGGGTTAATTGTATTGATTTCTGGTCATTGCCTCGGTTATCGTCCCTCGATAGAAATTGCTAACATATGTAACAGGATAGAACTTGATGTTATGGTCCCTGTAGGTAGATAACACGATAGGACTTGCTGTTATGGTCCTTGTAGCTAGATAACCTGAGTGAATCAGCTGTTACTGTCCCCTCGGGTATGTAAGTTGACCAAAAGTTATGGTCCTAGTAGGTAAGTTAAATGAGTTGACCTGTTGTAATGGCCCCCGTATTTAATTGATTAGGACTTGTCGTAATGGTCCCTGTAAGTATGTAAACGGAGCCGACCTGCTGTTATGGTCCCTGTTTGGACATGATGCAGGAAAGTACCGGTGTAGCGTGAGATTATTGATCCCGTGAGATTCTTCAGTCGCACCGGAAGCGGCTGAAATCCCTCACGGAGGGGTGTGAGATAATTCAGCCGTGAGAAGTTTAATACGATAGCTCTATAAAAGACTGGGGTATCGAAACTATCTTAATATATTAAACGATAAATTATGCTGGCACATAAATTAAACTTTAATTTTATGCTGCAGAAGCCTATCTAAGGAAATTAGAAGCTGTGTTACTAGTGATTTTAGAATATTTATTTATTTATAGACGGCCCGACTCGCACCGCTTTTCCTGGTCAGGCATAGATCCTGTAAGCGGTTTACCAGTACTCGTGTGCGGTCGGTTTCAGCTCTGCGTTGAAATATCGTGCAGCCAATCTATTTCTTCAAGCCCCGATGTGCGGGGGCAAGCTGATTTCTTACTTCTAACTTCTGCTTTGACGTTGTTTAGGTAGGTGAGTAAGTAGGTAGGTGGTTGGTGGCTAGATAGGTATGTAGATGGGTGGCTGGGTAGTTTGATTTGAGGTTAAACGTCCCGTCAATACTATATATATCATTTGGAGGCGATGTTCCAACTTCGTGGGACCCTACTTTGAGATAAAAAGACATCTCAAGACCTGCCGCCCAATGAAACGATATGGAGCGTGATAGCCCAGTGGTTAGTGCACTTGCCTCTGATGCTAGAGGGACCGGGTTCGATCCCCGGCAGCGGCGATAAAATTTCGGTGTCCGAACACGCTCCATCGGCATCATTTGCAGGGTTGAATGTCATAAAGTGCACAGTCCTTCGGATCGAGACGTTAACTGGAGGCCCCCTGTGCAGGGAAAACCATCCCCGGTGCAGGTTAAAGATCCCTACCGTAATACATGATTGACCGACGCAGTATCAATAGAAAAAAAGTTTTGTTTGCTTGTTTGATTTGAGGTTTAACGTCCCCGTCAACACTGTTAAGGTCATTTTTGGGACGTTGCTTCCAATTTTGTGGGACTTTAACCCCACATTGAGATCAATTGACATCTCAAGCCCTGTCGCCCAATGAAACCAATAGGGTTTATTAGCATGAAGGTCCGCCTCGCACGGCGGTTCCTGGACAGGCTTAGATCCTCTAAGTGGTTTACCAGTACTAGTGTGCGGGCCGGATTCAGCTCTGCGTGGAAGCATTATGCAGCCCATACATTTCTTCAAGCCCCTATGGGCGGGGGTCAATAGAAAGAAAGAAGGAAAGAAAGAAAGTAATACGGTTTATATGCATTGACGGTCCGACTCGCATCACTTTGGGCGGGGGCTTAAGCGGTTTGCCAGTACTCATGTGCGGTCGGGCATCATGCAGCCCATCATTTCTTCAAGTCCCGTCAAAAACTGTGAAAGTAAGTTTGGATACATTGAAACCAATTGCAACCAATTTGTTGGATTTTTACCCGACAATGAGATGAAATGACATCTCAAGTTCCACCGCCTTATGAAACCAATAGGGTACTTACGTAGGTAGGTAGGTAGGTACAAATAAGTAAATGTATGTCTGACCGTCCGTTCCCATACGGAAAGAAGCCTCCGTGGTGTAGTTTTTATGTTACTGGCCTCATAGACATGGGGTCACATATTCGATCCCGGGTTTTTTTACAGACTTTCGGGTGAGTCTTTTAACCGAGGTCCCGTCTCCGTAGGTGGGTCGTAAAAATGAAGGAAAAAACTCTTGCTGTCGAGTCGTCACCGTTGCTTCATCGCTGTGGTTGTTTGAGTTTTGTGTTAACGGAGATGTTGCACTGAGGCCTTCGTGCAGACTGAACAAATTATTTGTCTGAATCGCGACGGAAGTATGGGCGAGGATTGTGACTACGTAAAATCGATTCAAGCCCCCCCCCCCCCTCCCCCAGTTGAATTCGTTTCACTGACCGTTCGAAGGCGGGCTTCTGTCACATTTCTACCTACACCTTCCTAACTACCTGCATTTGCCTTACCTACATACCTACCTGCCTACCTAACTACCATGCAATCCATCTATTTCTTCAGGCCCCTGTGGGCGGGGCCGGACTGCATATCTACCTACCTGCCTACCTGCGTACATACCGACTTAGTCGCCCCCGCCCATCGGGGTTTGGATAAATAGATGGGCTGCATGGTGCTTCCACGCAGGGCTGAAACTGACCACACATGAGTACTGGTAAACCGCTTAGAAGGACTAAGCCTGCCCAGGCAAAGTGGTATTAGTCAATCCGTCCAAAGCCTTTTGGTTTCATTGGGCGTTAGGGCTCATTTCATCTCAATGTCGGGTAAAAGTCCCAAAATGACCTAAATAGTGTTGACTGGGTCATTAATCCCAATTCAAACAAAAACATACCTACTTAGTAACATTCCCACCTACCTATACTTCTACATACCTTCCTATCGATATACGTATGTAACTCATATTTACCTACATTGCTGCCTGCCTACCTAACTACCTACCTTCCGACCAAAACAAACAATATACGATCCTACCTACGACCTTCCTATAGATCTACCTACATACCTATCGCTACCAGCCAAAAAACCTACCATTCCTACCTCATGACGCAAACACGCCTATATAATGTTGATCCAATAAACCCCACTTTTAAAACTAGGGTTTACATGGATATTTATTATTTGTCTTATTTCTGCTCAAAAACATATATTGTGGGTACTCGTTAGAACCGACTCGCCGAGGCGGTTCTAACGAGTACCCACAATGTATGTTTTGTGCAAAAATATGAAAAATATTAGGATTTTTATCTAAAAAAATCGTTTTCGGTGGTAAAATTTTGTCAATATATTTGAATTTGCGTGTTTTCGTAATGTACCTACCTACATGCATATCTCCACTCTACCTCCCTGTCGCCTCCCACCCATCGGGGCTTGAAGAAATATATGGGCTGCCTGATGCTTCCACGCAGAGCTGAAACCGACCGCACACGATTACTGGTAAACCGCGTAGAGGCCTACCCAGAGAAAGCGGTCGGAGTCGGACCGTTCATGCTTATAAATCCTATTGGTTTCATTGGGCGACAGGGCTTGAGATGTCATTTCATCTCAATGTCGGGCCAAAGTTACACACAAATGAAAGCAACGTCTCCAAACTGACCTGTCCCGTGATGACGGGGACGTTAAACCGCAAATCAAACAAACAAACAAAACCAATCTATCTACCTCACTTCCTACCTACCTATGGTAGTTATGGTCCATGTAGGTATGTAAATGGATAGGTCCTGCGGTAACGGTTCCTGCAGTTATGTAACATGTTCAGATCGCCTGTTATTATCCCTTTAGGTATGCTACTGGATAGTACCTGCTGTAATTGTCCCTGTAGGTATGTATCCTGGGCGGACTTGCTGTTATGGTCCTTGTAGGTATGTAACTGAAAAGGACTTACTCTTATGACCATTGGATGTATCTAACTGGAAAGGACCTTGTCCGTATTATTTTATAACTTGAGAGGACCTGCTGTTATGGTCTCTGTAGGTCTATTACTGTATAGGACTTGCTGTCATGGTCGCTGTAGGTATGACAGCGGACGGAGCTGTCCTGCTGTTGTGGTCCCTTTATGTATGTTACTGGACAGGACCTGCTGTTATAGTACCCGTTGATTTGTATCCTGAGCAGATATGTTGTTATGGTCCGGGTAGTTATGTGACATGAACGGATCTGCTGTTATGTTCCCTGTAGGTATGTACTTGATAGGACCAGCTGTTATAATTCCTTTCATTATGTAAGCTGAGCAGACCTGATGTTATGCTCCTGGCAGGTATATAAACTGTTCGGACCGCCTTTATGGTACCTTTAGGAATGTTACTGATTAGGACCTGCTGTAGTTGTCCCTGGACTGGCTGTCATTGCGGCCGTATGTAAGTAACAAAAGCGGACCTGCTATTTTGGTCCCTGTAGGTATGTAATCTGAACCGAAATGCTGTTATAGTCCCTGCAGGGAGTGAGTGAGTGTTTGAGTTTTTCGTCCCACCAACAGCTAAGGTCATACGGAGACGGGACCTCGGTTTAAAGACTCATCCGAAAGTTTGGAGAAGCCCGGGATCGATCCTGCGATCCCCGGTTTACAAGGCGAGTGGCGTAACCGCTACACCACGGAGGCTACTAGTCCCTGCAGAGACGTAGCCTTAGCGTACCTGTTGTTATGTTCACTATTGGTATGTAACTGGATAGCTTGTTTGTTTGATTGGATTTAACGTCCCCGTCAACACTGTATAGGTAATTTTAGAGACGTTGCTTCCAATTTTATGGGACGTTTACCCGACATTGAGATGAAATGACATATCAAGCCCTGTCGCCATTGAAACCAATATGGTTTTTAAGCATGAGCGGTCCGACTTGCTCTGCTTTGCCTGGGCGAGCTTAGATCCTCTAAGCGGTTTTTAAGTACTCGTGTGCGGTCGGATTCGGGTGTAATTGAATAGCATCTGCTGTTATGGTCCCGGTATTGATGTAAACTCAGCGGACCTTCTGTTGTTCTCCCTGTAGGTATGTAACCTGAGCGGCCATGCTGTTAATGTCCTTGTACGTATGTAACTTTTGCGGACCTGCTGTTATGGTCCCTGTAGGTATTAACCTGAGCGGACCTGTGCTATGGTCACTGTAGGCATCTAACTGAATAGGGCTTGCTGTTATGTTCTCGGTATGTGTGTCCCTGCAGGTATGTAACTGGACAGACCTTGCTTTTATGTTCCCTGTAGGTATGAAACAGGACAGAACTTGCTGTTATTGTCCCTGTAGGTATTTAATTGAATAGGACCTGCTGTTAAGGTCCCTGTAGATATGTAACTTAATAGGACCGGCTGTTATGGTCCCTGTAGGCATGTAATCTGAGCTGACATGCTGTTATTGTCCGTGAACATATGTAACTGGATAGCACCTGCTGTTATTCTTCGTGCAGGTATGTAACCTGAGCTGACCCCAAAGGGATAGGACTTGCTGTAATTGTCCAATAGTTTGGTAACCTGAGCGAAACTGTTGTTTCGGCCCCTTTAGGTATGTAACCGAATACGACCTGCTGTTATTCACACTGTAGGCATGTAACATGAGTAGAACTGCTGTTATGGTCACTGTAGGTATGTAACTGGATATAGATTGCTATTTTGGTCACTGTCGGTATGTAACCGGAGCGGACCTGCTGTAATGGTCCCTGTATATATGTACGTAGCTGAATAGGACAGGCTGTCATGGTCCCTGTTAGTATGTAACTGGATAGGACCTGCATTTATGGTCCATATAGGCATGTAGCCTGCTCGTACCGCTAGTCATGGTCCCTCTAAGTGTGTAACTGGATAAGACCTGCTATTGTTTGTTTGATTTCAGGTTTAACGTCCTCGACAACACTTTATAGGTAATTTTGGAGACATTGCTTCCAATTTTTGTGGGACGTATACCCGACATTGAGATGAAATGACATTTTAAGCCCTGCCGCCTAATGAATCCAATAGACTGCCTATTCGAAATTCGCAAAATTGCGGTATGTTTCCTCTGGCTTTCTTTGCCGGATCATTACAGGGTCACTGATGAGGCTTTATTAGCCGAAACTACGTAGTATGACCCATCTTCTTTCTTATGAATGTGTTCATTGCTCTTAAAGGAACTCATTTTTGATTTTTATTATAAGGATGTATGTCCGACTTGCTCCACTTTGCTTTGGCCGGCTTACACCATCTAAGCGGTTTACCGGTTTACTTTCACTCATCTGCGGTGGATTCCAGCTCTGGGTGGAAGTAGTATGCAGTCTAATCGATTTCTTCAAGCCTCGATGGGCGGGGCGGTAGGAACTGCTGTAATTATCCATGTAGGTATGTAACCTGGGCGGACCTGCTGTTATGGTTACTGTAGGTCTCTTACTGGATAGGGCCTGCCGTTATGGTCCCTGTAGGTACGTAAATGGACAAGACATGCTGTTGTGGTCCCAGTACTTATGTACCCTAAGCGGATCTGCTGTTATGGTCCCTGAAGGTATGTAACTGGAACTTGCTAGGTACGTAAATGGATAGGACTTGCTGTTATGGTCCCGGTAGGTATGTATCCTGAGCGGTCCTGCTGTTCTGGTTTCTGTAGGTATTTAAGTGTATAGGACCTGCTGTTATGGTACCCGTAATTATGTAAGCCGAGCTGACCTGCTTTTTCAATCTCTGTAGGCATGTAACCTAAGCGCGCGTGTTTTGATGGACCCTGTAGGTATATAACCTGAGCGGACCAGCTGTTATGGTCCCTGTATGTTTTAAGCAGAGCGGACCTGGTGTTATGGACCCTGTAGGTACGTAAATGGACAGGACATACTGTTATAGTCCCTGTACTTATATACCCTAAGCGGACCTGCTGTTATGGTCCCTGAAGGTATGTAACTGGAACTTGCTACCATGGTCCAAGAAAGTATCTAGCCTGATTGTCCTTGTTCGTACCGCATGTTTCAGTCCCTGTAAGTATGTAACTGGATTGGACCTGCTATAATTTTCCCTGTAGGTATGTTACCTGGACGAACCTGCGAATATGGTCCCTGTATGTAGATAGGAACTGCCTTTATGGCCCCTGTATGTACATGTATGTAGCTGGATAGGGCCTGCTGTTATGGTCCCTGTTGGTATATAACTGGATAGAACTTGCTGTTATGGTCCATGTAGGTATGTTACCTGAGCGGACCTGCTGTATTGGTCTCTGTATGTATGTTACTGGGTAGAACTTGCTGTCATGTTCCATGTAGGTATATAGCATGAGCGGTCTTGCTATAATGGTACTTGTTGGATGTAATTGGATAGGACCTGTTGTTATAGTCCCGTAGGTATCTAACTGGATAAAAATTCTGATATGTTCCCTGCTATATGTGACTGGAAAAACTGCTGTTATGCTCCCTGTACGTATGCTTCTGGAAAGGACCCGCTGTTGTTGTCCCGGTAGGTATGTAACTGGATAGGACCTGCTGTTATGCTCCTCGTAAGTATTTAACTGGATGGGACTTGCTGTTATGGTCCCGGTATGTATGTACCCTGAGCGGACCTGCTGCTCTGGTTTCTGTAGGAATGTAAGTGTATAGGACCTGCTGTTATGGTACCCGTAATTACGTAAGCCGAGCGGACCTGCTTTTTCTGTCTCTGTAGGCATTTAACCTGAGCGCACATGTTGTTGTGTTCCCTGTAGGTAAATAACCTGTGCGGACCAGCTGTTATGGTCCCTGTAGGTAATTAACCAGAGCGGACGTGGTGTTATGGTCCATGTAGGTATGTAACTGGATAGGACTTGCTGTTATTGTGCAGATATATAAACGGAAAGGACTTGCTGTTATTGGTCCTGAAGGTATTTAACTGGATAGGACTCGCTGTTGTTGTCATTTTAGGTATGTAACAGAATAGGACCAGCTGTTACGGTCCATGTAGGTATGTAACCTGAGCGGATCTGCTGTTATGATCCCTGCAGGTAGGTAACTGCAAAGACCCTTCTGTTATGATCCCTGTCATCATGTAAGCTGGTCGCATCTGCTATTATGTTACCTGTAGGTGTGTCACATGGTCAGTGTGCCTGTTACGGTCCCTTTAGGAACGTTACTGGCTAGGACCTCTGTAATTGTCCATGTAGGAATATAACCTGGGCGGACCTGCTGTTATGGTCCCTGTTGGTATGTAACTGGACATGACTTGCTGTAATGGTCGCTGAGGTATGTAACTGAATAGGATCTGCTGTTATTCTCCCTGCAGGTATGTAACCTTAGCGGAATTTCTGTTACAGTCCCTCTAGTAATATGACCTTAGCAACTCTATTTGGCCCCCGCCCATAGGGGCTTGAAGAAATATAGGGGCTGCAAGATGCTTCCACGCAGAGCTGAATCCGGCCCGCACACTAGTACTGGTAAACCGCTTAGAGGATCTAAGCCTGTCCAGGAACCACGGTGCCAGGCGGACCGTCCATGCTAATAAACCCTATTGGTTTCATTGGGCGACAGGGCTTGAGATGTGTCGGGTAAAAGTCCCACAAAATTGGAAGCAGCGTCTCCAAAATGACCTTTAAAGTGTTGACGGGGACGTTAAACCTCAAATCAAACAAATCAAACAAAGACCTTAGCAACTCTGCTGGTTTGGTCCCTTTTGCAGTGTATCTGGATTGGACCTGCTGTTATGTTCCCTTCAGGTATGTTCTCTTTAGGTGATGATCCATGTAGGTATGTTACTGGCTAGGACTTGCCGTTATGCTCCCTGTAGGTATGCAGCCGGAGCGGACCTGCTGTGATAGTACCGTATGATTGTAGCAGGACAGAACCGGCTGTTATTGTCCCTGTAGGTATGTAACTGGATAGGACCTGCTGAAATGATCCCTGTAGGTATTTAACCTGTTCGGGCCGCCTGTTATAGTCCTTTAAGGTATGTTACTGGGTAGGACCTGCTGTTATTGTCCCTGTAGGTATGTCACCTCGGCGGACCGGCTGTTATGGTCCTTGTAGGTATGTAACTGGATAGGACTTGTTGAAATGGTAATTGTATGTATGTAACTGGATATGAAATGTTGTAATGGTCCCTGTCAATTTGTAATAGGATAGGAGCTGCTGGTATGGTCCCTGTAGGTCTGTAACTGGATAGGACTTGCTATCATTGTCCCTGTAAGTGTGAAGCTTGAGCTGCCCTGCTGTTGTGATTCCTGTTAGTATGTAATTGGATAGGACCTGCTCTTCTGGTCTCTTTAATTAAGTAAGCTGAGCGGACCTGCTGGTTTGGTCCCTGTAGGTATGTTACCTTAGCTGTTATGGTCCGGGTAGTCATGTAAATGAATGGGACCCTCTGTTATGGTTTATTTCTTTATGTAAGCTGATTGGAACTACTGTTATGCTCCCTGTAGGTATGTAACCTCTTCGGACCACCTGTTATGATCCCTATAGGTTTGTTTCTGGATAGTACCTGCTGTAATTGTCTCTGTGGGTCTGTAACCTGAGCGGACCTGCTGTTATGGTCCCTGTATATAGACTTGCTGTCATTGTCGCTGCCGTATGTATGACCACCTGTTTTGCTCCCTGTAGGTATGTAATCTGAGCGGACATGCTGTTATAATCTCTGTAGGGACGTTACCTTAGCGTACCTGCTTTTATGGTCCCTGTTGTTTTGTTTGTTTGTTTGATTTGAGGTTTAACGTCCCCGTCAACACTGTAAAGGTAATTTTGGAGACGTTGCTTCCAATTTTGTTGGACTTTTACCCGACATAGAGATGAAATGACATCTCAAGCCCTGTCGCCCAATGAAACCAATAGGGTTTATTAACATGGACGGTCCGCCTCGAACCGCGGTTCCTGGACAGGCTTAGATCCTCTAAGCTGTTTACCAGTACTAGTGTGCGGGCCGGATTCAGCTCTGCGTGAAAGCATCATGCAGCCCATATATTTCTTCAAGCCCCTATGTGCTGGGGCCGCGTCCCTGTAGGTATTTGGCCGGATAAAAGCTACTGTTACGGTCCCTGTAATGATGTAAGCGGACCTGTTGTTGTGGTCCTTGGAGGTACATAACATGAGCGGACAAGCTTTTTACGGTCCCTGTAGGTATGTAACCTGAGTGGACCTGCTGTTATAGTCTCTGTAGGTATGTTAGTGGCTAGGACTTCTGTTTTGTTCCCTGCAGGTATGTACCTGGATAAGACTTGCTGTTATGCATTGTAGGTATGTAATCTACGCGGACCTGCTGTTAGGGGTCAGGTATGTAATTGGATAGGACTTGCTATGATGGTCACTGTGGGTATGTAACAGGATATGCCCTGCTGTTATGTTCCCTGTACGTATGTGACTGGATACGACCTGCTGTTATTGTAACCTTAGTGAACTTGCTGTTACAGTTCCTCTGGTAATGGTACCTAAGCCGACCTGCTGTTATGGTCCCTGTAGCAGTGTAACTGGATCGGACCTGCTGTTATCGTCCCTGTAGGTATGTAACGGGGTAGAAATTGATGTCAAATGTAACAGGATAGAACTTGATGTTATGGTCCCTGTAGCTAGATAACACGATAGGACTTGCTGTTATGGTCCTTGTAGGTAGATAACCAGAGTGATCCAGCTGTTACTGTCCCCTCAGGTTTGTAACTGGACCTGCTGTTATGGCCCGTGTAGGTATGTTACTGGTTAGGACTTGCCGCTATGGTCCCTGTAAGTATGTAACCGGAGCCGACCTGCTGTTATTGTCCCTGTTTGAATGATACAGGAAAGTACCGGCTGTTATGGTCCCTGTAGGTATATAAATGGATAGGACCTGCTGCAGTGGTCCCTGTAGATATAACCTGTTCAGGTCACATGTTATGGTCCCTTTTTGTATGTTACTGGAAACTGGATAGTACATACTGTAATTGTCCCTGTAGGTATGTAGCCTGGGCGGACCTGCTGTCACAGTCCTTGTAGGTATGTAACTGGAAAGGACTTACTCTAATGGTAATTGTAGGTGTGTAGCTGGATAGGACCTGGTCCCTGTTCGTTTATGACCCGAGCTGACCTGCTGTTATGGTCCCTGTGGGTCTATTACCGTATAGGACTTGCTGTCATGGTCGCTGTAGGTATGTAGCCGAGGCTGCCCTGATTTTGTGGTCTAGTTAGGTGTGTAACTGGATAGGACATGTTGTTATTCTACCCGCAGGTTTGTAACCTGGGCGGACATACTGTTAACGTCTGGCTGGGTATGTTACCTGAACGGACCTGCTGTTATTGTCCCTGTAGTTATGTAACTTGATATAACTTGCTGTTATTGTTCCTTTCATTATGAAAGCTGAGCGGACCTGCTGTGATACTCCCTGTAGGTATGTAACCTGTTCGGACCGCCTCTTTGGCCCCTTTAGGAATGTTACGGGATAGGACCTACTGTAATTGTCCCTTTAGGTATGTAACCTGGGCAAAACTGTTGTTATGGTCCCTGTAGGAAGACTGGCTGTCATTGCCACTGTATGTATGTACCATAAGCGGACCTTCTGTTTTGGTCCCTGTAGGCATGTAATCTGAACCGAAATGTTGTTATAGTCCCTGCAGAGACGTAACATTAGCGTACCTGCTGTTATGTTCCCTATACATATGTAACTTAATAGGACCTGCTGTTATGGTCCCGGAAATGATGTCAGTTCAGTGGACCTGCTGTTGTTGCCCCAGTAGGTATGTAACCTGTGCGGTCATGCTGTTATGGTCCCTGTAGGTATGTAACTTTCACGGACCTGCTATTATGGTCCCTGAAGGTATTTAACCTGAGCGGACCTGGGGTATGGTTCCTGTAAGCATGTAACTGGATAGGATTTGTTGTTATGTTCTTAGCCTATTGGCCATTTTGTGGGAAAGTAACTGTCCTTTTGGCTTTCTGCTGTTGATGTTTCCATTGGTTCCATTTGGGTCTGTTGTTTCATGTTTGTGTTTCTTTCCCTTTGGTGTCTCTGCTGGGAGCTGTGGGTTAATTGTATCGATTCCTGATCATTGTCTCCACTTCTATGTTGTATGTATGTTACTGGATAAAACATGTTATGTTCCTGTAGGTATATAACTGGATAGGACTTGCTGTTATTGTCCCTGCAGGTAGGTAACTGGATATAACTTGCAGTTTTGTTCCCTGTAGGTATGAAACAGCACAAGACTTGCTGTTATGTTCTATGTGTGAATTTAACTGGAAACTGTTATGTTCCTGTAGGTATGTACTTGATAGGACTTGCTGGTATTGTCCCGGAAGATATGTAAGTGAATGGGACCTGCTGTTAAGGTCCCTGTAGGTATGTAACTGAATAGGAACGGCTGTTATGGGCCCTGTAGGACCTGCTGTTATTCTCCCTGTATGTTTGTAACCTTAGCAAACCGGCTGTAACAGTCCCCGTAGGAAGGTTACCTTAGCGGATCTGCTGTTATGGTCCCTGTAGTAGTGTAACTGGATAGGACCTGCTGTTATCGTCCCTGTAGGTATGAAATTAGATTGGACTGCTCTTATGGTCGGTCCCTGTAGCTATTTAACTGGATAAGAGTTGCTGTTGTAGTATCTGAAGTATGTAACTGGATAGGAATTGCTGTTATAGTCCCTGTAGAAAGTAAACCGGAGCGGACATGTTGTTACGGTTCCTGTAGGTATGTTTCTGGATGAGACCTACTGTAATTCTCGCTGTAACCTGAGCGAACCTCCTGTTACAGTCCCTGTTGGGATATTTCTTAGGGGACCTGCTGTTGCGATCCCTGTAGCGGGATAAGACCTGCTGTTATGGCCCTTGTAATTATATAAGCTCAGCGGACCTGCTGTTGTTTTCTCTGTAGATATGTAACCGGAGCGGACCTGCTGCTAAGGTCTCTGAAGGTATTTAACATGAGGGGACCTGGGGTATTCTTCTAGTAGACATGTAACTGGATAGGACTTGCTGTTATGTTCCCTTTAGGTAGGTAACAGGATAGGACTTGCTGTTATGTTCCTGTCAGTATGTAATTGGATAGGACTTGCTGTTATTGTCCCTGCAGGTATGAAACTGGATAGAACTTTCTGTTATTGTCCCTGTAGGAATGTAAGTGAAAGGACCAGCTGTTATGGTCCCTGTAGGTATGAAATCTTTCCAGACCCGCTTTGATCCCTAAACGCATGTAACTGGGTGGGACTTGCTGTTATTCGCCCTGTAAGTATGTAACCTAAGCGGACCGGCTGTTACGGTCTGTGTAGGAATGTAGCCTTAGCGGGCCTGCTGTTAAAGTGTCTGTAGCAGTGTGCCTGGATAGGAACTGCTGTTATAGTCCCTGTAGGTATGAAACCGGATTGGACCTGCTTGTATGGTCCCGGTAGCTATTTAACTGGATGGTAATTGCTGTTATGGCGTATGCAGTATGTACCTGGATAGGCTGCTATGGTCCCTGTGGTTATGTAACAAGAAAGCACGTGCTGTTATGTTCCCTGTAGGTCGGAAACCTGAGAGGACCTGCTGTTACGTTTCCTGTAGGTATATGACTGGATTGGACTTACAGTTATCCTCGCTTTAAATATGTAACCTGAGCGAACCTGCTGTTACAGTCCTGGCAGGGATATTCCTTAGAGGACCTGCTCTTTTGGTCCCTGTAGGTATGTGACTTGATAGGACTTGCTGTTCTAGTACCCGTGACAGGATAGGAATTGCTGCTCTGGTCCCTGTAGGTACGTAACAGGATATGATTTGCTGTAATGGCCATGTAGGAAGGAAACCTGAGAGGACGTGATGTTACTGTCTCTGTAGATATTATCTTGATAGGACCTACCGTTATCCTCGCTGTAGATGTGTAACCTGAGCCAACCTGCTGTTAAGTCCCTGTAGGGTTTTCCTTAGAGGACCTGCTATTATGGTCCCTGTTGGTATGTTACCTGAACGGACCTGCTGTTATTGTCCCTGTAGTTATGTAACTTGATAGGACCAGCTGTTATAGTTCCTTTCATTTTGAAAGCTGAGCGTACCTGCTGTGATGCTCCCTGTATGTATGTAACCTGTTCGGACCGCCTCTTTGGCCCCTTTAGGAATGTTACGGGATAGGACCTACTGTAATTGTCCCTTTAGGTATGTAACCTGGGCGAACCTGTTGTTATGGTCCCTCTAGGAAGACTGGCTGTCATTGCCGCTGTATGTATGTAACATAAGCGGACCTTCTGTTTTGGTCCCTGTAGGCATGTTATCTGAACCGAAATACTGTTATAGTCCCTGTAGAGACGTAACATTAGCGTACCTGTTGTTATGTTCCCTATACATATGTTACTAGGCAGGACCTGCTGTTATGGTCACGGTAATGGTGTCAATTCAGTGGACCTGCTGTTGTTGCCCCAGAAGGTATGTAACCTGTGCGTTCATGCTGTTATGGTCCCTGTTGGTAGGTAACCTTCACGGACCTGCTATTATGGTCCCTGAAGGTATTTAACCTGAGCGGACCTGGGGTATGGTTCCTGTAAGCATGTAACTGGATAGAACTTGTTGTTATGTTCTTAGCCTATTGGCCATTTTGTGGGAAAGTAACTGTCCTTTTGGCTTTCTGCTGTTGATGTTTCCATTGGGGTCTGTTTTTTTCTGTTTCTTTCCCTTTGGTGTCTCTGATGGGAGCTGAGGGTTAATTGTATCGATTCCAGATCATTGCCTCGACTTCTATGTTGTATGTATGTTACTGGATATAACATGTTGTTATGTTCCTGTAGGTATGCAAATTGATAGGACTTGCTGTTATTGTCCCTGCAGATATGCTACTGGATAGGACCTGCTGGTCTTGATTTAGATGCTGGTATGGTCCCGGTAGGTATGTAACCTGAGGGGACATGCTGTCTTAGTCCCTGTAGTTATGTGACTGGATAGGGATTGCTGTTATGGTAACTGTAATTATGTACGCTGTTTTTGTCCCATTAGGTATGTAACCTGAGCGGATATGCTGTTATGATCCCTGTATTTATATAACCTGAGCGGACCTGCTTTTATGGTCCCTGTAGTAGTGTAACTTGATAGGACCTGCTGTTATCGTCCATGTAGGTATGAAATTAGTTTGGACTGCTCTTATGGTCGGTCCCTGTAGCTATTTAACTGGATAAGAGTTGCTGTTGCGGTATCTGAAGTATGTAACTGGATAGGAATTGCTGTTGTGGTGCCTGTAGAAAATAAACGGGAGCGGACATGTTGTTACCGTTCCTGTAGGTATGTTACTGGATGAAACCTACTGTAATCCTCGCTGTAACCTGAGCGAACCTGCTATTACAGTCCTTGTAGGGATATTTCTTAGGGGACCTGCTGTTGCGGTCCCGGACCTGCTGTTGCGGTCCCTGTAGCTGGATAAGACCTGCTGTTATGGCCCATGTAATTATATAAGCTCAGCGGATCTGCTGTAGTTTTCTCTGTAGATATGTAACCGGAGCGGACCTGCTGTTAAGGTCTCTGAAGGAATTTAACATGAGCGGACCTGGGGTATTCTACCTGTAGACATGTAGCTTGATAGGACTTATCTTCTTTCTTATGAATGTTTTCATTGCTCTTAAAGGAACTCATTTTTGATTTTTATTTGCCTTAACTGCAGCTGGTGTTGTGCCGTGTGGCGGCCGTAAAACGTCTCTCCGGACATCAACCATAGTGCAGTTTATATTTAATTTTTGGTCCTTTGAGATCAGCGTGAATATTCTGAGAAATCGGAAATAAATTATTGGTTTAGACCCATATTCTAGACAGGTTTTTAATTATTTGGATCCCATTTTGATTTATATCAGTCTTTGAATCGACTGCCTATTCGAAATTCGCAAAATTGCAGTATGTTTCCTCTGGCTTTCTTTGCCAGTTCATTACAGGGTCACTGATGAGGCTTTATTAGCCGAAACTACGTAGTATGACCCATCTTCTTTCTTATGAATGTTTTCATTGCTCTTAAAGGAACTCATTTTTGATTTTTATTTGCCTTAACTGCAGCTGGTGTTGTGCCGTGTGGCGGCCGTAAAACGTCTCCCCGTACATCAACCATAGTGCAGTTAATATTTAATTTTTGGTCCTTTGAGATCAGCGTGAATATTCTTAGAAATCGGAAATAAATTATTGGTTTAGACTCATATTCTAGACAGGTTTTAATTATTTTGACCCCATTTTGATTTATATCAGTCTTTGAATCGACTGCCTATTCGAAATTCGCAAAATTGCAGTATGTTTCCTCTGGCTTTCTTTGCCGGATCATTACAGGGTAACTGATGAGGCTTTATTAGCCGAAACTACGTAGTATGACCCATCTTCTTTCTTATGAATGTTTTCATTGCTCTTAAAGGAACTCATTTTTGATTTTTATTTGCTTTAGGTAGATAACTGAATAGGACTTGCTGTTATGTTCCTGTCAGTATGTAATTGGATAGGACTTGCTGTTATTGTCCCTGCAGGTATGTAACTGGATAGAACTTGCTGTTATTGTCCCTAAAGGAATGCAAGTGAAAAGGACCAGCTGTTAAGGTCCCTGTAGGTATGTAACTGAATCGGACCAGCTGTTATGGTCCCTGTAGGTATGTAATCTTTGCAGACCCGCTTTGATCCCTAAATGCATGTAACTGGATGGGACTTGCTGTTATTCGCCATGTAGGTATGTAACCTAAGCGGACCGGCTGTTACGGTCCGTGTAGGAATGTAGCCTTAGCGGGCCTGGTGTTATGGTCCCTGTAGCAGTGTACCTGGATATGAACTGCTGTTATAGTCCCTGTAGGTATGAAACCGGACTGGACCTGCTCGTATGGTCCCGGTAGCTATTTAACTGGATGGTAATTGCTGTTATGGCGTCTGTTGTATGTAACTGGATAGGCTGCTAAGGTCCCTGTGGTAATGTAACAAGAAAGGTCGTGCTGTTATGTTCCCTGTAGGTAGGAAACCTGAGAGGACCTGCTGTTACGTTTCCTGTAGGTATATGACTGGATTGGACTTAGTTATCCTCGCTTTAAATATGTAACCTGAGCGAACCTGCTGTTACAGTCCTGGCAGGGATATTCCTTAGAGGACCTGCTCTTATGGTCCCTGTAGGTATGTTACTTGATAGGACTTGCTGTTCTAGTACCCGTGACAGGATAGGAATTGCTGCTATGGTCCCTGTAGGTATGTAACAGGATATGATTTGCTGTAATGGCCCCTGTAGGAAGGAAACCTGAGAGGACCTGCTGTTACTGTCTCTGTAGGTATTATCTTGATAGGACCTACTGTTATCCTCGCTGTAGATATGTAACCTGAGCCAACCTGCTGTTAAGTCCCTGTAGGGATTTTCCTTAGAGGACCTGCTGTTATGGTCCCTGTTGGTATGTTAACTGAACGGACCTGCTGTTATTGTCCCTGTAGTTATGTAACTTGATAGGACCAGCTGTTATTGTTCCTTTCATTATGAAAGCTGAGCGTACCTGCTGTGATGCTCCCTGTAGGTATGTAACCTGTTCGGACCGCCTCTTTGGCCCCTTTAGGAATGTTACGGGGTAGGACCTACTGTAATTGTCCCTTTAGGTATGTAACCTGGGCGAACCTGTTGTTATGGTCCCTGTAGGAAGACTGGCTGTCATTGCCGCTGTATGTATGTAACATAAGCGGACCTTCTGTTTTGGTCCCTGTAGGCATGTTATCTGAACCGAAATGCCTTTATAGTCCCTGCAGAGACGTAACATTAGCGTACCTGTTGTTATGTTCCCTATACATATGTAACTGGGCAGGACCTGCTGTTATGGTCCCGGTAATGATGTCAGTTCAGTGGACCTGCTGTTGTTGCCCCAGAAGGTATGTAACCTGTGCGGTCATGCTGTTATGGTCCCTGTTGGTAAGTAACCTTCACGGACCTGCTATTATGGTCCCTGAAGGTATTTAACCTGAGCGGACCTGGGGTATGGTTCCTGTAAGCATGTAACTGGATAGGACTTGCTGTTATGTTCTTAACCTATTGGCCATTTTGTGGGAAAGTAACTGTCCTTTTGGCTTTCTGCTGTTGATGTTTCCATTGGGGTCTGTTTTTTTCTGTTTCTTTCCCTTTGGTGTCTCTGATGGGAGCTGTGGGTTAATTGTATCGATTCCTGATCATTGCCTCGACTTCTATGTTGTATGTATGTTACTGGATATAACATGTTGTTATGTTCCTGTAGGTATGCGAATGGATAGGACTTGCTGTTATTGTCCCCATTGGTATGCAACTGGATAGGACCTGCTGGTCTTGATTTAGATGCTGGTATGGTCCCGGTAGGTATGTAACCTGAGGGGACATGCTGTCTTTGTCCCTGTAGTTATGTGACTGCATAGGAATTGCTTTTATGGTAACTGTAATTATGTACGCTGTTTTTGTCCCATTAGGTATGTAAACCTGAGCGGATATGCTGTTATGATCCCTGTATTTATATAACCTGAGCGGGCCTGCTTTTATGGTCCCTGTAGTAGTGTAACTGGATAGGACCTGCTGTTATCGTCCATGTATGTATGAAATTAGATTGGACTGCTCTTATGGTCGGTCCCTGTAGCTATTTAACTGGATAAGAGTTGCTGTTGCGGTACCTGAAGTATGCAACTGGATAGGAATTGCTGTTGTGGTCCCTGTAGAAAGCAGACCGGAGCGGACATGTTGTTACGGTTCCTGTAGGTATGTTACTGGATGAGACCTACTGTAATCCTCGCTGTAACCTGAGCGAACCTGCTATTACAGTCCTTGTAGGGATATTTCGTAGGGGACCTGCTGTTGCGGTCCCGGACCTGCTGTTGCGCTCCCTGTAGCTGGATAAGACCTGCTGTTATGGCTCATGTAATTATGTAAGCTCAGCGGACCTGCTGTTGTTTACTCTGTAGATATGTCACCGGAGCGGACCTGCTGTTAAGGTCCCTGAAGGAGTTTAACATGAGCGGACCTGGGGTATTCTACCTGTAGACATGTAACTTGATAGGACTTGCTGTTATGTTCCCTTTAGGTAGGTAACTTGATAGGACTTGCTGTTATGTTCCTGTCAGTAAGTAATTGGATAGGACTTGCTGTTATTGTCCCTGCAGGTATGTAACTGGATAGAACTTGCTGTTATTGTCCCTGAAGGAATGCAAGTGAAAAGTACCAGCTGTTATGGTCCCTGTAGCTGGATGAGGTATTTAATCAGAGCGGACGTTGTGTTATTGCCCCTCTAGGTATGAAACTGGATAGGACTTGTTGTTGTGGTGCAGGTATTGAACTGAATAGGACTTGCTGTTGTGGTCCCTGAAGGTATGTAACATGATAGGACTTGCTGTTATTGTCCCTGCAAACATGTTAGCTGAGCGGACCGTCTGTTTTGATCCCCGTAGGTTGCAAACTGGATAGGACCTTGTGTTAAGTATATTCTGAAGCGGACTTGCTGGTTTGCTCCCTGTATATATTTATCCTAAGCGGACGTTGTGTGATGGCCTCTGTAGGTTTGAAACTGGATAAGACTTGCTGTTGTGGTGCAGGTATTTAACTGATTAGGATTTGCTGTTGTGGTCCATGGAGGTACGTAAAAGGATAGGGCTTGCTGTTATTATCACTTTACGTATGTATGTTAATAGGACCTGCTGATATGGTCCCTCTAGGTATGTTAATGAATAGGACAGGCTGTTATGGTCCCTGTAGGCATGTTACCTGAGCGGACCGTCTGTTTTGATCCCCGTAGGTTTTAAACTGGATAGGGTCTGCTGTTAAGTATATTCTGAGCGGACATGCTGTTATGGTCCCTGTAGGTATGTAACCTGAGTGGATCTGCTGTTATGGTCCCTGTAGGTATGTAGCTGGATAGACCCTGCTATTATGGTTCATGTTATTTTGTAAGATGACCGGACCTGCCCTGCTGTTATGGTCCTGTAGGTATGTAACGTGTTCGGACCGTCTGTTACGGTTCCTTTAGGTATGTTACTGGATAGGACCTGCTGTAAGCATGTTAGCTGGGCAGACCGGCTGTTATGGTCCCTGTATTATGTTACTAAATATGACTTGCTGTAATGGTCCCTGTAGGTATGTTACTGGAGAGGACCTGCTATTGTGGTCCCTGTAGGTTGATAATACGATATGACTTGCTGTTATGGGCCATGTAAGTAGATTACCTGAGCAAACGTTGTTACTGTCCCTGCAGGTATGTAACTGGGCCAAATGTTATGCTCTCTGTTAGTATGTAACCTGAGTGGACCTTGAGTATGGTCCCTGTATAATTGTAGCGGCATAGTAGAAGTAAAACAAAGATCAGGAATTGATACAATTAACTTACTCCACCCATAAAAGACACCAAAGGGAAAGAAATACAAACATTAAGCGACTAGACCATAATGGAAACCTAAACAAAGGAAGGCCATAAGGACAGTTACTTTCCCACAAAATGGCCATATGGCCATCCAAAACCAAAAGACACAAGTGATACACACAGTAAGTAACAAACAACAACATAAATAAATCGCCACAGAAGAGCCGCCTTGGAACGGTCATTGGAAGATTTCCACTGGGGGGCTTAAATCGATTTTACGTGGCCACAATCCTCGCCCTTACTTCCGTCGCGATTTAGACAAATAATTTGTTCAGTCCGCATGAAGGCCTCCTAACTCATCAGGTCTGGCTGGCATGGTGTCTGTAGGTATTTTACTGGATAGGACATGCTGTAATGATCCCTGTAGGTATGTCACCTATTCGTACCGCCTGTTATGGTCCCTTTTGGTATTTTACTGAATAGTACCTGCTGTAATTGTTACTGTAGGTATGTATCGTGAGTGGACCTGCTGTTATGGTTCTTATAGGTATGTAGCTGGATAGAACTTGCTGTAATTGTCATTGTAGATATGAAACTGGATAGGAACTGCTGTTATAGTCCCTGTAGATATGTAACTGGATAGGACCTGCTGTTATAGTCCCTGTTTTTTTTAACCCGAGCGGACATGTGGGTCTGTAACTAGATAGCACTTGCTGTCATAGTCGCTGGAGGTATGTAGCCTGAGCTGGCCAGCTGTTGTGGTCCCTGTAGGTATGTTACTGGATAGGACCTTTTGTTATGGTCCCTGTAATTATGTAAGCTGAATGGACCTGCTGATTTGGTCCCAGCAGTAATGTAACTTGAGCGGACATGCTGTTATGGGTCGGGTAGGTATGTTTCCTGAGCGGAACTGTTCCCTGTAGGTATGTTACTTGATAGGACCCGATGTTATGGTTCCTTTCATTATGTAACCTGTTCGGACCGCCTGGTATGGCCCCTTTAGGAATCTGACTGTACAGGTTTGGTTTAGTTTCATATGAGGTTTAACATCCCGTCAACACTGTATAGGCCATTTTGGAGACGTTGCTTCGAACTTTGTGGGACTTTGACCCGACATTTAGAAGGAATGACATCTCAAGCCCTGTCGCCCAATGAAATCAATAGGGTTTATAAGCATGGACGGTCCGACTCAAACCGCTCTGCCTGGCAGGCTTAGATCCTCTAAGCGGTTTACCAGTACATGTGCTTGGTCGGTTTCAGCTCTGCGAGGAAGCACCATGCAGCCAATCTATTTCTTCAGGCCTCGATGGACGGGGGCGCGTGACTGTACAGGATTTGCTCTAATTGAAACTGTAGGTATGTATCCTTGGCGGACCTGCTGTTATGGTTTCTGTAAGTAGACTTGCTGTCATTGTTGCTGCAGGTATATAACATGAGCGGACCTGCTGTTTTAGTCCCTGTAGGTATGGAATCTGAGCGGACATGCTGTTATTGTATCCGTAGGGACGTTACATTAACGCACCTGCTGTTATGGTCCCTTTAGGTATGAAACTGGATAGGACCTGCTATTATGGTCCCTGTAATGATGTAAGCTCAGCGGATCTGCTTTTGTCCCTGTGGGTATGTAACCTGAGTGGACAGGCTATCATGGTACCTAAAGGTATGTAACCTAAGCGGACCAGCTGTTATGGTCAGTGTAGGTATGTTACCTGAGCGGACATGGGTTATAGTCCCTGCAGGTATGTTTTTAGATAGGACTTGCTGTTATGTTTCCTGTATGTATATAACTGGATAGGACTTGTTGCTATGTCCCTGCAGGTATATAACTGGATAGGACTTGCTGTTATGTTCCCTGTAGGTATGAAACAGGATAGAACTTGCTGTTATTTTCCCTGTAGGTATGTAAGTGGAAAGGACCAGCTGTTATGGTCCCTATAGGTATGTAATTGAATATGACCGGCTGTTATGAACCCTGTAGGTATATAAACTGAGCGGACCTGAATTTATTGCCCTTGTTTGTATGTAACTGGGCAGGACCTGCTGTTATTCTCCCTGTAGGTATGTAACCTGAGCGGGGCGGCTGTTACTGTCCCTGTAGGAATGTTACCTTAAGGAATGTTCCCTGTAGGAATGTTACTGTCCCTGTAGGAATGTTACCTTAGCGGGCTTGCTGTTATAGTCCCCGTAGCAGTGTAACAGGATACTATCTGCTGTTTTCGTCCTTGTAGGTAGGCATCTGGATTGGGCCTGCACGTATGGTCCCATTAGCTATTTTACTGGATCGGATTTGCTGTTATTGTATCCGAAGTTATATAACTGGATAGGAACTGCTGTTATGGTCCCTGTAGGTAGGAAATCTGAGCGGACTTGTTGTTACCTGTTGTTACGGTCCCTGTAGGTATGTTATTGGATAGTACTGTTATTCTCCTTGTAGATGTGTAAACTAAGCGGACCGCCTGTTATGGTTTCTTTAGGAATATTACTGGATAGTCCTGCTATAATTGCCCATGTATGACTCCTGAGCGTTTCTGCTGTTATGGTCCCTGTAGGTATTTAACATGAGCGGACTTGGGATATGGTCCCTGTAGGTATGTTATTAGACAAGACTTGCTGTTATGTTCCATATAGGTTATAACTGGATAGGACTTGATGTTATGTCCCTGCAGGTATGTTACTGGATAGGACTTGTTGTTATGTTCCCTGTAGGTATGCAACAGGATAGGACTTGCTGTTATTGTCCGAAATGTAATTAGATAGTCGAATGTAATCTGAGCGGACCACCTGTTATGGTCCCATTACGAATGTTACTGGATAGGACCTGCTGTTATTGTCCCCGAATGTACAACTCCTGAGCGGACCTTCTGTTATGGTCCCTGTAGGTATTTAACCTGAGTGCTGGGATATGGTCCCTGTTATAGGATAGGAATTGGTGTTATGTTCTATGTAGTTATATAACTGGATAGGAGTTGATGGTATGTCCCTGCAGGTATGTAACGGGATAGGACCTGCTGTTATGGTTCCTGTATGTATATAACTGGATAGGAACTGCTGATTTGGTCCCTATACGTATATAACCTGAGCGGCCCTGCTGCAATGGTCCCTGTGGGTACGTAACTAGAAAGCACATGCTGTCATGGTCCGTGTAGGTATGTAGTCTGAGCTTTCTAGCTGTTATGGACCCTGTAGGTATGTAATTGGATAGGACATGTTGTTATAGACCCTACAGATATTTTACTGAATAGGACTTGCTGTTATGTTCCCTGAAGGTATGTATCCTGAGTGGACCCGCTGTTATGTTCACGCTAGTTATGTAACTGGATAGGACCTGCTGATACGGTCCCTGTAGGTAAGTTGCTGGATAGGACTTGCTGTTGTTGTCCCCGTAGGTATGTTACTGGATATGACCTGTTGTTATGGTCTCTGTAGGTATTTTACTGAATAGGACTTGCTTTTATGGTCCCTGTAGGTGTGACCTGGGCGGACCTGCTGTAATGGTACCCTTATGTATGTTACTAGATAAGACCTGCTGTTATGGTCCCTGTAATAATATTAGCTGAGCGGACCTGTCCCATTTTGTCCCTGTATGTATGTAACCGGAGCGGACATGGCGTTAAGATCACTGTATGTATGTAACCTGACTAGACATGGCGTTAGGGTCCAAGTGTGTAACTGGATTGAACCTGCTGTTACAGTCCCTGTAGGTATGAAACTGGATATGACCTGCTTTTATGGTCCCTGTAGGTATGTTACTGGATAGGGCTCATCGGAGTCTAAATGTTGGTTTTCTTTTGCTCCAGCATTTCAGTGGTTTCTTGCTGTCGAGTCCTCACCGTTGTCTCACCTCTGTGGTTCTTTGATTTCTGTGTTCACGGAGATGTTGCACTGATGAGTTAGGAGGCCTTCATGCGGACTGAACAAATTATTTGTCTAAATCGCGACGGAAGTAAGGGCGAGGATTGTGGCCACGTAAAATCGATTTAAGCCCCCCAGTGGAAATCTTCCACTGACCGTTCCAAGGCGGCTCTTCTGTGGCGATTTATTTATGTTGTTGTTTGTTACTTACTGTGTGTATCACTTGTGTCTTTTTATTTTTGGATGGCCATATGGCCATTTTGTGGGAAAGTAACTGTCCATATGGCCTTCCTTTGTTTAGGTTTCCATTATGGTCTGGTCGCTTAATGTTTGTATTTCTTTCCCTTTGGTGTCTTTTATGGATGGAGTAAGTTAATTGTATCAATTCCTGATCTTTGTTTTACTTCTACTTTGTTGTTATTATTCCCTTTGATGTTATCGTCCTGTAGGTATGTAACCCAGGGGATCTGCTGTTATGTTCCCTGTAGGTATCTTATTGGATAGGACCTGCTGTTAATTGTATAAGCCTGGCGGACTCGCTGTAGGTATGTAACCTGAACGGCAATGCTGTTATGGATGGCCGCTGTAGAATGTCACCTGGGCGTATCTGCTGTTATGGTCCCTATAGTTATGTGACATGTTAGGACCGCCTGTTAAGGTCCCTTGAGGGATGAAATTGGATAGGATTTACTGCTATTGCCCATGTAAGTATTTAAATGAATAGGACTGAGCAGACCTTCTGTAATGGTCCCTGTAGGTATGTAACTGGATAGGACCGGCTGTTGTGGTCCCTGTAGGTATGTAAACTTAGCGGACTGTGTTATGGTCCCTGTACGGAGGTAACTGGATAGGACCTTCTGTTATGCTCCCTGTTTTTATGTAACCTGAGCCGACAAGCTGTTAGAGATCCTGTATAAATGTTACCTTAGCGGGCCTGCTATTGTGGTCCCTGAAGCAGGGTAACTGGATACGACCTTTTGTTATTCTTCCTCTAGATATGTTACTGGATTGGACCTGCTGTTATGGTCCCTGTAAGTGTGTAACTGGGTAGGAATTGCTGTCATTGTCCCTGTAGGTATGTAACAGGATATGACTTGCTGTTATGGTTCCTGTAAGTATGTAACTGGATAGGAATTGCTGCTATTTTCCTTGTAGATATCTAATTGGATAGAACCTACTGTTATTCTCCCTCCAGATATGTAACTTGAGCGGACCTGCTGTCAAAGTCCCTGTAGGGATGTTACCTCAGTGAACCTGCTGTTATTGTCCCTGTAGGAATGTAACCTGAGTGGACCTGCTGTTATGGTCCACGTAAGTATGTAACTTGATAGGACTTGACTGCTATGGTCCCTGTGCGTATGTAACCTGGGCGGTCATGCTTTTATAGCCCCTGTTTTTATGTTGCTGGAGAGAACCGACTGTTAAGTATCCCTGTAGGTATATGTTTATGGATAGGGCCTGTTGTAATTGTCCCTGTAGGTATGTAACCTTGGTGGACCTGTTATTATGGTTCCTGTAGGTATGTGACTAGATAGGACTTGCTGTAATGGTCCCTGTACGAATGTAACTGGGTAGAACCTGCTGTTATGGTTCCTGTAGGTATTTAACTGAAAAGGATTTGCTGTTATGGTCCCTACTGGTATGTAACTTGAGCAGATCTGCTGTTTAGGTCCCTTCAGGTATGTAACTGGACAGGGCCTGCTGTCATTGTGATTGTATGAGCTGAGGGGACTTGATGCTTAGGTCCGTGTTGGTATGTAACCAAAGCGGATATGCTGTTATGGTCCCTGTAGGTTTATAACTTGAGCGGACCTGCTGTTAAGTTCGCTGTAGGTATGTAAATAGATACTTCCTGCTGTTATGGTCCCTGTCATTGTGTTAGCTGAGAAGACCTTCTGTTATTGTCCCGGTAAGAAGATAAACTGTTCGGACCGCCTGTGCTGGTCCTTTAGGAATATTACTTGATAGGACCTGCTATAATTGTCCCTTTAGGTATGTAACCTGGACGGACGTGCTGTTATAGTCCTTGTATGTAGAATAGCTGTTATTATCCCTGCATGTACATGAGCGGACCTGCTGTTATAGTCCATGTAGGGACGTTACCTTAATGATCTTGTGGCTTTTTGTTCAGCATGGGATGACTCAGCGCGTTTCACTGTCGAATCCTCATCCTTGTGTCAACTTGGCTTTAATTGTGATTTGTTTACAGAGTTGATTCACTGATGAGATAGAAAACCTTCACGTGAACCAAACAAATACTTTGTTGAACCACAGTGAAAGTGAGGGTGAGGGCTGGGATCCCGTAAAGTTAACTTAAACCCACTAGTAGTTTTACTTACCGTTCCAATATGGTCTGTAAAAGTTTTATCCAGTGGAAGCAAGGAATACACCACAGAACAGGAAAATATTAAGTGTACATGTACACCCCTATTCCTCCTCGATCCCAGACACTGCCACGTAGTCAGTCAAATGCTGCAGTAATTCTGACAATCCTGACAATGACTTCATGTAAACTAAGCGGACCTTGCAGGAATTTTATCTCAGCGGGTCAGAAATTGTGATCTTCATAGGCATGTAAACTACGTATGTTTGCTGTCATGGTCACGATAGGTGTATACACTAAGCAGTAATACTATTGTTTGCCAAAATCATGTGCACATGGCTGCTTGAAGCCATTGTCAAATGGACCAAACGCTGTGCTCAAACAACAAGAACCATGCGCAAATCGCGAGCTGTTTGAAAAGTAGAAGTAAAACAAAGATCAGGAATCGATACAATTCACTTACTCCACCCATCAAAGACACCAAAGGGAAAGATGCATTTTGAGCTTTTGATATCACCAGACGGGCCTTGCTTTGTTTACGTAACTATGAGCGACGTAACGTTATCGCCCTGAACGTAGCAATTTAGCGGTCTATGATGATGTCAGATGGTTAAAGCGCAACATCGTCATTGTAAACAACATTCTGAACTAACCGCCATATTGGTATACCGGTCGCATTTGAAGAATTTATATGGAATTTTGGGGCATTTTTGTGCCCATTTGGCGTTGGAGTCGTACGTTATGCAAGAACAACAATAACCAGTGGTAATTTCATAGCATTAATATTTGCCGGATCCCTCGTAAGATATTTGAACATTCGACCTGGCGGCCTCAAAGAGCTTCCTCCGGACCCGGCAAATGTAAAAGAGCAAGTAGAAAGAAATTTAAGAAAATTTTAGTATGAAGCACGGTGAAAACATGTGCAAAGAGGGTCGTTTTATTGAAAACCGCATGAAAGATTCCCATTCGTTCTTAAGTTATGCTGTTTTATATATGATACACACCTATTTTCCTCTAAGAGTAACCTCCCTTGAATTTTCTTTGATTTTAACCCCCCCAACGCAATATTCTGTGATGTCTTAGTGGCTTTAAACTTTTTCAAAATAATTCTAAACTAATACATTATGGTCCCTGTAGGTAAGCAACTGGATAGGACTTGATGTTATGGTCATATAGGTATGTAACTGGGTATGACTTGAGCGGACCTGTTATGGTCCATGTACGTACATATCTGGATAGGACCTGCTGTTATTCTCCCTGTAGGTATCTAAGCTAAGCCGACCGGCTGTTAAAACCCTGTATAAATGTTAAATTAGCGGAGCTGTTGTAATGGTCTCTGTACATGTAGGCATGTAACTGGTTTGGACCTGCTATTATGGTCCCTGCAGGTATGTAACTTGAATGGATTTGCTCTTATGGTGGCTGTAGCTGTTATGGAAACTGTATGTGTGGAGCTGAATAGAACCGACTGTTATGCTCCCTGTAGGTTTGTAATTGGCTATGACCTGCTTTTATGGTCCCTGTCGATATGTAACCTGTTAGGACAACCTATTATGGCCCCTTTATATATGTTACCCGATAGGCCATGCTGTAATTATCCCTGTAGATATGTAAACTTGGCGGACCTGTTCTTATGGTCCCTGTTGGTATGTAACTGGATAGTATCTCCTGTTAATGCCCCTTTAGCTACGTACCTGGATAGGACCTGCTGTTATGGTACCTGTACGTTTTTAACCTGAGCAGACCTGCTGTTATAATCTCTGTAGGTCTTTAACTGGATATGACTTGGTGCCATGGTCCCTGTAGGTGTGTAGCCTCAGCGGTCTTGCTGTTATGGTCCCTGTACGTATGGAACTGGATAGGACCTGCTGTTATGGTCCCTGTAATTATGTAGGCCGAGCTAACCTGCTATATTGGTCCAAGCAGGTATGTTTCCTGAGCAGACCTGCTGTAATGGTCACTGTAGGTATGTAACCATATAGGACCTGCTGTAATGGTTCCTGTCATTATGAAAGCTGAACGGACCTGCTTTTATGGCCCATGTAGGTACGTGACATGCTAGGACCGCCTGTTATAGTCCCTTTAGGAATGTTACTGGATAGGACATGCTGTAATTGTCCCTGTTGTTATGTTACCTGGGTGGACCTGCTGTCATTGTCCCTGTAGGTATGTAATATGAGCGGTGTTTAGCTTTTCTGCTGATATGGTTCCTGTGGTAGCGTCACTGGATAGAGTCTACTGTTATGGTCCCTGTAAATATGTAAGCTGAGCGGACATGCTGTTATGGTACCTGTAGTTAGGAAACATGAGCAGATCTGCTGTTATGTTCCATGTAGGTATTTAAATGGAGAGAACTTGCTGTTATGGACCCTGTTGGTATGCAACTGGATAGGACTTGCTGTTATGGTGAGAAGGTATGTAACTGGCTATGACTTTAGCGGGCCTTTTATGGTCCCTGTACGTATATGACTGGATAGGTTCTGCTGTTATTCCCCTGTAGGTATGCAGCCTATGCCGAACGGCTGTTACAGTCCTTGTAGGAATGATACCCTATCGGGGCTGCTGTAATTGTCAACGTAGGTATATAACTGGATTGGACCTACCATTATGGTGCCTGTACATGCAGGTTATAACTGACATGGAAATGCTCTTACGGTCGCTGTAGGTATGTAAATGGATAACGCAGTGGTTAACGCGTTCGACTCATGGTCGAGAAGTTGTGCGTTCGAATCCGGCACCCGTTATCGAGGTGTGTTCTTGGGCAAAACACGTAAAGACACTGCCTCACTCCACCCAGGTATAAATGGGTAGCAGTGGTGTGATAGTCACTGCCTCTCTCTCTCGAGCGTGAAAACATCCGGAATGAGTGTTCGAGAGCGATTAAATAAGCTTGAGGCTTCCATCGCAATCGAACTTAAATAAATAAGTATAATCTAAATGGAATTGCTGATTTGGTCCATGTAGTTATTAAAAGAATATGCTTTGGTGTTATTTGCTCTACGGAAGGGTAACCTAACTGACCCGCCATAACGGTCCCTGTAGGTATATAACTGAATAGGACCTGCTGTTAGTCTCCATGTAGGTATTTAAACTGAGCTGGCCTGCTGTTATAGTCACTGTAGGCTGACCTGCTGTAATGTTCCCTGTAGGTATGTAGCCTGAGCGGACTTGCTGTTATGGTCCCTGTGAGTATGTAGCTGAATAGAACTTGCTGTCGAGTCCACTATCGGTATGTAGACTGTGTGTAGCTGGATTGAACCGTCTGTTATGGTCCCTGTAGGTATGTAACTGGATAGGACCTGCTGTTATAGTCCCTGTCGATATATAAAATAGAAGTGAAGGCGATGATCAAAAATCGATACAATTAACCCACGGCTCCAATCAGAAACACCACGGTAAAGAAACGCAAACATGAAACAACTAGACCCTAATGGAAACATCACTAGCGGAAAGCCAAAAATACAGTTACTTTCCCACAAAATGGCCAATTGGCTATCCAAAGCAAAATAATATAAGCAATACACACACTCAAAGACAAGCCATAACAAAAATAAACCACGACAGAAGAACTGCCTTGGAGCCGTCAGTGAAAAGAATTCAACTAGGGGGCTTAAATCGAGACGTTGCTTCAAATTTTGTCGGACTTTTACCCGACATTGCGATCCCTGCCGTCCAATGACACCAATAGTGTTTATAAGCATGGATGGGCCGACACGCACCACTTTGCCTGGTCAGGCTTAGATCCTCTAAGCGGTTTTGCCAGTACTCGTGCGCGGGTCGGTTTCAGCTCTGCGTGGAAGCAGCCCATCTATTTCTTCAAGCTCCGATGGGCGGGGGGCATCTATGGCTAAGTAATAGAATCAGCAGGTATGCCTGAGGCTGCGGCTTCGAACAAGCAGGCGCGTCTGGGGTTTAGGCTCCCAATCAGCAGTTTTGTCTGAGGCAGTCGCTCCGAGCAAGCAGGCATGTCCGATGCAGTGATGTTGAGCAAACAGATATATCTAATGCCTTCGCGACGAGCAATACAGTATTTGTGTGGCAGTGGCAATAATTCATTAGATATGACAATTGTAGTGGCATCGAGCAACCAAGTACGTATTAGGCAGTGACACTGACCTATCAGTTATGACTGAGGCATGGCACTGAACTAACGAACATGTCTGAGCCATTTTGGCAACGACACTGCAGGCATGTCTGTGTCAGTGGAACCGTGCCAGCAGGCATGCCTTAGGTAGTGGCATCTAATGAGCGAACATGCACGTCTGTGGCTTAGGCGCCGAATCAGTAGTTATGTATCAGACAGTTGCTCCGAGGCAGCAGGCCTGTTTAAGTCAGTCAGTTTGAGCCAGCAGGCATGTCCGATGCTTTGGCACCGAGTAATTAAGTATGTTTGGTTGCAGTGGCGCTACGCCTATTGACATGTCAGTGGCAGTGACATCGAACAACCAGGTACGCTTGAGGCAAAAGCACTGATACATAGTTTATGTCTGAGGCAGTGGCATTGAGCCAGCGGGAATGTCGTAGCCATTTGCAATGATCCTGCAGGTATGTCTGAGGTAGTGGAACCGAGCCAGCAGACATGTCTGAGGCAGTGGCACCAAGGCAGCAGGCACGACTTTAGCTTAGGCACCGAAACATCAGTTATGTCTGAGGCAGTGGAACTGACCGAACGTGCATGTCTTAGCCAGTGTGATGCAGCAGTATCAAACCAGCATGGACGTCTGTGGCTTTGGCACCGAATCAGCCATTTCGTCTAAGGCAGTGGGCGCGAGTGAGCAGGCATGTCAGAGGAACTGACTTATAGCCACCAGACATGTCTGATGCCTTTCCAGCGATCCATAAAATATTTGTGTGGCAATGACACTGAATCATTAGGCATGCCATTCACAGTGGCATCGAACAACCCGGTACATGTTAGGCAGTGGCACTGGTTCGTTAGTTTAGCATCAGGCAGTGGCACTGAATCAGGGAGAATGTCTCAGCCAGTGACGACGACCCAGCAGGTATCTTTGAGGCAATGGAACCGAGCCAGCAGAGATGTGGAACCGAACCATGGGCACGCCTGAGGTTTAGGCTCTGAATCAGCAGTCATGTTTCAGGCAGAGGCACCGAGCCAGCAGGCAAGTATATGTCTTAGACACCGAATCAGCGGTTATATCTGAGGCAGCGGGACCCAGCCAGCAGGAGCATCTGTGGTTGAGGTGCGGAATTACAAGTTATGACTGAGGCAGCGGTTCCGAGTCAGCAGGCGCGTGGCTTAAACGCCGGATCAGCAGTCATGTCTGAAGCAGTGGCGCCAGCCAGCAGGCACGTCTTTGGCTTAGGCACCGAATCAGCATACTTGTCTGATGCACTGCCACCGATTAATAACGTGTTTGTGTGACAGTCACAGTGGCATCGAGCAACCAGGTACGTTAATTGCAGTGGCACAAATCCATCAGTTTAGCCTGAGGCAACGACACTGAGCCAGCGTGCTTGTGTCAGCCAGTGACAAGGGACCCTGCAGGTATCTCTAAGGCAGTGGAACCGAGCCTGCAGGCATGTCTGTGAAAGTGACAGGTACTTTGTGGCTTGAGCACCGAATCAGCAGTTATGTCTGAGGCAGTAGCAACGAGCCAACAGGCACGTCTATGGCATAGGCACCGAATCAACAGTTATATCTGAGGCAGCGGGACCGAGCCAGCAGGCAGACCTATATCTTAGACAACGAATCAATAGTTATGTCTCAGTAGGCGGGACCGAGCACCCAGGCGCGTCTGCAGTTTAGACAAGTAATCAGCAGTTATGTCTGAGACAGCGGGACAGAGGCATCAGGAGCGTCTGTGGTTTAGACAAGAAATCAACAGTTATGAATGAGGCAGCGGGACCGAGGAAGCTGGCCCGTCTGTGGCTTAGGCACCGTATCAGCAGTTATGTCTGAGGCAGTGACACCGAGTCAGCAGGCATGTCCGAGATAGAGAATTTGATGCCTGATGCCTTGGCACCGAGCCTTAAAGTATTTATGTGGCAGTGGCACTAATAAAAAGGCGTGACAGACACAGTGACATCGAACAACTTCTGAGGCATTGGAACGGATCTATCAGTTAGGTCGGACGCAGTGGCACTATGCAAGTGTGCATGTCTGAGCGAGTTGCAACGACCCTGCAGGTATGTCTGAGGCACTGGAACTTAGCCAGCAGGCATGCCTGGGGCAGTGTCACCGAGCCAGCAGTCGCGTCTGTGGCATAGGCACCGAATCAGCAGCAGTCAAGTCTCGGCAGCGGTACCGAGCCAGCAGTCACGTCTGTGGCTTAGGCATCGAATCAGCAGTTACGTCTGAGGCAGTGACACCGAGCCACCAGGCCTGTCTGAGGCAGTAACGTTTATCCAGCAGACATGTCTGATGCCCTGCCACCGATCTATTAAGTATCTGTGTGGCAGTGATTCATGACAATGGCTGAGGCATCAAGCGGCCAGGTACATCTGAGGCAGTGGCCCTGATACAACAGTTTAGTCAAAGACAGTGGCACGGAGCCAGCGAGAATGTCTCAGCCAGTCAGCAATGGAACCGAGCTACCAGACATGGCCGAGGCAGTGGCATTGAGCCAGTAGGCATGTAAGTGGGAAAGGCACCGAATTAGCAGTTATGTCAGAGGCATCGGCATCCATCCAGCAGACACGTCTGTGGCTTAGGCGCCGAATCAGCAGTTATATCTGAGGCAACGAAACCGAGCCGGCAGGCATGTCTATTGATTAGGCACTGGAGGAAGCGGGACCGAGCCAGTAGGTGCGTCTATGGTTAAGTCAAGGAATTAGCAGTTACGACTGAGACAACGGTACAGAGGCAGCAGGCGCGTCTGTGGTTTCGGCACCGAATCAGCAGTAATGGCACAAACCTTTGGTTATTTATGTGACATAACAAAAGCAATGGCATCGAGCAGCCAGGTACCTCTGGACATTGGCACTGATCCATCAGTTATATCTGAAGCTGTCAAACTGAGCCAGCGCCCATGACTGAGCAAGTAGCAACGAGCCTGCAGGTATGTCTAAGGCAACGAACCGTGCCGACAGGCATGTCTGTGGCAGTGGCACCTAATAAGCATGCATCTCTTTAGCTTAGGCACCGGATCAGCAGCTGTGCTAAAGACAGCGGCACCGACAGAGCAGGCGCGTCTGTGGTTTAGGCTCTGAATAAGCAGTTCTGTCTTAGGCAGCGGCACTGAAATATTGACGCCCCTAAGCCTCAGATGGGCCGACTGTACAAGGCATTAGACATGTTTGCTTGCTCACAGTCACTGCCTCAAACATGCCTGCTGGCTCGGAGCCACTGTCACGGACAAAACAGCTGATTCGGTGCCTAAGCCACAGAGACACCTGCTGGGCAAGACGTTATACATGTCTGCTTGCTCAACGTCACTGCCTCGAAAATGCCTGCCTCAGACAAAACAGCTGATTTGGAACTTAAACAACAGATGCGCCTGCTGGATCGGTGCCGCTGCCGCTGCCGCAGGCATATCTATTGATTCGGTGCCTTAGCCATTAGCCAGCTAGCTAGGCGAAACTGCTACAGACATTCCTTTGGAAGTGGCACAGAGCCAGCAGGCAGGTCTTTGGCATAGGTACCGAATCACAAGTTATGTCGGAGGCAGCGGCACCGGGCCAGCATGCACTTTTATGGCTTAGGCACCGAATCAGCAGTTATATATGAGGCAGCGGAGCCGAGCCAGAAGGATTGTCTATTGTTTAGGCATTGGAGGAAGCGGGACCGAGCCAGCTGGCGCTTCTATGGTTTAGGCAATGAATTAACAGTTATGACTGAGACAACGGTACAGAGGCAGCAGGCGCGTCTGTATCAGCAGTAATGGCACATAACCATTGATAATTTATGTGACATAACAAACGCAATGACATCGAGCAGCCAGGTACCTCTCAGGCATTGTACTGATCAATCAGCTATATCTTAAGCTGTCGCACTGAGCCAGCTCTCATGACTGAGCCAGTAGCAACGAGCCTGCAGGTATATCTAAGGCAATGGAACCGTGCCGACAGACATGTATGTGGCAATGGCAACTAACTAGCATGCATCTCATTAGCTAAGGCACCGAATCAGCATTTGTGCCAAAGGCAGCGGCACCGACCGAGCAGGCGTTTCTGTATCTGTGGTTTAGGCTCTGAATAACGAGTTCTGTCTATGGCAGCGGCACCGAATTATAGACGCACCTAAGGCATTAGACATGCCTGCTAGCTAGGCGCCACTGCTTCAGACATTCCTTTGGAAGTGGCACAGAGCCAGCAGGCAGGTCTGTGGCTTAGGCACCGAATCAGCAGTTATGTCGGAAGCAGCGGTACTGAGCCAGCATGCACGTCTATGGCTAGGCGCCGAATCAGCAGTTTTATCTGAGGCAGCGGAACCGAGCCAGCAGGCCTGTCAATTGCTTAGTCACTGGAGGAAGCGGGACCGAGCCAGTAGGCGTGTCTATGGTTTAGGCAAGGAATTAGCAGTCATCACTGAGACAACAGTACAGAGGCAGCAGGCGCGTCTGTGGTTTGGGCACCGAATCAGCAGTGATGGCACCAAACCATTGATTATTTATGTGACATGACAAAAGGCTTAGGCACCGAATTAGCAGCTGTGCCAAAGGCAGCGGCACCGACAGAGCAGGCGCGTCTGTCGTTTTGCCTCTGAGTAACCAGTTCTGTCTGAGGCAGCGGCACCGAATTATAGAAGCGCCTAAGCCTCAGATGGGCCGAGTGGACAAGGCATTAGACATGTTTGCTTGCTCAAAGTCACTGCTTAAAACATGCCTGCTGGCTCGGAGCCACTGCTACAGACAAAACAGCTGATTTGGTGCCTAAGCCACAAACACGCCTGCTGGGCAAGACGTTATACATATCTGCTTGGTCAACGTCACTGCCTCGGAAATGCCTGCCTCAGACAAAACACCTGATTTTACACTATAACCACAGATGCGCCTGCTGGATCGGTGCCGCTGCCGCAGGCATATCTGTTGATTCGGTGCCTAAGCCATAAAAATGCCCTGCTAGCTAGGCGCCACTGCTTCAAAGATTCCTTTGGAAATCGCACAGAGTCACCAGGCTGGTCTGTGGCTTAGGCACCAAATCAGCAGTTATGTCGGAGGCTGCGGCGCCTAGTCAGCATGCACGTCTATGGCTTAAGCACCGAATCAGCAGTTATATCTGAGGCAGCGGAACCGAGCCAGCAGGCATGTCTATTCCTTAGGCACTAGAGGAAGCGGGACCGAGCCAGCAGGCGCGTCCATGGTTTAGGCAAGTAATTCGCAGTTATGACAGAGACAACGATACAGAGGCAGCAGACACGTCTGTGGTTTAGGCACCGAATCAGCAGTAATGGCACCAAACCATTGATTATTTATGAGACATGACAAACGCAATGGCATTGAGCAGCCAGGTACCTCTGAAGCTTTGGTACTGATCCATCAGTTATATCTGAAACTTTCACAATGAGCCAGCGGGCATGCCTGAGACAGTAGAGTAGCAACGAGCCTGCAGGTTTGTCATTAGCAATGGAACCGTGCCGACAGGCATGACTGTGGCAGTGGCGCCTACCTAACATGCATCACATTAGCTAAGGCACAGGATCAGCAGTTGTGCCAAAGGCAGCGGCGCCGACCGACCGAGCAGGCGCGTCTGTGGTTTAGGCTCTGAATAAGCAGTTCTGTCTGAGGCAGCGGCACTGAATTATAGACGCCCCTGAGCCTCAAATGGGCCGACTGGACAAGGCACTAGACATGTTTGCTTGCTCAATGTTACTGCCTCAAACATGCCTGCTGGCTCGGAGCCACTGCCACAGACGAAACAGCTGATTCGGTGTCTAAGCCACAGCCACGCCTGCTGGGCAAGACGTTATACATGTCTGCTTGCTCAACGCCACTGCCTCGGAAATGCCTGCCTCAAACAGCTGATTTGCAACTTAAAGCACAGATGCGCATGCTGGCTGTGAGCCGCTGCCGCAGGCTTATCTGTTGATTTAGTGCCTATGCCATAGACATGCCTGCTAGCTAGGCGCCACTGCTTCAGACAATCATTTGGAAGTGGCACATGGCCAGCAGGCAGGTCTGTGGCTTAGGCACCGAGTCAGCAGTTATGTCGGAGGCAGCGGCACCGAGCCAGCATGCACGTCTATTGCTTAGGCACCGAGTCAGCAGTTATGTCTGAGGCAGCGGAACCGAGCCAGCAGGCATGTCTATTGTTTAGGCACTGGAGGAAGCGGGAGCGAGCCAGTAGGAGCGTCTATGGTTTAGGTACCGGGTCAACACTAATGGCACCAAAGCAATTGATTATTTATGTGACATGATAAACACAATGGCATCGAGCAGTCAGGTACCTCTGAGGCCTTGGCACTGATCCATCAGTTATACCTGAAGCACTCGCACTGAGCCAGCGCGCATGTCTGAGCCAATTGCATCGAGCCTGCAGATGTATCTAAGGCAATGGAACCGTTCCGACAGACATGTATGTGGCAGTGGCACCTAACTAGCATATATCTCTTTAGCAGAGGCACCGACTGAACAGGAGCGTTTGTGGTTTAGGCTCTGAATAAGCAGTTCTGTCTGTGCCGAATAATAGACGAGCCTAAGCCTCAGATGGGCCGACTGGACAAGGCATTAAACATGTTTGCTTGCTCAAAGTCACTGCCTCAAACATGCCTGCTGGCTCGGAGCCACTGTCACAGATAAAACAGCTGATTCGCTGCCTAACCCACAGACACGCCTGCTCGGCAAGATGTTATACATGTCTGCTTGCTCAGCGTCACTGCCTCGAAAATGCCTGCCTCATTCAAAACAGCTGATTTGGAACTTTAACCACAGCTGCGCCTGCTGGATCGTTGCCCCTGCCGCAGGCATATCTGTTGATTTGGTGCCTAAGCCATAGACATGACTGCTAGCTAGGCACCACTGCTTCAGACATCCCTTTGGAAGTGGAACAGATCCAGCAGGCAGGTCTATGGCTTAGGCACCGAATCAACAGTTATGTCGGAGGCAGCGGCACCGAACCAGCATGCGTGTCTGTGGCTCAGGCACCGAATCAGCAGTTATATCTGTGTCTGCAGAACCGAGCCAGCAGGCATGTCTATTGCTTAGGCACAGGAGGAAGCTGGACCGAGCCAGCAGGCGCGTCTATGGTTTATGCAAGGAATTAGCAGTTATGACTGAGAAAACGGTATAGGGACGGCAGGCGCGTCTGTGGTTTAGGCACCGAATCAGCAGTAATGGCACCAAACCATTGATTATTCATGTGTTATGACAAAAGCAATGACATCGAGCAGCCACGTACCTCTGAGGCATTGGCACTGATCCATCGGTTATATCTGAAGCTGTAGCACGGAGCCAGCGCGCATGCCTGCATAAGCCAGTAGAAACGAGCCTGCAGGTATGTCTAAGTCAATGGAACCGTGCCGATAGCATGTCTGTGGCAGAGGCACCTAACTAGCATGCATCTCGTTAGCTTAGGCACCGAATCAGCATCTGTTCCAAAGGCAGCGGCACCGTTCGAGCAGGCGCGTCTGTGGTTTAGACCCTGAATAAGCAGTACTGTCTGAGGCAGCGGCACCGAATAATAGACGCGCCTAAACCTCAGATGACCGACTGGACAAGGCATTAGACATGTTTCTTGCTCAAAGTCACTGCCTCAAAAATGCCTGCTGGCACGGCGCCACTGCCACAGACAAAACAGCTGATTATGTGCCTAAGCCACAGACAAGCCTGCTGGGCAGGATGTTACACATGTCTGCTTGCTCAACGTCACTGCCTCTGAAATACCTGCCTCAGCCAAAACAACTGATTTGGAACTTAAACCACAGATGCGCCTGCTTGATCGATGCCGATGCCGCAGGCATATCTGTTGATTTGGTGCCAATGCCATAGACATGCCTGCTAGCTAGGCGCCACTGCTTCAGACATTCCTTTGGAAGTGGCACAGAGCCAGCAGGCAGGTCTGTGGCTTAGGCACCGAATCAACAGTAGTTACGTCGGAGGCAGCGGCACCGAGCCAGCATGCACGTCTATGGCATAGGCGCCAAATCAGCAGTTATATCTGAGGCAGCGGAACCGAGCCAGCAGGCATGTCAATTGCTTAGGCAATGGAGGAAGCGGGACCGAGCCAGTAGGTGCGTCTATGATTTAGGCAAGGAATTAGCAGTTATGACTGAGACAACAGTACAGAGGCAGTAGGCGCGTCTGTGGTTTAGGCACCGAATCCGCAGTGATGGCACCAAACCATTGAACATTTATATGACATGACAAAAGCAATGGTATCGAGCAGCCAGGTACCTCTGAGACATTGGAACTGATCCATCAGTTATATCTTAAGCTGTCGCACTGAGCCAACGCGCATGCCTGAGCCAGTAGCAACGAGCCCGCAGGTATGTCTAAGGCAATGGAACCGTGCCTACAGGCATGTCTGTGGCAGTGGCACCTAACTAGCATGCATCTCTTTAGCTTAGGCACCGAATCAGCAGCTGTGCCAAAGGCAGCGGCACCAACAGAGCAGGCGCGTCTGTGTTTTAGGCTCTGAATAACCAGTTCTGTCTGAGGCAGCGGCACCGAAGTATAGAAGCACCTAAGCCTCGGATGGGCCGACTGGACAAGGCATTAGACATGTTTGCTTGCTCAAAGTCATTGCCTCAAACATGCATGCTAGCTCGGAGCCTATGCCACAGACACAACAGCTGATTCGGTGCCTAAGCCACAGACACGCCTGCTGGGCAAGATGTTATACATGTCTGCTTGCTCAACGTCACTGCCTCGGGAATATATGCCTCAGACAAAAGAGCTGGTTTGGAACTAAAACCACAGATGCGCCTGCTTGATCGGTGCCGCTGCCGCAGGCATATCTGTTGATTTGGTTCCTAAACCATAGACATGCCTGCTAGCTAGGCGCCACTGCTTCAGACATTCCCTTGGAAGTGGCACAGAGCCAGCAGGCAGGGCTGTGGCTTAAGCACCGAATCAGCAGTTACGTCGGAGGCAGCGGCACCGAGCCAGCATGCACGTCTATGGCTTAGGCGCCAAATCAGCAGTTACATCTGAGGCAGCGGAACCGAGCCAGCAGGCATGTCAATTGCTTAGGCACTGGAGGAAGCGGAACCGAGCCAGAAGGTGCGTGTATGGTTTAGGCAAGGAATTAGCAGTTAAGACTGAGACAACAGTACAGAGGCAGCAGGCGCGTCTGTGGTTTAGGCACCGAATCCGCAGTGATGGCACCAAACCATTGATCATTTATATGACATGACAAAAGCAATGGCATCGAGCAGCCAGGTACCTCTGAGACATTGGCACTGATCCATCAGTTATATCTTAAGCTGTCGCACTAAGCCAACGCGCATGCCTGAGCGAGTAGCAACGAGCCTGCAGGTATATCTAGGGCAATGGAACCGTGCCGAAAAGCATGTCTGTGGCAGTGGCACCTGACTAGCATGCATCTCTTTAGCTGAGGCACCGAATCAGCAGCTGTGCCAAAGGCAGTGGCACCGACAGAGCAGGCGTGTCTGTGGTTTAGGCTCTGAATAACCAGTTCTGTCTGAGGCAGCGCCACCGAATTATAGAAGGGCCGAAGCCTCAGATTGGCAGACTGGACAAGGCATTAGACATGTTTGCTTGCTCAAAGTCACTGCCTTAAACATGCCTGCTGCCTCGGAGCCACTGTCACAGACAAAACAGCTGATACGGTGCCTAGGCCACAGACACGCCTGCTGGGCAAGACGTTATACATGTGTGCTAGCTCAACGTCACTGCCTCGGAAATGCCTGCCTCAGACAAAACACCTGATTTGAAACTTTAACCACAGATGCGCCTGCTGGATCGGTGCCGCTGCCCCAGGCATATCTGTTGATTTGGTGCCTAAGCCATAGACATGCCTGCTAGCTAGGCGCCACTGCTTCAAATATTCCTTTGGAAGTGGCACAGAGTCAACAGGCTGGTCTGTGGCTTAGGCACCGAATCAGCAGTTATGTCGGAGGCAGCGGCACCGAGCCAGCATGCACATCTATGGCTTAGGCACCGAATCAGCAGTTATATCTGAAGCAGAACCGAGCCAGCAGGCATGTCTATTCCTTAGGCACTGGAGGAAGCGGGATCGGGCCGGCAGGCGCGTCTATGGTTTAGGCAAGGAATTAGCAGTAATGGCACCAAACCATTGATTATTTATGTCACATGACAAACGCAATGGCATTGAGCAGCCAGGTACCTCTGAAGCATTGGAACTGATCCATCAGTTATATCTGAAGCAGTCACACTGAGCAAGCGGGCATGCCTGAGTCAGTAGCAACGAGCCTGCAGGTATTCCACGGCAATGGAATCGTGCCGACAGGCATGTCTGTGGCAGTGGCACCTACCTAGCATGCATCTCTTTAGCTAAGGCACAGGATCAGCAGCTGTGCCAAAGGCAGCGGCACCGACCGAGCAGGCGCGTCTATGGTTTAGGCTCTGAATAAGCAGTTCTGTCTGAGGCAGCGGCACCGAATTAAAGACGCCCCTAAGCCTCAAATGGGCCGACTGGACAAGGCACTAGACATGTTTGCTTGCTCAAAGTCACTGCCTAAAACATGCCTGCTGGTTCGGAGCCACTGCCACAGACAAAACAGCTTATTCGGTGCCTAAGCCACAGGCACGCCTGCTGGGCAAGACTTTATACATGTCAGCTTGCTCAACGCCACTGCCTCGGAAATGCCTGCCTCAGAAAAAAACAGCTGATTTGCAATTTAAATCACAGATGCGCCTGCTGGACCGGTGACGCTGCCGCAGGCATATCTGTTGATTTGGTGCCTAGGCCATAGAAATGCCTGCTAGCTAAGCGCAACTGCTTCAGACATTCCTTTGGAAGTGGCACAGAGCCAGCAGGCAGGTCTGTGGCTTAGGCACCGAATCAGCAGTTATGTCGGTGGCAGCGGCACCGAGCCAGCATGCACGTCTTTTGCTTAGGCACCGAATCAGCAATAATATCTGGCAGCTGAACCGAGCCAGTAGGCATGTCTATTGTTTAGGCACTGGAGGAAGCGGGACCAAGCCAGGAGGCGCGTCTATGGTTTAGGCACCGGCACAAATGGCACCAAACCAACTGATTATTTATGTGACATGACAATCGCAATGGCATCGACCAGCCAGGTACCTCTGAGGCATTGGCATTGATCCAACAGTTATATCTGAAGCTGTCGCACTGAGCCAGCGCGCATGCCTAAGCCAGTTGCATCGAGCCTGCAGATATGTCTAAGGCAATGGAAGCGTTCCGACAGACATGTATGTGGCAGTGGCACCTAACTAGCATGCATCTCTTTAGCATAGGTACCGAATCAGCAGCTGTGCCAAAGGCAGCGGCACCGACTGAACAGGAGCGTCTGTGGTTTAGGCTCTGAATAAGCAGTTCTGTCTGAGGCAGCGGCGCCGAATTATAGTCGAGCATAAGCCTCAGATGGGCCGACTGGACAAGGCATTAGACATGTTTGCTTGCTCAAAGTCACTGCTTCAAACATGCCTGCTGGCTCGGAGCCACTGTCACAGACAAAACAGCTGATTCTTTGCATAAGCCACAGACACGCCTGCTGGACAAGATGTTATACATGTCTGCTTGCTCAACGTCACTGCCTCGGAAATGCCTGCCTCATTCAAAACACAGCTTATTTGGAACTTAAACCACAGCTGCGCCTGCTGAATCGTTGCCGCTGCCGCAGGCATATCTGTTGTTTTGGTGCCTAAGCCATGGACATGCCTGCAAGTTAGGCGCCACTGCTTCAGGTCTTTGGCTTAGGCAGGTCTATGGCTTAGGCACCGAATCAACAGTTATGTCGGAGGCAGCGGCACCGAGCCAGCATGCGTGTCTGTGGCTTAGGCACCGAATCAGTTGTTATATCTGAGGCTGCAGAACCGAGCCAGCAGGCATATCTATTGCTTAGGAACTGGAGAAAGCGGGACCGAGCCAGCAGGCGCGTCTATGGTTTAGGCAAGGAATTAGCAGTTATGACAGACAACGGTATAGAGGCAGCAGGCGAGTCTGTGGTTTAGGCACCGAATCAGCAGTAATGGCACCAAACCATTGATTATTCATGTGATATGACAAAACCAATGACATCGAGCAGCCAGGTACCTTTGAGGCATTGGCACTGATCCATCAGTTATATCTGAAGCTGACGCACGGAGCCAGCGCGCATGCCTGCATGAGCCAGTACCAACGAGCCTGCATGTATGTCTAAGTCTATGGAACCGTGTCGATAGGCATGTCTGTGGCAGAGGCACGTAACTAGCATGCATCTCGTTAGCTTAGGCATCGGCTCAGCAGCTGTTCCAAAGGCAGCGGCACCGTTCGAGCAGGCGCGTCTGTAGTTAATAAGCAGATCTGTCTGAGGCAGCGGCACCGAATTATAGACCCGCCTAAGCCTCAGATGGGCCGCCTGGACAAGGCATTAGACATGTTTCTTGCTCAAAGTCACTGCCTTAAACATGCCTGCTGGCACGGCGCTACTGCCACAGAAAAAAAAAACAGCTGATTCGGTGCCTAAGCCACAGACACGCCTGCTGGGCAGGATGTTATACAGGTCTGCTTGCTCAATGTCACTGCCTCGGAAATGCCTGCCTCAGCCAAAACAACTGATTTGGAACTTAAACCACAGATGCGCCTGCTGGATCGGTGCCGCTGCCGCAGGCATATCTGTTGATCTGGTGCCTAAGCCATACACATGCCTGCTACCTAGGCGCCACTGCTTCGGACATTCCTTCGGAAGTGGCACAGAGCCAGCAGGCAGGTCTGTGGCTTAGGCACTGAATCAGGAGTTATAGCTGAGGTAGCGGAACAGAGCAGGCAGGCCTGTCTATTGCTTAGGCATTGGAGGAAGCGGGACCGAGCCAGCAGGTGCGTTTCTGGTTAAGGCAAGGAATTAGCAGATATGACTGAGACAAACTGATCCATCAGTTTTATCTGAAGCTGTCACACAGAGCCAGCGCGCATGCCTGAGCCAGTAGCAACGTCCCTGCAGTGCAGGTATGTCTAAGGCAATGGAACCGTGCCGACAGACATGTCTGTGGCAGTGGCACCTAATTAGCATGCATCCCTTTAGCTTAGACACCGGATCAGAGATGTACCAAAGGCAGCGGCACCGACCACCGAGCAGGCGCGTATGTGGTTTAGGCTCTGTATAAGCAGTTCTATCTGAGGCAGCGGCACAGAATTATAGACGCCCCTAAGCCTCAAATGGGCCGACTGGACAAGGCATTAGACATGTTTGCTTGCTCAAAGTCACTGCCTCAAACATGCCTGCTGGCTCGGAGCCACTGCCACAGACAAAACAGCTGATTCGGTGCCTAAGCCACAGACACGCCTGCTAGGCTAGATGTTATACATGTCTGCTTGCTCAACGTCACTGCCTCGGAAATGCCTGCCTCAGACAAAACAGCTGATTTGGAACTAAAACCACAGATGCGCCTGCTGGATCGGTGCCGCTGCCGCTGGCATATCTGTTGATTTGGTGCCTAAGCCATAGACATGTCTGCTAGCTAGGCGCCACTGCTTCAGACATTCCGTTGGAAGTAGCACAGAGCCAGCAGGCAGGTCTGTGGCTTAGACACCGAATAAGCAGTTAAATCGAAGGCAGCGGCACCGAGATAGCATGCACGTCTTTGGCTTAGGCACCGAATCAGCAGCTATATCTGAGGCAGCGGAACCGAGCCAGCAGGCATGTCTATTATTGATGCACTGGAGGAAGCGGGACCGAGCCAGCAGGCGCGTCTATTGTTTTGGCAAGGAATTAGCAGTTATGACTGAGACAACGGTACCGAGGCAGCAGGCGCGTCTGTGGTTTAGGCACCGAATCAGCAGTAATGCCACCAAACCATTGATTATTTATGTGACATGGCAAACGCAATGGCATCGAGCATCCAGGTACCTCTGGGGCATTGGTACTGATCCATCAGTTATATCTGAAAATGTCGATCTGAGCCAGCGCGCATGCCTGAGCCAGTTGCATCGAGCCTGCAAGTATGTCTAAGGCAATGGAATCGTGTCGACAGGCATGTCTGTGGCAGTGGCATCTAACTAGCATGCATCTCATTAGCTTAGGCACCGAATCAGCAGCTGTGCCAAAGGCAGCGGCACCGACTGAACAGGCGCGTCTGTGGTTTAGGCTCTGAATAAACAGTTCTGTCTGAGGCAGCGGCTCCGAATTAAAGACGCGCCTAAGCCTCAGATGGGCCGACTGGGCAAGGCATTAGACATGTTTGCCTTTTCAAAGTCACTGCCTCAAACATGCCTGTTGGCCCGGAGCCACTGCCGCAGACAAAAAAGCTGATTGGGTGCCTAAGTCACAGATACGCCTGCTGGACAAGATGTTTTACATGACTGCTTGCTAAACGTCACTGCCTCGGAAATGCCTGCCTCCAAGAAAAGAGCTGATTTGGAACTTAAAACCACATATGCGCCTGCTGGATCGTTGCCGCTACCGCAGGCATATCTGTTGATTTGGTCCCTAAGCCATAGACATGCCTGCTAGCTAAGCGCCACTGCTTCAGACATTCCTTTGGAAGTGGCACAGAGCCAGCAGACAGGTCTATGGCTTAGGCACCGAATCAACAGTTATGTCGGAGGCAGCGGCACCGAGTCAGCATGCACGTCTATGGCTAAGGCCCCGAATCAGCAGTTATATCTGAAGCAGCGGAACCGAACCAGCAGGCATGTCTATTGCTTAGGCACTGGAGGAAGCGGGACCGAGCCAGCAGGCGCTTCTATGGTTTAGGCACCGAATAAGCAGTAATGGCACAAAACCACTGATTATTTATGTGACATGATAAACACAATTGCATCGAGCAGCCAGGTACCTCTGAGGCATTGGCACTGATCCATGAATTATATCTGAAGCTGTCGCAATGAGCCAGCGCGCATGCCTGCATGAGCCAGTAGCAACGAGTCTGCAGGTATGTCTAAGGCAATGGATCCAGGCCGACAGGCATGCCTGTGGCGGTTGCACCTAACTGGCATGACTCACGTTAGCTTACGCACCGAATCAACAGCTTTGCGAAAGGCAGCGGCACCGACCGAGCAGGCGCGTCTGTGGTTTAGGCTCTGAATAACCAGTTCTGTCTGAGGCAGCGGCACCGATTTATAGACGCGCCTAAGCCTCAGATGGGCCGACTGGACAAGGCATTAGACATTTGTGCTTGCTCAAAGTCACTGCCTTAAACATGCCTGCTGGCTCGGAGCCACTGCCACAGACAAAACAGCTGATTTGGCTGAACTTAAACCACGAAGCGCATGCTGTATCGGTGCCGCTGCCGCAGGCATATCTGTTGATTTGGTAACTAAGCCATAGACATGCCTGCTAGCTAGGCGCCACTGCTTCTGACATTCCTTTGGAAGTGGCGCAGAGCCAGCAGGCAGGTCTTTGGCTTAGGCCCCGAATCAGTTGTTATGTCGGAGGCAGCGGTACCGAGCCAGCATGCACGTCTATGGCTTAGGCATGTAAAAGCAGTTATATCTGAGGCAGCGGATCCGAGCCAGCAGGTATGTCTATTGCCTAGGCACTGGAGGAAGCGGGACTGAGCCAGCAGGCGCGCCTATGGTTTAGGCAAGCAATTAGCAGTTATAGTTTAGTTTATACTAATTTATTTTAGTTCGATTGCGATGAAAGCTTTAAGCTTATTGAATCACTCTCGAACACTCATTCCGGGTGTTTTCACGCGCGCGAGAGAGAGAGGCAGTGGCTTTAAGACCACTGCTACCCATTTACACCTGGGTGGAGTGGGGCAGTGTCATTACGTGTCTTGTCCAAGGACACTTCGATACCGGTGGCGGATTCGAACGCACAACCTCTCGATTATGAGTCGAACGCGCTAACCACTGCGCTATCGAGGCTGACTATTAGCAGTTATGACTGAGACAACGGTTAAGAGGCAGCAGGCACGGCTGTGGTTACGGTACCGAATCAGCAGTAATGTAACCAAACCATTAATTATTTATGTGACAATACAAACGCAATGGCATCGAGCAGTCAGGTACCTCTGGGGCATTGTCACTGATCCAAGCTATCACACTAATCCAGCGCGCATGCATGAACCAGTAGCAACGAGCCCGCAGTTATGACTAAGGCAATGGAACCGTGCCGAAATGCATATCTGTGGCAGTGGCACCCATCTAGCATGTATTTCTTTAGCTTAGGCACCGATTCCGCAGCTGTGCGAAAGGCAGCGGCACCGAATGAGCAGGCGCGTCCATGGTTTAGGCTCTGAATAAGCAGTTCTGTCTGAGGCAGCGGCACCGAATTATAGACGCGCCTAAGCCTCAGACTGGCCGACTTGACAAGGCATTAGACATGTGTGCTTGCTCTAAATCATTGCCTCAAACATGCCTCTGGCTCGGAGCCACTGCCACAGACTAAACAGCTGATTCGGTGCCTAGGCCACAGACACGCCTGCTGAGCAAGACGTTATACATGTCTGCTTGCTCATTGTCACTGCCTCGGAAATGCCTACCTCAGACAAAACAGCTGATTTGGAACTTAAACACAGATGAGCCTCATGGATCGGTGCCGCTGCCACAAGCATATCTGTTGATTTGGTGCCTAAACCATAGACATGCCTGCTAGCTAGGCGCCACTGCTTCAGACATTCCTTTGGAAGTAGCAGAGAGCCAGCAGGCAGGTCTGTGGCTTAGGCACCGAATCAGCTGCTATGTCGGAGGCAGCGGCACCGAGCCAGCATGCACGTCTATGGCTTAGGCACCGAATCAGCAATTATATCTGAGGCAGCTGAACCGAGCCAGCAGGTATGTCTATTGCTTAGGCACTGGAGTAAGCGGGACCGAGCCAGCAGACGCGTCTACGGTTTAGGCAAGGAATTAGCAGTTATGACTGAGACAACGGTACAGAGGCAGCAGGCCCGTCTGTGGTTAAGGCACCGAATCAGCAGTAATGGCACCAAACCATTAATTATTTATTTGAAAATACAAACGCAATGGCAATTGCAACTTGATTTGGAACTTAAACCACAGATGCGCCTGCTGGATCGTTGCCACTGCCGCAGGTATATCTGTGATTTGGTGCCTAAGCCATAGACATGCCTGCTAGCTAGGCGCCACTACTTCAGACATTCCTTTGGAAGTGGCAAAGATCCAGCAGACAGGTCTATGGCATAGGCACCGAATTAACAGATATGTCGAAGAAGCGGCACCGAGTCAGCATGCACGTCTATGGCTTAGGCACCGAATCAGCAATTATGTCTGAGACAGCGGAACCGAGCCAGCAGGCATGTCTATTGCTTAGGCACTGGAGTAAGCGGGACCGAGCAAGAAGGCGCGTCTATGGTTTAGGCAAGGAATTAACAGTTATAACTGAGACAACGGTACAGAGGCTGCAGGCGCGTCTGTGGTTAAGGCACCGAATCAGCAGTAATGGCACCAAACCATTAATTATTTATTTGAAAATACAAACGCAATGGCAACTGGAACTTGATTTGGAACTTAAACCACAGATGCGCCTGCTGGATCGTTGCCGCTGCCGCAGGCATATCTGTTGATTTGGTGCCTAAGCCATAGACATGCCGGCTAGCTAGGCGCCACTGCTTCAGACATTCCTTTGGAAGTGGCAAAGATCCAGCAGACAGGTCTATGGCATAGGCACCGAATCAACAGATGTGTCGGAGGCAGCGGCACCGAGCCAGCATGCACATCTATGGCTTAGGCACCGAATCAGCAATTAAATCTGAGACAGCGGAACCGAGCCAGCAGGCATGTCTATTGCTTAGGCACTGGAGTAAGCGGGACCGAGCCAGCAGGCGCGTCTATGGTTTAGGCAAGGAATTAGCAGTTATGACTGGGACAACGGTACAGAGGCAGCAGGCGCGTCTGTGGTTTAGGCACCGAATCAGCAGTAATGGCACCAAACCATTAATTATTTATTTGAAAATACAAACGCAATGGTATCGAGAAGCCAGGTACCTCTGGGGCATTGGCACTAATCCAAGCTGTCACACTAATACAGCGTGCATGCCTGAACCAATAGCAACGAGCCCGCAGGTATGAATAAGGCAATAGCACCGTGCCGACAGGCATGTCTGTGGCAGTGCCACATATCTAGCATGAATCTCTTTAGCTTATGCACCGAATCTGCAGCTGTGCTTAAGGCAGCGGCACCGACCGTGCAGGCGCGTCTATGGTTTAGGCTCTGAATAAGCAGTTCTGTCTGAGGCAGCGTCACCGAATTATAGACGCGCCTAAGCCTCAGATGGGCCGACTTGACAAGGCATTAGACATATGTGCTAGCTCGCATTTATTGCCTCAAACATGACTGCTGGCTCGGAGCCACTGCCGCAGACAAAACAGCTGTTTCGGTGCCTAAGCAACAGACACGCCTGCTGGGCAAGATGTTATACATGTCTGCTTCCTCAAGCAGACGCGTCTACGGTTTAGGCAAGGAATTAGCAGTTATGACTGAGACAACGGTACAGAGGCAGCAGGCGCGTCTGTGGTTAAGGCACCGAATCAGCAGTAATGGCACCAAACCATTAATTATTTATTTGAAAATACAAACGCAATGGCAATTGCAACTTGATTTGGAACTAAAACCACAGATGCGCCTGCTGGATCGGTGCCGCTGCCACAGGCATATCTGTTGATTTGTTCCCTAAGTCATAGACATGCATGCTTGCTAGGCGCTACTGCTTCAGACATTCCTTTGGAAGTAGCACAGAGCCTACAGGCAGGTCTGTGGCTTAGGCACCGAGTCAGCCGTTATGTCGGAGGCAGCGGCACAGAAGCAGCATGCAAGTCTTTGGATTATGCACCGAATCAGCAGTTATATCTGAGTCAGCGGAACCGAGCCAGCAGGCATGTCTATTGCTTAGGCACTGGAGGAAGCGGGAGAGAGCCAGCAGGCGCGTCTATGGTTTATGCAAGGAATTAGCAGTTATGACCGAGACATCTGTAAAGAGGAGGCAGGCGCGTCTGTGGTTTAGGCACCGAATCAGCAGTACTGGCACCAAGCCATTGATTATTTATATGATATGACAAACGCAATGGCAACTAGCAGCCAGGCACCTCTGGGGCATTGGCACTGATCCATCAGTTAAATCTGAAGCTGTCGCACGGAGCCAGCGCGCATGCCTGCATGAGCCAGTAGCAACGAGCCTTCTGATATGTAATGGAACCGTGCCGACAGACAGGCATATCTGTGGCAGAGGCACCTAACTAGCATGCATCTGGTTAGCTTGGGCACCGGATCAGCCGCTGTGCCAAAGGCAGCGACACCGTCCGAGCTGGCGCGTCTGTGGTTTAGGCTCTGAATAAGCAGTACTGTCTGAGGCAGCGGCATCGAATTATAGACGCGCCTTAGCCTCAGATGGGCCGACTGGACAAGGCATTAGACATATGTGCTTGCTCAAATAAAAATCAAAAATGAGTTCCTTTAAGAGCAATGTCACGCCCGCTGGGCAAGATGTTGCTCAACGTGACTGCCTCGGAAATGCCTGCCTCAGCCAAAACAGCTGATTTGGAACTTAAACCACAGATGCGCCTGCTGGATCGGTGCCGCTGCCGCTTCCTTAACGTCACTGCAACGGAAATGCCTGCCTCAGACAAAACAGCTGATTTGGAACTTAAACCACAGATGCGCCTGCTGGATCGGTGCCGCTGCCACAGGCATATCTGTGGATTTGGTGACTAAGCCATAGACATGCATGCTAGCTGGGCGCGACTGCTTCACACATTCCTTTGGAAGGAGCACAGAGCAAGCAGGCAGGTCTTTGGCTTAGGCAGCGAATCAGCAGTTATGTCGGAGGCAGCGGCCCCGAGCCAGAATGCAAGTCTATGGCTTAGGCACCGAATCAGCAATTATATCTGAGGCCGCGTAACCGAGCCAGCAGGCATGTCTATTGCTTAGGCGCTGGAAGAAGCGGGACCGTGTCAGCAGGCGCGTCTATGGTTTATGCAAGGAATTAGTAGTTATGACTGAGACAACTGTATAGAGGCAGCAGGCACGTCTGTGGTTTAGGCACCGAATCAGTAGTAATGGTATCAAACCATTGATCATTTATGTGACATGACAAACGCAATGGCATCGAGCAGCCAGCTACCTCTTGGGCCTTTGCACTGATTCATCAGTTATATCTGAAGCTGTCGCACGGAGCCAGCGCGCAAGCCTGCATGAGCCAGTAGCAACGGGCCTACTGGTATGTCTTTGGCAATGGAACCGTGCCGACAGGCATGTCTGTTGCACCAGCACCTAACAAGCATGCATGTCGTTAGCTTAGGCTCCGGATCGTCAGCGGTACCAAAGGCAGCGGAACTGTCCGAGCAGGCGCGTCTGTGGTTTAGGCTCTGAATAAGCAGTTCTGTCTGAGGCAGCGCCACCGTCAAAGCCTCAGATGGGCCGACTGGACAAGGCATGTTTCTTGCTCAAAGTCACGCCTGCTGGGCAAGATGTTATACATGTCTGCTTGATCAACGTGACTGCCTCAGAAATGCCTGCCTCAGCCAAAACAGCTGATTTGGAACTTAAACCACAGATGCGCCTGCTGGATCGGTGCCGCTGCCGCAGGCATATCTGTTGATCTGGTGCCTAAGCCATAGACATGCCTGCTAGCTAGGCGCCACCGCTTCAGACATTCCTTTGGAAGTGGTACAGAGCAAGCAGGCAGGTTTGTGGCTTAGGCACCGAAACAGCAGTTATATCTGAGGCGGAGGAACCGAGCCAGCAGGCGCGTCTATGGTTTAGGCAAGGAATGGGCAGTTATGACTGAGACCAACTGATCCATCAGTTATATCTGAAGCTGTCACACTGAGCCAACGCGCATTCCTGAGCCAGTAGCAACGAGCCTGCAGGTATGTCTAAGGCAAAGGAACCGTGCCAACAGGCATGTCTGTGGCAGTGGCATCTAATTGGCCTGTATCTCTTTAGCTTAGGCACCGGATCAGCAGCTGTGCGAAAGGCAGCGGCACCGACCGAGCAGGCGCGTATGTGGTTTAGGACCTGAATAAGCAGCTCTGTCTGAGGCAGCGGCACCGAATTATAGACGCCCATAAGCCTCAAATGGACCGACTTGACAAGGCATTACAAATGTCTGCTTGCTCAACGTCACTGCCTCGGAAATGCCTGCCTCCTACAAAAGAGCTGATTTGGAACTTAAATCACAGATGCGCCTGCTGGATCGGTGCCGCTGCCGCAGGCATATCTGTTGATCTGGTGCCTTAGCCATAGATATGCCTGCTAGCTAGGCGCCACTGCTTCAGACATTCCTTTGGAAGTGGTACAGAGCAAGCAGGCAGGTCTGTGGCTTAGGCACCGAAACAGCAGTTATATCTGAGGCGGCGGAACCGAGCCACCAGGCGCGTCTATGGTTTAGGCAAGGAATGAGCAGTTATGACTGAGACAAACTGACCCATCAGTTATATCTGAAGCTGTCACACTGAGCCAACGCGCATTCCTGAGCCAGTAGCAACGAGCCTGCATGTATGTCTAAGGCAAAGGAACCTTGCCAACAGGCATGTCTGTGGCAGTGACATCTAATTGGCATGTATCTCTTTAGCTTAGGCACCGGATCAGCAGCTGTGCGAAAGGCAGTGGCACCGACCGAGCAGGCGCGTATGTGGTTTAGGATCTGAATAAGCAGCTCTGTCTGAGGCAGCGGCACCGAATTATAGACGCCCCTAAGCCTCAAATGGACCGACTTGACAAGGCATTATACATGTCTGCTTGCTCAACGTCATTGCCTTGGAAATGCCTGCCTCCTACAAAAGAGCTGATTTGGAACTTAAACCACAGATGCGACTGCTGGATCGTTGCCACTGCCGCAGGCATATCTGTTGATTTGGTGCCTAAGCCAAAGACATGCCTGCTAGCTAGGCGCCACTGCTTCAGACATTCCCTTTGAAGTGGCAAAGATCCAGCAGACTGGTCTATGGCTTAGGCACTGAATCAACAGTCATGTAGGAGGCACCGGCACCGAGCCAGCATGCACGTCTATGGCTTAGGCACCGAATCAGCAGTTATATCTGAGGCAGCGGAACCGAGCCAGCAGGCATGTCTATTGCTTAGGCACTGGAGGAAGCGGGCCCGAGCCAGCAGGCGCGTCTATGGTTTATGCAAGGAATTAGCAGTTATGTCTGAGACAACGGTATAGAAGCAGCAGGTGCGTCTGTGGTTTAGGCACCGAATCTGCAGTAATGGCACCAAACCACTGATTATTTATGTGACATGATAAACGCAATGGCATCAAGCAGCCAGGTACCTCTGAGGCATTGGCACTGATCCATCAATTATATCTGAAGCTGTCGCACGGAGCCAGCGCGCAAGACTGAGCCAGTAGCAACGAGCCTGCAGGTATGTCTAAGGCAATGGAACCCTGCCGAAAGGCATGTGTCTGGCTATGGCACCTTACTAGCATGAATCTCGTTAGTTAGGCACCGGATCAGCAACTGTGCCAAAGGCAGCGGCACCGACCGAGCAGGCGCGTCTGTGGTTTAGGCTCTGAATAACCTGTTCTGTTTGAGGCAGCGGCACCGCATTATAGACGCGCCTAAGCCTCAGACTGGCCGACTGGACAAGGCATTAGACATATGTGCTTGCTCAAAGTCACTGCCTCAAACATGCCTGCTGGCTCAGAGCCACTGCCACACACAAAACAGCTGATTCGGTGCCTAAGCAACAGATACGCCTGATCGGCAAGACGTTATACATGTCTGCTTCCTAAACGCCACTGCCTCGGAAATGCCTGCCTCCTACAAAAGAGCTGATTTGGAACTTAAACCACAGATGCACCTGCTGGATCGTTGCCGCTGCCGCAGGCATATCTGTTGATTTCGTGCCTAAGCCATAGACATGCCTGCTAGCTAGGCGCCACTGCTTCAGCCATTCCTTTGGAAGTGGCAAAGATCCAGCAGACAGGTCTATGGCATAGGCACCGAATCAACAGATATGTCGGAGGCAGCGGCACCGAGCCAGCATGCACGTCTATGGCTTAGGCACCGAATCAGCAATTATATCTGAGGCAGCGGAACCGAGCCAGCAGGCATGTCTATTGCTTAGGCACTGGAGTTAGCGGGACCGAGCCAGCAGGCGCGTCTATGTTTTATGCAAGGAATTAGCAGTTATGTCTGAGACAACTGTATAGAGGCAGCAGGCGCGTCTGTGGTTTAGGCACCGAATCTGCAGTAATGGCACCAAACCACTGATTATTTATGTGACAAAACAACCGCAATGGCATCGAGCAGGCAGGTACATCTGAGGCATTGGCACTGATCCATCAATTATATCTGAAGCTGTTGCACGGAGCCAGCGCGCAAGACTGAGCAAGTAGCAACGAGCCTGCAGGTATGTCTAAGGCAATGGAACCGTGCCGACAGGAATGTCTGTAGCAGTGGCACATAAATATCATGAATCTCGTTAGTTTAGGCACCGGATCAGCAGCTGTGCGTAAGGCAGCGGCACCGACCGAGCAGGCGCGTCTGTGGTTTAGGCTCTGAATAGCATGTTCTGTCTGAGGCAGCGGCAACGCATTATAGACGCGCCTAAGCCTCAGATGGGCCGACTGGACAAGGCATTAGACATGTGTGCTTGCTCAAAGTCACTGCCTCAAACATGCCTGCTGGCTCGGAGCCACTGGCACAGATAAAACAGCTGATTTGGAACTTAAACCACAGATGCGCCTGCTGGATCGGGGCCGCTGCCGCAGGCATATCTGTTGATTTGGTGCCTAAGTCATAGACATGCCTGCTAGCTAGGCGCCACTACTTCAAACATTCCTTTGGAAGTGGCGCAGAGCCAGCAGGCACGTCTGTGGCTTAGGCACCGAATCAGCTGTTATGTCGGAGGCAGCGGCACCGAGCCAGCATGCACGTCTATGGCTTAGGCACCGAATCAGCAGTTATATCTGAGGCAGCGGAACCGAGCCAGCAAGCATGTCAGTTGCTTAGGCACTGGAGAAGGCGGGGCCGAGCCAGCAGGCGCGCCTATGGTTTAGGCAAGGAATTAGCAGTTATGACTGAGACAACGGTTTAGAGGCAGCAGGCGCGTCTGTGGTTTAGGCACCGAATCAGCAGTAATGGCACCAAACCATTGATTATTAATGTGACAATACAAACGCAATGGCATCGATCAGCCAGGTACCTCTGGGGCATTGGCATTAATCCAAGCTGTCGCACAGAACCAGCGCGCATGCCTGACCCAGTAGTAACGAGCCAGCCGGTATGTCTAAGGCAATGGAACCGTGCCGACATGCATGTCAGTGGCAGTGGCACCTATCTAGCATGTATCTCTTTAGCTGAGGCACCGAATCAGCAGCTGTGCTAAAGGCAGCGGCACCGACTGAGCAGACGCGACTGTGGTTTAGGCTCCGAATAAGCAGTTCTGTCTGAGTCAGGGGCACCAAATTATAGACGCGCTTAAGCCTCAGATGGGCCGACTGGACAAGGCATTAGACATGTGTGATTGCTCAACGTCACTGTGCCAAACATGCCTGCTGGCTCGGAGCCACTGCCACAGACAAAACAGCTGATTCGGTGCCTAAGCCACAGACACGCCTGCTGGGCAAGACGTTATACATGTCTGCTTGCTCAACGTCACTGCCTCGGAAATGCCTGCCTCAGACAAAACAGCTGATTTGGAACTTAAACCACAGATGCGCCTGCTGGGTCGGTGCTGCTGCCAAAGGTATAATTGTTGATTTGGTTCCTTGGCCATAGACATGCCTGTTAGCTAGACGCCACTGCTTCAGACATTCCTTTGGAAGTAGCACAGAGCCAGCAGGCAGATCTGTGGCTTAGGCACCGAATCAGCAGTTATGTCGGTGGCAGCGGCACCGAGCCAGCATGCACGTCTATGGCTTAGGCACCGAATCAGCAGTTATATGTGAGTCAGCGGAACCGAGCCAGCAGGCATGTCTATTGCTTAGGCACTGGAGGAAGCGGGACCGAGCCAGCAGGCGCGTCTATGCTTTGAGCGAGGAATTAGCAGTTATGACTGAGACCACCTTACAGATGCAACTGGCGCGTCTGTGGATCAGGCGCCGAGTAAGCAGTAATGGCACCAAACCAATGATTATTTATGTGACTTGACAAACGCAATGACATCGAGCAGCCTTGTCCCTCTGAGGCATTGGCAGTGATCCATCAGTTATATCTGAAGCTGTCGCACTTAGCCAACGCGCATGCCTGAGCCAGGAGCAACGAGACTGCATGTATGTCTAAGGCAATGGAAACGTGCCGACAGGCATGTCTGTGGCAGTGGCACCTAACTAGCATACATCTCTTTAGCTTAGGCACCGAATCAGAAGATGTGCCAAAGGCAGCGGCACCGACCGAGCAGGCGTGTCTATGGTTTAGGCTCTGAATAAGCAGTTATGTCTGAGGCAGTGGCTCCGAGCCAGCAGGCATGCCCGAGGTAGCGAATTATGAGGCAGTGGCGCTGATCCATCAGTTATGTCTGAGGCAGTACAGGCATATCTGAGTCATTTGCAACGTTACTGGAGGTATGCCTGAACTGAGCCAGCAGGCATGCCTTAGGCAGTTGCACCTTACCAGGAGGAACGTCTGTGGCGTAGGCACCGAATCAGCATTTATGTCTTAGGCTGTGGCACCGAGCCAGCAGGCCTGTTTGAGGCAGTGACTTTGAGCCAGCATGCGTGTCTGATGCTTTTGCACCGATCCATAAAGTATTTTGGTGGCAGTGGCACTAAGTCTATTTGCATGTCTGTCGCAGTGGCATCAAGCAACCAGGTACGCCTGAAGCAGAATCACTTAACCATCAGTTTTTTGTCCGAGGCAGTGGCACTGAACCAGCGGGAATTCCTGAGCCATTGGCAAGGATCCTACAAGTATGTCTGAGGCAATTGAACCGAGCCAGCAGGCATGCCGGAGTCAGTGGCGGCGAGGCAGCCGGCATGACTGTGGCACCGAGTCAGCAGGCATGTCCGAGTCAGTGACTTTGAGGCAGCAGATAATGTCTGATGCCTTGGCACCGAATCAGTATTAAATTTGGTGTGGCTTGACAAACGTAATAATATCGAGCAGCCAGGTACGTCTGAGGCATTGACACTGATCCAACGGGAATGTCTGAGCAAGTGGCAACGAGCCTGCCTAAGACATAACTGTTAACATGTCTTGCCTTGCCACCGATTCATAAAGGCTTAGGCACCGAATAAGCAGTTATGTAGAATGTAAAAACTTTACAATTGTGGTTAAAGCCCACTTTATGGCGCTGGTTACGTCATACAAACGCAATGGCGGCGAGCAGCCAGATAGGCCTGAGGCATTGGCAATGGTCCACCAGTAAGTCTGAGACTGTCGCACTGAGCCAGCGGGCATGTCTGAACCAGTGGCAAAGACACTGCAAGTATGTTTGAGGCAATGTAACCGAGCCGGCAGGTATGCCTACAGCAGTGGCACCTAGCTAACAGGCATGAATTTGGCTTTTGCACCTAACCAGCAGTTATACCTGAGGCAGCGGTACCTAGCCAACAGGCGCGCAGGTATGTCTTTGGCTTTGTACTGAATCAGCAACTATGCCTGAGGCAGCGACACCGAGCCAGCAGGTGCGTCTGTGGTTTAAGCTCCGAATAAGCAGTTTTGTCTGAGGCAGTGTTTCCGAGCCAGCAGGCATGTCCGAGGCAGTGACGTTCAGCAAGTAGACATGCCTGATGCCTTGGTACCGAGCAATAAAGTACTCTTGTGTTGTAGTGGCAGTAAGTAATTTGGCATGACAAACGAGCAACAAAGTACGTCTGGGGCACTCATCCATCATTTATGTCTGATGCAGTGGCACTGGGCCAACGGGCATGTCTGAGCCATTGGCAAAAACACAGCAGGTATATCTGAGGCAGCTGAACCGAGCCAGCAGGCATGCCTAAGGCAATTGCACCTAGCCAGCAGGCCCATCTGTGGCGTGGCTTAGGCACCAAATCAGCACTTTGCAGCAGGCCTGTTTGAGGAAGTGGCTGTCTGCAGCAAGCAGCTATGTCTGCTGCTTTGGCACCGAACCATTAAGTATTTGGGTGGCAGTGGCATTAAGTATATTGGCTTGTCAGTCGCAGTGGCATCGAGCAACCACGTACGCCTGTGGAAAAAGCATTGTGTCATAGGTTATGTCTGAGGCAGTGACAATTAGTCAGCGGTCCAGCGATCCTGCTGATATGTCTGAGGCAATGGAACCGAGCCAGCAGGCATGTCTGAGGCAGCAGCACCGATGCAGCGGGCATGACTTTGGCTTAGGCACTGAATCAGCAGTTAACTCTAAGGCAGTGGAAACGAGCCAGCGGGCATATCTTAGCCAGTGGCAACGACCATGCAGTAATGCGTGTGGCAGCAGCTAGCCAGCATGCACCGATTCAGCTGTTAATGCGGATGCAGTAGCACCGAGCTAGCAGGCATGTCCTAGGCAGTGACATTCCGCCTTCAGGCATGTTTGGTGCTTTGCCACCGATCCATAAAGTACTTGTGTGGCAGTGGTACTACATCATAGTGTAGATCATAGTGGTACTACATCATAGTGTAGATTATATTTTCTTGTCCTTTGGGATCATTGATTCCATTGTGGAATTTTGAAAATATCTGAGGGTCACTGATGAGGCCTAATTGGCCGAAACTAGCTAGTCTGGCCCAGAAAACATGTACACTGCATATTTTTCATTTCTGTGGTGTATTCCTTGCTTCCAAAGGATAACCCTTTTATAGAACATATTTAGTCATTCGCCATGACGACCGCAGTGGCATCGAGCAACCAGGTACGTCTGGGGCAGTGGCACTGATCCATCAGTTTAGCATTAGTCAGTGCTACTGAGACAGGGAGAATGTCTCAACAAGTGACAACAACCCTGCATGTATCTCTGAGGAAGTGAAACCGAGCCAACATGGATGCATGTGGAAGTTGCACCGAGCCAGCAGGCACGTCTGTGGCTTAGGCACTTAATCAGCAGTTATCTTCCAGGCAGAGGCACCGAGCCAGCAGGCAAATCTACATCTTAGGCACCGAATCAGAGGTTATATCTGAAGCAGCGTGGCCGAGTCAGCAGCCGCATCTGTTGTTTAGACACGGAATTTACAGTTATGACTGAGGTAGCGGGTCCAAGCCGAACGGCGCGTCTGTGGCTTAGGCACCGATTCAGCAGCCATGTATGAGGCAGCAGCACCGAGCCAGCAGACACGTCTATGGCTTAGGCACCGAATCAGCAGTTATGTCTGAGGCAGTGGTACACAGCCATCAGGCCTTCTGAGGCAGTGACTATGTGCCAGCTGACATGTCTGATGTCCTGTCGCCGATCAATAAAGTGTGTGTGTGTCAGTGACACTAAATAATTAGGCATGACAGTCACAGTAGCATCGAGCAACAAGATACATTTGAGGCTGTGACACAAATCCATCAGTTTAGCCTGCGGCATTGGCTCTGGGACAGCAGGCTTGTCTCAGAGAGTGACAACGACCCTGCAGCTATCTCTGAGGCAGTGGAATCGAGCATGCAGGCATACCTATGGATGTGGTACCGAGCCAGCAGGTACGTCTATGGCTTGGGCACCGAATCTGCAGTTATGTCTGACGTAGCGGCACCGAGCCAGCAGGTACGTCTATGGCTTAGGCAACGAATCAGCAGTTATATCTGAGACAGCGGCACCAAACCAGCAGGCACATCTGTGGCTTAGGCACCGAATCATAGTTTCATCTGAGGCAGGGTGTCCGAGCCAGCAGGCGCGCCTGTGGTTTAGGAAAGGATTCGGGCATGTCTGAGCCAGCGGGTATGTCTGAGAAAGAGTCAACGACCCTGCCTCACACATGACTGCTGACATGTCTTGCCTTGCCACCGATTCATAGAGTATCTGTGTTACAGTGACACTTAGTCATTAGGCATAGCAGTCGCAGTGGCACTGATCCTTCAAGCCAATGGCAACGACCCTGCATTTATCTCTAAAACAGTAGCACCAGGCCAGCAGACATGCATGTGGTCGAGTCAATAGGCACGTCTGTGGCTTAGGCACCGAATCAGCAGTTACGTCTCAGGCACAGGCACCGAGCCAGCATGCCAGTTTATGGCTTTGGCAACAAATAAGCAGTTATATGTGAGACAGTGGGTCCGAGCCAGCAGGCGCGTCTGTGGCTTAGGCACTGAATCACCAGTCATGTCTGAGCAGCGGCACCGAGCCAGCAGGAACGTCTGTGGCTTAGTTATGTCTGAGGCAGTGGCACGCTGCCAGCAGGACTTCTTAGGCAGTGACTGTGAGCCAGCAGACATGTCTGATGCCCCGCCACCGATCCATAATGGATTTGTGTAAAACTAATTCATTAGGCATGACAGCCACAGTGGCATCGAGCAACCAGATATGTTTGAGGCAGTGGCACAGATCCTTCGGTATAGCCTGAGGCAGTGGCACTGAGACAGCGATGGACACCGACCCTGCAGGTATCTCTGAGGCAGTGGAGCCGAGCCTGCAGACATGCCTGTGGAAGTGGCACCGAGCCAGCTGGCACGTCTGTGGTATAACACCGCATCAGCAGTTATGTCTGAGGCAGCGACACTGAGCTAGCAGCCACGTCTATGACTTAGGCACCGAATCAGTAGTTATATCTTAGCAAACGGGACCGAGCCAGCAGGCGCGTCTATGGCTTAGACAATGAATCAGTAGTTATAATAGAGGCAGCGGGACAGATGCAGCACGCGCGTCTTTGGTTTAGGCACGGAATCAGCAGTTGTATCAGAGGCAATGGCATCGGGCCTGCAGGCACGTCTGTGATTTAGGCAAGGAATCAGAAGTTATGTCTTATGCAGTGGCACCGAGTCAGCAGGCATGCCCGAGGCAATGACTTTGCGGCAGCAGATATGTCTGATGCCTTGGCACCGAAGCAGTGACAACGACCCCGCAGGTATGTCTGAGGCAGTGGAACCGAGCCAGCAGGCATGCATGTGGAAGTGGCACCGAGCCAGCAGGTACGTCTGTGGCCTAGGAACGGGATCAGCAGTTATGTCTGAAGCAGCGGGACCGAACAAACAGGCGCGTCTGTGAATTGGGTAAGGAATCAGAAGTTAAGTCTGATGCAGTGGCACGAGCCAGCAGGCATATCCGAGGTAGTGATTTTTGAGACAGCATATATGTCTGATGCCTTGGCAACGATCCATCCAGTATTTTGGTGGCAGTGGCACTAGGTCTATTTGCAAGTCAGTCGCAGTGGCATCAAGCAACCAGGTGCCCCTGAGGCAGAAGCACTGATCCATCGATTATGTCTGAGGCGGTGACATTGAGCCAACGGGAATGTCTGAGCCAATGGCAACGATCCTGCAGGTATGTCTGAGGCAGTGGAACCGAGCCAGCAGGAATGCCTGAGTCAATGGCACCGAGGCAGCAGGCACGACTGTGGCTTAGGCACCGAATCAGCAGTTATGTCTGAGGCAGTGGAACCGAGCCAGCGTCATGTCTTAGCATATGGCAGCGACCCTGCAGTTATGTGTGAGGCAGCAGTATTGAGCCAGCAAGCACGTCTGTGGCTTAGGCCCCGAATCAGCTGTTATGTCGGAGGCAGTGGCGCCGAGCCAGCAGATATGTAGAATGCTCTGGCACCGACATATAAAGTATTTGTGTGGCAGTTGCCATGGCAGTCGCAGTTGCATCGAGTAACCAGGTACGTCTGGGTTAGTTGAGCTTATCCATCAGTTATGCCTGAGGCAGTGAGCCAGGGGTGAGGTCTGAATGTGTAATGTAGAACTTATCAGTTTTTATACGTCTTCAGCAGTTTCTCCACCTCGATGCAGCCCCCGCCCATCGGGGCTTGAAGAAATAAATGGGCTGCATGATGCTTCCACGCAGAGCTGAATCCGACCGCACACGTGTACTGGTAAACAGCTCAGAGGATCTAAGCCTGCCCAGGCAAAGTGGTGCGAGTCGGGCCGTCCATGCTTATAAACCCTATTGGTTTCATTGGGCGACAGGGCTTGAGAGTGAGTGAGTGAGTTTTAGTTTTACGTCCCACCAACAGCTAAGGTCATACGGAGACGGGACCTCGGTTTAAAGACTCATCCGAAAATCTGGAGAAGCCCGGGATCAATCCTGCGACCCCTGGTTTACAAGGCGAGTAGCGTAACCACTGCACCACGGAGGCTTCTACAGGGCTTGAGATGTTATTTCATCTCAATTTCGGGTAAAAGTCTCCAAAATGACCTTTTTAGTGTTGACGGAGATGTTAAACATCAAATCAAACGGGGACTCCGGTTGTCATCCAATTCTGATATGAGTGAAATAATCTTGAAAGGGCCGTAAAACAAAAACCAAACAAAGAAAAAACACCCGATACTATCTGAAATATGCATGGTTAGACACTGTGAAGTACGATTTTAGGCAACTCTTAACAAAATATCTATAACTGCAACTGCTGGCACCATATCAGCAGGAAGGCACCGTATTAGCAGTAAGGCACCATATCAGCAGGAAGGAATTGAGTCTTACTGTTTAAAAGCGTACACTGGTGTATAGTGCCAAATGAAAACGGATTCTCAACACTTTCAAATATCGCTTTCATCTTGAATACCGTGGTAGCGGTTGCAAAGATAATTTAGATTACATTGTAAACACGTTGCATATTTTTGCATAAATTATGGAAATTACAGTCCAACCTGTGTTAAGCAAGCACCTCAGGGAACTAAATGCTTGCTTGCTTAAGACAGGTTGCTTGCTTAATAGAGGTGGCCACTATGACAGGTTTGACTATAGTTGCATTTCAACTTGAAGTATCTCCCTTTGTACCGATTTTCAAAAACAAAATATATCTTAAAAAGCTACCAACAGTATCCACTTTTTCATCTAGATGAGTGTAACTATGTTAACAAACTACATGTATTTCGGAATTTTGCACACGCCTGTGAATGCAAATTTTATAGCACGATTTCTAATCACCCAGTGTCTTACCCCTGCTAGCATTCTACATAAATCTACAGCGGGCCGTTAGCGGCCCGTCAGCTACCCTGACGGGCCGCTAACGGCCCGCTGTAGATTTATGTAGAATGCTTACTGGGACATTCCCTGTAAAACGTCTGTGATTTGTTTGGCTGTAGAGCTAGCACTTTCCGACACTCATAAAGGGCCTCATTTACGAAAAAACAATGTGATGTGTTCCAAACATTTCTTACGGTTCCATAGGGGCTTGAAGAAATATATGGGCTGCATGATGCTTCCACGCAGAGCTGAATCCGGCCCGCACACTAGTACTGGTAAACCGCTTAGAGGATCTAAGTCTGTCCAGGAACCGCGGTGCGAGGCGGACCGTCCATGCTAATAAACCCTATTGATTTCATTGGGCGACAGGGCTTGAGATGTCATTTCATTTCAATGTCGGGTAAAAGTCCCACAAAATTGGAAACAACGTCTCCAAAATGACCTTTACAGTGTTGACGGGGACGTTAAACCTCAAAACAAACAAACAAACAAAAATACGATTCAAACCGAGTCCCCGCCCATCGGGGCTTGTGGATTAAGACTAGGCTGTAGTATGCTTCCGCGTAGAGCTGCAACCGACCGAACTCGAGTACTGGTAAACCGCTTAGAAGGCCTGCACCAGTAAAAGTGGTGCGAATCGGACCGCTCAAGCCCTGTCGGCTCCTTTGGGTGGTAGGGCTAGAGATGACATTTTGTGCCAGTGTAGGACACATGTCCCACAAAATCGAAAGCAACGTCTCCAGAATGACATAGTGTTGACAGGGATGTAAAACCTCAATACAAATAAACAAACAAAGGCTTCAAACCCTGTAGACGAGAACAGAAACCTATCAAACAGTGTAGATACAGATGGAACTAATAGGTTGTGTCAAAAGGATAAAACAGTTTTGTTTTTTGTTTATAAATATTGGATTTTGAAACATAGATTGAACCATCTGGTGTTGCGTACCCATCATGCATGCTTTTAGAGCATTTTAGAGCAAAAAGAAGGGAATAACCAGTGCTTCAGCTGAAGTGCACGACCCGCCGGATGCTTTTAGTTTTATGAGGGTTACCATATATGGGTATGACGGCCATTTTGGTAATGTGACCTGGACCTAAAACGGTTCCCCCAATAAATGCGCCTTATCGTAAGGAGCAAAAATATATTTTATACTTTAGTACTGTATTCTGAATCGTTTGCAGGATAAAATGCATTCTCACTTTTCCAATACAAAAGCATGTGTGTCAAAGTTTGACCTAGGCACAAAGAAGGTCAAGGTCAACCCAGGGTCACCATTTTAGCAATTTATGATGGGCCTACGTCCCAGATGTTATTTATCAAGTTTCGTGGAAATCTGCCCAGTGGTTCTGGAGAAGACTGTTTTTGAAGGGTTTTTACCATATATGGCTTGGCGGCCATTTTGGTCATGTGACCTGGACCCCATTTGCAAATTTTGGTTTCCCCCATCCCATAGAGGCTCCATATGAAATTTGACTTCAATCAGCCCAACGGTTTCCGAGGAGAAGCAGTTCGAAAATTTTCACATTTTTCGCCTCGGCGAGGCTATACTAAATGGAATGTAATATTTCGCAAGTTCATTGGTTAGACCTCATTGATATATATCGGTATGCCAAAAATTCTTTAAATATTCCAAGCGGTTAAGTCAATATCACCAATTTTCACAAACGGGTTATGGACGGACAGACAGACAGACCATATATGGCTTGGCGGCTATTTTGGTCATGTGACCTGGACCCCATGAGCAAATTTTGGTTTCCCCCATCCCATAGAGGCTCAATTTGAAATTTGACTTCAATCGGCCCAACGGTTTCCGAGGAGAAGTAGTTCGAAAATTTTCACATTTTTCGCCTCGGCGAGGCTATTCTAAATGGAAAGTAATATTTCTCAAGTTCATTGGTTAGATCTCGTTGATATCTATCAGTATGCCAAAATTCTTTAAATATTCCAAGCGGTTAAGTCACTATCACCAATTTTCACAAACTGGTTACGGACGGACAGACAGACTGACAGACTGACAGAATGACCGAATGACAGAATGACATGGTGATTTTAGGGCACTCTTAGAAAATCAACCGACTTCAGTCGGTCGCTTTTTCTGCGGGTCGTGCAATATAAATCTGTGCAAACCCCAGTTTTCACTATGTAAAGGCGGCCCAGCAGGCACTCAACAGTGAATCAACGTTGTTTTTTCAACGTTGTTTCAACGTCGATTCAACGTTGACTCAACGTTTTGTACCTGCATGGGTGGGGTGGGTGTTGCGGGGATACAGGATATTAATTCAATACACAGACTTCTTAAAGTGGCATTTGCTGTATTCGAACAGTCCCACTTGAAGGATTATGGGGAACTGATTTTGTATTGGAGTTTAACGGCCCAGTCAACACTATTTAGGTCATTTTAGCCCGTCAATGTATCTATCCACATTTTTCCTGGACAAGCTTCTACGTAAGCGGTTAACCAGAACAGTGTACATTCTTTCGCCAGAAACTGACAACTGCCCTTCTTGATTCAGCGGAAGGGAGAGAAGGACCGTAGAAACGATTTCATGATCAATCTCTATGGAAACTGATACCAATGACTTTAGTAAAGCCATGTTTGCAAGGGAACAAATTTGTGGACACCCTGTGTCTTCCACACATTTATTGAATTTCAATACCACACAATTGAATATGCACAAGCAAAACGAGAATAGGATTTGACAGGAAGCACTATGACTGACAAAAACAATACTTTAAGAATGTTGACTCCTATGTAACAAAGTCTTTCTCCTGTGAAGCAATTTTTTATCTTGAGATAGCAAATTCTTTCATTTCGGAGTTTACTCCGATTGAGCAAATTCTTTCCTTTGCGCATGTTGAGAATTGACTTCCTTTCATTTGGGAGAGCAAATTACTTCAGTTGAGAAAACAATTCGTTTCTTTCGTAATTAACTTCGCTGGAGCAAATCCTTTCATTTGAAAACTGACGCCGATGAAGCAAATTCTTTTCTTTAAGAGTAAACTATTATGTAGCAAATTCTTTCTTTTGAACGGGCAAGTTCTTTTCGTTCGGACTCTTTCTTTCGGAGTCGACTCCGCAGGAGCAAATTATTTCATTTGACAGCTGACGTCTGAGGAGTAATGTTTTTTTTTTCCTTTGAGAGATGACTCCAACGTAGCAGGTTCTTTCCTTTGAGACTTGACTCTTACGGGGGGAAATCTTATCTTTGAGAGTTGACTTCTTTCATTTGAGAGAGTAGACTCCTAGGGAGCAAATACTCCATATGAGAGCGAACTCCGATGAAGTAAATTCTTTCCTTTGAGAGCTGACTCATAGGGAGCGTGATTCTTTCCTCTGAGGGTTGACTCCTAGAGAGCATATTTTGAAAGTTGACTCCAAGGGTGCTAATGCTTTGTTTGGAGAGTTTACTCATAGGGAGCAAATTCTTTCCTTTGAGAGATGACTCGTAGCAAATTCTTGCCCTTTTGAGTTGACTCCTACAGAATAAATTATTTCCTTTGAGAGTTGACTGTAATGAAGCAAATTCTTTTCTTTGAGAGTAATTCTTTCGTTTGCGAGTTGACTCTTATGGAGCATATTCTTTCTTTTCGGAGATGACTTCTATGGTGCAAATTCTTTCCTTTGAGAGTTGACTTCTATGGTGCAAATTCCTTCTTTTTAGGATTTACAACTACTGACAAGGGAGACAAATTGTTATTGAGCGTAGTCAACAATAAGATTCTGTCAATTATTTATAGTTCCCCTGTACTACCATGCTCTCCATTTAAAAATCTTTTCTGTTTGGTTTGTTTGTTTTCTGCTTTAAGGTTTTAAGATTCGTTAACCCATTACAGACTGTAAATCCCTAAACGGGTACCGTGGCAAACAGTGCAGGCACAGATCAGACGCCGCAGAACGCGGCGTCTGATCAGGGCCTCCACTGTTTGCAAAATGTTTAGCCTTTTTTCCAAATAGATTTTGAAGAAAACACAACCTGACACCTCTTAAATTTTGAAATGGACTCCTGCTATATATAAGGAGGAAGATTCCTTTTGGTACAAAAAGAGTTAAGGTAAATTTTCACTTTTTTGAGCCGAGCGTAAACCAGAGGTGGGTGAAACCGAAGTACCCCGAGAAAAAAAAAACATCTTCCTTTGCAGAATCTGGCACCTCACACGTGGCCTCAGCGAGGCTCGAATCTGCAGCGGTAAGAGGACTAATTACGATTGAGGGACAGCGCTCTTACCCACTAGGTCACGGTGGCCCGTTTGATTCATTGTGTCGGTACTCATTACCAGACAGAATACATAAGACGTTAAGTCTGACCAAAATTACTACACCAAATATAGAACTGTCTGGACCGTGAGCCTTAAGGGCCTTAACACTTCTTTCCTACCAAATAAAGCTGCAAAGCATTTGTCCAGCGTGACAATTAGATGTGCTTGAAAATAGAAATTAGTCTGGTCATTTGGGAATATTAATTTTCTTCGCGCCAGCTCTAGCCATAACATAATCAGCACCTAGACAACAGACAAAATGGTAGATTCTGAAATTGATAAAAAAAAAAAGTTGCGGGAAATAGATAGAAAAATGTACTCCGGAAAATGCATCACGTGAACAAGTCCGTGAAATGAAGACCCCCCATACCCCACTTTCTATAGAGAAAACTAGGGTTTACGTGGGTATGTTTTTCTTATTTTTGCTCCAAAACATCGGTTGTGGGTACTCGTTAGAACCGCCTCAATGAGGCGATTCTAACGAGCACGCACAACCTCTGTTTGCAGTATTTATAAGAAAACTATCACGGATTTTCATCAGGGTAATGGCCATTTTGGAGATGTGACAAAATGCACTATGTCGCACGGGTGTATTATCGCGTCAAACAGCTGAATAATTCAAAAGTGTTTTTCTGATTTGAGGTTTTGCGTCCCCGTCAACAGAATTTAGGTCATTTTGCAGACATTGTTTCCAATTTTGTGGGACTTTTACCCGACATTGAGATGAAACGACATCTCAAGCCCTACCGTCCAAACAAACCAATTGGTTTTATATGCTGGGACGGTCCGACTCGCACCACTTTTTCTGCGCTTTGTTGGTTACCAGTACTCGTTTGTGGTCGGTTTCAGCTCTGCGTTGAAGCACCATGCAGCCCAATCTATTTCTTTAAGCCACTTTATACCGACATTCGTTATAACGGCAAAACTTGTTATAACGACAATTTCAATGAAATGACTACTAGGTTCCGAGCGGCGTGGGCTTAGCTTGGGTTGGAAATGCACAAATCGAATCCATAGTCATGAAACGGTCTTGTTATCTAATAACCCAAGAAACAAATGTTATAGATATTTGTTAGAATCGCCTCATCGAGGCGAATTTAACAAATGACTATAACATTTCTTTCTCCCGCCTCATCGAGGCGATTCTAACAAATGTCTATAACATTAGTTTCTCGGAGTAATAATGGGGAAAAGGCCTTTTATTACCTATCATACTCCTAACATACTTTACACATGATAATGGCAGATACCCAACCGTTGTCCCGCTGAATAAATCATAATGCTAGACCCATAAATTCAAACAGACCTCTTGATATGGTATATTCACTTTATTATGTAAACAGTGTGGCTAATTAAGGCGTAACTATACCAAATTTAGTGACACAGAGGTATTAAAGATATTTAATCTTCATCAGTGTGTCTCAATCCCAAAGTTCTGAAACCGAAACGGATGAGGGACAAGACCCGGCAAACACAACACATCCCCCTCCGAGCACACACCGACCGACTTAGCTCGTGAGACAGGTCAACTGGAGGCATCAGGCAAGAGATGCCCAGCCGCGGACTTATAGGCGTCCCCCACCGAGCCAACATCAGCAAACATGGCCCACACTGCACGGAACCGAGAAGGTCCCTGACCACATGGTATATTCAGAACGCATCCCTATCAGTAAAGGTATGGACTGTCATATTTAGCTGGACAACGGCTGAGCAATTGGTGATACAGCTTAGACTTTTTTACAATCATAGTCTCGAAACGCACAGTGACTATGAGAGCTAACGACAAACGTGCAAGTAATAAGTAAAATATAGTAAATAAAATAACAGAGTGATAATAATATACACAGAGGCAATGAAAAGTATACAGTTTTTGATTTGAAATACCGGATCTTGTATTGCTGTCTGTAATATGCCTATGTCCGTTTTTCCCAAACATCTTAGTTTGTAAAAGTCCAATTCCTTTCCTGTTGCAGTCATCCATGATGGAGTTATCGCCCTTAATTGATCATCAATATTTCCAACAAAATCTCGTGTTGTACTTGACATTCAAATCTATGCGCACCGCAAAAGTCATGTACGAATGTTCATCGATAAGACGCCATCATTACTTTGCCATTAAACCCAAACAAACAGCTTCAAACCCAATTGTAATTTCTGCCTGTTCCAGATTATCTCCCTTTCAATTAAAATCATAATGAACTAAATGAGTCTTTTTCTCAAATCGTGTAAGAGATATTCATTTGAAACTTTCACATAATGTTTGTTTTCCTTGGCATTTTTATGCTTACTCCATGGTGATGCCTCGAAAATTACTCAAAGAAAAGTTAATCACCAATACAAATCCCAAAGAAACATAAAGCATTTAATCAAAGGAAGAACGTAAAAGGCGAAAATGACATTTTCTTTGACAAAAAATGTTACATTTTACCTTATGTTTAATTTAAATATGGGATATATTCTTGCCAAACAGTTACCCTTCTTTGAATCTGTTGCACGAAAAATCATTTATTGAATAACACTTACTCGAAACACATGTTTAAAGGGAAACTACTCAAGACAAAATATTGGATCAGACCCCCTGTCCATTTTAAGTGACGCAATTTCATTATCTTTAAATCAATTTGAACGGAAACTGCTGCAAATTATGCGGCAGTGGTTGTTCTTATTTATGATGCCACATATGTATGTAGAGAGGGAGACATTGGGACGCTAATCAGCGTTCAGTAACCTGTATACTTACTTTCGTGTCACAATATATGTCATGCTGACCGTATCGGAGCGACGGGCTAGTTGGTGAATCTTCTGGTGTCTTTAATAAATCTTTGCACCGCTGTAAAAATAGTAGTGTTATCTGCGACCGACAGATTTTCGTTTCCAAACAAAACAGTGTGAGTATTTATAGGATGGAAATTCCTGGTAGTTTTAAAAAGAGTCAATCTTTCAGCGTCGAAATTTTGGACTTCTGAAAAAAATAGCGTTCTGTATTCTAAGTTTCTCCTGAAAAACCGCATATAGGATTAGGTGCTAAATCATTACGATATAAATCTGAAAGCAAAATGCTACAAATGTTTCTAATCCTTGCATGTAATACCGATGCCGGGTGCGATTTGAGACGGAAGATGCCTTCCAGAAGCAGAAGCTTGTATTTTCTGTTCGATTTACGGCTTCTGAAAACAGAAGTTGGAAAATTATTCTGCTTCCGTCAAATCGAACGGCTCACTTCTACTTTCAGAAGCTCTTCTGCATCTTCCGAATTTTGAGCAGAAGCTGGAAGATAGAAGATTGTCACGTGCTCGTTCGCCCTAACAACAATGGCGTTCTACTTGGCGATGACAAATGAATGAAATTGTGAAAACAGCCAAAACTCAGAGTAACATGTATTTGAATCTACTTAAGTGACATTCAAATAAATGTTACCCTCTGTGAAACTCCCCCAATTGGACTGGAGGAAATAGTAATGGCTGCCGTCATGAACGTTGCATTCCATCGTTCGGCATATAAAGATCTGTCACGATGTGGACAGATATACTGGACAGATATACTACAGCTATTTAATGTTATCTATTTAAGTGAGAAAAATTGAATTGCTGTTGTATATCTGTCCACACCAAGACAGAAGTTTATGTGCAGAAGGATAGAATGCAACGTTCATGGGGGCGGCCATTTCTGTGTCCTCCTATTGGGAGAGCTTCCTTTGATTTTCCCACTTCCGGTTTTTTTCGGTGTGTTCGATTTATTTTCGTTCTTCCATCTTCTTGCATATCTTCTGTCACGTGGCTTCACGTCTTCTATCACGTGATCTTCTGCTTCCAGAAGTTCTAAATCGCACCCGGCTTGAAGGATATCTATTGCCTGAGTTTACGTATATTGGTAATTTAGAACTATTTTGTTGGGTTATCAGTTGATATTTAAAACTTATAATTGACGCCGAATTTCGAATTTCAGTGTCAAGAGAGTACCATGCTGAAATAGAGGAGGGAATACAGGATCTTCTAGAAATCTCTATCCTGCAGAAGGGAACTGTGATATCATGCTCATTTCTTAAAGCATAACAATCTTGTTCCTCTAACAAGAGGCGATATCAAGTCCTATATGTATTCATGAACTAAACCACTGACTGATTTGCACATAAACACAAGTTTTTGCTGTCTACGCCTTTCCTCCAGTGACACCCAACCACATTCTGTGTAGAGATGTTCTAATGAAACGGATCTAGTTAAATCAGTTGCTATGCGGGCGGCTTCATTTGGAGTTTTTGAAGTGATTTTATATCCTGAGCTGTACAGCCATCCCAAACAACACATGAACCAGTGCTTCAGCTGAAGTGCACGACCCGCCGGATGCTTTTAGCTTTATGAGTGTTACCATATATGGGTATGGCGGCCATTTTGGTCATGTGACCTGGACCTAAAACGGTTTCCCCCAATAGATGCCCCATATCGTAAGGAGCAAAAATATATCTTATACTTTAGTACTGTATTCTGAATCGTTTGCAGGATAAAATGCATTCTCACTTTTCCAATACAAAGGCATATGTGTCAAAGTTTGACCTAGGCACAAAGAAGGTCAAGGTCAACCATTTGATTTTTATTCACCATTTTAGCAAGTTATGATGGGCCTACGTCCCAGATGCTATTTATCAAGTTTCGTGGAAATCTGCCCAGTGGTTCTGGAGAAGACTATTTTTGAAGGGTTTTTACCATATATGGCTTGGCGGCCATTTTGGTCAGGTGACCTGGACCCCATGAGCAAATTTTGGTTTCTCCCATCCCACAGAGGCTCTATATGAAATTTTAGGGCACTCTTAGAAATCAACCGACTTCAGTCGGTCGCTTTTTCTGCGGGTCGTGCAATATTCAATGATAGGTAACAAATAGAAAAGATAAATTTGATTCAGTGCAACACGACTAAAAGTACATTTGAGTTTTCGCATTATTCCTATGATTTTGGATACACTTTTGATTATAACCAATAAACATAGCATTGTTTCAAAACCTCAGTGTCCGTTGTAACATAACTTGCAGGAGATTACTTTGCTAACCGTCAGATTTTGTACCATTGGAAACTTCAGTGACTCTAACATGGATGGCTCTATTACCAGGGCTGAGTCGAACGCGTTCTTGGGTCGCTTAAGGTGAATGAGAACACCTGACAGATTTTCCGCCATTATTCAAAGGGAGACAACTTTCGGGACTTCGCTTTTCTATAGGCACTGTCCTACTGAAAAAAGGGGTGTACTCTTATAGGAAAGAATTTGCTCCTCAGGAGCAAATTCTTTCCTTGAAGAGATGACCCCTATTGACATGGGGGACACAAATACTTTTGCAGGAGTTGCCTCCCCTGAATGTGTAGTCATTCCCCATTATATTTCCCCATAACTCTAGAAAGCAATATTCTGGGCAAACTCGTCGGAGATTTTTCTGTTCACAGACATATCGTGGAGGCCCTGCGTTAGCCTCATCCGAAAAGTAATGGATCTAGCCTTGTTTGTTGCCTGCGCATATTCGGCTGAGCCGTTTGATACTATACAGTTATTTTATGGCTGTTTGCGGCAGAGTCAAAACTAAAGGCCAGAGCCGCCGAGAACGACCCAATGCACTATGGTCCTAGACTGTAGGCGGAGAGGAATTGTGCATGGGGCCGTCCTAGACGCCGAGGGGAAATAGTTATGAATATCTCCGAAACAGCCATGAAATAACTGTATTACTTCCAAATTGGTGTACGAAAAGCATCCATTGAAGACGACAAACAACCAAATAACAATAATATGAAGTTTGAGTAAAACAAAGTCGATAAAATATGAGGTTTGAGTTAAACAGTGTAGACCATAATCAGATTGTTGCTTCGTCACAGGAAATACCAGACGCTATATTTGGCAGAAATAACTGGTTCCCGTTTCATCTGGGGGAAACAAGCACAGGTGAGGCAATATATATATACGAAGCAGTAAACCAAATTTCAAGCATATCCGGTGATATCGCTCGTACAGTAGCCAAAATAGCTCATTACATTTTATATGAGCTGGCTCAAGCACAGCCAACAGTTGTTATGTAGGAATGCGTGAGCTTCACAGGAGGAACTCTTGCCAGATTGTCAGCTGTATTTCTGTGTTACAAGGATATCCATAAAACAACCAGATTTAACAGAATCCTTGAAATTTGTCTTGCCTTTATAATCAGAATACATCGCCACCAAACACGTAATAGTTCTAATTTAAAGACACGTTTTCTAACCAAAATTGGCCTCTTAACAAGTATTGCTAATGGGTTTCTTTGATTCAGAAGCTTTAATAATGCTTGTAATTCGGTCGCCTTAATCTGAATCTGGGGCCAGTTGTTCAAAGCATCGTTAGCTTAACGAGCTCGTTAGTGGTCATATTGTTAACTCTTCTAGCAAGTACAATATCGTATTTTTTTGTATTTTTGCTGAAAAATGTGAGCAGCTTTTGCGTCCGCAAAAGCTGCTCACATTTTTTTTTCAGCAAAAATTTCAGCATATTTGCCATATTTAATGATCAACGTTTTAACGATACGTTAACTAACGACGTCGTTAGCTTTGAACAACTGGCCCCTGTACTCTTTTAAAGCCAAATACGGCGAAACTTCGATATCTCGAGCACGGGTGGCACGTATACCATGGCTAATTCAAACTCATTCTGGCCCCGAGGTTATAAAGCTTTTTTCATGCTCAACTCAGCTGAGCATAAAATTTATAATGCTCATAAATATTAAAATACTAATGAAAAAGGAAATGTTCCTGCTCAGATCTGCACACAATGTTATCTGTCCTGCTCATAAATTTTAAAATGTATTATAAGCAGGATAAATTTCATGCTCAAATGAGTTGAGCATGACAAAAGTTTTATAACCTCGGGTCCTGGACTCCCTGGTGAAATATTTAGGGTATTTTATTTGTTTGGCGTCCCCGTCACCACTATTTAGGTCATTTTGGAGACGTTGCTTCCAATTTTGTGGGACTTTTACCCGACATTGAGATGAAATGACATCTTAAGCCCTGCCGCCCAATGAAACCAAAAGGGTTTATAAGCATGGACGGTCCAACACGCACCACTTTGCCTGGGCAGGCTTAGACCTTCTAAACGGTTTACCAGCACTCATGTGGGAGGTCAGTTTCAGCTTTGCGTGGAAGCACCGTGCAGCCCGATCTATTTCTTCAAGCCCCGATAAGCGGGGGCGTAAATATTTAGGACAATTTGGGGAGTTTTTTCTGATTTTATCTTATATAGGTGTGTTGTGTATACTTATTAGGCTCGCCCTAATGATGCGATTTTAACGAGATCACACAACATGCCTTTATTGTATTGTTTGTTTGTTTGATTTTAAGTTTAACGTCCCCGTCAACACTGTAAAGGTCATTTTGGAGACGTTGCTTCCAATTTTGTGGGACCTTTACCCGACATTGAAATGAAACGACATCTCAAGCCCTGCCGCCCAATGAAATCAATGGGGTTTATAAGCATGGACGGGCCCACTCGCACCGCTTTGCCTTGGCAGGCTTAGATCCTCTAAGGGTTTACCAGTACTCGTGTGCGGGTCGGTTTAAGCTCTGCGTAGAAGCATCATGCAGCCCATATATTTCTTCAAGCCCCGATGGGAGGGGGGGGGGGGGGAATATGTTGTGTGCACGCAATAGAATCGCTTAAATGAGGTAATTCTAACGAGTATACACAACAATGACAACATGCCTTTATTTTACAAGGTATGCTGTGTGTACACAATAGAATCGCTTAAATGAGGTGATTCTAACGAGTATACACAACAATGACAACATGACTTTATTTTACAAGGTATGCTGTGTGTACATAATAGAATCGCTTAAATGAGGTGATTCTAACGAGTATACACAACAAAGACAACATGCCTTTTTTTTACAAGGTATATATGTTGTGTGTACACAATAGAATCGCTTCATTGAGGCGATTCTAACGAGAACACACAATATGCCTTTATTGTAAAAGGTATGCTGTGTGTACACAATAGAATCGCTTAGATGAGGTGATTCTAACGAGTTTACACAACAATGTCAACATGCCCTTATTTTAAAAGGTATGCTGTGCGTACACAATAGAATCGCTTCAATAAGGAGAGTCTAACGAGTTCACACAATATGCATTTCTTTTAAAAGGTATGCTGTGTGTACTGACTGGAATCGCTTCAATGAGGCGATTGTAATGAGCACACAAAACATGACTTTATTTTAAAAGGTATGCTGTGTGTACTCAAAACAATCGCTTCATAGAGGCGATTCTAACGAGTGCATACAACATGCCTTTATTTTACTAGGTATGCTGTGTGTACACAATAGAATCGCTTCATTGAGGCGATTCTAACGAGTACACACAACATGCCTTTATTGTAAAAAGTATGCTGTGTGTACGCAATAGAATCGCTTCATTGAGGCGATTCTAACGAGAACACACAGGATGCCTTTATTTTACAAGGTATGCTGTGTGTACACAATAGAATCGCTACATTGAGGCGATTCTGACGAGTACACACAACATGTCTTTATTGTGAAAGGTATGCTGTGTGTACGCAATCGAATCGCTTCATTGAGGCGATTCTAACGAGTACACACACAACGTGCCTTTATTTTAAAATGTATGCTGTATGTACTCGATAGAATCGCGTCAATGAGGCGATTCTAACGAGTACACACAGCAGGCCTTTATTTTATAGGAAGTCGAAAATACAGTAAAATTCCTATATTAAGACCACCTTTGGGACTCCCTGACCAGAAAATATTGTGTGCAGCATACACGAAGAAAGAATAATTGTACCTTCTACTGAATAATGTTTTTACAACCCAATTAGTCCGAATTTTAGGTGGTCTTAATAGCGGAATTTTACTGTGTATTCAGTCATTCCCATTATGCCGTTAAGCCCGGCGCTGTGATTAACCTCAACAGTCCCCACCCCACCCCCCCCCCCCCTCCCCCGTTCTCGAGCAAAATTCCATGGCCCCCAAAGGTATTCGAGTTATTGGATAAAAAATCGCGTACCAAGAATAGAAAGCTAGTAGGCTACAATAATAAAACAAACAAATCAAAGTCAATACGAAAACACGCCTATACAAATACATTGTAAATTTTACCGCCGAAAAAAACGAAAGTTTTTAAAAGAAAAATGTGATATTTTTTTTTTTTTTTTTTTTTTGCTCAAAATATAGATTGTGGGTACACGTTATAACCGTCTCGTCGATGCGGTTCTAACGAGTACCCACAGTCTATATTTTATAGCAGAAATAAGCAAATTAGATTTTACACAGTTTTACTATTAAAAGTGGGGTTCAGGGGGTGGGGGGTCAGAACTATATAGGCGTGTTTTCGTGATGACTAGCAACACTGAAGGGTCGATTATCTCTGAGTGCATGCTGGGAAAATGGTCCTGAATGGAGCTTAGACTGAGCCTCTGTCGCTCGCCTTTTTTGCAAAGTACATCACGAAAACACGCCTATATAATTCTGACCCCTTCGAACCCCAGTGTTGTATAGAAAAACCGGGGTTTACAGGGGTGTACATTAATTTTCTTATTTCTTCTTAAAAAACATAGATCGTGGGTACGCTTTAGAACCGCGTAGCTGATGCGGTTCTAACGAGTACCCACAATCTATATTTTGAACTGAAATAAGAAAAAATCACAATTTTTCATCTTAAAGTTTTCATTTTTCGTTGGTAAAATTTACAATGTTTTTTTTTTTTTTTTTTTTTTTTTTGAAAAGGCATGTTTTCGTAACGTCTTTTTTCTCAAGATCTGTCTCCGTGGTGTTTCTAACGAGCACATACAACGCATATTTGGAACATAAATGGACAGAATATCGCCCATATTAATTTTATCGAGAAAACATCTCCGATAGAGTCTTGAAAGATGGGTGTGCTTATTTTTCCAAACCGGAGATTTGACGTTGACAGTGATCAATGGGCCTAGTTTAGACGTGGATGAAAAATTTCGCATCACTATTCTAGCAATTTAACCCTTACAACAAAAGCATTCAATTCTAATAAGGTCTCCTTTCGTTGTCAGACTAGAAGTCTTGATGGAAATCGATTTCTTACTTAAACAAAATTGACTGGATTTGCCGTGGGACAGAGTGATTTGTGTTTTGCGGAGATATGACAAAGCTTATATAAAGTCTATTATATGAGCCAGCGCATGACAAAATCTATAAGAAGTCTTGAGCGACCAGCGGAGACTCAGATCAGCCTGCACATTCGCACAGTCTGATCAGAGTCTTCGGTGATCGCATGTACCTTCTATAGTCTAATACCTATGCAGAGAGACATAAGCATAAGGTCTTGTCACAGTGGATTGGTGCGCAGGTTTATTTGAGTCTGTGTTGGTCAAACCGGTCTTATTGTAGGCTTTGTTATGCGCCGGCTCATGTGTCACTCTGTTTAGGAATACCGATGGCATGAAGCTCCGGCCAATAGACTAGCTAAATTAGCTCCCACTTTTCAATGACAAACTATTTTTTGCACACCAGATAAGGAAATCCTTAGTTTTCGTTTGGGATAGAAATTCTGTTCTAACCCCGGTGTTCTTGTCCGAAAATCATATACTCTCGCGTCTTTGATAAATGCACTGGTTGAATACGACCTCATATGCGCCGTCGTTAAGGCTGACGTCATAGCACGTTACGTGACGTCACTAAACATTCCTGTAGTGTCATCACAATATGGCGGACGTCAGTAACCGAAGTGACTACAACATTAAAAATCCACGCTAATAAATGGAAGGTATGTAAGAAAAAGAATCCTATATGGGTGTGAGGGATGAATAGAAAAATCCGTCCCTCGGGATCACTGTCCGGCGTCACTCGGCAAGCCTCGTGATGCCGGACAGTGACCCTCGGGACGAATTTTTCCATCCACCCCTCACACCCATAAAAGATTATTATATTCTTGCACACTAGATTAGGAAATCCTGGACTTAACCCTGGGATAGAAATGCTTATCCTACCCAGGTTATCCTACTCACAGACGGGGTAAAAATCGAGAATTTTCACGTGTTTGTTGTGCACTTGTTGAATAGGACGTCACGTTCGCCATCATTAAGTCTGACGTCACTGCACGTACAGAAACGCCACAATATTGCCATCAAAATATTGCTGACGTCGACAGTCGAAGTGACTGCATTAAAAATCTTCTCTTAGAAAAGTAAAAGAGTCTTACATGGGTGAGAGGGGTAGATAGAAAAATCCGTCCCTCGGGATCACTGTCCGGCATCCCTCGGCAAGCCTCGTGATGCTGGTCAGTTATTCTTCTATCCACCCTCACACCCATGTAAGGTTCATTAAAAGAATTTTACATGAGTGGGTGTGGTAGAAAGAAAAAAGGTATGCAAAGGTATGCAAGAAAAATAGTCTTAAATGGGTGGGAGGGGTAGATAGAAAATCCGTAGGGACACTGTCCGGCATCACGAGGCTTGCCGAGTGATACCTCGGCAGGTCTCGTGATGCTGGACAATTGCCCTTGGGACGAATTTTTATCTACCCTCACACCCATGTAAGTTCTTTAAAAGAATGTTACATGAGTGTGAGTGGTAGATAGAAAAAAGGTATGCAAGGAAAAGAATCTTACATGGGCGGGAGGGGTAGATAGAAATATCCGTCCTTCGGGATCCCTGTCCGGCATCCCTCGGCAAACCTCGTGATGCCGGTCAGTTATTCTTCTATACACCCTCACACACATGTATGGTTCTTTAAAAATATCTTACATGAGCGACAGTGGTAGATAGAAAAAGTTTATACAAAGGCATGCAAGAAAAAGAATATCACATGGATGGGAGGGGTAGATAGAAAAATCCGTAGGGACACTGTCCGGCATCACGAGGCTTGCCGGGGGATGCCGGCATACCGCAGCAGGCCTCGTGATGCCGGACAGTCACCCTCGGGACGAATTTTCTATCTACCCTCTCATCCATGTAAGATTCCTTCTCTTGCATACCTTTTATTTTTAAGGGAGGATTTTTAATGCAGTCACATCAACTGTCGACGTCAGCAATATTTTGATGGCAATAGTGTGATCAAAACCCGCACAACACCATTATCATGAAAAAATTACTGTTTGAAACTTAACCTGCAAAGCGGATAATTCTCCCTGCACATATGTGTGTGTGTGTGTGTGTGGGGGGGGGATGGTTCCGGATAATCTCCAGAACCAAAGGATGTGACCCTCGTCTCTGCACACGATGGTCACGGAGCACGTTTGGACACTAAAATTTTATCACCTCTGCTGGGGACCGAACTATTTGTGGGGGTGTCCAGAACTTTAAATATGACCATCTTTGAGCTTCTAGGAAACATATGCTAGATTTGGTATAGGCCATTTAGCAGTATATTTTTGGGGGAGGCGGGGGTTGGGTGGTGGGAGTGGGTAGTTCTAAAAATGACTAATTTTGGATCTATCCAAAATCTTTGAAATTTTGGGGTGTTGTTAGTGACTAACATTATCACAAAAACTATTTTATTTGTTCAGTGGCATTATAGTAATTATATAGTGTTATATGGTGATGTCGCTGCTGTGAACTCATCACGAAAACACGCCTATATAATTTTGACCCCCTTGAACCCCACATTCATATAGTAAAATTGGGGTTTCCGGGGGTATACCTTATTTTTCTTATTTCGGCTCTAAAATATAGCTTGTGGGTACTCGTTAGAACCACCTGGATGAAGCGGTTCTAACGAGTGCCCACAATCTATATTATGAGCAGAAATAAGAAATATATCACAATTTTTCATCACAAAATTTTCATTTTCTTCGGCGATAAAGGTGGCAATGTATTTGTATAGGCGTGTTTGTGTAATGGTTCAAAGCGCTGAACACATACTACTGGAGAAAAAGTAAGAGAGCGTAAAAACACATGAATAGAAAGCAAGCCAGCATGATTTGGACATATTTTGTGGGGTATACTTAAATTTCAAGATATTTCGGGACAATTAATGATTAATGAATATTCAGAACTTTTTATTTCTGCTGTTCTGCTAACTTGACCATTTCGTTCTGCTCGTTCTGCTGTTCTGCTAACTTGGTCAAGCTAGCAGAACAACAGAACAGCAGAACGAGCAGAACGAACTGGTCAAATAAGAGCAGAACCAGTAGAAAATGGTCATATTAGCAAAACAACTAAACCAACAGAAGAAATGGTCAAGTTAGCAGAACAACAGAACAAGAAAAAAAAAAAAAAAAAAAAAAAAAAAAAACAAGTCTACATACAAAGTCTCTCCAAAAGATGATGAATGCGGTTTTTTGTCTCCGAATTTCGGATTTTTTCTCTCTATACTTAGTCGCTATAAAAATGATGAAGAACGCCGTTTACCGCGCCTTCCTATCGCATTTATTAGCTGAGATATTGAGAAAAACATCATTTTTGTATTCTGCTGGGAAGATAGAGAAAAATTTTTGTCTCCGAATTTCGGATTTTTTCTATCTATACTTAGTCGCTATAAAAATGATGAAGAACGCCGTTTACCGCGCCTTCCTATCGCATTTATTAGCTGAGATATTGAGAAAAACATCATTTTTGTATTCTGCTGGGAAGATAGAGAAAAATTTTTGTCTCCGAATTTCGGATTTTTTCTCTCTATACTAAGTCGCTATAAAAATGATGAAGAACGCCGTTTACCGCAACTTCCTATCGCATTTATTAGCTGAGATATTGAGAAAAACATCATTTTTTTCTTCTGCTGGGAAGACCGAGAAAAATTTTTGTCTCGGAATTTCGGATTTTTTCTCTCTATACTTAGTCGCTATAAAAATGATGAAGAACGCCGTTTACCGCGCCTTCCTATCGCATTTATTAGCCGAGATATTGAGAAAAACATCATTTTTTTCTTCTGCTGGGAAGACCGAGAAAAATTTTTGTCTCGGAATTTCGGATTTTTTCTCTCTATACTTAGTCGCTATAAAAATGATGAAGAACGCCGTTTTCCGCGCCTTCCTATCGCATTTATTAGCTGAGATATTGAGAAAAACATCATTTTTGTATTCTGCTGGGAAGACCGAGAAAAATTTTTGTCTCCGAATTTCGGATTTTTTCTCTCTATACTTAGTCGCTATAAAAATGATGAAGAACGCCGTTTACCGCGCCTTCCTATCGCATTTATTAGCTGAGATATTGAGAAAAACATCATTTTTGTATTCTGCTGGGAAGATAGAGAAAATTTTTTTTTGTCTCCGAATTTCGGATTTTTTCTCTCTATACTTAGTCGCTATAAAAATGATGAAGAACGCCGTTTACCGCGCCTTCCTATCGCATTTATTAGCTGAGATATTGAGAAAAACATCATTTTTGTATTCTGCTGGGAAGACCGAGAAAAATTTTTGTCTCCGAATTTCGGATTTTTTCTCTCTTTACTTAGTCGCTATAAAAATGATGAAGAACGCCGTTTACCGCGCCTTCCTATCGCATTTATTAGCCGAGATATTGAGAAAAACATCATTTTTGTATTCTGCTGGGAAGATAGAGAAAAATTTTTGTCTCCGAATTTCGGATTTTTTCTCTCTATACTTAGTCGCTATAGAAATGATGAAGAACGCCGTTTACCGCGCCTTCCTATCGCATTTATTAGCTGAGATATTGAGAAAAACATCATTTTTGTATTCTGCTGGGAAGATAGAGAAAAATTTTTGTCTCCGAATATCGGATTTTTTCTCTCTATACTTAGTCGCTATAAAAATGATGAAGAACGCCGTTTACCGCGCCTTCCTATCGCATTTATTAGCTGAGATATTGAGAAAAACATCATTTTTGTATTCTGCTGGGAAGATAGAGAAAAATTTTTGTCTCCGAATATCGGATTTTTTCTCTCTATACTTAGTCGCTATAAAAATGATGAAGAACGCCGTTTACCGCGCCTTCCTATCGCATTTATTAGCCGAGATATTGAGAAAAACATCATTTTTTTCTTCTGCTAGGAAGACCGAGAAAAATTTTTGTCTCGGAATTTCGGATTTTTTCTCTCTATACTTAGTCGCTATAAAAATGATGAAGAACGCCGTTTACCGCGCCTTCCTATCGCATTTATTAGCCGAGATATTGAGAAAAACATCATTTTTTTCTTCTGCTGGGAAGACCGAGAAAAATTTTTGTCTCACAATTTCGGATTTTTTCTCTCTATACTTAGTCGCTATAAAAATGATGAAGAACGCCGTTTACCGCAACTTCCTATCGCATTTATTAGCTGAGATATTGAGAAAAACATCATTTTTGTATTCTGCTGGGAAGACCGAGAAAAATTTTTGTCTCGGAATTTCGGATTTTTTCTCTCTATACTTAGTCGCTATAAAATGATGAAGAACGCCGTTTACCGCGCCTTCCTATCGCATTTATTAGCCGAGATATTGAGAAAAACATCAATTTTTTCTTCTGCTGGGAAGACCGAGAAAAATTTTTGTCTCCGAATTTCGGATTTTTTCTCTCTATACTTAGTCGCTATAAAAATGATGAAGAACGCCGTTTACCGCGCCTTCCTATCGCATTTATTAGCTGAGATATTGAGAAAAACATCATTTTTGTATTCTGCTGGGAAGACCGAGAAAATTTTTTGTCTCCGAATTTCGGATTTTTTCTCCCTATACTTAGTCGCTATAAAAATGATGAAGAACGCCGTTTACCGCGCCTTCCTATCGCATTTATTAGCCGAGATATTGAGAAAAACATCATTTTTTTCTTCTGCTGGGAAGACCGAGAAAAATTTTTGTCTCGGAATTTCGGATTTTTTCTCTCTATACTTAGTCGCTATAAAAATGATGAAGAACGCCGTTTTCCGCGCCTTCCTATCGCATTTATTAGCTGAGATATTGAGAAAAACATCATTTTTGTATTCTGCTGGGAAGACCGAGAAAAATTTTTGTCTCCGAATTTCGGATTTTTTCTCTCTATACTTAGTCGCTATAAAAATGATGAAGAACGCCGTTTACCGCGCCTTCCTATCGCATTTATTAGCTGAGATATTGAGAAAAACATCATTTTTGTATTCTGCTGGGAAGATAGAGTTAATTTTTTTTTGTCTCCGAATTTCGGATTTTTTCTCTCTATACTTAGTCGCTATAAAAATGATGAAGAACGCCGTTTACCGCGCCTTCCTATCGCATTTATTAGCTGAGATATTGAGAAAAACATCATTTTTGTATTCTGCTGGGAAGACCGAGAAAAATTTTTGTCTCCGAATTTCGGATTTTTTCTCTCTTTACTTAGTCGCTATAAAAATGATGAAGAACGCCGTTTACCGCGCCTTCCTATCGCATTTATTAGCCGAGATATTGAGAAAAACATCATTTTTGTATTCTGCTGGGAAGATAGAGAAAAATTTTTGTCTCCGAATTTCGGATTTTTTCTCTCTATACTAAGTCGCTATAAAAATGATGAAGAACGCCGTTTACCGCAACTTCCTATCGCATTTATTAGCTGAGATATTGAGAAAAACATCATTTTTTTCTTCTGCTGGGAAGACCGAGAAAAATTTTTGTCTCGGAATTTCGGATTTTTTCTCTCTATACTTAGTCGCTATAAAAATGATGAAGAACGCCGTTTACCGCGCCTTCCTATCGCATTTATTAGCCGAGATATTGAGAAAAACATCATTTTTTTCTTCTGCTGGGAAGACCGAGAAAAATTTTTGTCTCGGAATTTCGGATTTTTTCTCTCTATACTTAGTCGCTATAAAAATGATGAAGAACGCCGTTTTCCGCGCCTTCCTATCGCATTTATTAGCTGAGATATTGAGAAAAACATCATTTTTGTATTCTGCTGGGAAGACCGAGAAAAATTTTTGTCTCCGAATTTCGGATTTTTTCTCTCTATACTTAGTCGCTATAAAAATGATGAAGAACGCCGTTTACCGCGCCTTCCTATCGCATTTATTAGCTGAGATATTGAGAAAAACATCATTTTTGTATTCTGCTGGGAAGATAGAGAAAATTTTTTTTTGTCTCCGAATTTCGGATTTTTTCTCTCTATACTTAGTCGCTATAAAAATGATGAAGAACGCCGTTTACCGCGCCTTCCTATCGCATTTATTAGCTGAGATATTGAGAAAAACATCATTTTTGTATTCTGCTGGGAAGACCGAGAAAAATTTTTGTCTCCGAATTTCGGATTTTTTCTCTCTTTACTTAGTCGCTATAAAAATGATGAAGAACGCCGTTTACCGCGCCTTCCTATCGCATTTATTAGCCGAGATATTGAGAAAAACATCATTTTTGTATTCTGCTGGGAAGATAGAGAAAAATTTTTGTCTCCGAATTTCGGATTTTTTCTCTCTATACTTAGTCGCTATAGAAATGATGAAGAACGCCGTTTACCGCGCCTTCCTATCGCATTTATTAGCTGAGATATTGAGAAAAACATCATTTTTGTATTCTGCTGGGAAGATAGAGAAAAATTTTTGTCTCCGAATATCGGATTTATTCTCTCTATACTTAGTCGCTATAAAAATGATGAAGAACGCCGTTTACCGCACCTTCCTATCGCATTTATTAGCTGAGATATTTAGAAAAACATCATTTTTGTATTCTGCTGGGAAGACCGAGAAAAATTTTTGTCTCGGAATTTCGGATTTTTTCTCTCTATACTTAGTCGCTATAAAAATGATGAAGAACGCCGTTTACCGCGCCTTCCTATCGCATTTATTAGCTGAGGTTTGAGAAAAACATCATTTTTTTCTTCTGCTGGGAAGACCGAGAAAAATTTTTGTCTCACAATTTCGGATTTTTTCTCTCTATACTTAGTCGCTATAAAAATGATGAAGAACGCCGTTTACCGCGCCTTCCTATCGCATTTATTAGCTGAGATATTGAGAAAAACATCATTTTTGTATTCTGCTGGGAAGATAGAGAAAAAGTTTTGTCTCCGAATTTCGGATGTTTTCTCTCTATACTAAATCGCTATAAAAATGATGAAGAACGCCATTTACCGCACCTTCCTATCGCATTTATTAGCTGAGATATTGAGAAAAACATCATTTTTGTATTCTGCTGGGAAGACCGAATAAATTTTTGTCTCGGAATTTCGGATTTTTTCTATCTATACTTAGTCGCTATAAAAATGATGAAGAACGCCGTTTACCGCGCCTTCCTATCGCATTTACTAGCCGAGATATTGAGAAAAACATCAATTTTTTCTTCTGCTGGGAAGACCGAGAAAAATTTTTGTCTCCGAATTTCGGATTTTTTCTCTCTATACTTAGTCGCTATAAAAATGATGAAGAACGCCGTTTACCGCGCCTTCCTATCGCATTTATTAGCTGAGATATTGAGAAAAACATCATTTTTGTATTCTGCTGGGAAGACCGAGAAAATTTTTTGTCTCCGAATTTCGGATTTTTTCTCCCTATACTTAGTCGCTATAAAAATGATGAAGAACGCCGTTTACCGCGCCTTCCTATCGCATTTATTAGCCGAGATATTGAGAAAAACATCATTTTTTTCTTCTGCTGGGAAGACCGAGAAAAATTTTTGTCTCGGAATTTCGGATTTTTTCTCTCTATACTTAGTCGCTATAAAAATGATGAAGAACGCCGTTTTCCGCGCCTTCCTATCGCATTTATTAGCTGAGATATTGAGAAAAACATCATTTTTGTATTCTGCTGGGAAGACCGAGAAAAATTTTTGTCTCCGAATTTCGGATTTTTTCTCTCTATACTTAGTCGCTATAAAAATGATGAAGAACGCCGTTTACCGCGCCTTCCTATCGCATTTATTAGCTGAGATATTGAGAAAAACATCATTTTTGTATTCTGCTGGGAAGATAGAGAAATTTTTTTTTTGTCTCCGAATTTCGGATTTTTTCTCTCTATACTTAGTCGCTATAAAAATGATGAAGAACGCCGTTTACCGCGCCTTCCTATCGCATTTATTAGCTGAGATATTGAGAAAAACATCATTTTTGTATTCTGCTGGGAAGACCGAGAAAAATTTTTGTCTCCGAATTTCGGATTTTTTCTCTCTTTACTTAGTCGCTATAAAAATGATGAAGAACGCCGTTTACCGCGCCTTCCTATCGCATTTATTAGCCGAGATATTGAGAAAAACATCATTTTTGTATTCTGCTGGGAAGATAGAGAAAAATTTTTGTCTCCGAATTTCGGATTTTTTCTCTCTATACTAAGTCGCTATAAAAATGATGAAGAACGCCGTTTACCGCAACTTCCTATCGCATTTATTAGCTGAGATATTGAGAAAAACATCATTTTTTTCTTCTGCTGGGAAGACCGAGAAAAATTTTTGTCTCGGAATTTCGGATTTTTTCTCTCTATACTTAGTCGCTATAAAAATGATGAAGAACGCCGTTTACCGCGCCTTCCTATCGCATTTATTAGCCGAGATATTGAGAAAAACATCATTTTTTTCTTCTGCTGGGAAGACCGAGAAAAATTTTTGTCTCGGAATTTCGGATTTTTTCTCTCTATACTTAGTCGCTATAAAAATGATGAAGAACGCCGTTTTCCGCGCCTTCCTATCGCATTTATTAGCTGAGATATTGAGAAAAACATCATTTTTGTATTCTGCTGGGAAGACCGAGAAAAATTTTTGTCTCCGAATTTCGGATTTTTTCTCTCTATACTTAGTCGCTATAAAAATGATGAAGAACGCCGTTTACCGCGCCTTCCTATCGCATTTATTAGCTGAGATATTGAGAAAAACATCATTTTTGTATTCTGCTGGGAAGATAGAGAAAATTTTTTTTTGTCTCCGAATTTCGGATTTTTTCTCTCTATACTTAGTCGCTATAAAAATGATGAAGAACGCCGTTTACCGCGCCTTCCTATCGCATTTATTAGCTGAGATATTGAGAAAAACATCATTTTTGTATTCTGCTGGGAAGACCGAGAAAAATTTTTGTCTCCGAATTTCGGATTTTTTCTCTCTTTACTTAGTCGCTATAAAAATGATGAAGAACGCCGTTTACCGCGCCTTCCTATCGCATTTATTAGCCGAGATATTGAGAAAAACATCATTTTTGTATTCTGCTGGGAAGATAGACAAAAATTTTTGTCTCCGAATTTCGGATTTTTTCTCTCTATACTTAGTCGCTATAGAAATGATGAAGAACGCCGTTTACCGCGCCTTCCTATCGCATTTATTAGCTGAGATATTGTGTAAACATCATTTTTGTATTCTGCTGGGAAGATAGAGAAAAATTTTTGTCTCCGAATATCGGATTTTTTCTCTCTATACTTAGTCGCTATAAAAATGATGAAGAACGCCGTTTACCGCGCCTTCCTATCGCATTTATTAGCTGAGATATTGAGAAAAACATCATTTTTGTATTCTGCTGGGAAGATAGAGAAAAATTTTTGTCTCCGAATATCGGATTTTTTCTCTCTATACTTAGTCGCTATAAAAATGATGAAGAACGCCGTTTACCGCGCCTTCCTATCGCATTTATTAGCCGAGATATTGAGAAAAACATCATTTTTTTCTTCTGCTGGGAAGACCGAGAAAAATTTTTGTCTCGGAATTTCGGATTTTTTCTCTCTATACTTAGTCGCTATAAAAATGATGAAGAACGCCGTTTACCGCGCCTTCCTATCGCATTTATTAGCCGAGATATTGAGAAAAACATCATTTTTTTTCTTCTGCTGGGAAGACCGAGAAAAATTTTTGTCTCACAATTTCGGATTTTTTCTCTCTATACTTAGTCGCTATAAAAATGATGAAGAACGCCGTTTACCGCAACTTCCTATCGCATTTATTAGCTGAGATATTGAGAAAAACATCATTTTTGTATTCTGCTGGGAAGACCGAGAAAAATTTTTGTCTCGGAATTTCGGATTTTTTCTCTCTATACTTAGTCGCTATAAAATGATGAAGAACGCCGTTTACCGCGCCTTCCTATCGCATTTATTAGCCGAGATATTGAGAAAAACATCATTTTTTTCTTCTGCTGGGAAGACCGAGAAAAGTTTTTGTCTCACAATTTCGGATTTTTTCTCTCTATACTTAGTCGCTATAAAAATGATGAAGAACGCCGTTTACCGCGCCTTCCTATCGCATTTATTAGCTGAGATATTGAGAAAAACATCATTTTTGTATTCTGCTGGGAAGACCGAGAAAAATTTTTGTCCCCGAATTTCAGATTTTTTCTCTCTATACTTAGTCGCTATAAAAATGATGAAGAACGCCGTTTACCGCGCCTTCCTATCGCATTTATTAGCTGAGATATTGAGAAAAACATCATTTTTGTATTCTGCTGGGAAGATAGAGAAAAATTTTTGTCTCCGAATTTCGGATTTTTTCTCTCTATACTTAGTCGCTATAAAAATGATGAAGAACGCCGTTTACCGCACCTTCCTATCGCATTTATTAGCTGAGATATTTAGAAAAACATCATTTTTGTATTCTGCTGGGAAGACCGAGAAAAATTTTTGTCTCGGAATTTCGGATTTTTTCTCTCTATACTTAGTCGCTATAAAAATGATGAAGAACGCCGTTTACCGCGCCTTCCTATCGCATTTATTAGCTGAGGTTTGAGAAAAACATCATTTTTTTCTTCTGCTGGGAAGACCGAGAAAAATTTTTGTCTCACAATTTCGGATTTTTTCTCTCTATACTTAGTCGCTATAAAAATGATGAAGAACGCCGTTTACCGCGCCTTCCTATCGCATTTATTAGCTGAGATATTGAGAAAAACATCATTTTTGTATTCTGCTGGGAAGATAGAGAAAAAGTTTTGTCTCCGAATTTCGGATGTTTTCTCTCTATACTAAATCGCTATAAAAATGATGAAGAACGCCATTTACCGCACCTTCCTATCGCATTTATTAGCTGAGATATTGAGAAAAACATCATTTTTGTATTCTGCTGGGAAGACCGAATAAATTTTTGTCTCGGAATTTCGGATTTTTTCCATCTATACTTAGTCGCTATAAAAATGATGAAGAACGCCGTTTACCGCGCCTTCCTATCGCATTTATTAGCTGAGATATTGAGAAAAACATCATTTTTGTATTCTGCTGGGAAGACCGAGAAAAATTTTTGTCCCCGAATTTCAGATTTTTTCTCTCTATACTTAGTCGCTATAAAAATGATGAAGAACGCCGTTTACCGCGCCTTCCTATCGCATTTATTAGCTGAGATATTGAGAAAAACATCATTTTTGTATTCTGCTGGGAAGATAGAGAAAAATTTTTGTCTCCGAATTTCGGATTTTTTCTCTCTATACTTAGTCGCTATAAAAATGATGAAGAACGCCGTTTACCGCACCTTCCTATCGCATTTATTAGCTGAGATATTTAGAAAAACATCATTTTTGTATTCTGCTGGGAAGACCGAGAAAAATTTTTGTCTCGGAATTTCGGATTTTTTCTCTCTATACTAAGTCGCTATAAAAATGATGAAGAACGCCGTTTACCGCGCCTTCCTATCGCATTTATTAGCTGAGGTTTGAGAAAAACATCATTTTTTTCTTCTGCTGGGAAGACCGAGAAAAATTTTTGTCTCACAATTTCGGATTTTTTCTCTCTATACTTAGTCGCTATAAAAATGATGAAGAACGCCGTTTACCGCGCCTTCCTATCGCATTTATTAGCTGAGATATTGAGAAAAACATCATTTTTGTATTCTGCTGGGAAGACCGAGAAAAATTTTTGTCTCCGAATTTCGGATTTTTTCTCTCTATACTTAGTCGCTATAAAAATGATGAAGAACGCCGTTTACCGCGCCTTCCTATCGCATTTATTAGCTGAGATATTGAGAAAAACATCATTTTTGTATTCTGCTGGGAAGATAGAGAAAAAGTTTTGTCTCCGAATTTCGGATGTTTTCTCTCTATACTAAGTCGCTATAAAAATGATGAAGAACGCCATTTACCGCACCTTCCTATCGCATTTATTAGCTGAGATATTGAGAAAAACATCATTTTTGTATTCTGCTGGGAAGACCGAATAAATTTTTGTCTCGGAATTTCGGATTTTTTCTCTCTATACTTAGTCGCTATAAAAATGATGAAGAACGCCGTTTACCGCGCCTTCCTATCGCATTTATTAGCCGAGATATTGAGAAAAACATCATTTTTGTATTCTGCTGGGAAGATAGAGAAAAATTTTTGTCTCCGAATTTCGGATTTTTTCTCTCTATACTTAGTCGCTATAAAAATGATGAAGAACGCCGTTTACCGCGCCTTCCTATCGCATTTATTAGCTGAGATATTGAGAAAAACATCATTTTTGTATTTGCTGGGAAGACCGAGAAAAATTTTTGTCTCCGAATTTCGGATTTTTTCTCCCTATACTTAGTCGCTATAAAAATGATGAAGAACGCCGTTTACCGCGCCTTCCTATCACATTTATTAGCTGAGATATTGAGAAAAACATCATTTTTGTATTCTGCTGGGAAGATAGAGAAAAATTTTTGTCTCCGAATTTCGGATTTTTCCTCTCTATACTTAGTCGCTATAAAAATGATGAAGAACGCCGTTTACCGCGCCTTCCTATCGCATTTATTAGCTGAGATATTGAGAAAAACATTATTTTTGTATTCTGCTGGGAAGATAGAGAAAAATTTTTGTCTCCGAATTTCGGATTTTTTCTCTCTATACTTAGTCGCTATAAAAATGATGAAGAACGCCGTTTACCGCACCTTCCTATCGCATTTATTAGCTGAGATATTGAGAAAAACATCATTTTTGTTTCTTCTGCTGGGAAGATAGAGAAAAATTTTTGTCTCCGAATTTCGGATTTTTTCTCTCTATAATTAGTCGCTATAAAAATGATGAAGAACGCCGTTTACCGCGCCTTCCTATCGCATTTATTAGCCGAGATATTGAGAAAAACATCATTTTTTTCTTCTGCTGGGAAGACCGAGAAAAATTTTTGTCTCACAATTTCGGATTTTTTCTCTCTATACTTAGTCGCTATAAAAATGATGAAGAACGCCGTTTACCGCGCCTTCCTATCGCATTTATTAGCTGAGATATCGAGAAAAACATCATTTTTGTATTCTGCTGGGAAGACCGAGAAAAAATTTTGTCTCCGAATTTCGGATATTTTCTCTCTATACCTAGTCGCTATAAAAATGATGAAGAACGCCGTTTACCGCGCCTTCCTATCGCATTTATTAGCTGAGATATTGAGAAAAACATCATTTTTGTATTCTGCTGGGAAGATAGAGAAAAATTTTTGTCCCCGAATTTCGGATTTTTTCTCTCTATACTTAGTCGCTATAAAAATGATGAAGAACGCCGTTTACCGCGCCTTCCTATCGCATTTATTAGCCGAGATATTGAGAAAAACATCATTTTTGTATTCTGCTGGGAAGATAGAGAAAAATTTTTGTCTCCGAATTTCGGATTTTTTCTCTCTATACTTAGTCGCTATAAAAATGATGAAGAACGCCGTTTACCGCACCTTCCTATCGCATTTATTAGCTGAGATATTGAGAAAAACATCATTTTTTTCTTCTGCTGGGAAGACCGAGAAAAATTTTTGTCTCACAATTTCGGATTTTTTCTCTCTATACTTAGTCGCTATAAAAATGATGAAGAACGCCGTTTACCGCGCCTTCCTATCGCATTTATTAGCTGAGATATTGAGAAAAACATCATTTTTTTCTTCTGCTGGGAAGACCGAGAAAAATTTTTGTCTCCGAATTTCGGATTTTTTCTCTCTATACTTAGTCGCTATAAAAATGATGAAGAACGCCGTTTACCGCGCCTTCCTATCGCATTTATTAGCCGAGATATTGAGAAAAACATCAATTTTTTCTTCTGCTGGGAAGACCGAGAAAAATTTTTGTCTCACAATTTCGGATTTTTTCTCTCTATACTTAGTCGCTATAAAAATGATGAGGAACGCCGTTTACCGCGCCTTCCTATCGCATTTATTAGCTGAGATATTGAGAAAAACATCATTTTTGTATTCTGCTGGGAAGACCGAGAAAAATTTTTGTCTCCGAATTTCGGATTTTTTCTCCCTATACTTAGTCGCTATAAAAATGATGAAGAACGCCGTTTACCGCGCCTTCCTATCACATTTATTAGCTGAGATATTGAGAAAAACATCATTTTTGTATTCTGCTGGGAAGATAGAGAAAAATTTTTGTCTCCGAATTTCGGATTTTTCCTCTCTATACTTAGTCGCTATAAAAATGATGAAGAACGCCGTTTACCGCGCCTTCCTATCGCATTTATTAGCTGAGATATTGAGAAAAACATTATTTTTGTATTCTGCTGGGAAGATAGAGAAAAATTTTTGTCTCCGAATTTCGGATTTTTTCTCTCTATACTTAGTCGCTATAAAAATGATGAAGAACGCCGTTTACCACACCTTCCTATCGCATTTATTAGCTGAGATATTGAGAAAAACATCATTTTTTTTCTTCTGCTGGGAAGATAGAGAAAAAATTTTGTCTCCGAATTTCGGATTTTTTCTCTCTATACTTAGTCGCTATAAAAATGATGAAGAACGCCGTTTACCGCGCCTTCCTATCGCATTTATTAGCCGAGATATTGAGAAAAACATCATTTTTTTCTTCTGCTGGGAAGACCGAGAAAAATTTTTGTCTCACAATTTCGGATTTTTTCTCTCTATACTTAGTCGCTATAAAAATGATGAAGAACGCCGTTTACCGCGCCTTCCTATCGCATTTATTAGCTGAGATATCGAGAAAAACATCATTTTTATATTCTGCTGGGAAGACCGAGAAAAAATTTTGTCTCCGAATTTCGGATATTTTCTCTCTATACTTAGTCGCTATAAAAATGATGAAGAACGCCGTTTACCGCGCCTTCCTATCACATTTATTAGCTGAGATATTGAGAAAAACATCATTTTTGTATTCTGCTGGGAAGATAGAGAAAAATTTTTGTCCCCGAATTTCGGATTTTTTCTCTCTATACTTAGTCGCTATAAAAATGATGAAGAACGCCGTTTACCGCGCCTTCCTATCGCATTTATTAGCCGAGATATTGAGAAAGACATCATTTTTGTATTCTGCTGGGAAGATAGAGAAAAATTTTTGTCTCCGAATTTCGGATTTTTTCTCTCTATACTTAGTCGCTATAAAAATGATGAAGAACGCCGTTTACCGCGCCTTCCTATCGCATTTATTAGCTGAGATATTGAGAAAAACATCATTTTTTTCTTCTGCTGGGAAGACCGAGAAAAATTTTTGTCTCCGAATTTCGGATTTTTTCTCTCTATACTTAGTCGCTATAAAAATGATGAAGAACGCCGTTTACCGCGCCTTCTTCTCGCATTTATTAGCAGAGATATTGAGAAAAACATTATTTTTTTCTTCTGCTGGGAAGATAGAGAAAAAAATTTGTCTCCGAATTTCGGATTTTTTCTCTCTATACTTAGTCGTTATAAAAATGATGAAGAACGCCGTTTACCGCACCTTCCTATCGCATCTATTAGCTGAGATATTGAGAAAAACATCATGTTTTTCTTCTGCTGTGTTGATAGAGAAAAATTTTTGTCTTCGAATTTAGGATTTTTTCTCTCTATACTTAGTCGCTATAAAAATGATGAAGACTGCCGTTTACCGCGCCTTCCTATCCCATTTATTAGCTGAGATATTGAGAAAAACATCATTTTTGGCCTGCCCCGGGGCCCACTGGATCATTTGGAAGCAAAACATACACCAAACAAGAGGGCCATGATAGCCCTGGATCGTTCACCTGAGTCCAAGACGTTTCATAGCTTATGGAAATAGTGAAGTCACTAGTTAAAGGACGTGTGGACCAAAGCTTTTTTTCACTGTTTTTTTAGACCATCTTTTTCATTGCAGTGGAATCCTTTTAGCAACATTAGAGGAAACATTCTATGAAACTATATTACAAGGAGCCTTTGGCTTAGATGTTCTTTAAAGATTTTGGTATTTTCAGCTCTGGCAGAACAACTGAAAGGTCATACGAGGAACATTTCCGTGAAATTATTTTGCAATTGGGCCATTTGCCTAGGAGGAGAAGTCCATGAAAGGTTCTTCTATTTTTTTTTAGCTCTGATGGCCAGAGCAGAACGATTTTAGCAAGTGTGGTAAATGGTCACAAGAGAAACATTTCTGTGAAGTTGTTTTAAATTTAGACCATTTGCCTCAGAGGAGATGTTTGAAATTATTTTTTTTCCTATTTTAAGCTCTGGCGGTAATTTTGTTCAGTGGAGCGAATCGATTTTAGCAATTTTGGCAGAGGGTCACCCAAGGAACATGTTGAAATCTTGCCAGTTGTTATTTAAACATTTTTCTATTTTTAGCTCTGGTGGCCATTTTGTTCATCGAAGCTGAACCATTTTAGTGTGTGTGAATTCGGGTTTAACGTCGCTTTCAACAATTTTTCAGTCATATCACGACGGTGTCTGGTTGCGACAGGGAGCTCAATGCTCACGTTTATAGTGCTGCCTCACTGAAGTATCATGTCCCAGACACATTACATGATACCACACCCAGTCACATTATCCTGACACTGGATCGACCAGTCCTAGCTCTACCCCGTAAATCTGAGTGCCAAGCGAGGAGCAGCTAGTACTATTTTTAACGACTTTGGTATGTCGCGGCCCGGGATCGAACCCGAGACCTCCCGTTCCCCTGAACCATTTTAGCAATTTGGTATAGGGTCACCCAAGAATCATTTCTGTGAAATTATTTCAAATTTGGGCAAGTAGGCTAGGAGGAAATGTCGTTTTAAAGTTTCGTCTGTATCAGCGGAGCGGAACCATTTTAGTAATATTTATTAATAGGGTCACCTAAGGAACATTTCTGTGAAATTACTTTGAAATCGAAGGAGATGTCGTTTAAAGGTTTGTTTTTTTTTTCTATTTTTATCCCCCGACCGAATAGGTTCGGGGGATATAGCGATCAGCCTGGCGTCCGTCCGTCCGTCTGTCCGTCCGTCCGTAGACGCAACCTTGTGATGGCCATAACTCCTATACCCTTTGAGATTCATTGATGGTTCTTGGCACAATTGTTCACAAGGCCGAGACGGCGTGTCATGCGCAAGAACCAGAACTCTGGATGCCATACTTTTTAGTTATCTCCCTTTTAATAAAATAGAATGACTGCTTTGTGATGGCCATAACTCCAATACCCTTTGAGATATATTGATGGTACCTGGCACAGTTGTTCACAAGGCTGAGACGGCGTGTCATGCACAAGAACCACAACTCTGGTTGCCATGGTTTTGGAGTTATCTCCCCTTCCAATAAAATAGAGTGACAACCTTGTGATGGCCATAACTCCTATACCCTTTGGGATTCATTGATGGTTCTTGGCACAATTGTTCACAAGGCTGAGGCGGCGTGTCATGCGCAAGAACCAGAACTCTGGATGCCATACTTTTTAGTTATCTCCCCTTTTAATAAAATAGAATGACTACTTTGTGATGGCCATAACTCCAATACCCTTTGAGATATATTGATGGTACCTGGCACAGTTGTTCACAAGGCTGAGACGGTGTGTCATGCACAAGAACCACAACTCTGGTTGCCATGGTTTTGGAGTTATCTCCCCTTCCAATAAAATAGAGTGACAACCTTGTGATGGCCATAATTCCAATAGACTTTAAGATATATTGATGATACCTGGCACAGTTGTTCACAAAGCCGAGACAGTGTGTCATGCACAAGAACCACAACTCTGGGTGCCGTGTTTTTTTAGTTATCTCCCCTTCCAATAATATAGAATCACTACCTTGTGATGGCCACATCTCCAACACTCTTTGAGATATATTGATGATACTTGGTACAGTTGTACATGAGGTTTAGCAGGTGTGTCATGTGCAAGAACCACAACTCTGGGTGCCCTGGTTTTTTAATTATCTCCCCTGACAATATAACCTTGTGATGGCCATAACTCCAATACCCTTTGAGATATATTGATGGTACTTGGCACAATTGTATACAACGTTGAGACGGCGCTTCATGCCTAAGAACCACAACTCTGGGTGCTATGATATTTGAGTTATCTCCCCTTCCAATATAACAGTATGACAACCTTGTGACCACCGTACCTCCAATACCCTTTGAGACATATTGGTGATACTTGATGCAGATGTACATGAGGATAAGCAGGTGTGTCACGCTCAAGAATTACAACTATGGGTGCTCTGGTTTTTTAGTTATCTCCCCTGGCAATATAACCTTGTGATGGCCATAACTCCAACTCCCTTTGAGATATATTGAAGGAACTTGGCACAATTGTATACAAGGTACAGAAGGGATGTCATGTGCAAGAACCACAACTGTTGTTGCTGTGGTATTTGAGTTATCTACCCTTCCAATATAACAGTATGACCAGCTTGTGATCACCATATCTCCAATACCTTTTGAGACATATTGATGGTACTTTGTGCAGAAATACATGAGCTTAAGCAGGCATGTCATGCGCAAGAACCACATTTCTGAGTGCCCTGGTTTTTTAGTTATCTCCCCTGACAGTATAATCTTGCGATGGCCATAACTGCAATACTTTTGTGATATGTGGTTTAATTCTGGTGCACTTTCTATTGGTGAACAATCTTCTGAAGGCCATATTGGCTTTTGGTCGGGCATTTGCCATCTCTTCCGATGGCTATTTTTAGCTCTGGCAGCCATTTTGTTCAGCGGAGAGGAACAATTTTAGTAGGGATGGTAGAGGGTCACCAATGGAACATTTCTATGAAATAATTTTGAATTCGGGCAAGTTGGCTAGGAGGAGATGTCATTTAAAAGTGTTTTTTTTTTTAGCTCTTGCGGCTTGTTCAGCAGACCGGAACCATTTAGCAGTTTTGGTAGAGGGTCACCCAAGGAACATTTCTGTGAAAATATTTTGAAATTGGGCCAGTGGGCTAGGACGAGATTTCGTTGTCATTTTTTTTTCTATTTTTAGCGCTGGTGGCCATTTTGTTCAGCAGAGCTGAACCATTTTAGCAATTATGGTAGAGGGTCACCCAAGGACCATTTCTGTGAATTATTTTGAAATCGAGCCAGTGGGCTAGGAGGAGATGTCGTTTAAAGTTTTTTTTTCTATTTTTAGCTCTGGTGGACCGGGCTTCCTCAGACTTTCGGATGAGTCTTTAAACCGAGATCCCGTCTCCGTATGACCTTAGCTGTTGGTGAGACGTAAAACTCAAATACTCACTCACTCACTCACCCACTCACTCACTCACTCACTCAGATCTGATGGCCATTTTGTTTAACGGGGTGAACAATTTTAGCAATCTTGGTAAAGGGTCACTCAAGGTACATTCGTGTGAACTTATTTCAAAATCCTTTCACCGGTTAAGGAGATGTCATTTGAAGAAATTGTTGACGACGCACGACACACAAAGGACGACGAACGCCGGACACAGGTTGATCACAATAGCTCACAATGAGCACCTTGTGCTCAGGTGAGCTAATAAAGGAAAATAGCAGACTCGGTTATTGAGCTTATTCATTTATGACCAGTACTGAAATGCACAAAACCGACCACGCCCTCTAACACCGGATTATGCAGAACCCTATTTTCAAAATGATTCTAAATGAACTCAATGATCCCAGATTAAGCGGGGCCGCGGGTCGGGCCCTTTTAGGCCTCAGAGCTATTTTAGAACAACCTTCGTAGAGGTCCTCTAGATGAAGCTTCATTACCCAATTTCAAAGACCTTGGATTTCTGGCTTCAGACAAGACGTTTTTTTTTTTTCAGGTTTTCCCTATATAAGCCTATGTAAAACCAGTGGGCCCCGGGGCGGGGCCATTTTGGCCCGGGGGCTATTATTTGAACAATATTGGTATAGGTCCTCTAGATGAAGCTTCATACCAAGGTCCTCTTGATGAAGCTTCATACCAAATATCAAAGACCCGGGCTTTCTGGTTTCAGACAAGAAGAGTTTTAAAAGTTTTGTTTGCTGGTTTTGCTTGGATCCCAAATTTTTGAACTACTTTCAGTATGTACCTCCCAAGCATCATTCTGGTGAAGTTTGGTTTAAATTGGCACAGTGGTTAGGAGGAGATGTCAATGCTGACGGACGACGGACTAAGGACGGACGCCTGAGCACTTGCCTGTCCATTACGAAAACATGCCTATACGAATACATTGTAACCTTTATCTCCGAAAAAATGAAAATTTTAAGATGAACAATTGTGATATTTTTCTTATTTCTGCTTTACAATATAGATTGTAGGTAGTCGTTAGAACCGCCTCATCGAGGTGGTTCTTACTAGTACCCACAATCTATATTGTAGAGCAGAAATAAAACAAAATAGGTTTACCCCTGCAAACCCCAGTCTTACGAAATAAAAGTGGGGTTCAAGGGAGTCAAAATTATGTAGGCGTGTTTTCGTGATGCAGAAAAACTCAGGTGAGCTACATAAAACCAACAGGGTTTACAAGCATGGACGGTCCGACTCGCACCGCTTTCCCTGGGCAGGCTTAGATCCTCTAAGCGGTTTACCAGTACTCGCGTGCGATCGGTTTCAGCTCTGCGAGGAAGCATCATGCAGCCCATCTTTATGTTCAAGTCCCGATGGGCGGGGCCGAAAGTTACTTTATTACCTTAGACGTTGTTATTTTTGGGATTGTCTGTACACACAGACACCGGGTACCCACACCAACTTCTACCTCAGGACCTGCACCAACTTCGACCTTAGGATATATGGATACTTTATGATTTAATTTTTTCGTTTGAGATTTCATCTTCCTCGGTAGCTCAGTTGGATGCGCGTCTGACTGGTGATCAGGAGGACGCTTGTTCGATACCTGCTAGGGTCGGCAACATTCTTTCGTAGAGTTTGATCATGAAATCTTTTCTACGGTCATTCTCTCCATTCCGCTGATTCAAGACGGGCAGTTGTCAGTTTCTGTCGAAAGAATGTACACTGTACTGGTTAACCTCTTACGTATATGTTGATAGGTAAATTGACGGCTCAAAAATGACCTAAAATAGTTAAACTCCAATACAAACAAACAAACCTGTCCTAGACGAAAGTTACTTTATTAGATAAGGCGTTGATACATTTGGCGTTGACTGCAACGCCTAATGTTTTGTTTGTTTGTTTGATTTGAGGTTTAACGTCCCAGTCAACACTGTAAAGGTCATTTTGGAGACGTTGCTTCCAATTTTGTGGGACTTTTACCCGACATTGAGATGAAATGACATCTCAAGCCCTGTCGCCCAATGAAACCAATATGGTTTATTAGCATGGACGGTCCGCCTCGCATCGCGGTTCCTGGAAGGCTTAGATCCTCCAAGCGGTTTACCAGTACAAGTGTGCGGGCCGGATTCAGCTCTGCGTGGAAGCATCATGCAGCCCATATATTTCTTCAAGCCCCTATGGGCGGGGGCTTGAACGCCTAATGTAATACACTCAGAACATTTCAAAGAAACGGGCCTCCGTGGCCTAGTGGTTAAGAGCGCTAACTCTTGATCACTAGGTCTCTCACCGCTGTGGTTCGAGCCTTGCGCGGGTCACATGTGAGACGCCAAGTTCTGCAACGGAAGATCAGGTGGTTTTTCTCCGGGTACTCCGGTTTTCGCCCACCTCTGATTACCGATCGGCTCGATATGAGTGAAATAATCTTGAAAGGGCCGTAAAACCAAACAAACATTTCAAAGAATCTTGAGTCATATCATTAATAAGAACAGTGTTGCGTACCCACACCAGATTCGATCCCGGTATCCACACCACCTTCATCTCATATATATGGATACTTGATAGCTTGCTTTAACATTTTCATTTGATATTTCGTCTTGTAATAGACGAAAGTCAATTTATACATTAAGCGTTGTTACATTTGGCATTGACTGCAACGCCTAATATAACAACGCCTAATATAATACACTCAGAACATTTCATAGAATCTTGAGGAATATCATTAATTAGAATAGAGTTGCGTTAGAGAAGCACAAGCCCCCCCCCCCCCCCCACACACACAAACACTCCAAGTACCCACACCACCTTCGACCCCAGTACCCACACCAACTTTGACCCCAAGTACCCACGTCACATTCGACCCCAAGATATATGGATACTTTATGATTTTAACTCTTTCATTTGAGATTTCATCTTGTCCTAGACGAAAGCTACTTTATTACATTAGGCGTTGTTACATTTGGCGTTGACTGCAACGCCTAATGTAACAACGTCTAATGTATTACACTCAGAACATTTAATAGAATCTTAAGTCATATCATTAATGAGAACAGTGTTGGGTTGGTATCTTTCAAGAAGCACAGCCTCCCACCACATACACTCCAAGTACCCACACCACCTTCGACCCAAGTACCAACACCACCGTCGTCCCCAGTACCTACACCACCTTCGACCCTAAGATATATGGATACTGTATGATTTTAACTTTCTTATTTGAGATTTCATCTTGTCCTAGACGAAAGTTACTTTATTACATTAGGCGTTGTTGCATTTGGCGTTGACTGCAACGCCTAGTAACAACGCCTGATGTATTACACTCAGAACATTTCATAGAATCTTAAGTCATATCATTAATAATAACAGTGTTGCGTTGGTATCTTTCAAGAAGCACAGCTTCCCACCACATAAACTCCAAGTTACCACACCACCTTCGACCCAAGTACCCACACCACCTTCGTTCCCAGTACCCACACCACCTTCGACCCTAAGATATATGGATACTATATGATTTAAACTTTCTTATTTGAGATTTGAACTTGGCCTAGACGAAAGTTACTTTATTACATTAGGCGTTGTTACATTTGGCATTGACTGCAATGCCTTATGTAACAACGCCTAATGTAATACACTCAGATCTTAAGTAATATCATTAATTAGAATAGAGTTGCGTTGAAGCACAAGCTCCCCACCATACACACTCCAAGTACCCACACCCCGTCGACCCCAGAACCCACATTCTTCGACCCCAAGGTATATAGATACTCTATGATTTTAACTTTTTTTTTGAGATTTCATCTTGTCCTAGACGAAAGTTACTTTATTACATTAGGCGTTGTTACATTTGGCGTTGACTGCAACGCCCAATGTAACAACGCCTAATGTAATACACTCAGATCTTAAGTAAAACCTTTGAATTAGAATAGAGTTGCGTTGAAACATAAGCTCCCCACCATACACACTCCAAGTACCCACACCACCTTCGACCCCAGTAGCTTCACCCCCTTCGACCACAGTACCCGCACAACCTTCGACCCCATGGCATATGGATACTCTATGATTATTTTTTTTTTTAGATTTCATCTTGTCCTAGACGAAAGTTACTTTATTACATTAGGCGTTGTTACATTTGGCGTTGACTGCAACGCCCAATGTAACAACGCCTAATGTAATACACTCAGATCTTAAGTAATACAATTAATTAGAATAGAGTTGTGTTGAAGCACAAGCTCCCCACCATACACACTCCAAGTACCCACACCACCTTCGACCCCAGTACCCACACCCCCTTCGACCCCAGTACCCACACAACCTTCGACCCCAAGGTATATGGATACTCTATGATTTTAACTTTTTTGGGGGGATTTCATCTTGTCCTAGACGAAAGTTACTCTATTACATTAGGCGTTGTTACATTTGGCGTTGACTGCAACGCCTAATGTAACAACGCCTAATGTAATACACTCAGATCTTAAGTAATATCATTAATTAGAATAGAGTTGCGTTGAAGCACAAGCTCCCCACCATACACACTCCAAGTACCCACACCACCTTCTACCCCAGTACCCACACACCATTCGACCCCAGTACCCACACAACCTTCGACCTCAAGGTATATGGATACTCTATGATTTGAACATTTTTTTTAGATTTCATCTTGTCCTAGACGAAAGTTACTTTATTACATAAGGCGTTGTTACATTTGGCGTTGAGTGCAACGCCTAATGTAACAACGCCTAATGTAATACATTCAGATCTTAAGTAATATCATTAATTAGAATAGAGTTGCGTTGAAGCACAAGCTCCCCACCATACACACTCAAAGTACCTACACCACCTTCGACCCCAGTATCCACAACCCCTTCGACCCCAGTACCCAGACAACCTTCGGCCCCAAGGTATATGGATACTCTATGATTTTAACTTTTTTTGAGATTTCATCTTGTCCTGCACGAAATTTACTTTATTACATTAGGCGTTGTTACATTTGGCGTTGACTGAAACAACTAATGTAACAACACCTAATGTAATAAACTTGTTTATTACAATTGGCGTTGTATTACATTAGAGGTTGCCACAAGGCGCGGCAAACGGCGTTCTTCATCATTTTAATAGCGACTTAGTATAGAGAGAGAAAATCCGAAATTCGGAGACAAAATTTTTCTCTATCTTCCCAGCAGAAGACAAAAATGATGTTTTTCTCAATATCTCAGCTAATAAATGCCATAGAAAGGCGCGGTAAACGGCGTTCTTCATCATTTTTATAGCGACTAAGTATAGAGAGAAAAAATCCGAAATTCGGGGACAAAAATTTTTCTCTATCTTCCCAGCAGAAGAAAAAAATGATGTTTTTCTCAATATCTCAGCTATAAATGCGATAGGAAGGCGCGGTAAACGGCGTTCTTCATCATTTTTATAGCGACTAAGTATAGAGAGAAAAAAATCCGATATTCGGAGACAAAAATTTTTCTCTATCTTCCCAGCAGAATACAAAAATGATGTTTTTCTCAATATCTCAGCTAATAAATGCGAAAGGGAAGGCGCGGTAAACGGCGTTCTTCATCATTTTTATAGCGACTAAGTATAGAGAGAAAAAATCCGAAATTCGGAGAAAAAAATTTTTCTCTATCTTCCCAGCAGAATACAAAAATGATGTTTTTCTCAATATCTCAGCTAATAAATGCGATAGGAAGGCGCGGTAAACGGAGTTCTTCATCATTTTTATAGCGACTAAGTATAGAGAGAAAAAATCCGAAATTCCGAGACAAAAATTTTTCTCGGTCTTCCCAGCAGAAGAAAAAAATGATGTTTTTCTCAATATCTCGGCTAATAAATGCGATAGGAAGGCGCGGTAAACGGCGTTCTTCATCATTTTTATAGCGACTAAGTATAGAGAGAAAAAATCCGAAATTGCGAGACAAAAATTTCTCTCGGTCTTCCCAGCAGAAGAAAAAAAATGATGTTTTTCTCAATATCTCAGCTAATAAATGCGATAGGAAGGTGCGGTAAACGGCGTTCTTCATCATTTTTATAGCGACTAAGTATAGAGAGAAAAAATCCGAAATTCGGAGACAAAAATTTTTCTCTATCTTCCCAGCAGAATACAAAAATGATGTTTTTCTCAATATCTCAGCTAATAAATGCGATAGGAAGGCGCGGTAAACGGCGTTCTTCATCATTTTTATAGCGACTAAGTATAGATAGAAAAAATCCGAAATTCGGAGACAAAAATTTTTCTCTATCTTCCCAGCAGAATACAAAAATGATGTTTTTCTCAATATCTCAGCTAATAAATGCGATAGGAAGGCGCGGTAAACGGCGTTCTTCATCATTTTTATAGCGACTAAGTATAGAGAGAAAAAATCCGAAATTCGGAGACAAAAATTTTTCTCTATCTTCCCAGCAGAATACAAAAATGATGTTTTTCTCAATATCTCAGCTAATAAATGCGATAGGAAGGCGCGGTAAACGGCGTTCTTTATCATTTTCATAGCAACTTAGTATAGAGAGAAAAAATCCGAAATTCGGAGACAAAAATTTTTCACGGTCTTCCCAGCAGAATACAAAAATGATGTTTTTCTCAATATCTCAGCTAATAAATGCGATAGGAAGGCGCGGTAAACGGCTTTCTTCATCATTTTTATAGCGACTAAGTATAGAGAGAAAAAATCCGAAATTCGGAGACAAAAATTTTTCTCTATCTTCCCAGCAGAATACAAAAATGATGTTTTTCTCAATATCTCGGCTAATAAATGCGATAGGAAGGCGCGGTAAACGGCGTTCTTCATCATTTTTATAGCGACTAAGTATAGAGAGAAAAAATCCGAAATTCGGAGACAAAAAATTTTCTCTATCTTCTCAGCAGCATACAAAAATGATGTTTTTCTCAATATCTCAGCTAATAAATGCGATAGGAAGGCGCGGTAAACGGCGTTCTTCATCATTTTATAGCGACTAAGTATAGAGAGAAAAAAATCCGATATTCGGAGACAAAAATTTTTCTCTATCTTCCCAGCAGAATACAAAAATGATGTTTTTCTCAATATCTCAGCTAATAAATGCGATAGGAAGGCGCGGTAAACGGCGTTCTTCATCATTTTTATAGCGACTAAGTATAGAGAGAAAAAATTCGATATTCGGAGACAAAAATTTTTCTCTATCTTCCCAGCAGAATACAAAAATGATGTTTTTCTCAATATCTCAGCTAATAAATGCGATAGGAAGGCGCGGTAAACGGCGTTCTTCATCATTTTTATAGCGACTAAGTATAGAGAGAAAAAATCCGAAATTCGGAGACAAAAATTTTTCTCTATCTTCCCAGCAGAATACAAAAATGATGTTTTTCTCAATATCTCGGCTAATAAATGCGATAGGAAGGCGCGGTAAACGGCGTTCTTCATCATTTTTATAGCGACTAAGTAAAGAGAGAAAAAATCCGAAATTCGGAGACAAAAATTTTTCTCGGTCTTCCCAGCAGAATACAAAAATGATGTTTTTCTCAATATCTCAGCTAATAAATGCGATAGGAAGGCGCGGTAAACGGCGTTCTTCATCATTTTTATAGCGACTAAGTATAGAGAGAAAAAATCCGAAATTCGGAGACAAAAAAAATTTTTCTCTATCTTCCCAGCAGAATACAAAAATGATGTTTTTCTCAATATCTCAGCTAATAAATGCGATAGGAAGGCGCGGTAAACGGCGTTCTTCATCATTTTTATAGCGACTAAGTATAGAGAGAAAAAATCCGAAATTCGGAGACAAAAATTTTTCTCGGTCTTCCCAGCAGAATACAAAAATGATGTTTTTCTCAATATCTCAGCTAATAAATGCGATAGGAAGGCGCGGAAAACGGCGTTCTTCATCATTTTTATAGCGACTAAGTATAGAGAGAAAAAATCCGAAATTCCGAGACAAAAATTTTTCTCGGTCTTCCCAGCAGAAGAAAAAAATGATGTTTTTCTCAATATCTCGGCTAATAAATGCGATAGGAAGGCGCGGTAAACGGCGTTCTTCATCATTTTTATAGCGACTAAGTATAGAGAGAAAAAATCCGAAATTCCGAGACAAAAATTTTTCTCGGTCTTCCCAGCAGAAGAAAAAAATGATGTTTTTCTCAATATCTCAGCTAATAAATGCGATAGGAAGTTGCGGTAAACGGCGTTCTTCATCATTTTTATAGCGACTAAGTATAGAGAGAAAAAATCCGAAATTCGGAGACAAAAATTTTTCTCTATCTTCCCAGCAGAATACAAAAATGATGTTTTTCTCAATATCTCAGCTAATAAATGCGATAGGAAGGCGCGGTAAACGGCGTTCTTCATCATTTTTATAGCGACTAAGTATAGATAGAAAAAATCCGAAATTCGGAGACAAAAATTTTTCTCTATCTTCCCAGCAGAATACAAAAATGATGTTTTTCTCAATATCTCAGCTAATAAATGCGATAGGAAGGCGCGGTAAACGGCGTTCTTCATCATTTTTATAGCGACTAAGTATAGAGAGAAAAAATCCGAAATTCGGAGACAAAAATTTTTCTCGGTCTTCCCAGCAGAATACAAAAATGATGTTTTTCTCAATATCTCAGCTAATAAATGCGATAGGAAGGCGCGGTAAACGGCGTTCTTCATCATTTTTATAGCGACTAAGTATAGAGAGAAAAAATCCGAAATTCGGAGACAAAAATTTTTCTCTATCTTCCCAGCAGAATACAAAAACGATGTTTTTCTCAATATCTCGGCTAATAAATGCGATAGGAAGGCGCGGTAAACGGCGTTCTTCATCATTTTTATAGCGACTAAGTATAGAGAGAAAAAATCCGAAATTCGGAGACAAAAATTTTTCTCTATCTTCCCAGCAGAATACAAAAATGATGTTTTTCTCAATATCTCAGCTAATAAATGCGATAGGAAGGCGCGGTAAACGGCGTTCTTCATCATTTTTATAGCGACTAAGTATAGAGAGAAAAAATCCGAAATTCGGAGACAAAAATTTTTCTCTATCTTCCCAGCAGAATACAAAAATGATGTATTTCTCAATATCTCAGCTAATAAATGCGATAGGAAGGCGCGGTAAACGGCGTTCTTCATCATTTTTATAGCGACTAAGTATAGAGAGAAAAAATCCGAAATTCGGAGACAAAAAACCGCATACATCATCTTTTGGAGAGACTTTGTATGTAGTCTTGTTTTTTTTTTTTTTTTTTTTTTTTCTTGTTCTGTTGTTCTGCTAACTTGACCATTTCTTCTGTTGGTTTAGTTGTTTTGCTAATATGACCATTTTCTACTGGGTCTGCTCTTATTTGACCAGTTCGTTCTGCTCGTTCTGCTGTTCTGTTGTTCTGCTATCTTGACCAATCCGTTCTGCTCGTTCTGCTGTTCTGCTAGCTTGACCAATCCGTTCTGCTCGTTCTGCTGTTCTGCTAACTTGACCATTTCGTTCTGCTCGTTCTGCTGTTCTGCTAACTTGACCTGGCTCATATCATAGCCATTTTCCCACCTTGCATTTTTCTTCAGCTCATTTTTTGCCTTGAGTTATAGCTTTTCATTATGAAATGGAGGGGAGTGGGGGAGGGGAAGCATATGTGTATTGTTTGAGCTGCAACTGAGGGTGTGTGAAATATTTGCAATTCTGTAACTTATACTCAACATTCTCTTCGTCCTTTCATCGATTCAAAAATCAATCACAAACGGCATTACATCAAAATATCCTTCATTAATAAGGGTTTGGATTTATAGATTTACCTGGTATCTTCCGGAACAGTTCAGTGATTTCATCTATTCCTGCTTATTTTCAAAAAAATGAAACACCCATAATTTGCCATAAAATACAATAAACCTGTTAGACCTATCATTTCTAATTTCAATAAACTTGTTTTTGATCATGAAATTGACACTAAAAATCAAGTGTATTGCTATTCTGCTGCTGGACATATTATTACCGGCAATTTAAAAATTATTCCTGATTCTGGGATACGAAATATGATTTCTAAAGGACCGAAATATCGATTTCCTTCTAAAATTGATTTCAATAAATGTAGAGATGAAATCGCTGCTGCCTTGAATGAATTTGGTAATCGATGGGGTAAACTAGAGTATGTTGAGCATAAAGCTCTTAAAGAATGGAAACTTAGCATTCTGAAACTAGTGAACAAACGCATTTCTTTATACTCTCAAAATACGAAGTTATTACCTCCTAAACCTAAGACGTCTTTACGCCACCTAAACTAGGTATTCAAGAATTTCATAAGAAGTTTGTTTTGGCTCCAGCAGATAAGGCCGCTAACAAGGTGGTCGTTGTTTGACGTCTCCACTATGTTAACACTCTTCAGCAAGAACGCGGTGGTACTAAGGCCTATGAACTGCAGCCTTTGGTTGTAGAGATGGGTTTAGTTGATGACCACATTTTGACCACCAAGTTTGCTTTCAATGTATGTGTTACAGAAGGCCACGACAAGCTTCCTACGTTGCTGGTTGCCTAAACTTTATAAAAGACCATGCAAAGCACGGTTTATTGCAATTCAAGCTCTTGTACCACCACTGAACTTTCCAAATTATTAATTAATTGTTTTACTGCCATCAAAAACATGTGATTAGATATTGCGACAAAGTCTTTGAAAGATCGGAGAGAAATCGTTTAAGGTCAATAAAAAATCTAATGAAGTTTGAAATTAATTGAGATCAAATCCAGACGTTTTCGTGCTTCAAAATAGAAGTGGAGGCAATGATCAGGAATCGATACAATTAACCCACAACTCCCATCAGAGACACCAAAGGGAAAGAAACACAAACATGAAACAACAGACCCTAATGGAAACATCCATAGCGGAAAGCCAAAAGGGCAGTTACCTCCCCACAAAATGGCCAATAGGCTATCCAAAATAAAATAATATAAGTGACACAACCACCCAAAGACAAACCATAACAAAAATAAACCGCGACAGAAGAACCGCCTTGGAACGGTCAGCGGAAACGAATTCCACTGGGGTTGTGGGGGGGGGGGGATTTTACGTGGCCACAATCTTCGCCCCTACTTCCGTCGCGATTAAGACAAATACTTTGTTCAGTCCGCATAAATGCCTCCAAACTCATCAGTACAATGTCTCCGTGAACACAAAAATCAAACAACCACAGAGATGAAACAACGGTGAGGACTCGACAGCAAGAAACAACAGAAATGCTGGAGCAAAAGAAAACCAACAGTTGGACTCCGATGGGCCCGACCAGAGAAAGAGTATCGGGTACCAACCAACATAAGCCTTTAGGTTGGAACCGTCATAGAATTCTACATGGAAGCATGCAACATACAAACTAACATGCAGAAATGTGTCGAAATGAAAAGAAAGCCAGCACATTGTGCACTGTTGGAAGAAGCACCTACTGAAAACCGAACAACCCAAGGGACTAGTCAAATGTTTCAGAAGTACCCCTGTCAAAGACACAAAGCAATAAAGCAAGTAATTTTGGATTTACGGCCTAGAAAATATTATTAAGGTAATGTCGAGCCAGCCAGTCAACCAAACAGCTCTTTTCCTGGGCAAGCTGAGACCTGAGCAGTTAACCAGTACAGTGCATATTTTTACAATACTTGCACTATTATGCATATGCGGACCTACAGCTGGTCAATATACAAGCTCTACCAGCCTCCATATACACATACACAGAACACTGTTTCCAAATAAACAAATAAAAGTACTGCCAAAAATGTATATGTGTGCCATACAATGACTACAAAGTTACTGTATCCTAATTCGTAACAGAGCCATGAAACAGTTCTGTATAATGCCTCGAAAATTGAGTATTAAAGCTACAAATGCAAGGGCACCCACAAAACTGTTTACAATACAAATTAACCGTACTAATCAACAAGAAAGGTTCGAATAAAGTAAAGCAAGAACTTATAAAAACCGTTGTTTGAGAAAAGAAGCCAATATGCAGTTTCTACAATTCTTGGAAAAGATGCATCATTCTACAGCAAAATAAAGGTAAAGCACGTCGCCCCCGCCCATAAGGGCTTGAAGAAATAGATGGGCTACATGATGCTACCACGCAGAGCTAAAACAGACCGCACTCGAGTACTGGTAAACGGCTTAGACGATCTAAGCCTGCCAAGGCAAAGCGGTGCAAGTCGGACCGTCCATGCTTATAAACCCTATTGGTTTCATTGGGCGACAGAGCTTGAGATGTCATGTCATCTCCGTGTCGGGTAAAAGTCCCAAGACATTGGAAGCAACGTCTTCAAAATGACCTATACAGTGTTGACGGGGACGTTAAACCTCAAATCAAACAGAGGTAAAGTACATAGCCATCAATTTTGCCAAGAAGCTCATTTTGATAAACACTTAGGACAGTGTTCCGTGACCGACGCAAATCACGGGGTATACTAAAAAGATAGCATAAGCTAAAAGCTACCAGTTAGAAGAAATCTGTTGTTTCTTGCTGTCGAGTCCTCGCCGTTGTTTCATCTCTGTGGTTGTTTGATTTTTGTGTTCACGGAGATGTTGCACGGATGAGTTAGGAGGCCTTCATGCGGACTGAACAAAGTATTTGTCTTAATCGCGACGGCAGTAAGGGCGAGGATTGTGGCCACGTAAAATCGATTTAAGCCCCCCAGTGAAATTCGTTTCCGCTGACAATTCCAAGGCGGTTCTTCTGTCGCGGTTTATTTTTGTTATGGTTTGTCTTTTGGTGTTTGTGTTGCTTATTTTATTTTGGATAGCCTATTGGCCATTTTGTGGGAAAGTAACTGTCCTTTTGGCTTTCCGCTGTTGGTGTTTCCCTTGGGGTCTGTTGCTTCATGTTTGTGTTTCTTTCCCTTTGGTGTCTCTGATGGGAGCTGTGGGTTAATTGTATCGATTCCTGGCCATTGCCTCTACTTCCATTTTCTAAATATATCAGTTCATTTATTTATGCTGCTATTCCAGTGTGCACTGAGACACCTTTGATGTACATGTACTCTGTGATGCACATGTGTTCAGGGCATGTAAAAAAGTAGAAAGGAAACATTTAACTAAGTTTCCTTATATTAGATCTACATGTTTCCCTTTATTCGCGACCTTAAAAATGTGAAAGAAAGTTTATTTACGTCAGTCATCCTATGCGGTTAAAATGGTCTTTGTGAATCAATTAGCAGTATTAGTCTCTTGTCTGTTTTTATCTTTTACCAATATTAACAACTCGTTTCGCACTATTCAAACACATTTCACCAACTTTTCTTTACCTTTTTACTTCAGCTTACCCCCTTCAACACTTGGCTCACCGGAACCCGTGTGATGTCCCCCTGGGGTTTAAGACCTATTGGAAGATAGATAAATATGCAAAAAAAAAATAAAAATAAAAAGGTTTTCCAGCTTTCCTTATTTTGATCAAAACCATGAAAATACATCATTTTTTTTTTATTTTCAAATTAAGTTTTCTTTTTATCATTTGGACTATGAATGCAACATATAAATGTGTCGGTGAATTGTCTCCAAAAAGTGTTGGTAAATTGTCTTCAATTGTGTCGGTGAATTGTCCCCAAAAACCTTGTCGGTGAATTGTCTCCAAAAACCGTGTCGGTGAATTGTCTTGTTCCCATACTTATCATCTGACGGTCAGTGGATCTATCTGTAACTGGTGCCACGTCAAATGACAATCATACACCAGGACCTGTGATATTGGAAGTTAGTCCCTATCTCTAACCAAAGTGGTAAACTTGGCTACACAATCCTCAGCACCTTCAGCCGTCGAAACAATCGAATCGGGAAGGGCATTCCAATCTCTAATGGTTCGGGGAAAGAACGATTCTTCATAAATGTCAGTTCTTGCAGTAAGGGTCTGAAACGTCACTGAATAGTGCTTTCTACAGTGCCTAGCCTAGCTGTGGGAACAAGGTCATCCGTTGGAATGCTGGCAGCACCCTTTAGACCTTTGTATAAGAGTACGAGCCTAGTGTCTCTTCTCCTTTTCTTGAGAGACTCCCATCTTAATTTTCCTAGAATTCCAGTCATGCTCCCAGTTTCAAAGCAGTAATTGCTTGTTACAAATCTAGCAGCTCTATTCTGAACTTTTTTCAATTTCTTCATTAAGGACCATTTGGGTTCCAGATGCAACTACCATATTCCAACATTGGGCGAACAAGTCCCCTATATGCTGTCTCTTTCACATCCTGAGGACACTGGTGAAGATTTCGCCTCAGGAAACCAAGTGTTCTATTCACCTTTGTAAACATGTTGGAAATGTGTGTATTCCATCTCAAATCATGTGCGATTGTCACACCAATGTATTTAATGGAATTCACATTTTCGAGGACCGTTCCTTCTAAAGTGTAAGAAGCCTCAACTTTATTAGATCTCTTCCTTGTTATCTGCATAATATTGCATTTAACTGGCTTAAATCTCATGCCCCATTTTCGGGCCCAACATCCTAATCTATCTATGTCAGCCATTTTCGAGAACCGTTCCCTCTTAGGTGTAAGAAGCTTCAATTTTATTTATTCTCTTCCTAGTTATCTGCATAATATCGCATTTAACGAGTTGAACTCTCATGCCCCATTTTCGTGCCCAACAATCTATTTATATCCTTCTGAAGTTTCATTGAGTCCTCAGTATCTCTGATTTCACGATAACAAACACAGTCGTCTGCGAACAGCATTATTTCCGAGTCAATGTCAGTGGAAATATCATTGATGTACAGAGAGAATAGCAGTGGACCAAGGACAGTCCCTTGGGGGACCCCAGATAAAACTGGCGCCCATACGGAAGATTCTCCATTAACAACAACACGTTGTTTTCTGTAGCAAAGGAAGGAATCTATCCATTTGAGAGTCTTCCCTCCAATTCCATAACCAAATAATGTTGATTTAAGTAGTGTTTATGTTCATCCAAGTGGGCCATGATGTTTGAGCAGACTATGTGTTCAAGCAATTTACATAGAACACAGGTCAGGAATCCGGGTCGTTTCGCCGGGTCGTTCCTCCCTGAGTCGTTTCGCCCTGATTTCGGGGATGGGTCGTTTCGTCCTTATTGGGTGAGTCGTTTCGCCCTGAGTCGTTTCGTCTGTGGATCGTTTCGCCGCAATTATATTTTAAGGGAGTGATAAACGGAATGGATTGGTAAACAGACAGATGGTTGAATGAATATTTAATGAATAAATGAATGGAGTTCAGCGTTGGCATATGTACGGACGGACGAACGGACGGTTGAATATACGGAGATGGATAAGTGAATTAATGAATGAATGATTGATTGAGGTTTCACGTCCGAGTCAACATTGTATAGGTCATTTTGCAGACGTTGCTCCGAGTTTTGTGGGGTTTTTTATCCGGCATTGAGATGTAACGACATCTCAAGCGGAGAGCCAAAATGACAGTTACTCAGTTACTTTACTTCAAAATGTTAGTGATTATTGTTTCTGGTGACGAGGCTCATATCTGATTTTCAAAGACTTTGTTACGTAATGTTTGAGTTAAGCAAAATTACCTGAATTTGTTTATAAGAAAAATTTTGGACTTTTTTGTTGAAAATCGTTGTTAGCAAGTCTAAGTAAGGGAGAACCCCCACCCATAAATATGTTCAATAAAAGGGTTATCCTTTGGAAGCAAGGAATACACCACAACACTGGAAAATATGGACTGCACATGTTTTCTGTTTCAGACTAGCTAGTTTCGGCCAATTAGGCCTCATCAGTGACCATCAAAATATTTTCAAAATTCCACAAACCCCAATTTATACGACAATTTGTGGGTCCTCACATATACTTTATTTTTCTTATTTCATTTTCTAAAACATAGGGAATTAGAAATGAGAAAAATATCACATTTTCACATATACTCAGAAAATTTCACAGCCATAAGTCCCATTATATCACTGCCAAATATGGATAATTGCATTGTAATTGTCATCACTAGATGCAAGCTTGTTACAAAGTTCAATATCGAAGCTTTTACAGTTCTTGAGAAATCAACTTGAATGGAAGGATGGTCGCTAGGTTTGACGCAATATTTTACAAAGTCAGTGAACCGTGAAAAGTAGGTAAAGGTCAAATATGGATGCCTGAATTATCGCTGCAATCCCAAGATGCAAGTTTGTACCAAGTATCATTAATGAAACGCTTACACTTCTTGAGAAATGAACATAAATATTAGGGTGAACGTTAGGTTTGATGCAATAGTTTTCAAACTCAGTGAACCATGAAAAGTAGATCAAGGTCAAATATAGCCCCAAACGAGGATATTACAATATTTTCAGGGACTCCCCATACCCCCATCCACCGCTTTATATACCAAGTAGAAGTAAAACAAAGATCAGGAATCGATACAATTAACTTACTCCATCCATAAAAGACACCAAAGGGAAAGAAATACAAACATTAAGCGACCAGACCATAATGGAAACCTAAACAAAGGAAGGCCATATGGACAGTTACTTTCCCACAAAATGGTCATATGGCCATCCAAAATTAAAAGACACAAGTGATACACACAGTAAGTAACAAACAACAACATAAATAAATCGCCACAGAAGAGCCGCCTTGGAACGGTCAGTGGAAAATTTCCACTGGGGGGCTTAAATCGATTTTACGTGGCCACAATCCTCGCCATATACATATCTAACCTCAGTCCATAGGGCTTGAAAAAATAAGGGCGAAACGATCCACAAAATCAGGGCGAAATGATCCACGGGTGAAACGACCCAGGGCGAAACGACTCAGGGAGAAACGACCCACGGGCGAAACGACTCACGGGCGAAACGACCCATGACCCAGGTCAGTGACACCGGGCGATAATTACGAGCAAGAGCCCTGTCTTCTTTTTTAAAAAAGTGGACAGATGTTCGCTAGAAGCCATTCTTTGGGAATTTCACCCGTATCGAGAGATTGTTGGAAAAGATGAGCAAAAACTGGACCTAGCTCGTTTGCTATTCCTTCAGGACTCTAGGATGAAGCTCATGAGGCCGGGTTCAAGCCTTTAAGTAACCTGATCACTCCCGCCGAGGATACAACAGTATTTTCCGTGAAAGGGTTCGAGCTTCCAGTCAATGGAACCTCGTTGAACTCAGATTTATCAAATGCATCATTGAATTGACCAACCGATTCCTCTGCCCTTTCATAGTCCGATTCAGCGACCCCGTTCCCTCTTCTTTTATTAAGGGATGGGATACCTTGCCTATCTTTCTTCTGGCTATTGATATATCTGTAGAAGTCTCCGGGATTTGCCTTTACATCACCTACCAAGTTATTTACATACAGATCATGCTGATTTTTTCATATCATTTTTAATTTCTCGTCTCAAGTTTTCAAATTTAGCTCTGAGTTTACCACTTCCCAACTTTTTGCCTTAGCATGAATCTTATTTCTCCTCCGAATTTTTCTTCTTATTTATGGTGTAATCCAAGGAATTGAAGATACAGACCTGCTAGTTTTGGAGGGGACATGATTTTCTATCTATCTATATATCCTGCAACACCCTCTCGCGAGGATTATGTGCAGCTGCGCGCGCCAGAAAAAGAAAAGTGTGATAGAAGAAAAAGTATTAGATTTTAGGAGAATTGAAAGTAAAAACAGTGTTAGTAAAGTAGAGATTAAAAGCAGATAAAAACAATGTTTCACGGTTCATGGCATTGGATGATGGAGGGTGCATATGGTCGATCTGAAAGAATCCAGATCGGAGCACACAACAGCATGAGGAGGAAGGTGATTCCATTGTACCAAAGCCAAGGGAAAGAAACTGTATTTATAGTAACTGGCAGTAGTAGGGATTTGAATGTAGTGCATATTATGCATGTTTTTGGTAGTTCTGATTGGATGTCGGATGTGTGTAGGGAGCGGAATCTCGACAAGGCCATATACTATCTTGTAGAACAAAAGGAGGCGAGCATCTGCCCGCCTCTGTTCCAATGACCTCCATCCCAGGGTATTAAGCATCTGGGTCACACTACTATATGAAGAGTAGTCATGTTTGACCCATCTAGCTGCTCTTCTTTGTACTTGCTCAACCTTGTGTATATTTGACTTGGTATATGGGCTCCACACTGGGGAGGCATACTCAAGCTGGGGCCATAATCAGCCTCCTGGAGGACTTCACCGTGGAGAATGTAATTGTGTCTAATGGGTTCTTTAGAACGGGAAATGTGTAGGACCTGGCATTTACCCGGGTTAAATTCCATTTCCCAATTCTTTTCCCAAGTTTCAAGCTTTTGGAGGTCCCTTTGCAATAAGGTTCAGTCAGCATCACTGCTGACAGCCAAATATATTGCCGTGTCATCTGCAAAAAGTCTGGCCTGTGAGTGGATCTGCTCTGGTAGGTCATTAATGTATAGAAGAAACAGGATCGGTCCCAGTACTGATCCTTGGGGAACCCCAGATGTGACCGGAATTTGGGATGAGGTTTCCCTCTCTAGGGCTACACGTTGGGTACGGCCAAAAAGGAAAGCTTTGATCCAGTATAGGGTGTTTGAGGTTGTGACATGTTGGTGCAGTTTGTGGAGTAATTTTAATATGGCTAACCTTATCGAACGCTTTACTAAAATCCAGGAGTATCAGGTCAGTCTGGTGACCTGCTGACAGATTTCGTGCAAGCTCATTAACAAGTTGGATGAGTTGTGTTTCGCAGGACCTCCTTTCCCTAAAACCATGCTGAAGATCATACAAGATGCTATGTTTGTCGAGATGCTTTGTAAGGTAAGATGCAACAATATGCCCCATTAGCTTGCAGCAAATGCAAGTTAAGGAGATAGGCCTGTTATTTGTAGGGTCACTTTTGTCACCCTTTTTGAACAGGGGAGAAACAATGGCTGTCTTCCAATCCGAGGGGATTTGACCACTGGAAAGTGATTTCTGGAAAATGACCTGAAGCATGGGCGCTATATGGTCTCTAAGGGATTTAAGGACTACTGGTTTAAGAGCATCTGGACCGGCGGCTTTGGTCGGGTTTAAGTTTGATAAGAGTTTATGAATTCCTGCTGCAGATATGTTTATTGTAGGCATTTCCGGGAATTTGAGTAAATATTCTTCCGGAGCAGATTCTTTATTGATGGTGCCATTTGCCAGTCCATTCTTAAGAGCATTGTCAGAAAGCTGACTTAAACTTAATGGTGATAGGGGTGTGAAGGAGGACTGAAATTGTCTGTTGAGAGTATTTGTCTTATCTAAGTTGGTTGTGGAATATTTGCCAGTTACAGGATCGGACGAGGCTTGAACGAAAGACTTTATCAAAACAAAGTTCTCCTGGACAGACCGAGAGTCTGGATGACCATTACGTCCTGGTGTATGAAAATGTCATTTGACGTGTCACCAGTAACAATTCTGATTCTGAATTCTGATTATGATAGCCTGCCAAGCGAAGTTGGTCTTGGGAGAAAATGGGGTCACCGGAAAGACCGAAATCACGGAAATCCATCGAAATCACCTCAGAAAACACGAAATCACCACCAAAATCACCCTAGGAAGGTCAGAAATCGCCATTGTATGATTGGATAGGTTTGGGAAAGACATGGTAGGTAGGGTTTGGTTGGATTTTGTCAGGTTGGATTTGGCAGGGACGGATTTGGCCGGGGAATCGCCATGGAAATCACCGAAATCACAAAAGTTGGGTAGGATACGATACTAAAATTATCATTGTAATTAATTAAAGTATATACAAATTAGACTAAGATTGTTATATAGTTCGTTAAATTGTCTAGTTAAAAAGTATTATTTTTATTTCTTTTATTATTTAACTCTTGCACAAACAATAATCGTCAGTTAATTAAGTATGCAAATCAAAGTCGCTGAAATCACACTAAGCATTGGCAGTATGTATTATTTTTATTACTAAAGAATAACTTAGTTATATTGATTTAGTATATAAATTCAGAAATATATATACTCGCAATGACTTCGTCACCCTATTTTGTAAAATCATTCTTCGATATAAAAAGATTGGGTGCAAAATAAATGTTATACGACAGACTGCATGCATGGTGGTTAACCCAATCAAGGTTGTCAACTTTGCTTCCCTCTTTAATTGCACGCCGGTGGGTCAGGCCTCAGATTCTGTGACGGTTCCAGCGTAAATGCTTGCTGAGAATTGAATTAGAATTTAATTTTATGTAATGTTGGTTAGTGCCTGATGCTCTGACTCTGGTCGGGCCCATCGGAGTCTAACTGTTTGGTTTTCTTTTGCTCCAGCATTTCAGAGGTTTCTTGCTGTTGAGTTATTACCGTTGTTTTATCTCTGTGTCTGCTTGATTTTTGTGTTCTCTGCGGACTGAACAAATAATTTGTTCAAATCGCGAGCGAGGTAATGGCGGGATTGCGGTCGCGTAAAATCAATAAAAGCCCCCCTCCCCCCCCCCCCCACACACACACACAACCCACCCCCATCCCCCAATCCGCATCCCAGTGGAATTCGTTTCACTGACCGTTTCAATGCGGTTCTTCTGTCGTGGTTTATTTTGTTATGGCATGTCTCTGAGTGTGTGTATCGCCACCCCTAAACCCCACTTTATAAAGATAAAACATGGGTTTACGGGTATACATTGTGTCTCTTATTTCTGCTCCAAGAGATAGGTTGTGGGTACCCGTTAGAATCGACTCAAAGAGGCGCTTTTAACTAGCACTCACAACCTTTGTTGCACTCACAAACTATGTTTGGCGTAAAAATAAGAAAAGTACCAATAATTTTCACCAGAAAAGTAACCTTTTATAAATACGAAAGAATGCCCTATTTTACACCACTTTTCAGAAAGAAATTTAATATTATATTGTGGGTGCAAAATTTGCATTATATTTGAATCGGGTATCCGCAATGTACATTCTGAACAGAAATAAGAAAAAATAAACCCCTGAAAACCCCACTTTTTCCTAATGAACGAACTTGAATTAGACATGGTAAACGAGTTATCCGCATCCGCATAATTTTCTTAGTTATTCTAAAAACATAGATTGTGGATAGTCGTTATAATTGCCTTAATGAGGAGCTTCTAATCATGAAGTAGGCACGATATATGTTTTAAGCTGGAATATGAAAGATGTACACCCTGCAAACCCCACTTTTCCCCGTTCTATGTCTTCATCGCATAGGCTTCGTAACTTGGTGGAATTTTAAAACACTTAAAGACTGTCAGTGGTACATATGGCATACTCAGTAAACATATTTGGATAATCCATTCATCAATAATCGCGTTAATTAACGATTAATACTTTAATCACTTTATCTGAGTTTGAGTTGATTTATTTTAATCATAATAAAAAAAATAATAATAACATGATTAATCAATATAATAGAATTTAATGGAATATTTTGCGATGAAAATTGTGATCGTTTTCTTACTCCTACTCAAAACATAGATTGTGGGCACTCGTTAGAAAAGATTTATTTTTTGGCAGGCCTCTGTAGCTCAGTCGGATGCACGTCTGACTGGTGATCAGAAGAACGCGAGTCCGATACGTGCCGGGGTCGGCAACATTTTTTCGTGGAGATTGATCATGAACTCTTTTCTGTGGTCATTCTCTCCCTTCCACTGATTCAAGAAGGGCAGTTGTCAGTTTCTGGTGAAAGAATGTGCACTGTACTAATTAATCGCTTACGTATAAGCCTGCCCAGAAAAAATGTGGATAGGTAAACTGACTGACTCAAAAATAACCTAAATAGTGTTTAGTGGGCCGTTAAACTCAAATACAAACATAATCTGTATGCATATATGCTAGCGATATATTTAAAAAAAAAAAAAAAAAAAAAAAAAAAAGAAACAAACTAATCAAAGTATTATTATAAATTATAAGAACTTTAAACCAATTATAATAACTTTAAACCAATCAACAACTAGCTTTGAGAAGATACAATGTATGCGCAAAATTGTGATAATAACTTTAATCGACAGCAATGTCCAGCAGCTTTCTTTCTTTCTTTTTTTTCTTTCTTTCTATCTTTCTTTCTCAGCTGACTGTCAGGAACTCCTTTTATTCACAATTATCGCATGGTTTCCGAAGTCATTGTTTCCGAAGTCAAATGTCTTGCGAAACTCAACTAGTTCAATTCTTCCATGACATTGTGAGTAATCTGGATGGGGCCATAAATAGTGGCAACAAACAGACTGACGATCTCGATTGGGGTCAACATATCTCTGAAATAACATCTAAAGCAACTAGGACCTTAGGATTCCTTAGACGTAATTTGGCTTTTGCACCTCGGCAGACAAAGGATGTTGCATATAAAACATTGGTTCGCCCTCAGCCTGAATATGCATCACCCATTTGGCATCCATATGTTAAAACTCAGATTCAGCAGGTGGAGAAGGTGCAGAGGACAGCTGCTCGATGGACCTGCAGACGATGGCGAAATAGAAGTAGCGTCGATGACATGCTTGATGAACTAGAGTGGCCATCCCTGGAGAGCCGTCGTGAGCAGTCCTCCTAAACCTTCCTCTACAAGATACATTCTGGTACAGTATCAATTAACAAGGATAGGTATTTGACCCCTGCAACAGTGTCAACCCGGACAAGGGCATCAAGAGCAAATAACTCACAGTATCGTAGGTACCAGTTCTATAGTGATGCCCTGAAAAACTCTTTCTTCCCTAGAACTATTCCTCAGTGGAATAGTCTTCCATCTTCTGCGGTGAATGCCAAGACTGCAGAGGAGTTCAAAGCCCGCACAGTATAAGATTGAGACTCAGAGGTATGCGTTTTAGGATACCTCTGTGCTTGGATTGTAAATAGTTTTAAGGACTCATCCAGAGATGATTTTTTTTGTGCTAAATTCTAAATTTAGCCACCCACCCAACTGAGGTAATGGCCAAATATGACCGACTCAGTACGAGAAGATAGATAGATAGTACAGTCAAACTTTATTTTGGTACCGCAAACTAATACAATGGTGATTTCGGTGATTTCCATGGCGAATTCCCGACCAAACCCGTCCCTACCAAACCCAACCTGACCAAATCCAACAAAACGTTACCCTAACATGTCTTTCCCAATCCTACCCAATTATACAATGGTGATTTCTGACCATCCCAGGGTGACATATGCGTAAGAATGTCCAGTTTAACCCAGCGCATAATATTGGAAGATGATTTATGTGGTGATTTCCATGGCGATTCCCACTACCAATCTCATCCCTACCAAAGCCAACCAGACCAAATCCAACAAAACCCTACCCTACCATGTCTTTCACAACCCTATCCAATCATACATTAGTGATTTATGAGCTATCCAGAGTGATTTCTGTGGTGATTTCGGTGGTGATTTCGATAGATTTCGGTGATTTCGGTCTTTCCGGTGACCGGGAGGGAATGGTTTTTGGGGCGAAACGACTCGGATCCGGTCAGTCTGAAAGCCCCAAGACACCCCAAGACACCACAAGACACCCCAAGACACCAAAATTTATTATTTATTTCTTTCCATAAGCGTGTTAAAAGGCTTTTCAATACCTAAAAGTATTTAATAAACAAAATTAAGACGCTGTTTACGTCCTAAACAGTTACACAATGCACTGTATATACTTTTGTAGCTATCATCGAAGGCAATTCGGCAATGTAATAAACACCCCAAGACACTTATCTATGGTCTTTGTTGTTAATTGCCATACCATCTAAGGCATTTATAGCATGAAAAGTTAAAACCAGCACACTACTAAGAAGGTATAGAGATAAACTGATATTCTCTGTTCTATATTCTGGAGTTTGTGATTTATCAAATTATTGGTTTGCTTTAAAGTTCAAAACTAAAGCCTTGTAGATCTATCTAAGGACACATTTTATCATTTCCCTTTTTTTGGTTCGTAATTAGTAAAAAATGTCAAGAAACCCATCCATCCATTTGTTTCCGATCTTAGGATGAAAGGTATCGAATATTTGATTTGATTATCTCATTATTGCACATCAATTACTAATAGCTGATATCTATGCATGCAAACGGCCACTTGTTCACTGATTACGTTATTGTTCGCTTAATCCTTTTCAACTGATAGTCCTTTTCACACCTAATGAATAGTCACAAGTGTGTCTCTGCAAAGATGACACGGCAAAGTGTCGGCGACCGATGGAATAGTAAATCTTTGATGTTATTTCTAATGTTTTTTTTTTATTATTATTATTTTGCTTCAATTTTACATCATTTAAACTTTTCCTGATAAATAAATAGGTAAATAAAAATAAAATATAGATTTTCTGATGAAAAAAAGTGATATGTTTTGCATATTTCTGCTCCAAACATAGATTGTGGGCAGTCATTAGGATGCCAATGTGGTTCTAAAGAGTACCCACAACTTATATCTTAGAGCAGGAATAGGGAAAATAATGAATAACCCTCTAAAATAGAAGTAAATGCTATGATCAAGAATCGGTACAATTTCCAAATATTGTAAGCCCAAGTTTTATTGGTTTCTTTGGGCGACAGGGCTTGAGATGTCATTTCATCTCAATGTCGGTAAAAGTCCCACAAAATTGGAAGCAACGTCTCCAAAATGACCTTTACAGTGTTGACGGGGACATTAAACCTCAAATCAACCAACCATGAACGTGGGGGATTAAGGAGTCAAAGTCATATAGTTATGTTTTGCGATGTATGAATTAAACTATTATCAATGACTGAAGATGTATTTTGATGTTCATGCGAAATTATCCCCTAATTAGTTACATATATTTATTCGGCTTAAAAAATCAATTAGTCCGTTATAGTTTATAATTTTTTACAGTAAATCAACACCTAACGCGACATCTGCTGCCCCCGCCCATCGGGCCGTGAAGAAATAGATGGGCTGCACGGTGCTTCCACGCAGAGTTGACACTGATCGCACATGAGTACTGGTAACCGTTTAGAGGATCTAAGTCTGCCCATGCAAAGTGGTGCGAGTCAGACCGTCCATGCTTATAACCCCTATTAGGTTCATTGGGCGACAGGGCTTGAGATGTCATTTCATCTCAAGGTCGGGTATACTGGGGATACTATTTCCAATATTGATAGTATTTAATTGTTATTCATTCTAAGACAAAACCTTATCGAAGCGACTGACTATTTCAACCAATGAGTATATATATACTGGCGTAACCTAAGTTCGACGACGTAAGCGACGGATGAATGAAACATGGCTCAAAATAGTAACAAAATTAAATAATTGCAAAGAAAATTCAAATTACTTATTTTGCAATGAAATATCATAGAAAAATGCAAAGAATTAACAACAAAACTGAACATTTCTTACCTTTGATTCACGGACCGGTAAAAACATGAAGTTTTTGAAGTGTTCAACAAGTTCGACGATTTTGTTTCTTTCCCGGAAATGAGAGGCTCCATACGGGGAAATTTGAAATAAAGGGAAATAATCAATGACAACATAATTTCAATTCACATCATATGTTTTTTCAATCAGAGACTGTTTGAAAATGATATAATTTTCAAATGTTAAACACAAAATAAAAAATTCATATTAAATAACAGTTAACATTAAAAACATTTGTGTGTGTGACTGAAGCTTTACCTTTTAAAAAATGTACTGGTAACTTTGATCACTGGGCCACTTGATCATTTATGTGTCTTATAATATATATGTTACATAGCATCTCAGAGCCTAGCCTCTGCAATGAGGACATTGAAACTTATCACCCCTCCTGATAACTCTCTCAGGAACACAGAAAGACAAGTGACACCAGTGACCACAGTGATCACATTCCCCCCACTGAACAAATGATACATATGGTTTCAGTTTCAAGGCAGCAGGCTCCCATTTATTGCAGACACAACATTTTGCTGATTCATCTGTCGAGTCACAGTCACTTTCAGAATTAATAACTGAGTCGTCTGGCTGAGCTGGCTTTGGGATATTTGGTATGCCGGTACCAGATGTACCAGGGACAGGCTCTGCATCAGAAGTAGTTTTGCATTTCTTCTGAACAGATTTCATGCTAGCCTGGTTCTTAATGCCTGTACATTTCTTGTTTTTAATATTTCTATCTGGCTTCTTTGTTTCAGACACATAATCTTGGACCTTACTAAATACAAGGTCTTCAGTCATTGCTTTCCCTCCAACAACTTTATTGATACTCCTCCTTGGTATTTTAGCAATTTTGACCTGCATTAAGACAGACCCACCACGTTTTTCTAAAAACTTGGCACAAGCCTCTGATGAGTTCACAGATGTATTTAATGGAGGGCACTCTGAATTTATGCAACGGTCAGATGACAATTTAACATTGGAAGTTTCAGCTTCAGAAATTGACTTCCCAATAAAAGGCAGGGATGGTGCAGTAAGGTCATCACCAACAACTGTTGCACAAAAAGGGAAAATACCTGTCTTTTTGAATGCTGAACGTAAGTTTGATCGGCTGAGGGCTTGCTCGTAAACTTTACAAGCTAGCCCACAAACATCGTACCTGGTGATGGACCGACCACCTGAACGCCGCATGAATTTATGAGCCTCCTGTTGATATAAATTTTCAAAAGGACTAAAGCAGCCGACATCCATGGGTTGTAAAATATGGCTACAATGTGGTGGTAATACAAATAATATTATGCTATTTTCACGAGCCCACTGTATCAAAGAAATAGAAATATGGCTCTTATGACCATCATATAGTAATAAGATTGGTTGGTGATTATCTCTACCTGGCACATATTTAAGAAAGTGATGTTTGACATAGTTGGTGAAAATTTCTGTGTTTGAGTAACCAGTACCAGTTTGACTAACAGTCCCATCACACCCTGGCGTTGCCCCTTCTAGTAACTCGGGTAACATTCGCTTTCCAGGAAAAACAAAATATGGTGGAACTAAACACCCGGATGCACTTCCACACCCAAGAACTGTAACAGTCTGTGCCCTTTCTGATGTCACAACTTGTGCTTTGTTATCTTTGGAAGCAATTATGTTAGGTGGTTTTCCTCCCCCAGTATTAATTCCCTTTTCATCAACATTATAAATAAACTGAGGTTTGTCTTTCAAATTGTACTTAGTAAGGATTGTATCTAGTTCACTAAAATAACTTGAAACACACTCTTTAGATGCTGCCTTTGCCCGTAGTTCTGATAAGCTTCCAGGTTTTATAGAATGTAACTCTGGCCATCTTTTTAAAAAGTGGTAATACCAACCCTGACTGATATGTGAATCTTCACCCTTTTTACCCATGTCATGAGCATAATCTGATGCAAGCTGTACCACTTCTGCTCGTGTATAACCATAGCCTATTTCTGACATGCTTTTGATGTGCTCAACAAGTAACGCCTCCTGTTCCTGACTAAACAGTGTAGGATGACCCGTGGTTGTGATGTCAATGCTGATTCTTCCTGCTACCCTGTCCCTTAGAGTCGACACTGGTACCCCAAAACTACGGGCTGCACCACAGACACTCATACCATCTTTAACAGCATTGTATGCAGCATCAAGGGAAGACTGGTCATATGTATGGTAGGGACCTCGTTTGATGTTGAAGATCTGGAAGTGCAAATTGTAAGGAAAACTGTAGTAGGTTGACTTACTGCAGAATTTCTTACAGTTGACAGTTCCACTAAAATGTGCAAAACAACTTTTTAGTACCTAGAGAGGCAGCTTATTACATGTCTGCTCAATATTCTTTGTCACATCAACAGATTTGGTGTAGTTTATGTAGTAATGCCATTCAGAGTATTACCTCTGTCTGTGAAGCAAATTAAAAAATCAATAAAACTGTTAATTGATCATAAGAACAGGCCTATTTTCAGTACTACATAATTTCCCCTTAGGCGCCTCATATGAAACTGACTTTGACCTAGCTCTGTTTGGAATACCTCGGTGAAAAACCCAGACGACAAAAAAAAGGAATGGGCTGTCAGACTGAAGAACAAAATACACAATAATATTTGGGGGTGAAGTGTCGCTTGGGAAATGATGTTATTTTGTAAGTTTAAAAACTTTTATGCTATATTTACCTCCCTGATCGGCATTTTTAGAACCTTTGAAGTGCAACAGATAGTTTTCAACTTTCTTTTTCTGTGTTGTTTCTTCCAAAAGGATAGCGACAGAAACAATCCGATTATACGAAAACAAACGATGACGTCGAACTTGTTGAACCCTCGAAGTTAAAGCACGCGACTATAATGATATCAGGTATTCTAAACAAGGCCAAATGTAAATCTTTTCGCGAAAATTGCTTCAATTATATCATATTATATATAAAATAATGATAAATGTGTGATTATAAAGGTGTCTTGGGGTGTCTTGTGGTGTCTTGGGGTGTCTTGGGGCTTTCAGACCGACCCACTCGGATCCGATGACACGAATTTCATGCAAATAGACCCTTATGAAATTAATTTATTAACATGTCATGGAAAATGCTTTTAACTATTCATTAGTGTCAGGTTCCACAATGCAGGGTATGCATAAAGCTTTGGTTAATATCAAATAATTGTTCATTCTATGAACAGATTTTTTATGATGCCCTATATGCTAAAAAGATCAAAGTTCATCATCGGTTGGACGAAATTTCTGATTCGAACGTACTACATTTTCGGACGGATTGCTTGGTTATGCACCAGTCATTTGTAACCACTGCCCCTCACCTACGGGGAAAAGTGGGGACAATGACTTTTCACAGCCCTGGGCTGGATTGCACTTTGCCGGGCACTGTCTTCTATCCAGAATGCGCAGGCGCAACTTGTTGTTAGGGCGTGTCTTTTGTTGTTTATGCCTCATTAATTATTCATGACGGTCGGGTATAGACGGCCGCCATTTTGTTTTGGAAATACGAAACGACGCATTTTCAAACCGATGTTTTTAAATAATGCAAGCGTTTTCAAAGCACAAATATTGATACTGCGCTTTCTTTCATCGTATTTTAGCAGCAGCAAGTTAGTGTAGCATTAATAAATACTTAAATTCCCGGACTCAGTTGTGGGTAATTTAGCGTAACACTGTCATCTGCTAGATTTCTATCTTCGACGTGGATTCGACAGACTTGGACCACGGCACCAAATTATATACAGATGAGATCAAATGACACTGCTTTGAATATTTAAGGAAACTGCAGACTACATAAGATTCTACAGATCCCGATTTGCTGTTTTTGTAAGCCTTCTATCTTGAATGCCGGGGTGTGGGGGCGGCAGCCCCCATGATGTTGACTGATAACTTTTAAAGGCACTTACCAGGTTACCATAGTCCAAAGACAAAATAAATCATCATCCACGTTATTATACTTTCACTGTCTCTGCATACTTCGGCCAAATCATCATAAACAATGCCATATTTTTCTCTCATTTTTTTTTTCTTGCAACTGGATTTGTTTACAAACTGCTTGGATGCTTTATCGAAAGTTGCGTCATCGAAAGTTGACATCAGAGCTCATTAATATTCATAAGGTATTTAAATTTGACCAATGAAATTACGCACACGCAGTCATTCAGTGGAAGCAAAACAAAACATAATTAACGTTTCTTTCGCCTCTCCAGCTTAGAACAAGCTTGAAATTGCAAAACTTAGTTAAAACCTACGGTTAAAAACCTCGGTTTTAACCTGAAATGTGCCTAATATACACGATTTTGGGGTTATTTTTGCATTTTTCTGCCTTATTTCCATTTTATGGCCGCGCTCCCGCGCGTCCTTATAATAGGACCTTAGATACCTACTCACGTGGATTTTCCTACGGAAAATCAGTGCCCGGTAAAGTGCAATTGTCCCCAGCCCTGCACTGCGGGGACCTCCTGAATGTCATTGCCCCGCTGTTTATAATACTTAATTCCACGGGTAAGCGGTCAGCGGAAAGACCAAAATCACCACAGAAATCAACCGGGGAAGGTCAGAAATTATCATTGTATGTTTGGACAGGGTTGAGAAAGACATGGTAGGGTAGGCTTTTGTTGGATTTTGTCAGGTTGGGTTCGGTATGGTCGGGGAATCACCATGGAAATCACCAAAGTGGGGTAGAATCAGAATTGTTACTGGTGACACGTCAAATGACATTCATACACCAGATAGGATACGATACTAAATTAATCATTGTAATTAATTAAGGTATAAATAAATAAGGGTAATATTGTTATAGTCTGTTAAATTGTCTAGGTAACATTTTTTTTTATTTCTTTAATTATTTAACACTTGCATAAACAATAATCGTCAGTTAACTAAGTATGCAAATAAAAGTCGCCGAAATCACACTAAGCATTGGCATTATCAGAATCAGAATTGTTACTGGTGACACGTCAAATGACATTCATACACCAGGAATGTATGTATTATTAATTAATTATTTTTGTTATGGTTTGTCTTTGGGTGTTTGTGTCGCTTATATTATTTTATTTTGGATAGCCTATTGGCCATTTTGTGGGAAAGTAACTCCTTTTGGCTTTCCGCTATTGATGTTTCCATTAGGGTCTGTTGTTTCATGTCTCTGATCATGCTGATTGGAGCTGTGGGTTAATTGTATCGATTCCTGATCATTGCCTCCACTTCTACAAATAACTTAATTATATTGATTTAGTATGGTCTCGGGTCGTTTCGCCCGTGAGTCGTTTCGCCCATGAGTCGTTTCACCCGTGGGTCGTTTCGCCCGTGGGTCGTTTCGCCCTTATTAGGTGGGTCGTTTCGCCCTTATTTTTTCAAGCCCTGTTGATTGAGGTTATGTTTGTTTTGGTATGTAAAGGGATTGATGGGGTCTTGGGAGTTCCGGAAAACATGGTTTTGCCCTCGTTTGGTACATTTGGACGACCAACCGACGGCTTCTACTTCAGGTTTGAGCAACTGCGCTACCACCTTTTTTAGAAAGATTTTCGAGCTCACATAAAGTTAACAAGTCTTTGCAATAAAATGGGATTTATGGCTGTGAAAATGACTGTTTATATTTAAAAATGTGACATATTTTTCTTTTTGCTAAAACATAGATTTTGGATTAAAGCCGTCCAGTTGTCTATGTTCTAGGACCAGAATTAAGAGAAATGCGAAAACCCATTTCACTGTCTAAAGTTGGGTTTATAGGGGACGTTATTGCATAGACTTGCTAACAGGATGTTTTATGTTCATATTCATAAATTTTGGGGGGCTTATTTAGAATTCGGCCGCCGTTCGCCGAAAGAGACAAAACCTTTAATTAACAATCACAATTATTCTCACCTCGGTTAATGTGTGATTATAAGGTTTAAGAATTATCGTGGTGGATTAGCGCCTTTGTCAAAGCAAATGACGAAGTTATTAATGTACACTTATTTTCACACTACTAATTATATTGACTGCCACAACGACCCCATCTCTCTCTCTCTCTGTCATTATATATATATATCCGAGCCCGTCCATACATCGCCCATCCGTAGATGTCATTTGACGTGTCACCATGAACAGTTCAGATTCAGATCCGTTCGTCTGTCCGTCCATCTGCACAAGCATCATTTATTCATTCATTTATTCATTCATTCATTTCCGTTTGTCCATCTACCATTACTCTCTATTCATTCATTCATTGCCCGTCTCCGTATGACCTTAGCTGTTGGTGGGACGTAAAACTAAAAATCACTCACTCATTCATTCATTAACTTATCTATCTCCGTATAAAATGCCGTCCGTTCATCCGTACGTCCGTCCATCTACTAACACTCAACTCCATTCACCCATCATTCATTTATTTATTAATCCATCTGTCCATTTATTCATCCATTCTGTTTGTCACTCCCTTAAAATATAATTGCGGCGAAACGACTCACGGGCGAAACGACTCACAGGTAAGGGCAAAACGACCCACCCCTAAAATCAGGGCAAAACGACCCGGCGAAACGACCCACGGGCGAAACGACCCGGAACCATTTAGTATATAGATTAAGAAAAAATATATACTTGCTTCGGCACCCTATTTTGTGAGTGCTCCGCCCATCGGGGCTTGAAGAAATATATGGGCTGCATGATGCTTCCACGTAGAGCTGAAACCGACCGTACACGAGGGGATGTTGCATATAAAACATTGGTTTGCCCTCAACTAGAATATGCATCACCCATTTGGCATCCCTATGTTAAAACGCAGATTCAGCAGGTGGAGAAGGTGCAGAGGACAGCTGCTCGATGGACCTGCCGACGATGGCGCAATAGAAGAAACGTCGGTGACATGCTTAACAAGCTAGAATGGCCGTCCCTAGAGGCTGTCGTGAGCAGTCCTCTTTAACCTTCTTCTGTAAGATACATTCTGGTACAGTGGCCATTAATAAAGAGAAATACTTGACCCCTGTGACAGTTTCAACCCGTACAAGGGCATCAAAAGTAAACAGCTCACAGTATCACAGGTACCAGTCCTACAGTGATGCCCTGAAAAATTCCTTCTTCCCTAGGACTATTCCCCAGTGGAATAGTCTTCCCTCTTCTGTGGTGAATGCTAAGACTGAAGAGGAGTTCAAAGCCCATACAGTGTAAGATTGAGACTCAGAGGTATGCGTTTTAGTATATCTCTGTTATTCAGATTGCAGGGCATTTTCTGCCTGTTAAGCAGGGCCGAAATTCGGCCCCATTCCCAATGCCAAAAAGCCTCAAATTTTCCCAATTTCACCATATTTTTCCCAATAATATGACGGGAAATAAAATCTCAGCTGATTTTAATAAAAGGAAGCAGTGACAACATTACTTGGCTAGACTTTAGAATCTGTCCACCACTGTTTACTAAGTTAAGTGAGTTAGGAGTAGTTCACTGATGGTTAAAGTTAGATTAGGAGTAGGGCAATCATGGTAAGGATTAGGTAAGGGTAAGATTAAGGTTAGGATTTCTCTGATGAAATGTTTTCCCAATTTTGATGTTTTGTCGATATTTTTTCCCAATTTTTCCCAGGGGCCTTTTCCCAAAATACCTGAATACAGCCCTGGATTGTAAATAGTTTTAAAGACTCATCCAGTGACTTCTTTTTTTTTTTTTTTTTTAAGCTAAATTCTAAATTTAGCTACGCACCCAACTGAGGTAATGGCCAACTATGACTGACTCAGTATAAGAAGATAGATAGATAGTACTGGTAAACCGCTAAGAAGATCTAAGCCTACCCAGGCAAAGCGGTGCGAGTCGGACCGTCCATGGTCATAAACCCATTTGGTTTCATTGGACGAAAGGGCTTGAGATATCATTTCATCTCAATGTCGGCTATAGGTCCCACAAAATTGGAAGCAACGTCTCCAAAATCACATATACAGTGTTGGCTGTTACCTCCCTTCCATTATCTACCTTGGTAGATCATATGCATAGCTTCTAGGTTTATAAACACTCTCTGACAACTGCGTCAGGGAGTCGACTCTTTGGCTCAGGGGTAAGAGCAGTGGACTGTCACCCGAGCAGCCCGGGTTCGAATCCCACCATAGGCGGGGATTTTTTCAGGCTATGCATCTTTCCTTTGTTACGGCTTTCGGGTCGTAAGATGGGGGCTCGTCCGGGATGCCAGAATTGGCTTGTGCCGAAGTTGGCATCCTTCACGTCATCATAAATGATGACTTCCTTGAAGAGGGGGTGTGTTACCTCCCTTCCATTATCTACCTTGGTAGATCATATGCATAGCTTCTAGGTTTATAAACACTCTCTGACAACTGCGTCAGGGAGTCGACTCTTTGGCTCAGGGGTAAGAGCAGTGGACTGTCACCCGAGCAGCCCGGGTTCGAATCCCACCATAGGCGGGGATTTTTTCAGGCTATGCATCTTTCCTTTGTTACGGCTTTCGGGTCGTAAGATGGCGATGACTTAAACAATCAAATCAAACAAACAAAACAAACCCTATTTTGTAAAATCATTCTTCGATACAAAAAGATTGGGTACAACATAAATGTTATATGACAGAATGCATGCATGGTAGTTAACCCAATCACGGTTGACAACTTTGCTTCCCTCTTTAATTGCGCCCTCAGATTCTATAACAGTTCCAGCATAAAGAATTGAATTAGAATTTAATTTTATGTAATGTTGTTTGCCGCCTGTTGCTCTGTCTCTGGTCGGGTCCATCGGAGTCTAACTGTTGGGCATTTCAGAGGTTTCTTGCTGTCGAGTCATCACCATTGTTTCATCTCGGTGGTTGTTTGATTTTTGTGTTCTAGGCGATGTTGTACTGATGAGTTAGGAGGCCTTCATGCCGCCTGAACAGATTATTTGTCTATTAGAAAATTGCGAGTGAGGTAATGGCGGAGATTGTGGCCACGTAAAATCTACCCTACCATGTCTTTTCCAACCCTATCCAATCATACAATGGTGATTTCTGACCTTCCAAGGGTGGTGATTTCTGTGGTGATTTCGGTCTTTCCGGTGACCGCTTTCCACTGGGGTATGTTTGTATAATACAAAAACCATTTCTTTCTCCCGATACTGTTTTCTGTCAATTCTGATCATGATAACAGCTTTGTGACACAGCCACCAGCAGATTAAAACTATTTACAAGAAGTCATCAGGGGATGTTGTTGTATATCTATAAGGCATTTTATCGCTGCCTATAATCTCCTGAAATTGTTTTTGATATTTAACAGTCTACCTTTATGGTTGACTTTGATATTAACCAGGGGAAGGAATCCATGCCTATTCCCTGCCCAACCCTAGGATATTATATTTTGGCCTTGAACCCATCAACTGTCTGAGAAGAGACAGCTTCGATTATAAGGCCATTCCAAGTTGCAATTGTCCTGGGGAAAAAAGAACTCTTAAAACCATCCGTGTAAGCATTAGGATGGTGATACTGAAAGGGATGGGACCTGGTTCTCCTACTCCCTCCACCAGCTTCAGGTAGGTACCTACTCTTATCTATAACGGTTTTTTGATTGATTTCCCGTTTCCCCGTGTCGCGGGTCGTCAGCTGGTGGGGTCCCAGGGAACGAATCCATGCTGGCACTACACCGTAGCCGCTCGATGGTACCCCCATTCCCCGTTGTCGGTGAATGGGGAGACCACCGCTCGGCTCCAGCCCCGTCTGTCCGTGTCTATCGTATGTCCGCTGCAGTCAGTCGATATTGTCATCTGCTTGATGTTATGATTTTTTGCTTGTCAACATGCCGTGCCGAGTCAAAGCAGGAGAAGGTCCTGTAGGTGGAGTTTGTCGCCTCACTTCCCAGGTGTCTTCGGGACAACGGGTATCCCCTCGCCTTGTAGCTATCCGCCGCGCTCCGTCCTGAGGTGTGTGTGAGGCGGTGCCGTGACCTTTTCAGGTCTCGGGTGGGCTTATAGTTTGTCTTCCCATTCGCTACAGGGGTGCATGTGTCCTGTCGCTTTTGGGCATCTTTTAAATGCTGGAGTGTTTGGGCCGTGCGTTCATTTCCAGATCCGCGATGTGGGGTTGCTGCACAGTTCCAATGTGAGCCTCTGTTTTGTGCAGCGTAAATTAGTTGTAGTATTTTAGAACTCCATTCTAAAGATTTTGGCTCCGTGATTGCACTGCATTTAAGTGTTAGCGGTGCTGTGCCTTGGCTTTTCGGTTTTCCGAAAGGGGTGTGGGATGTTTTTATGTAACGGGATGGCTCCGAGTTTGTACTTATTATTAAGGGGATCGTTCAACAGTAGTTTTGGTTGTAAGTTTCATTGCAATTTGGAAGACGTGTCTAAAGATTGCTGTACACGTTCAATGTTACGTGTTATGCGCCTTATACCCAATCTGGGGATCAGAGATGAAAAGTTTTTAGCCATTTTTGTGGTTAGTTTCCTTCTGTTGTTTTATTGTTGTGCTGCTAAGTGGTTGCGGGTGGTTTGTATTGCACGCCGCTGGCCGCTCGCTTAGCACTTTTGTTGTGCTTGAGGTCGGGTTGTTAAGTGCATTTTGGGGTTCATACATACACTTTCATTCCATCTTTCATACATGCTCTTTCATTTAGGCATCCGGTCTTATGCAAACATACGTTTAGTGATGAATGTGTGCACATGCATGCATGCACATTTGCATGCATGCATGCGGACACACTGCTCTTACATACACATGCATTAGGGGTGCAGTGCGTGGGGGTTGAGGGAGAAGGGGAGTGCGGTGTGCGGGGAGTGGAGTGGAGTGGGGTAAAAAGTGAGAAGAGAAAAAAAAAAAAAAAAAAAGTGAGGATTTTGGGGGTGCATGGGGTGGGGGGGGTGGGGTGCTGAGGTGATTTGGGGTTGTGAGGTGATTTTTCCCCCGCAGGCATACATTTGCTAGGGCAGCGCTAGATCACCACCGGGGCAGCGCTTCAGCGCTGGACCGGCGTCAATCTGGCGCTGCATCAGACATTCCGGTGTCATATCGACGTCGGTATGACGTCATTTCTTGTCGTGTGCCTGTCGGGCTAGGGGGAGAAAAAAAAAAAAAAAATGGGTTTGGGTTTGTAGAGTCTATCCACTTCTTTCTTCTTTCTTCTAGCTTGTAGCTGCTGTGTAATCTGATCAGCTGCATCTACACAGTCACGCAAGTCGTCTGCCTATGGATGTTGTCTACGCTTTTTGTAACAATTTTGATATTGGTATTTTGTTTTGTTATTTTTTATTTGATTTTTGTATATTTTTTGTAACGTATGTACATTTTTACAATATATGGTCTGTTTACCCAGCTTATTGGGTGGTCTACCTCTTAGGTATATACGTGGGCGGGCGTGCTTACCCCGACACGGCCTGATTTGCATGTTCTTTTTTTTTTTTTTTTTTTTGTGCTTAAAGGTGGTGTTGTCTGTTTTGGGGCAGGCCCGCCCGCTCCCTGTTGCTGGGTAGGACATTTTTTGTACCTGCAAGGTTGTGCTTGTAGTGCATAGTTTGTGATTTTTGTTTATTCTGTACATATAACATATAGCATAGTGTGCCGGCATCCGCCGTCTCGGGCCCAAGTTGTTGGTTTTAGATTGTTGGTTGACCTCTATCGCGGAGGATGAGGAAGTAGGTCAATCCCATTTACTGCATATTTTGTTAAAGTTAGGAAAATGTGGTGTCCTCCTCCACGTAGGATGCCATATTCTGTTGGACCATATGTGGGTCATTTTGAGCCGCCATCTTTGCATATCATTATCACATCCTACGTGAAGGAAGGCACCACAGGAGGAATTGTATTCCTGCCTAGTCGTTTTAGAGCCCGAGATAGCGTTTGTCGACTTCGTTAGAATATAGTCAGTACAATTTCATATAATCATGTAGGTCGCATACAAGCGTCCGCCTGCGCATGTGCGCAGGCGAGCGCTCTTATGCGATCTGGTTTTTGTGTGTCATATTTACAGTGAACAATGTTCAAAAATCGTTTTGGGAGAAAACTCTTCTTCTTCTTCTTCTATTTCCAGGTTTTTTGTCTCTCATTTCCTATCTTATAATCTCTGCTGGATTCCTATTCTGCGACTATTCTACAACTATCGCTACATCTACCTAATTGAGCATTGCGTGGGTGGTTGCATGTTGTTGCCCTCCTTCAGGGTCGCGCTAAGTCATGCCCTAGTTAGTTAGCTAATTGCCCTTGTCTGTATAAATATGTGGCCGTCTTGACCGTACGTGATAATTACGGTCATGGCGCGGTTTGCTGTATATGGTGATTCTTATGTTAAGCGACAAGGGCAGTACAGAGGGCTGTTGGATGTACCAGGCGAAGTTCGATTTTTCGGCCGTGGTGGTATGCGGGTGGCGAACTATGATATCGACTTGTGGGACAGGATGTTGGCATGGAAGCCTGACGTGGTGCTTCTTCATCTAGGTGGGAACGACATCAGCTTTGATCAGCAGGGGCATATTGGGCAGATGATAATGTCCCTTATTGGGTCTTTGGAGGCGGCAGGCATTGTTGGTCTTGTGGGTGAGGTGTTGCCTCGGGATTCGTTCCGAGGTAATATTTATCCCAGTGGGTTCGAGATGTTCCGGCGTCAGATTAATCAGTATCTGCGCCGGCGTCTTGGGCAGCGTTTCCTGTTTTTCCGAGTGAAAATTTGGGACAATGATGGCCGCCTCCATAGGCACTATGATAGGGATCGTATTCATCTGTCCATGGAGGGACAGAAGCGATATCATGTGTGTATAGAGAGAGCCTTCCTGCGATTTTCCTGCTAGTCAGGTGGTTATAAAGGGGTCCTTTTGTGGACCCGCAGATCATTCCGTTAGGGTAACCTTATAATGTACATCCTTTATTCGAAAGCGAAAGTTGCGAAAAGAGAAATGATAAAAAGATGTGATAAGGCTTATTGTTTCTTATATCTGTCCCACTTATCTATATTCATTCCTGAAGGAGAGGCTTTTGTTTGCTAGTGTGTTTGTGTGCCGTTCTCCTTTAGGTTGTGTGGTTCTCGATCAGCCAAGATTTTGACGCAGCGCTGCTCAGTGCCAAAGTCCTAAGACTGCAAACCCCAGCGCTACATCTTGTCTTGACATCCCGTTTGCCTCACCCCCTCAGGGTAGACTGGGCGATGGATTCTCCTTGTGGTAAATCCATGCCCAGTCCCGGCGTGTTCTCGTGTGATCCTCTTTTGGGCAGTGCGGCTCACGGTCAGCCAGGACTTTGGTGCAGCGCTCCTCAGTGCAAAGCCAGTAGGCTGCAAACCCGAACGCTTCACCTCGTCCTCACCTCTCGCTTGCCACGCCCCCTTTGGAGGGAGGGTTGGGGCCATGGACTTTCCTTGTGGTGGGTCCATGCCCCGTTCTGGTATGTTTTTGTGATCCTCTTTTGGGCAGTGCGGCTCACGATCAGCTAGGACTTTGGTGCGGCGCTCCTCAGTGCAAAGCCATTAGGCTGCAAACCCCAACGCCGCACCTCATCCTAACCTCTCGCTTGCCTCACCCCCTTTGGAGGGTGGGTCGGGGCTATGGACTTTCCTTGTGGTGGGTCCATGCCCCATCCTGAATAGCTGTCATCGTTTTTAGATCTTGTTTCTATATTTGTATCTTTATTTCCGGACTTAATCTATTTTGTTCAATGGAATGCAGTGGGTGTGACGTCATTCGCTGTCTGGCTCGGACATCACGCGGCATGCCTTGGATCCCTGCCAAAAGTTTAAGCTCATCGGCCTTTGCGGTTGTATATCTCCATTATTAGATGTCGGTTTTTGTTCGGGTCAAAGGTGGAATGTAGTATTTGTGAGCGCCCAAGTGCTTGTCTTTTTTGTTTTGTCTCTTTTTTGTTTGTTTTCGTGTATTTGGGCTTCGAAAAATCAGTGTGTCGCTTAAGGCGGATTGACCTATATCGCATCCGCCCTTGGAGAAGACATCCCAAAATTTGTCGATGAGCTTTTGTTTGGAAGTGCTTGCGAGTCTAGTTTTGCGCGCATGTTAGTATGTGTTGTGGGCGCTTTTGCATTATATTTTTGCATTTGTACCTAGTATGTGGCGCTAGGGATGCGCACAGACCGCGAGCATCCGAGCCAGGCAGCCCTCTGTTGAGCGAATTCGTCTTAAACTTGAGTGTTTGCACGTTTTGTTCTGCTTTCCTATTTTGTTTGGCCTATCTACGGGTTGTGGTTTTGAGCTGCTGTCGCGTTCTACCCCTATATCTTGTCCAGGTAATTTGTGTTTTCAATGAAACTAAATAGTGTATCCCTCATTTCCTGTGTTTTTAGGTCTAATAAGGAAACTGTGCTTATTTCCCCTTGAAAACCCAGTGCTGTCAGCTGTGCCTTCATTTCCCTTCTAGCTACGCTATGTGCAGGGCACTCTGTGAGATAGTGCTGTACACACTCTACCCCGCCACAGTGTCCGCATAGTGGGTCGGTTTCGCTATAGAAGGTGTTGTGAGCATATAGGCCGTTGACCCCTAGTCTTAGCCGCGTGTAGATGCGATCGAGCTTTCTGCTGTCGCTGTATTGTACTATTTTTGGGGTCAGTGACTGACAGACTGAGTGCCTTAAACCGTGATGCCCCTGCCATATGCGCGCCCATTCCTGTTTGATGCTGGCTTTAATTAGGGGGTAGACCTCGTGAGGGGTGGGGAGGTATTCAAGTTCCTTTCCCCGTGTGAGAGCTTCTTTAGCCAGCGCATCCGCGATTTCGTTCCCCTGCACGTTACAGTGTGAGGGGATCCAATCTATGTTCAGGTTTATTCCTAGTTTGAGAATTTTGTGTATTTGGAGCAGTATATTTTGCAGAATGTCCTGTCTTGTATTACTGCTCCCTGAGTTGATACTTTGAATTGAGCTTAACGAGTCTGTTAGAATAACAACACTGTCGGGTTTTTGGTCCTGAATCCATTCTAATGCCTTAAGTATTGCTATGAGTTCTGCTGTGTAAACAGTGAGGTGCTTGTTGAGTTTGAATCTTTGGTTGAAATTTAATGCTGGTATTGTGAAAGCGCACCCTGTTTCTTGTTTATCACTGTCCTTGCTGCCATCAGTGAAAACCTTAAGCGCGTGCTTATAGTTTTTGCTGATGTGTGATTCCGTGATCTCATAGCATTTTTTCTGCGATGTTTCAGATTTTTTTATTAATCCCGCCAGTGTTGTTTTTGCGTTTAAGCTTCTTAATTTATAGGTTTCTAAGTATGATTTTTCAGCTGTTTTGACCTGGTCGAGGTCATGTTTTTTGATTAGGTCCTGAACTTTAAGGATATAGGGGATTTTCCCTCTTAACCTATCTCTGTTTACATGACTGGGCGTGGTGTCAATCATTTTGTTTATGGGGAGGTTTTCTCCGAGACTGCTTGTTCGGGCCCAGTATTTTAGTTGCAGCTCATCCCTCCGCAGGTGCAGAGGCATGATACTGCATTCGACCTCCAGGTCCAGGTTCCGCGTTCCCCTGTACGCCCCAGTAACGATTCGGAGAGCTGTAGCTTGGATGCTGTCTAGTTTTTTTAGGTGCGTTGGTGCCGCAGACGCGTATGCTTGGCAGCCGTAGTCAATCTTGCTCCTGATGAGCGCCGTATATAGCCTGATGAGCGTTTTTTTGTCAGCACCGAAGCTCGCCCCCGATACCGCCCTGAGGACGTTAAGGTCCCGCTGACACCTGGACACCAGTTGTTCAATGTGCAGTCTCCATGTCAGCAAACTGTCAAAATACATACCCAGGAATTTGGCATGACTGGCGTACTTAATTTCCTGCCCGTCATACCTCAACTTGGGCATGTTCCCCGTTTGTGCAAAGGTTCTGTTAAAAATTACTGCTGTGGTTTTTTCTGTTGAAATCTTAAAACCCCAGTTGGTAGCCCAGTCATGTATGGATTGCAAAGCTAATTGTAGTGTTGGAAGAGCACTTTTTGGTTTCTTCGCTGTTTTCCATATCAGGCCGTCGTCGGCGAACATGGATAGTTCTAGCGGTAGTGCATTAAGTGTTTCCTGCAGTGTGTTCATTAATAGGTTAAAGAGGATGGGTGATAGCACTGACCCCTGGGGGGAACCGTTCTCGCACTCATAGAAAGCGGACTCCGTGTTTCCTACTCTGACGTTCATTTTTCTACCAGCCAGAAAGTCTTGGATCCAAGTTAGCATTTTTCCTTGGATTCCGAATTTTGTCAGTTTTAGAAGGACCCCATTGGTCCATAGTAGATCGAAAGCTTTTTCTAAGTCCAAAAATACCGCTACCAGTGAGTGTTTTCGTAGTTTTGCTTTCCGGATAGCGGATTCAAGCCGAGTAATTTGATCGATGGTAGATCTATGTTTTCTAAATCCTGATTGTTCGTTTGCCAAAAGGTTATTTTTCTCAATGTGTGCCGTTAATCTAGATGCTACCATTGTTTCCATAATTTTGCATATTGATGACGTCAGAGATATTGGCCTATATGATTTTGGTTCATGCGGATCCTTGTCCGGTTTTAATATTGGAACGATGGTGCTCTCCTTCCATTGTGAAGGGAGGGCCCCCTCGTTCCAAGATTTGTTTATAAGTGCGAGTAATTGATGTTTGCCCCTTTCTGGCAGATTTTTTAGCATGTCGTAATGAACGGTGTCAGCCCCAGGGGCAGTGCTCTTTTTCTTGTTAAGTGCGCTTTGCAGCTCGCGGTAGCAAAAGTTCGCGTTGTAAGCATGACACTGGCCTGCGCGGTCGGCGTCCCGAACGGCCCGCTCGATCATTGGGTCCTGTGTTTCCCTAATCTGCCTAAAATTTGGGTTCAAATTTTCGTTGCTGCAGACCTGTCGGTAGTGTTGTGCAAGGACTTCCGCTTTTTCTTCATTATTATGAAAACGCGTGTTATTTTGTTTTAAAACTTCTACCGGCTTAAAGGGTTTTCCGTTAAATCTTTTGATTGTGTTCCAGATTTTCCTAGAGTCAGTTTTGTAGTTGAGGGTAGACACAAAATCCCTCCAGGCTTGTTGTTTTGTTTGATATAGGATGTATTTTGTTTCTTCCCTAACGCGCCTGTATTCTTCCAAAAGTGCGGCTGATCTGTTTTTTCTGTATTTGTAATAAATTTTGTTTTTCTTTTTTATTGCCTCACTACAATTTGAATCCCACCAGGGTAGGGTGTTTTTTTGCTTATTGTTTGGTTGTGTTTTTGGTATGGTTTTTTCACAGGCCGCCATGATTTCCGAAACAAATTCCTCATTGTTTTCATCAATATTTGTGCCTTCAAGGGATAGTTTCATGTTTTTGAGTTTATGCCTAAAGAGATCCCAGTCTGCTTTGTCTAATTTCCAACGTCGAGCAGGCCGCTGCGTTACGCATTTGTGACTGACGTTGAGCGACGTCAGGATGGGGAAGTGGTCGCTTCCCATCGTGTCGTCTCCCACTCGCCACTCACTAGAACCGCATAATGGCGCGCTAACCAGTGTCAAATCGATTGCGCTCGTGCTTCCGCGCTCGACGCTGAGTCGTGTGCCACAACCCGTATTTAGGACTACGTAGTCCGTACTATTTATGAAATCGACTAAGTTTAGCCCTCGTCGTTTGTCGGTTTGGTGGTTGAGGTCTGTTTCCCACAGTTCGTGTCTGGCATTGAAATCTCCCAAAAAAATCGATTTTTTCCCCAGTTTTCTATAAATTTCGTCATAATCGTCCGACGTTACTTCCAAGTTAGGCCGAGCATAAAAGTTTACAATGTCAATGTTTTCTTTTTCCCCAAAGAGTCGGACGATTACCACCTCTATTTCATTTTTTGTGTGTTTAAATTTGATCTCTTCCGAGTCTAAGCCTAATTTGATGTAGGTGGCTACCCCTCCCCCTTTTTCCCCCGTTTCCCTACTAAATGTTATCGGAGGTTTATATCCTGGTATTTTGATTGGGTGACTGTTTACTTTTGAGAATGTTTCTTGAATAGCGATTACCTCCGGGTTATAACCTAAAGTTTCTAAATAGTGCCCTAGGGCTCCGAGTTTTACTTTGTTTTCTCTGCCAGACAGACTGCGGGCGTTCCATTGTAGCACACGGATTTTAGCGTTTATGCTGGGATCCATAGTCAGGCAGTATAGTTGTTTTGTGCTTTATTTACGTGCGTTCTTTCCACCCTTGATCCTAGGTTTAGGATCGGTGGCGCTGTAATTGCTGTTTTTTATAAGAAGATTCTGCACTTCTTGTGGGTTGTGTGTCCTCTTTGGAATTCTCTTTTTCCGTTTGCTTTGAGTTTGCTCCTGTGTGGGTGCGGGCGCGGGCGCGGCATGGGCTTTTTCGGGCTCCGCTGTTGTGGCGGAGCCCTCGTTTTCTGCGTCGGGCTCTTCTGTTTGGTTTTCTGTTCCTTTAGCTGTCGTGCGGCTGATGATTTGGTCTATGACCTCATCGGACGCTTTCGTGCTAAATAGTTTTTGCTTGTTGAGCTCATGTAATAGTGAGCTCGTAGCGTTTTTGATCGCTGTGGCGATGAGTTCTTCGACCTCCGCTTTCGTGTAGGTCGGTTCTGGGTGTGTGTGAACTGTTTTTGGTGTAGGAGGCGTAGTATCCGCCGCACTTGGGAGTGCGGTAACTGCCGCGCTCGTTTTCATTTTTGGCTCCACGGGGGCTGGACTTTGATATTTTGCCTGCTCCCATTCTTTGGCGATTTGACCGTTTTTTTGGTCAATTTGTGCTTTATAGTTGAGGAATATGGTGCATCCTCGCCATGCCACGCCGTGTCCTGCTAGCCCGCAATTTGCGCATTTCTTATTGTGTTTGGACCTACATTCATTGTGCGTGTGAGGTCCTGTGCAGTGTGGGCATACTTGTTTTTTGCTCCTACAGTTTCGTTCTGTGTGGCCGTATTTTTGGCATTTTTGACAGCGAAGGTACTGTAGGTAGCATGGTTCTAGTGGGTAGGTTATATCAGAGTTACTTGTTAAGTCGTATGCTGGTGTGTTTGTGTTAAACGTTAGTTTTACCAAGTCGAGTTGTCTGCCCCTGGACGCTATCCTACGTGCATCGCATATTTGATAACGTCCAAAGTCAAACATCTCTCTTAATTTTTCCTGCCTGACATCTGCCCCGATATGGATCGTTGCGTACGATTTGCTCTGTCGTGGTGTTGATTTGGTGTTTTTATTATTTGTGTCATTCATGTTTTGTGCGACTTTGGCTCGTAGTTCCATCCCCTGGTAGTGAAAGCCCTTTGCTTTCTCCGCCTTGGCAGCGGGGATTTTAAAAATGGGTCCCTTCCCTTTCCCCGGGGCGTGGGCTTCATAGACCTCCCCGATGTAGGCTTTAAAGCTGTTGGCGAAGCCCTCCAGCTTTTGTATGGGGAAGGCACCCCCCACCAGTGTGAACATTATGTATACGAACATGCCTGTGGGACTTGGGGCTGCCTGTGCCCGCGGCATTTCTTTCCCAGGGGTTGGGGCGGGGGTCTTTTTCCCGCCACCTTCCTTGTGGGACCGCCCGTTTCGCCGAGTCACCTCGGTGAAACTCTCCTCCCCGGACCCAGCGTCTATGACCAGGACAGATTCCTGGTCTTCCTCTCCCTTCCCCTCCCCTGATCCAAGGTGTATTGCCTTATCTATAACGGCTAAATGATTGTGGATTTTATAGAATAGAGTCAGATAAGTAGTGTTTCCCCCAGCTCCTAAAAAGGGCATGGTGCTGGTCAAGAAAAAAGGGCACTTTCAGCACACGAAAATATCTAAAAAGGGCACTTTAAATATAGACAGCATGTAAAAGGGCACATTCACATGCAGCACTTCTAAACAGGCACATCTCTCAACTTGAAAAATAGAGATCCTTCTCTTTAAACTTCTTGCCACCAATGGTAAATATGACATATCTCTTCACTTAGCATAAAAAACAGGCAGAATAATTTTGCATTGAAGTTTTGTAAGCAAGCTGACAAGATAAGTTTGGAACATGTTTTGACCACAGCTCCCAATATCTAATACACACAAACACTCAGGCATACTTTCACACTTCATTTGTTTAATTGGTGTCACTCACACCTTTTACCAAACACAGTACTTAAAGTGACATAATTAAGTACAGGGGGATTAGCAGTCAACCATAAAGGTAGACTGTTAAATATCAAAAACAATTTGTTGTTAAAAGTGTCTAAAATAGTCCTTATTTAAACAGGAATAACTTTGTTATTGGTTGGTCAATTTCAGTGATTTTTGTACCAAAATGTAGGGCAACATTTACTATATATCTGAAAAAGGGCATGGCGCTGGAAAAAGGGCATGGCACTAGAGAAAAGGGGCATGGCGCCGCACCATGCTAAATAGGGCTGGGGAAACACTAATAAGCCTGCTCACGCCTTTCCTGCAGAGTAGGCCACTGGAGTTCTTCAAGCAGTGGTGCAGTGGTAGCGCATCAGATTTATGATCAAGAGGTTGTGGGTTCGAGCCTCATGCTGACCAAAGTGTGTGCCCTTGAGCAAGGCACTTCATCCACATTGCTTAAAAAAAAAGTACTGCTTACCACCCAGGAAATCATTCTCGTAATGCTCAGATGTGAGCGAGTAGCAGTAATAGGAGAAAAAAAAAGAGCGAAAGGCATCTCTCCAACATGACTTTGGTTGCACCAGCGTCTGCAAGTCCAACAAGCAGCAGTCCTCTGAACTATTTCTATTCTATCAGTCTCCTTTTGATGATAGGGCATCCAAACTGGTGCGGCATATTCAAGCTTGGGAGGGGCTATAGATTTGTATGCAGCATCCTTGGTTTCCCTCGGTGCGAAGCCAAATTTCTACCAAGGAAACCGGGTGTCTTAGTAGCCTTACTACTGTAGTTATCTCATTAATGTGTTGACCCCACTCGAGGTCATCAGTGATTTGAACTTCTTTAGCAGAAGACCTGGTTATGTAATGTATAACCATGGACAATCTGTTTATGGGGAGGGTGCCTTGTCACTCTCATAGTGTGATATTTGGCAACATTAAATTTCATGAGCCATGCATCTTCACAGGCAGCAAATTTTTCCAAGTCATCTTGAAGTATCTGTAGGTCATCAGACCCTCTTATATTTCTGTACAGTACACAGTCATCAGCGAAAAGACAGATTGTAGAGTTGATGTTGTCTGGCAGGTCCTTAATAAAAATCAAAAACAATATCGTCCAATACGGTACCTTGTGGGACACCAGACAACACCGGGGCAGGGTCAGAGCAAACACCGTCAAGTACGACTTTTTGTGTTCTTCCAGATAGCCAAGCAGAGATCCACTGGAGGGTATCATTTCGGATACCATAGTACTCCAGTTTATACAGAAGTCTTCTGTGGGGGCCTTATCGAAAGCCTAGGCGAAGTCCATAATAATTAGGTCTGTTTGTTTGTGACCCCTTTTATGGGCCCCGTCCAGATTTTCCTGTAGGTTGTGGATGAACTGTACAAGCTGGGTCTCACATGACCTACCGCTTCTAAATCCAAGTTGGGACTAAACAAGGATCTTGTGCTCTGTAAGATGTTGCATGATTTTGCCAACAATGAAGTGCTCCAGAGACTTACAGCAAATACAAGTCAGTGATACTGGCCTATAATAGGCAGGGTCGTACTTTTCCCCTTCCTTGTAAATGAAGCCAATCATCTTGGACCTTACCCTGGGCCAGGGACTGGTTGAAAATCAGGCAAGGACTGGAGCAATTTCTGCGCTGCATTCTTTTAACACACATGCGCTGAGATCATCAGGACCTGATGATTTGTGGGGGTTAAGACGGTCTAGTAGTTTTTTGACCCCATTTGGGTCAATGATTAGATCATCTGTCTGGATAGGGGCTTGGTCTTTTTGATAGAGGGGCACCTACTTGTTCCCGGGTGCCCTGGATGAATCCGGCACTGGGAGGGAACACAGAGGGTAACTACCCCGCACATTAGCCCCACTGTCCCCCACCCGTCCCCGTAGTTGGTGTGTGTGTGTGTGTGTGGGGGGGGGGGGTTATAAATGACAAGTCCTTAACGGAAGTTGCAAAGGTACTGAACAAATTGGTGTATCGAATCAACATTAGGCTAGGTCAAGAAAGTAAATAAATACATGTAAATGCATATGAAATAAAAGATAAATAAACTACACAATGCTATCAGTGCAACAACGACTCCTGACTAGATATTAGCAAACCGTGATTACATACATAAACTGATGCCGCAAAAGGCAACATAACGCGGCATCTGATCAGGCTTACACTTAAAATACTGCAATTTAAGGGTTGGACGAAAAGTCTAAGTTCAGGACCATTTTCTCAGCCTAGACTCAGAGTCAGAGACCAGTGCTTTGATTATTTAGGGCCCCGCACTGAAAGTGTGGGTGCCCTATAGTAATCACTCTGTCCGTCCGTCTGTCTGTCTGTCTGTCCGTCTGTCCATCCACAAATTTTTTTATCCTCCATAACTTTCTTATTTCCTGGATGGATTTAAATATTACTTGGCATCACTCTGTCCGTCCGTCTGTCTGTCTGTCTGTCTGTCCGTCCACAATTTTTTTTATCCTCCATAACTTTCTTATTCCTGGATGGATTTAAATATTACTTGGCAGAAATGTTAACCATAATGTGATGGAGTGTTGCGCGCAAGACTCAGGTCCGTACCTCAAAGGTCAAGGTCATACTTAGAGGTTAAAGGTCAAAAAAGGGTCTTTCCTGTGTCCAATTAATAACTTTGTTATTATTCCTGGATGGATTTAAATATTACTTGGCAGAAATGTTAACCATAATGTGATGGAAGTGTCACACGCAAGACCCACAGCCGTACCTCAAAGGTCAAGGTCATACTTAGAGATAAAAGGTCAAAAAAGCGTCTTTTTTATTGTGTCCAATCTATAACTTTCTTATACCTGGATGGATTTAAATATTACTTAGCAGAAATATTAACCATAATGTGACAGTGTGTCATGCGCAAGACCCAGGTCCGTACCTCAAAGGTCAAGGTCATACTTAGAGGTGAAAGGAAAAAAAAAAACGTCTTTTTAACATCAACATTTTCCTACTCCTCTGATAGCGCTGCCGGGGCCCTAGTCAGTTTCACTGACAGCTCTAGTTATTCCAGTCATACATGAACTTCCAGTTTTAAACCAGTAATTGCTCGTTACAGTTCTAGGCTGGCTGCCCTTCTTTTGAAATTTTTCAATTTCTTCCTGATGGACCACTCTCTTGGGGTCCCAGCCACAACTGCCATATTCTAAGATTGGGCAAACAAGTCCTTTATATGCTGCTTCTTTTACATTCTGAGGGCACTGATAGAGATTTCACCTCAAGAAGCCAAGTGTTTCATTAGCCTTTGTACACATGTTGCTAATTTTAGTATTCCATCTCAAGTTATGTGTGAAGGTGATGTTAAGGTAGTAAATGGATTCCACATTTTCGAGGACTATTCCCTCTACAGTCACTTAGTGTAAGAAGCTTCAACCTTGTTTCTTCTTTTCCAGTTATCTTGCACACTATTGCATTTTTAACCCATTAACCCTTCTCTTGCTGAATATTCATTTTAGCCACACCCATCTCCGACTTTGAACCAATCAGATTACTTAATGTAATTTATTTCTACAAATTCATAAACTGAATGTCAAACAGTTTAGATCCTGATCAGATGGCTTCTTCAGAAGCCATCTGATCTGGATCTACACTGTTTGCAAAGATAGGGGTTGTCGTGAACAGCAAGATAAGGGTTAAGTACCAGAAACCCCAAAACGGGTACCCTGGCAAACAGTGCAGGCCCAGATCAGATGCCGCAGAACGCGTCATCTGATCAGGGCCTCCACTGTTTGCAAAATGTTCAGCCATTTTCCGAATACATTTTGAAGAAGAACAGTCAGCCTGTCACCCTTAAATATTGAAATGGACTCTTGCTATATTTTAGGAGGAGGATTCCTTTCGGTACAAAATGAGTTAACAGACTAAAATCTCATACCCCATTTTCTTGCCCCACACCCTTATCTATCCATATCCAACTGAAGTTTCAATGAGTCATCTACCTCTAACACCAAGTTCAATAACGGAAGGTCCGGCTGTTTTTGTCTGGGTACTTCAACCGTTTCACCCACTGCTGATTAACAACCAGCCCAAGTTGGAAGGGCCATAAAATGAAAAAAAAAAATTCAAGAGAGTATTTAAGCCATATCCTGCTGAACACAACAGCCCCTACTTTTGCAAATAGTTTACATCCAGATCAGATGGCTTCTTCACATGAGCTTCAGGTCAGACGGCTTCTGATCAGGATATACCCCCAACATATGGAGGTGATTCACATAAGCCCATGGCTTGTTTTCAAATCCTGTCATGAAATTTGTATTTACAGTCGAACTTCGATGGGTCGAACTCGGTAGGCTCGAACACCACGTTTGGGTCGAACAGACTTTTCAGTCCCGGCAAAATCCCTATTCATTTTAACTAAACATACCACCCTTGGCTCGAACCACGATGGCTCGAACCCTCGAACTCTAAGCCTGGTCCCTAGAGTGCATTTTCTATGTAAAATCCCACCGATGGCTCGCACTAATTACCTTTTTAAAAATTCCAATTGTATCGATCAAGTCACGCAGGCGCGTGATCAGTATCATAATACGGACCAAAAATACGGCTTATCATTCACTCTTAAATTATGACCGATAAATGTACCGGAAATCACCAAAACCGCCGCAGCTATGATAAAAAATCATAGTACACAAAAATGGATCTTGCCGAGTTGGACTCCAATGGCTCGAACTACCGATGGCTCGAACTTTTTTCGGCGGTCCCGGCGAGTTCGAGCCATCGAAGTTCTACTGTATGTTATTTAAACATGTTCTAACAGTATTGAGATAAATATTGTTTAAAACCAACCTATAGGTAAACATATGTTGTGGGTACTAATTGGGCCTCAGTGAGGCACTTCTAATGAATACCCACAACATATGTTTTCATGCAGTAATAAGAAAAATATCAGTACTTTGCAGTGCTCTAGATAAGAATTTGGCATAGTAGTCGCAGATAAGATTGCTTAGGCGGAGCTATTCAGGTGTAATCAATATATGTCAAATTCGCTGAGTCCACCAGAAGATTCGGTAGAGTGCCTTTCGCACGCTTTCTACAAGCGGACGAAATAGGCATATACGGCACAGCTATGCTTGTGTTGCAGTTGAATTCACACAGTCGGGTGACTTGGTTTACCTTTTTGTTAATGGAATATTCCAAAGGCAGTTACAAACGATAGCTCCGCCTAGTCAATCTTATCTGCGACTACTATACAATGAGTATTTTACCCCCTGCTTTAAACTAAATACTTAAATGCCCACTTGCAATGCTTAACTTTCAAAGAACCAAACATAAGAGTAGCATACAAAAATCTATTTTTGGTAAATTTGATTTTTAGACAAAAGAAAGGTTGGCATTTCATGTGAATTGTCTGCTAAGCAGACAATTCACATGAAATGCCAACCTTTATTTTCTCTTTATGTGCAGGGATGAACCCATTCTGATCTAGTATACTGCTACGGCTTACAAAAGAAATTGCTTTCTGTTAAAAATGTAAAGTTCAGTGACAGTTTTAACCCCTAAATTTGATTTCAATGCTGAAATTCAAAATTTTATTGAGTATTTTACCCCTCAAATTAAATTTCAATGCTGATTTTCAAAATTTTACCTCTTATCATGCTGTTCACGACAACCCATATCTTTGGAAACAGTGTAGATCCAGATCAGATGGCTTCTGAAGAATCCATCTGATCAGGATCTACACTGTTTGACATTCATTTTATGATTTTGTAGGAATACATGACATCAAGTAATCTGATTGGTTCAAAGTCAGAGATGGGTGTGGCTAAAATGAATATTCAGCAAGAGAAGAGTTAATGCTGAAATACCCTTTACAGGTTTACTCCCTCTTATCTAGAGCTCTGACTTTGTCACTTGTGTATGAAAAAAGCTCCTTATCTGGAGCTATGTTTTTAGATGAGATCGACTGTAATTCCTTCCAGGCTTTCAGTTTATAAAAAGAGTAAACATTGTTTATATTGTTAGTAGGTGGGGATAGTAGATACAACCGTCTTACCCAGGCCCAGCTCTTCAAAGAGGCTAACCCAGACATTGAATTGGAAGTGAAGACAAGAAAAGGTAAGCAAAGTGCCGTAAGTTAAGTACACCACATCCTCTTTATAACACTATTCTTGGGGTCCAAACTCCAAAGCAGAAACCGTGTTAGTTATACAACCGTGTTATATCCAAACAAAAATGTAAAGATTATATAGAAAAATGACCATTTATGGTCATTTTTCTATATAATCTATACATTTTTATGCCCCCAACTTTGAAAAAGTTGGAGGGGCATATTGCTTCTGCCTCGTTCTTCCGTTCGTCCGTCCGTTACGCTTTTGATGCATAGCATAACTAAAGAACCGTGTATGCTAGGGTTTTGAAATTTCATATATGGATTCCTCTTGGAAAATTAGCTGACGCGTATTTTTTTTCTAGTCCGGATTATGCCCCCTACAAGAGTTATTGCCCTTTGAAATTTTTTTAATAAAATCTTGTCAGCAAGATATCTCAAAAACTATTGGAGCTAGAGCCTTGAAAGGTGGTGATTATATTGGTGGTGATGAGTAGATGAACTGATTAACTTTTGACAAAATTCTGAAAAATACTTTGTGAGTTATGGCCCTTTGTCATTTTGGTAATTTGTGCCCATTGTAATGTATGCTAAAAGTGATGCATAGCATAACTTTAGAATCGTGTATGCTGGGGTTTTGAAATTTCATATACGGATTCCTCATGGAAAATTAGCTGACGCGTATTTTTTTTCTTGTCCGGATTATGCCCCTTTTAAGAGTTATTGCCCTTTGAAATTTTTTTAATAAAATTTTGTCAGCAAGATATCTCAAAAATTGTTGGAGCTAGAGCCTTGAAAGTTGGTGAATATATTGGTGGTGATGAGTAGATGAACTGATTAACTTTTGACGAAATTCCGAAAAATACTTTGTGAGTTATGGCCCTTTGTCATTTTGGTAATTTGTGCCCATTGTAATGTATGCTAAAAGTGATGCAAACCATATCTTTAGAACCGTGTATGCTAGGGTTTTGAAATTTCATAAATGGATTCCTCATGGAAAATTAGCTGATGCGTATTTTTTTCTCGTCTGGATTATGCCCCTTTTAAGAGTTATTGCCCTTTGAAAATTTTTTAATAAAATCTTGTCAGCAAGATATCTAAAAAATTATTGGAGCTAGAGCCTTGAAAGTTGGTGAATAGATTGGTGGTGATGAGTAGATGAACTGATTAACTTTTGACAAAATTCTGAAAAATACTTTGTGAGTTATGGCCCTTTGTCATTTTGGTAATTTGTGCCCATTGTAATGTATGCTAAAAGTGATGCATAGCATAACTTTAGAACCCTGTATTCTAGGGTTTTGAAATTTCATATATGGATTCCTCATGGAAAATTAGCTGACGCGTATTTTTTTTCTTGTCCGGATTATGCCCCTTTTAAGAGTTATTGCCCTTTGAAATTTTTTTAATAAAATTTTGTCAGCAAGATTTCTCAAAAACTATTGGAGCTAGAGCCTTGAAAGTTGGTGAATATATTGGTGGTGATGAGTAGATGAACTGATTAACTTTTGACGAAATTCTGAAAAATACTTTGTGAGTTATGGCCCTTTGTCATTTTGGTAATTTGTGCCCATTGTAATGTATGCTAAAAGTGATGCATAGCGTATCTTTAGAACCGTGTATGCTAGGGTTTTGAAATTTCATATATGGATTCCTCATGGAAAATTAGCTCACGCGTATTTTTTTTCTCGTCCGGATTATGCCCCTTTTAAGAGTTATTGCCCTTTGAAATTTTTTTAATAAAATCTTGTCAGCAAGATATCTAAAAAATTATTGGAGCTAGAGCCTTGAAAGTTGGTGAATAGATTGGTGGTGATGAGTAGATGAACTGATTAACTTATGACAAAATTCTGAAAAATACTTTGTGAGTTATGGCCCTTTGTCATTTTGGTAATTTGTGAAAAACTTTGTCATCGTTCTAGCACCTACATTTCTTCACCAATTTCAATATAACTTCACACAAATGTTCCTTATAAAAAAAACTCGAGCGAGTTCGACTTTCAAGGTCATGACCTCAAGGTCAAGGTCACTCTGGCTATTTTTAGAAAAACTTTGTCATCGCTCTTGCGCCTACATTTCTTCACAAATTTCAATATAACTTCACACAAATGTTCCTTATAAAAAAATCTCGAGCGAGTTTACCTCAAAGTCATGACCTCAAGGTCAAGGTCACTGTGGCTATTTTTAGAAAAACTTTGTCATCGCTCTAGCGCCTTCATTTCTTCACCAATTTCAATGTAACTTCACACAAATGTTTCTTATGACAATATCTCAGCGAGTTCGACTTTCAAGGTCATGACCTCAAGGTCAAGGTCACTGTGGCTATTTTTAGAAAAACTTTGTTATCGCTCTAGTGCCTACATTTCTTCACCAATTTCAATATAACTTCACACAAATGTTCCTTATAAAAAATCTTGAGCGAGTTCGACTTCAAAGTCATGACCTCAAGGTCAAGGTCACTGTGGCTATTTTTAGAAAAACTTTGTCATCGCTCTAGGGCCTACATTTCTTCACCAATTTCAATATAACTTCACACAAATGTTTCTTATGACAATATCTCAGCGAGTTCGACTTTCAAGGTCATGACCTCAAGGTCAAGGTCACTGTGGCTGTTTTAAGAAAAACTTTGTCATCACTCTAGCACCTACATTTCTTCACTGATTTCAATATAACTTCAAACAAATGTGCCTTATGACAATATCTTGAGCGAGGTCGACTTTCAAGGTCATGACCTCAAGGTTAAGGTCACTGTGGCTATTTTTAGAAAAACTTTGTCATTGCTCTAGCGCCTACATTTCTTCACTGATTTCAATATAACTTCACACAAATGTTCCTTATGACAATATCTCCAGTGTGTTCGACTTTCAGGGTCATGACCTCAAAGTCAAGGTTACTGTAGCTATTTTTAGAAAAAAATTGTCATCGCTCTAGTGCCTACATTTCTTCACCGATTTCAATATAACTTCACACAAATGTTCCTTATGACAATATCTCTAGCGAGTTCCACTTTCAAGGTCAAGGTCACTGTGGCTATTTTTAGAAAAACTTTGTCAATGCTCTAGCGCTTACATTACTTCACCGATTTCAATATAACTTCACACAAATGTTCCTTATGACAATATCTCAAGCCATTTCAACTTTCAAGGTCAAGGTCACAATGGCTATTTTTAGAAAAACTTTGCTATCGCTCCAGCACCTACATTTCTTCACCGATTTTAATATAACTTCACACAAATGATCCTGATGACAATACCTCGAAAGAGTTCGACTTTCCAGGTCAAGGTCACTGTGGCTATTTTTAGAAAACCTTTTTCATTGCTCTAGCGCTTACATTTTTTCACCAATTTCAAAATCGATTCACACAAATGTGCCTTATGACAATATCTGTAGCGAGTTCCATTTTCAAGGTCAAGGTCTCTGTGACTATTTTTAGAAAAACTTTGTCAATACTCTAGCGCTTACATTTCTTCACCAATTTCAATATAATTTCACACAAATGTTCCTTAAGACAATATCTCGAGCGATTTCGACTTTCAAGGTCAAGGTCACTGTGGCTATTTTTTGAAAAAAACTGTCATCGCCCTAGCGACTACATTTCTTCACTGATTTCAATATAACTTCACACAAATGTTCCTTATGATAATACCTCGAGTGAGTTTGACTTTCAAGGTCAAGGTCACTGTGGCTATTTTTAGAAAAACTTTGACATGGCTCTAGCGCTTACATTTCTTCACCGATTTCAGTATAACTTCACACAATTGTTCCTTATGACAATAGCTCGAACTATTTCGACTTTCAAGGTCAAGGTCACTGGGGCTATTTTTAGAAAATCTTTGTCATCGCTCTAGTGCCTACATTTATTGATGGATGTTAATAGAACTTCACACAAATGTTTCTTATGGTAATATCTCGAGTTGCTTGGTCATGACCTCAAGGTCAAGGTCACTATGGCTATTTTTAGAAAAACTTTGTCATTGCTCTACCGCCTACATTTATGATTTTAATCTAACTTCACACAAAAGATGCTTATGATAATATCTTGAGCAAGATCTACTTCGCGGCCATGGCCTCAAGTCAAGGTCCCTATGACTATTTTTAGAGAAATATTGTCATCACTCTAGAACCTACATTTATGGATGGATTTTTAAACAAACTTTACACAAATGTTGCATATGATAATATCTCAAGCAAGTTGGACTTTTGCCATTTCAGTGTTTTCCACACACAAAGTTGTCTTGTGCGAGGGGATTTGTATCGCATGCGATGCCTTGTTTTTTTTAATAAAATCTTGTCAGCAAGTCCATATCTTGAGAACTATTAGAGCTTCATTAATCATTCTTGGTACAAACTTGCATCCAGGCATTGCAACTTCAACGCAAGCATCCATATCTGACATTGACCTATATTTCATGGTTCACTGACTTCGTGAATTATTGCGACCACCCTGACTTTCACCATTTCTCGAAAACTATTAAAGCTTTTTAAATTATAATTGGTACAAACTTGCATCTAGGAATTCCAACTGCAACGCAAGCATCCATATTTGACTTTTACCATATTTCATGGTTCACTGACTTTGTGAATTATTGCGACCACCCTGACTTTCTATCTAATGTAAGAGTCCATTTCTCAAGATCTATTAGAGCTTCATTAATTGTATTTGGTACAAGCTTGCATTTAGGAATTGAAACTTCAATGCAAGTATCCATTTCTGACCTTGACCTACATTTTATGGTTCACTGACTTTGTAAAATAGTGTGACAACCCTAACTTTGACCCTGATGTAAGAGTCTGTTTTTAAGAGTTACTTGGTACATGCTTGCAACTAGGAGTAAAATTTTTATGCAGGCATCCATGTTTGACCTTGACCTAGATTTCATGGTTTGGTGACTTTGCGCCCCCACAGGCGCGACATAGCCTTCGGGGGAATTCTTGTTGTATGTTTTTGAGTCTTTAACAATATTTGTTGAATATTTTGCCAGCTAAGGTCAAGCAAAGGTTGGGGGCATTGTGTTTTACAAACACCATTTCTAGTTGGGATCTATCTTGAAACCGTGTTATATGCAAAACTGTGTTATAGCAAACCATATTATAATGAGGTTTTGGTGTACATGTACACATGTAAACTTATATAATGTCATGTACATGTAGCTACGGATGAGGAAGAGAAACCGAGGTATAATGCATTGCAAAAAGATTTAGCATAACGGTCAGACAGCTGGGAAATTTTAGGCATGCATAATCACAGTTTGTTCCTTGTTCAAAGTTGAGTCATGCTGTCCAAGAATATTGACCAATCAGAAATAATGTTTTGCAAGTGCATCACTGATGATTACCTATGGCCCTTTCCTATATTTTGATTAACTGACCGCTAGTTTCAACCATTGTGTATAAAATCTCAAGATGCCGAAATTAACCCTTTTCATGACGCATATTTGATTTCTGTTCAGTGCACAAACTTTTGCATTCTGTTTAGTAACCCATAGTATCTCATTCTTGTGACACTTGCTGTCAGTACTCATTCTTTGCAACATTTGCTATCAATATAAACCCAAATCAGAAGCTGCAGGATGCGACATCAATTGGGACCTACTCTGTTTGCTTCAAGTGTACTTTAGGGTCCAGTTGTTCAGAGCATTGTTAGCTTAACAAGCTCATCAGTGTTATAATTTTTAACTGTTCTGGCAAGTATAATATTGAGAATCCTGTTATTTTTGCTGGAAAATGCGAGTAGCTTTTGCATTTGCAAAAGCTACTCACATTTCTTCAGCAAAAATACATGCATATTTCCCAAGATAAATGATCAAAGTTTTAACAATATGTTAACTAATGACATTGTTAATTTTGAACAACTGTCCTCAAATATTTTTACATAGCCTGCAACAATCAACACAAACCTGTCACCCCTATAATTGAAAATGGATTGGTCTTAATCTGTTACATGTAGGTGGAAGATTCCATGTCTGTATATTTGGGTTAAGTGGAAGAAAGTACCATAAGATCAAACTAACATAACATCAATAATTACTGAACACTTCTTTTGACAAAGGCTGTGGCCTTGCTTGCTCTAAGTGTAGGAAGCCTTAATTGTACCTGAATGGTGGTGTGATTACCCTTATTTGGTTATATTTGACTGTGTTCTTTTTGATTATGCATACTATGATATGGGGCCAGTTGTTCAAAACTAATGATGTCATTAGTTAACATATCGATAAAACTTTGATAATTTAATATAGTATATGCAGAAAAAATGTGAGCAGCTTTTGCATATGCAAAAGCTGCTCACATTTTGTCAGCAAAAATACCACTGAATTAAATATTGTGCTTACTAGAACAGTTAAAATTTTGACCACTAACGAGCTCATTAAGCTAACAGTGCTTTGAAAAACTGGGCTGTGATTGTAGTAATCATGGCATACATTTTCACAGCCATTTTTTTTGGCCTAGAGGTTTAGACCTAAAGAGCACTGATACTTAAACATTAGGTCTCCCAGCACTGTGAATTTATGCCTCTTTCGGGTCAAATACGAGATGTCTTTCGGGTCAAATAGGAGATGCCAACTTTTGCAACAGAAAGTCAGTTTTTTTTCTCTGGGTACTCCAGTTTTCTTCTATTTTTGATTAACAGTCAACTCTATAATATAAGTAAATAATCTTGAAAGGGTTCATAAAGCAAAAAAGTACACAAGGGCAACAGATATTAACCACCAGTATGTGCTCTACCTTTACAAACAGTGAAGATCCAGATGAAATGGCATCTGGAAAAGCCAACCTGTCTAGATTTTCATTGTTTGCCATTCAGTTGTTACATTTATTGGAATACATTAAATCTAGTTATTTGACTGGTTGAAAGTCAGAAATGTGTCTGGATACATTAACCCTTTACCACTCAGGGATTTTGTGAATTTCGCTGATTTTCACAGTGTTGCGCCTGACAGCAACTTCAACTACTTCTAGATATTTAGATGATTTATTAAATATTGATAATACCTATTTTGATGGTTTGATCAGTCAGATTTACCCCCTAGAACTTCAGTTAAATAAAGCAAATTCTTCTGATACCGAGGCCCCGTTTTTGGATTTACATCTATCTATTGTAGATGGATTTGTTTCGTGCAAAATTTATGATAAACGCGATGACTTTGATTTTGAGATTGTAAATTTTCCTTTTTTGGATGGTGATGTTCCTCGTGCGCCATCCTATGGCGTTTATATTTCGCAATTAATTCGATTTGCTAGAGTGTGTAGTCATGTAACTGACTTCAACACTCGTAATAAATGATTAACGGCTAAACTCCTTAATCAGGGTTATCGGTACCATAAACTATGCAAAGCCTTTTCAAAATTTTATAGACGCCATTCTGATTTAATTTCAAAATTCAATATTGGACTTAAATCTCTTCTGCAACAAGGTCTATGGGAACCCGAATTTTATGGTGACTTAGTATATAAATTCAGAAAAATATATAACCGCAATGACTTCAGCACCCAATTTCGTAAAATCATTCTTCGATATAAAAAGATTGGGTACAACATGGATATTATACGACAGACTGCATGCATGGTAGTTAACCCAATCACCGTTGGCAACTTTGCTTCCCTCTTTAATTGCACGCCGGTGGGTCAGGCCTCAGATTCTATGACGGCTCCAACGTAAAGGCTTATTGAAAATTAGAGAGATAATGTCGGTTGGTGCCTGATGCTCTGTCTCTGGTCGGGCTCATCGGAGTATAACTGTTGGTTTTCTTTTGCTCCAGCATTTCAGTGGTTTCTTGCTGTCGAGTCCTCACCATTGTCTCACCTCTGTGGTTCTTTGATTTTTGTGTTCACGGAGATGTTGCACTGATGAGTTAGGAGGCCTTCATGCGGACTGAACAAATGATTTGTCTAAATCGCGACGGAAGTAAGGGCGAGGATTGTGGCCACGTAAAATCGATTTAAGCCCCCCCAGTGGAAATCTTCCACTGACAGTTCCAAGGCGGCTCTTCTGTGGCGATTTATTTATGTTGTTGTTTGTTACTTACTGTGTGCATCACTTGTGTCTTTTGGTTTTTGGATGGCCATATGGCCATTTTGTGGGAAAGTAACTGTCCTTATGGCCTTCCTTTGTTTAGGTTTCCATTATGGTCTTGTCGCTTAATGTTTGTATTTCTTTCCCTTTGGTGTCTTTTATGGGTGGAGTAAGTTAATTGTATCAATTCCTGATCTTTGTTTTACTTCTACTTTTCAACTAGCCATTGATTCATAATGGATGGTCTGTTTTACACCAAACTCGGTATGAATGTTCATTGGGCAGTAGCCTTTTAAATACAACCTTCCATGACTTGATCATTGTTGTCATGGTAAAGAGGGGGCATCTCAAAGTTGGCAAAAAGTGTGTTTTCACATGAATTTTTGACCACATTTTAATCTTCACACAGCTGTCAAGGCAACAATTAAGGTGTTTGGCACTGGTCATTTGCACTGTTTGCAGCATGTTTTATCAGCATCAGTTTTCAGGCATTTTTGACCCCAGACACCCTCAGATATAAGTTTTAGCTGCCGGTTGGGCCATACAAAATTTTTTTTAATATTTTTAGTGGGGAGGCGCGCGAAAAAACAGGTCACTTTTTGCCTAACAAATCCTAAAGCAAACATAACTATCCAGGGGTAGAACTGCAGATTTACAGTGCTTCTGGGGCTTAAAATGGGGTGTGGGGTGCAGACACGTAAAAACACGTATCTGAGTGGGAAAGGATGAATTTATTCATCAGAACAAGATTAGTAATTATTTAGTTAGTGGAGATTTTGGTATTCTTCTTAGCAATAGTATAGGAAGAAGCAACTATGTGGATTGGATCACTAAAATAGTGATTCAGACATAAACTTCTCTCCCAAAAAATAGCATATGGTGAGCTAACATATCATTAAAACTTTGGCCTTTAAATATGGCAAATATGTAAATATTTTGCAGGAAAAATGGGAGCTGCTCACATTTTTCTCAGAAAAAATACCACTGTATTTGATATTGTACATGCTAGAACAGTTAACGGAGTTCGTTAAGCTTACCGCTGCTTTGAACAACTGGATTCAGGCTTCTAAATGATAAGATTTTGCATATGCAGTGTTTGCCTTTCAACTAAGCATTTTCTGAAATATGTGTATGAAAATTTTCAATTTGTTTTTCAGTGACAGACAAGGTGTCCGAGAGCTTGAATGTGATTGCTAATGAGCCGTCCCTGGCTTTCTTCAGGATACAGGAACATGTGAGAAAATGTCTGCCTCAGCTAGTGGAAACAAAGGTACAGTCCAGCCTATATTAATTAAGCACCCGTAAGATAAGCAAAATTCACTTGTGTAAGACTGGTGCTTGCTTAACCACATACCCTGCTCAACACAAAAACACCTACCTTTGCAAACAGTGTAGATCCAGATCAGATGGCTTCTGTGGAAGCCATACAGATGCCATCTGAACAGAATCTACACTGTTTGTCATGCAGTTTATGAATTGAACAAATACAGTGTATAAAGTAATTTGATTGATTTATAGCCAGAAATGGTTGTGGCTAAATTAATTTATTCAGCAGGATAAGGATTAATACAAGTGAGTTTTAACGCATTTGCCTTTCTCGGGAACTGAATGCCTGTTTGCTTTAGACAGGTTGCTTGCTTAACCCATTTTCTACAGGAAACCCCAAAATGGGTACCTTGGCAAACAGTGCAGGCTCAGATCAGATGTCGCAGAACGCGGCGTCTGATCAGGGCCTCCCCTCTTTGCTAAAAGTTCATTCATTTTCCTAATAAATTTTGATGAAAACACAACCTGACACCCCTAAATTTTGAAATGAACTCCTGCTATATACCAGATGGAAGATTCCATTTGGTTCACAAAGGGTTAATAGTGGTGGCCACAATGGCAGACTTTCTTGAATCCTTTCAAAATAGAAGAGATGGCAATGATCAGGAATCAGTGCAAATTTCCTACACCTTTTATCCAAGACAGCAAAGGGAAAGAAGGACACGCATAAAGCAAAGGGCATTATAATGAAAACATTGCAGGTAGAAAGCCTAAAGGACAGTTGTTTCCCCACAATGGCCCCAAGGGTCTGTCAAAACTAAAAAAAAATATTACCAGGACATTTTTTTAACTCGCCTGTCACGTAGTGATGAGATGAGCTTTTGGGACCACTTTTTGTCCGTTGTCAGTGTATGCGTGCGTGCATAAACAAATTCTTTAAATGACATCTCGTCCTAATCCACTGTTCGGATTTTTACCAAACTTCACAGGAATGATCCTTAGGTGGTCCCCTTTCCATAGTTGTTCAAATGGTTCCGGTCCACTGCACATCAAGGTCACATGAGCCAAAAGTAATTTTTTTTTAATGAAAACTTTAAAAACCTTCTCCTGAAACTGCAAAGCCCAGGTCTTCGATATTTGGTTTGTAGCTTCATCTAGTGGACCTCTACCAAGATTGTTCAAATTATAGCCCCTGCGCCAAAAATGTCTCCACTCCGATGCCCTTTGGTTTTACATTGACTCACATGTATGTAGGAAAAATCTTTAAAAAATCTTCTTCTCTGAAACCCCAAGGCTCAGGTCTCTGATATTTGGTGTGAAACTTCATCTAGTGGACCTCTATCAAGATTGTTCAAATTACAGCCCTGGGGCCAAAAATGCTCCTGCCCCAGGACCCTTTGGTTTTACATAGACTTATATCGGTAAAACCTTAAAAATCTTCTTGTGGACCTCTATCAGGGTTTGTTCAAATTATAGCCCCCATCGGGGCTTGAGGAAATATATGGGTTGCTTGATGCTTCCATGCAGAGCTGAATCCGGCCCGCACACTATTACTGGTAAACCGCTTAGAGAATCTAAGCCTGTCCAGGAACAGGGGTGCGAGGCGGACCGTCCATGCTAATAAACCCTATTGGTTTCATTGGGCGACAGGGCTTGAGATGTCATTTCATCTCAATGCCGGGTAAAAGTCCCACAAAATTGGAAGCAACGTCGTCAAAATGACCTTTGCAGTGTTGACGGGGATGTTAAACCTCAAATCAAACAAACAAAACAAATTATAGCCTTGGGGCCAAAAATGCCCCTGCAAAAAGGCCCCTTGGTTTTACATTGACTTATATAGGAAAAACCTTTAAAAATTTTCTTGTCGGAAACCAGAAGGCTCAAGAGTTTGATATTTGGTATGAAGCTGCATCTAGTGGACCTCTATCAAGATTTTACAAATTATAGCCCTGTGACCAAAAATGCCCCCGCCCAGGGGCCCAGTGGTTTTACATGGGCTTATATAGGGAAAATCTTAAAAAATCTTCATGCCTGAAACCAGAAGGCTCAGATGTTTGATATATTGTATGAAGCTTTGTCTTGTGGACCTCTATCAATATTGTTCAAATTATAGCCCTGGGGCCAAGAATGCCCCCACCCCAGGGCCCTTTGGTTTACATTGACTGCAGGGAAAATCTTAAAAAATCTTCTCCGAAACTACAAGGCCCAGGTCTTTGATATTTGGTGTGAAGATTCATCTAACAGACCTCTACCAAGATTGTTCAAATTATAGCCCTTGGGTTAAAAATGGCCCAGTCCCTGAGCCCACTGGTTTTACTTTGACTTATATATGGAAAACCTGGAAGCCGGTTCATGAGTATGATGCACTATGACCTGACCCTCAATGTCCACAAGGTGCCTAGACAGTGACATACAAGTCAGCTCTGTATTGCCAAAGGGAACCACTTACCCATAACCACCCCTCCCTTTGTCACCGTGTGACTTTATTAGTAAGACCGAGCCGCTTCGTCTCCTTCTGTTGCACTAGGACCTGACCCAATATCCACAATGTGTCCAGATAGTGACATACAAGTCAGCTCTGTATTGTCAAAGGGAACACCTGACTCATATGTCTAGCATCTTATGCCAATTCTTGCCCCCCACCCTTCTTCTACCCCCCACCCCCACCTTGTAACAACGATGCATTGTAGACTGAGCAAATTCATCTCTATGCACTAGAACCTGGCCCTCAATGTCCAGAAGGTGCCCAGATAGTAACATACAAGTCAGCTCTGAAGAAGGGAACTTTGGGAAGACTTCATCCTCAGAAACAAAACAATTCGGAAGGAAAGTTCCATGGTTGACCCTCTGACAAAATTGCTCAAAATAGTTTCGCTCCACTGAACATAAGAGCCACCAAAACGAAACAATAAACAAGCTTTAAAATGACTTCTACTACTTAATAGGTAGACTGATTTTGAAATAATTTCACAGAAGTGTTCCTTGGGTCGCTCTCAACCAAAATGGCTCAAACCATCCACTGCACCTAATATTACCTACCACTTTATCTGTACAATAAGGATCAGGTGAACAATCCAGGGCCAATATGGCCCTTTTGTTTTGGTTTTGGTTTTATGCCCCTTTCAAGATCATTTAACTCATATTGAGCCTATCTTTAATCAAAGGTGGAAGAAAACCAGAGTACTCCGAGAAAAACCACCTGACCTTCCATTGCAAAACTTGGCGTCTCACATGTGCCCTGAGCCAAGCTCGAACCCACAGCAGTGAGAGACCTAATGATTAAGAGTCGGCGCTCTTATCCACTAGGCCACGGAGGCCAGCCATTACTAGGTCATACATGTGAAACACATACACTGACAATAAAATAATAAATCACAACAGAAGTACCACCTTTGAATTGTCTGTAAAAAAATATCCTTGGGGTCGTTACAGATACCTGTGCAAACAGTGTAGATTCAGATGAGATGGCTCATAATGAGCTGTCTGGTCTGTATCTAAACTGTTTGCCATCCTGTTAATGATCTTGACAAAACATCCTATTTACATGCATGTTGAAGATGATGTACAAGAACAGAAAAAAAAGTGTTGTAAAGTTATTACTATAACACAGCTGCGGGCCATAGTGCATGCTTTCATTTATCCAAAGTGGTCATTTTTCTGATAAAATTTGTAATATTATTCTTATTTATATGTGAAACATAGTTTGTGGGTGCTCGTTAGAACCGCCTCAGAGGCAGTTCTAATGAGTACCCACAACCTATGTCTTGGAGCAGAAATAAGAAAAATAATGTATGCCTCCATAAAACCCCTACTTTCTACATAACAGAGCTTGTGTTCCCAAGCAAGAGGATAAAGATGGCTGCTCATCAGAGGTGATATATAGTTCTTTGATTTGCAGAGAATGATTGTGGTTGCTCAAGAGAGGTGACCATTAATGAAGTTTTGCTGTGTTAAAATTTTTTTTTTATAACAATATTTGGCCTTTTATGCAGAAAATTTTAAGCGTTCAAGTTTTGGTCTGATCCTTGTTAAATGTGGTAATACAAAGAACAGACAAACTCTTTTATATGCTAAAATCAAGGCACTGACAGTACTGATGGAGTTGATTGTCTCTGAGAGGTAGCTGGGGAAATGGTCCTGAATGATGTTTGTTTGAATATAACAGTTGTTTTAATATCATGGTCTCTGCTTTGGACCCCAACAGTAGTCTTATAACGAAGCTGTAGTGTATCAGAGTTATGGACCTTGAATATTGAAAATTGCATATCTCAGCTTGTTGTTAACTCTACACATTCTGATTGGATCTTTGTGAAACTTGCTCTCTGGGTCGATTGTTTCACTGACTTGTCAGAAAACCAGGCAATGGTTATTTATGGAAAATAGCTGCTCCATTCTTATTGATGCAAGAGAGGGTTGTAAATAGAATCTGCACTGGAATCATGGGTTGGACTTGGCAAACAGTGAAGGCCCATATCAGATGCCACAGATTGCAGCATCTGATCAGGACCCACACGTTTGGCTTACAAAAGCCCTGAATTTAAGGGTTAAAGGAAACAGTTTAAGTCTCAGTCCAGGACTATTTCCCCAGCCTACACTCAGAGACAATTGACCCACCAGTACTCTCAGCCATTTTGATTTGTTTGTTTTCTATCTGACAGCATGAAGTACAGGAACTTCAACAGAAGATTCAAGGATCCTCCTTTGATGCTGAGTATGCGGCAAAGTAAGTTGCTGAAAATGCAGTGGACAAATCCTAAAAATTCGGACACCTTGAAGTCTTGCTGTAATTCTCCTAAGATTTTAACAAGTTTGTTTCATGATCCAGCAAGGAGTTCAAAAGGTACAGTCGGAATGGCAAATAGTGTAGATCCTGATCAGACTGCTCCTTCAGGAGCAGTCTGATCTGGGTCTGCACTGTTTGCTTAGGCATATCTGTCCCAAGGATCATTACGGTAGTCTGAATTATTAACCCGTAAAATGTCAGTCACAACAATTGTCTTCTGATTTGTTGTTTGCTGGTTTCTTTAAAAGTCATTGTTGCAAACAGTGTGAAAATAGACCAAACTGCTGCGATCAGAGTCCACTCTTTTTTCATTTTTGTGGATTTTATTTATGTGTAAACTCCGGTAAATCACTCACAAACTGCATAAAGCCCGAGTTTTACTCATCGATAAAATCCACATAAATAATAATTCATTCCTTATAATTCCAGCCTTGTCATCAAAATGTTGAAGATGTCACCAAAAATGGTAAATTGTAGGAATTCTTTCAAAAGCGTAAGAATGAACACACCAACAGCCACGGGGGAATGATTATTCAATTAGAAGCTGCCATCTCTGAAAGAAATCCAAGCGAAAAACCGCCAAGTCTCTAGATTCCATTTATTTGTCTTCTAACATTTACGTTTTCAATAGTTTCCCATCTTTAAATCAAATGCTGTTGGCGTCACTTCATGTACAATGATGAAGCGCGCGGGTTTAAACATGCCCTTTGACATCACATCATGTTACTATCTGTCGCTGTGTGAAATTGTTCTGAGATTCATGCTGATAGAATTTCATCAGGAAAACAAACCTATATAATTTGAACCCCCTTGAACCCCACTTTTATATAGTGTAACTGGGGTTTACAAGGGTATATATATATATTTTTAGCTCACCAGAGCCAAAGGCTCCGGGGGAGCTTATAGGATAGGCAGTTGTCCGTCGTTGTCGTCGTCGTCGTCTGGCGTTAACATTTTCAAACGACATCTCCTCTGAAGCCACTGGGCCGATTGAGTCCAAATTTCATCTGTAGCATCCTTGGGCTGGGGGATTTAAAGTTTGTGTTTTTTATGAAAATTGGCCCATTAGTTTGGTTGCTATAGCAACTTAGAGCTCCCATAGACTTATAATGGGGAAAATTGAAAAATGGCATTAACTGCCAAGCCTTTGCAGATATTGGAACAAAACTTTCATAGAAATGTTCCTTAAGCAATCTAGTATCTACCATATGATTTCTAGACCTACTGCGCAATTTTAATGGTTGCCATGGAAACCAAAATGCAAAAAATAGAAAAAAAAATACTTAAAAAATCATCTCCTCAGAAACCGTTTGCTCTATGAGGCTGAAAGTTTATGGAAATATTCACCATATTTGCCTTTACAGGTTTTGTGTTTTTTATGAAATTCGGCTCTTTAGTTTGGTTGCTATGGCAACTTAGATTTTCCATAGACTTATAATGGGGAAAATTGAAAAATGGCATTAACTACAAAGCCTTTGCAGATATTTTGACAAAACTTTCATAGAAATGTTCCTTTAGTAAACTTCTCTCAGCCATATGCTTTTATGTCAACCTGGGGGTCCAGTAGGTTGTGCCGGGGCCATGCCCCGCCCCCAGTACTTCATAAAATGACCTATATCTCAGAAACCTTACAGATCCCCACCCCGAAACCATATATATTCTTGTTCCTATTGATAAGACGCATTCAGTGACACCAACCTGGAGGTCCTCCGGGATGTGCCGAGGCCATGCCCCACCCCCTCCACTTCATAAAAGGCCCAATATCTCGGAAACCATTCAGATCCCCACCCCTGAACCCTATATACTCTTGTTCCTTATGATAAGACGCATTCAGTGACATCAAACTGGGGGTCCTCCGGGATGCGCTGGGGCCATGTCCCGCCCCTCCATTTCATAAAAGGCCCAATATCTCGGAAACCTTACAGATCCCCACCCCTAAACCATATATATTCTTGCTCCTTATGATATGACGCATTCATTGACCCCAAATTGGGGGTCTTCCGGGGTGCGCCGGAGCCATGCCCCACCCCTTCACTTCACAAAAGGCCATATATCTCAGAAACTGTTCAGATCCCCACCCCTAAACCATATATGTTCTTGTTCATTATGATGAGACACATTCAGTGACACCAACCTGGGGGTCCCCAGGGATGTGCTGGGGCCATGCCCCACCCCCTCCATTTCATAATATCACAATATCTCGGAAACCTTACAGATCCCCACCCCTAAACCATATATATTCTTGTTCCTTATGATAAGACACTTTCATTGACACCAACCTGGGGGTCTCCCTGGGCCTTGCCCCACCCCTGCACTTCACAAAAGGCCTTATATCTCAGAAACTGTTCAGAGCCCCACCCCTAAACCATATATATTCATCTTCCTTATGATAAGGCACATTCATTGACACCAGCTTGTGAGTCCCCGGGGCATGCCCGGGCCTTGCTCCACCGCTTGACTTCATTAAAAGCCACATATCTCAGAAATAGTTCAGATCCCCACCCCTAAACCATATATATTCTTGTTCCTTATGATAAGACTCATTCAGTCACACCAACTTGGGGGTCTCTTTGTGCTGAGGCAATGTGCCCCGCCCTTCCACTTCATAAAAGGCCATATATTTCAGAAACCATTCAAATCCCCACCCCATATTCATATATGTTCTTGTTCCTTATTATTAGCACACCTACTGTAGGGGTGTCCGCAGGGGCCAGTCCTCTCCTTTATCACTTCATGAAAGGATATCTTGGAAACCGTTCAGATTCCCACCCCTAAACCATATATATACTTGGTCCTTATGATGAGACACATTTAGGGACAACAATCTTGGGCTTTCCTGGGAACGACAGGGCATGCTCCAACCCCTCCACTTTTATCTCCAGCCATGCAGATCCCCACTGCTAAACCATATATATTCTTGTTCTTTGTGATAAGACACATTTAGTGATACCAACCAGGGCTCCATTGGGTCCATGCCCCACCCCCTCTACTTCATAAAAGGCCTAATGTTTCATATACTGAGTCCACATTGATGCTCATTTGGATATGGGGGTTCATTTGGCAGATTAAAATGATATCATGTTAAAATACATGGCTGCAATTTGGCAGTGCCCACCTGAGCTCTGGTGAGCATAGTGGCCCATGGGCCTCTTTGTTTTTATTAGCTCACCTGTCACGTAGTGACAAGGTGAGCTTTTGGGATCACTTTTTGTCCGTCGTGCGTGCGTGCGTCCGTGAGTGCGTGCGTCCGTAAACTTTTCTTCAAACGACATCTCCTCCTAAACCACTGATCGGATTTTGACCAAACTTCACAGGAATGATCCTTAGGTGGTCCCCTTTCAAAGTTGTTCAAATAGTTCCGGTCCATTGCACATATAGGTCACAGGAGCCAAAAATAGAATTTTTTCACCGAAAACTTAAAAAATCTTCTTCTCTGAAACCGCAAGGCCCAGGTCTTTGATATTTGGTATGAAGCTTCATCTAGTGGACCCCTACCCAGATTGTTCAAATTATAGTGCTGGGGCCAAAAATGCCCCCGCACGGGGGCCTTTTGGTTTTGCATGGGCTTATATGGGGAAAATCTTGAAAAATCTTCTTCTCTGAAACCGCAAGGCCCAGATCTTTGATATTTGGTATGAAGCTTCATCTAGTGGACCCCTACCAAGATTGTTCAAATTATAGTGCTGGAGCTAAAAATGCCCCCCGCACGGGGGCCCTTTGGTTTTACATAGGCTTATATAGGGAAAATCTTGAAAAATCTTCTTCTCTGAAACCGCAAGGCCCAGGTCTTTGATATTTGGTATCAAGCTTCATCTAGTGGACCCCTACCAAGATTGTTCAAATTATAGTGCTGGGGCCAAAAATGCCCCCGCACGGGGGCCCTTTGGTTTTACATGGGCTTATATCGGGAAAATCTTTAAAAATCTTCTTCTCTGAAACCTCAAGGCCCAGATCTTTGATATTTGGTATGAAGCTTCATCTAGTGGACCCCTACCAAGATTGTTCAAATTATAGTGCTGGAGCTAAAAATGCCCCCGCACGGGGGCCCTTTGGTTTTACATGGGCTTATATAGGGAAAATCTTGAAAAATCTTCTTCTCTGAAACCACAAGGCCCAGGTCTTTGATATTTGGTATGAAGCTTCATCTAGTGGACCCCTACCATGATTGTTCAAATTATAGTGCTGGGGCCAAAAATGCCCCCGCACGGGGGCCCTTTGGTTTTACAAGGGCTTATATAGGGAAAACCTTAAAAAATCTTCTTCTCTGAAACCGCAAGGCCCAGGTCTTTGATATTAGGTATGAAGCTTTATCTAGTGAACCCCTACCAAGATTGTTCAAATTATAGTGCTGAAGCTAAAAATGCCCCCGCACGGGGACCCTTTGGTTTTACATGGGCTTATATAGGGAAAACCTTGAAAAATCTTCTTCTCTAAAACCGCAAGGCCCAGGTCTTTGATATTTGGTATGAAGCTTCATCTAGTGGACCCCTACCAAGATTGTTCAAATTATAGTGCTGGAGGTAAAAATGCCCCCGCACGGGGGCCCTTTGGTTTTACATGGGCTTATATAGGGAAAATCTTGAAAAATCTTCTTCTCTGAAACCGCAAGGCCCAGGTCTTTGATATTTGGTATGAAGCTTCATCTAGTGGACCCCTACCAAGATTGTTCAAATTATAGTGCTGGAGCTAAAAATGCCCCCGCACGGGGGCCCTTTGGTTTTACATGGGCTTATATAGGGAAAATCTTTAAAAATCTTCTTCTCTGAAACCTCAAGGCCCAGGTCTTTGATATTTGGTATGAAGCTTCATCTAGTGGACCCCTACCAAGATTGTTCAAATTATAGTGCTGGAGCTAAAAATGCCCCCTGCATGGGGGCTCTTTGGTTTTACATGGGCTTATATAGGGAAAATCTTGAAAAATCTTCTTCTCTGAAACCGCAAGGCCCAAGTCTTTGATATTTGGTATGAATCTTCATCTAGTAGACCCCTACCAAGATTGTTCAAATTATAGTGCTGGGGCCAAAAATGCCCCCACACCAGGGCCCTTTTGTTTTACATAGGCTTATATAGGGAAAATCTTGAAAAATCTTCTTCTCTGAAACTGCAAGGCCCAGGTCTTTGATATTTGGTATGAAGCTTCATCTTGTGGACCTCTACCAAGATTGTTCAAATTATAGCCCTGGGGCCAAAAATGCCCCCGCTCCGGGGCCCTTTGGTTTTACATAGACTTATATAGGGAAAATCTTGAAAAATCTTCTTCTCTGAAACCACAAGGCTTAGGTCTTCGATATTTGTTATGACGCTTCAGCTAGTGGACCTCTATAAAGATTGTTCAAATTATAGGCCTGAGACCAAAAATGCCCCCGCCATGTGGCCCTTTGGTTTTACATAGACTTAATAGGGAAAATCTTTAAAAATCATCTTCTCTGAAACACAAGGCTTAGGTCTTTGATATTTGTTATGAAGCTTCAGCTAGTGGACCTCTACCAAGATTGTTCAAATTATAGCCCTGGGGCCAAAAATGCCCCCGCTCCGGGGCCCTTTGGTTTTACATAGACTTATATAGGGAAAATCTTGTTTTACATAGACTTCTATATGCTGGGTAAACCATTAAAATCTTCTTTTCTGAAACCAGAAAGCCCAGGTCTTTCATATTAGATATGAAGCTTCATCTTGTGGACCTCTACCAAGATTGTTCAAAGTTTAGCCCTGGGGCCAAAATTGACCCTGCCCGGGGCCCACTTGTTATGCTTTGGATCAGGTGAGCGAACCAGGGCCTTCTGGGCCCTCTTGTTTCTTCTCACAAACATAGATTGTGGGTACTCATTAGAACTGCCTCATCAAGGCAGTTCTCACGAGTACCCACAATCTATATTTTGAGCAGAAATAAGAAAAGAATAATATTTTTATCTAAAAATTTTCATTTTATTGTGGTAAAATTGTCAATATATTTGAATAGGCGTGTTTTCATAATGATCAAAGTATAAAACTTTTATTTCAACCAGTCAAATCACTCTCAATGTACATAATGATGGAAAATTGGATTTATTTAGAAATGACTGAACTTTATGCCTTCTGGGGCTGCTCTGTTTGTCAGCGTCTTGTTTCAGGGAACTGGTTAAATACATCTGTTATTATATTGCTCCTATTCATACCTGTAATAATGTTTTTAACAGATGTATTTAACCAGTTCCCTGGAACAAGACGCGATATATCGACGACATCTTCATGATATGGCAACATTCCCGCGAGGAGCTGTGCTCCTTTTTAGAAGCCTTAAACTGTTTCCACGAAACAATCAAAAAACCTACTTTCACCTTCATTTTCCACTACATTCTGATTGGTCAATTTCTACAGAACAAAAAGATCACGAGACAAAAGTGATCCGTTTTTTAGTACTTCAGGGACATATTTATAAGATAATTTTGTCTTGAAAAAGGTCTGTGAGGACCGAAACCGGTCGACAAATAAATCACCAGAAGATATTAAAATCCGTTTTTGGTTGTTTATTCTGTATTTCCCTAATTACCTTTGATTTATCGAAGACAGAACCGCATCCCTTCGAGATCCAACCTCTAACGGACAACCAACCTGTCCAATTGGCGGAGTTCGGGCGGACAGAGAAGTTATAAAATTCGCCTAGTATCCCTTAGGATCCTCCAAAACAGCAGAACCAGCTTCTGAGAAGCGAAATAGCACTACAGCGTCAGAATGGCTTCGCAAGATGAGAGCGACAAGTTCGAAGACACGTCATCCATCACACCTTCAGCATCTTCGCTTTCCATAGCAACACTTCCGCTTTCCGGTGCAACGGATAACCGAAAAAAACGCAAGATAGATACCATTACCTTGTCAACCAGAAATCTGATACCGCTAGTATGGTGGCGATATATCGACGACATCTTCATGATATGGCAACATTCCCGCAAGGAGCTGTGCTCCTTTTTAGAAGCCTTAAACTGTTTCCACGAAACGATCAAAAAACCTACTTTCACCTTCATTTTCCACTACATTCTGATTGGTCAATTTCTACAGAACAATAAGATCACGTGACAAAAGTGATCCGTTTTTTAGTACTTCAGGGACATATTTATAAGATAATTTTGTCTTGAAAAAGGTCTGTGAGGACCGAAACCGGTCGACAAATAAATCACCAGAAGATAATAAAATCCGTTTTTGGTTGTTTATTCTGTATTTCCCTAATTACCAATGTTTTTAACTGTATGAGGGAGATTTGTCATTGTGATGAGGGAGATTTATCATTGTGATGAGGGAGATGTAAAGAATATATAGAGAAATTCTCAGTTCAAATGAGGGAGACTCCAAAATTTTACTAAAATTCAGCATAAATTGGGCACAAATTAGCATCAAAATGAGGGAGACTTTCTTCCTGATGAGGGAGGTATCACAGGTATGCCTATTCATATAGTTACTGTTTATTATATACCTGCAAAATATACCATTGTCTGTTAAAACCAGGCTTGCTTCTAGCTTCGGCGTTTGCTGCAATGTAAGAAAGCAGGCGGGAATAATGCTTACGTGCAAAATGTAATGTCAATTTTTCCCCCCTTATTATTCCCTCGCACAACATAGTTGTGAGGGGGGATAAAGCATTTGGAAGTATGAACGTCTTGGGGTCACCAGAGGTCCTTTTTATGACATGATTTACACTGCCACAGCGTGGGGATGTGCGATTGTGCGCCATAGACTTGCTCTAGTTATTATTGTGACTGCTCAGTATCCATGTTTTCTGTAGCTATGACGGGTGAAAGTGTCCTAGTGTTAAAAAACAGATATGGTGCATTAATAGGGCTTCATAATTGTCCCGAAAGCTTGTAATGCAATTTTTACACGATTATAACACCACCTCATAAACAACAACTTACAAAAAAATATTAGAAACACGCATTAATTAATCACCTGGATCAGGCAGTCTTTATTTGTGACTGATTTATTTTACAGTGTCATAAAAGTTTTAATCTTTTATGGGAAATAGGTACACCTTCAGGGGAGACAACTCCTAAAGTATTTTCCTCTCCCATGCCAAAAGGGGTGAACTCTTAAAGGAAACTATAGGGGTCAACTCTTAAAGGAAAGAATTCGCTCCAGAAGAGCAAATTCTTTCCTTTAAGAGTAGACTCCTTTTTCCATGGGACAGGGTTTATAGACTAGCAAACAAGACGTCCCAAAAAGCTGTCTCCCTTTGAGAAATGGCAGAAAAATCTGCCAGGTGTTCCCCTTAAATTGCTATTGGTTTTTAATATTATTTTTCAGGGGAAATTGGGCTGCAGTCTGAAACAGTGTAGATCCCGAGGAGAAGGACCATATTGAGCTTTCTCATCAGGATCTACACTACTGTAAAAATCCTGAAATATTGGACATCTTGAGAACTTGCTGTAATTCTCCTAAAATTTTAACAAATATGTTTTGCAATCCATCAATGAGTCCAAAGGGTGCAGACAGAATGGCAAACAGTGTAGACCCTGATCAGACTGCTCCTGAAGGAGCAGTCTGATCTGGGTCTGCACTGTTTGCTTAGGCCTATCTGTCCCAATTTGTAGGCTCATTATGTTTTTTGCCAAACAGCTGTATTTGTTTGTTTATTTTTAGGTTTAACATCCCCGCCAACACTTTATAGGTCATTTTGGAGACACTGCTTCCAATGTTGTGGGACTTTAACCCGACACTGAGATGAAATGACAACCCAAGCCATCTAATTAAACCAATAGGGTTTATATGCATGGACCTCCAACCCGCATCACTCCTGAGCATGCTTAAAACCTCTATGCGGGTTACCAGTACTCATGTGCGGTTGGTTTCAACTCGTGCAGCCCAGTCTATTTCTTCTAGGGGCCCGCCAAACTGCTGTAAAGTTTTGACTAAAACCCCCTTTTTAGGAAAATGGTTCTGTAAAGAACCAAAGATGGAAGAATCCATTTTTGAAATTCAGGGGTGAAAATGTTTAACCTGTCGACCATCATGTGAGCTAGTCCATGTAACAAATACACTTGTATTTCACACTTAATATAGAGGTTTTTAAGGGCAGACAATACAGTCCAACCTGTATTAAGCAAGCACCTATGGGATAATCAAAAAGAGCTTGCTTAAGACAGGTGCTTGCTTAATACAGGTGAATTTTAATACATTTTCCCTTTGGGAACTGAAAGCCTGCTTTCTTAAGACAGGTTGCTTGCTTAATAGAGGTGGCCACTAAGACAGGTTTTACTGTAGTTCTTATTACCATAACTCACCCATGTGACATATAGCAGTTTCTAAGGGTGTTTGTTTGTATTGGAGTTTAACAGCCCAGTCAATACTATTTTAGGCCATTTTGAGCTGGCTAGTTTACCTACCCACAGTTTACCTATCCTGGGCAGGCTTATACGTAAACGGTTAATAAGTACAATGCACATTCTTTCACCAGAAACTTACAACTGCCCTTCTTGAATCAGTGGAAGGGAGAGAATGACTTCTAAGGGTGTACAATATTTCTCATTACCATTACACATCCATGTGACATAGTGCATTCTTTCATACATCTTGAAAACACGCCTATATAATTTTTACCCCCTTGAACCCCACTTTTATATAGTAAAACTGGGGTTTCCGGGGGGTATACCTTATTTTTCTTAATTTTGCTCTAAAATATAGATTATGGGTACTCGTTTGAACCACCTCGATGAGGCGGTTCTAATGAGTGCCAACCATATATATTTTGAACAGAAATAAGAAAAATATCACAATTTTTCATCATAAAATTTTCTTTTTTTCGGCGATAAAGGTGGCAATGTATTTGTATAGGCGCGTTTGCGTAATGTTCTCCAAAAATGGTTACTTTTCTGACGAAAATTTGTTAGAACTGCCTCAATGAGTGGTTGGAGTGAAAATAAGTAAAATAGCACAAATTTTCGTCAGATATATATAACCCTGTAAACCCCAGTTTTCTCAATATATCATCGGATTTAGAGGGGTGTTCATTACACAGACTTGTCAACATGATGTTTTATGCATGCTTAAAAAACATAGATTGTGGGTACTCATTAGAACCACCTCATTGATGCGGTTCTAACAGGCATCCACAATCTACAGTTACAGTAGAAATAAGAAAAAAATAAATTTTCATCAGAAAAATGTCAGTTATGTAGATATGAATGAATGCAATATGTCAAATGGCTGTGTTATTCTGACAGCTCAGCTAGAGGTCTCCCTGGTGTAGTACAGTCAAACTTCAATGGCTCGAACACCTTTGGGACCATGAAAATCTGTTCGAGACAGGGGTAGTTCGAGCCACTGAGGGCTAATGCCAGGAGGCATAACGACATACTTTAGGACATTTTTTTCTATGTTCTATAATGAAAAATGTATGCTGTGCGTACTCATTAGAATGGCCTCATCGAGGCGATTCTAATGAGTACACACAGCATACATTGGCAAGATAAAAGACGACAATATCCTAATTTTTACTCTCCCTATTTCTTACGTACAGAAATTCCCTAGAGGCGATTCTAATGAGTACACACAGCATACATTTGCAAGATAAAAGACGACAATATCCTAATTTTTACTCTCCCTATTTCTTACGTACAGAAATTCCCTAGGGACTCACGGGTTCGACTCAGCTATGGTAAGCGAGCCATCGGTGTTCGAGCCATCGAAGTTCTACTGTAGTTTTCGTAAAAATCCTGAAAGTTCGGACACCTTGAGAACTTGATGTGATTCTCCATAAATTTTAACAAATTTGTTTAGCAATCCAGCAAGGAGTCCAAACAGTGCAGACGGAATGGCAAACAGTGAAGATCCTGATCAGAGGAGCAGTCTGACCTCGGTCTAAACTATTTGCTTAGCCCTATTTGTCCCAATACTCGAGATCATTATGGTAAGCTACCTGCATCTCCAGACTTTATAAGTTCTTAAACTTAGGTCCCATCTCCATATGATCTTAGTTGTTGGTGGGCCATAAAACTCATACCTACACCCACATTTGAACAGCTTTGTCATGTTACAGCGCAGTAAAAGAGATGCAGACAAGTTCAAGCCACTTTGAGAACATCCAGGACTTATTGAAGAATGCCATATTTATGAAGCAGCAAATTGATTATGAGAAAAACAGAAGGTATTGTATGATCTTATTAATTTGTAAATTATTCCATTTTAAAACCAATGGACAGCTTTTTATGCCCCGCCATTCAAAAATGGTGGGGTATTATGTTATACCCTCCAAAGTTTAGAGTGTCTCCGTCAGCGACCCTTAGTCCCGTGTCCGCTCCATAACTCTGATACTGTTTGAGATATTTTCACCAAACTTCACAGATATGTAAAGCACTATCAGGCGACGTGCAGAACATATTATCTGTAACTCAGACTTTCCTACTTTTGGAGTTGTTGCCCTCTGAAATTGAACATAGGCATTTCTATCATAGTTTCGTGTCCGCTCCATAACTTCGATACCATTTGAGATATTGCCATGAAACTTCACAGGTATGTAGAGCACCCTCAGAAGACATGCAGAACATATGAACCGTAACTCTGAGGTTCCTACTTTTGGAGTTATTGCCCTTCGAACTTTGAATATAGCTGTTGCTATCAGTTCAGCTCCATAACTATGATACCATTTAAGATTTTTTCACGAAACTTCACAGATATGCAAAGCACTATCAGACCATGTGCAGAACATATGAATCATAACTCTTATTTACCTACGTTTGGAGTTATTGCCCTTTGAACATTTGAAATAGCCATTTCTATCATAGTTTCGTGTCCGCTCCATAACATCGATACCATTTGCGATATTTAATGTGAAACTTCACAGATATGTAGAGCACCATGAGACGACGTGCAGAACATATGAACCATAACTCTAATTTTCCTACTTTTGGAGTTATTGCCCTTTGAACTTTGAATGTAGCAGTTGCTATCAGTTTCGAGTCCGCTCCATAACTCTGATACCATTTGAGATATTTTCAAGAAACTTCACAGATATGTAGAGCAGTCTGAGACGACATGCAGAACATATGAACCATAACTCTGATTTTCCTACTTTTGGAGTTATCGCCCCTTGAACATTGAACATAGCCATTTCTGTCATGTAGTCTGTTTGAAGCAATATATCTCCTGAAGTCAATGATTGATTCTGACCAAACTTGCATGGTTACATCACTGGGACGGGGGAAAAAAGCCATTGTGTTTTGTTTCACTCTGATATGGCACTTGCTTGATGTAATTGTAGTGGCAAGGCATCATGCAGTGCTTGCAGTTTTATTTGTTTTAACAAGCCCCCGCCCATAGGGGCTTGAAGAAATATATGGGCTGCATGATGCTTCCACGCAGAGCTGAATCTGGCCCACACACTAGTACTGGTAAACAGCTTAGAGGATCTAAGCCTGTCCAGGAACCGCGGTGCGAGGTGGACCGTCCATGCTAATAAACCCTATTGGTTTCATTGGGCGACAGGGCTTGAGATGTCATTTCATCTCAAGGTCGGGTAAAAGTCCCACAAAATTGGAAGCAACATCTCCAACATGACCTTTACAGTGTTGACGGGGACGTTAAACCTCAAATCAAACAAACAAACAAACAAACATTCTTTAACATTTCATTTAAATGTGTCCCTTTTTTCAATTCCATTTGGGTTGTATTGGAGACAATTTGAATGAAATGTCGAAATATTTTTTCAGTAAAATTAGTGTAAACTCACCCTTATTTGTGAGTCTTTCTTTTTTGGTTATTCACAAATCACTTGTAGATTTTAAGTCTTCATCTAATATTAACATTATTAGGTTTTACATTGAAAAATATGATTCAAGGCTAGTCAGGTAGGAGTTTTCTGGGTTTTTTGCATATGCTCAGCCTGTATCCTTCCAAAGACTTTTTTCATAAATTTCATATTATATGACCACGAGTGTAAGATCTTCTATACACATACAGATTCTAACATTTCTATAACAGACCCCTGTGGCATAGTGCATTCTTTCATATCTCCAAAATGACTACTATTGCGATGAAAATTTGTAATATTTTTCTTTATTTATACTCCAAACATAGGTTGTGGGTGCTAATTTGAACCACCTCATTTAAGGGGTATAACATGCACCCAGAACCTATGTCTAGGAGTGGAAATAAACAAAATAATGTATACCCCTGCGCCTGCAAACCCCAGTATTCTCTGTGCAAAATGGGGTTTTGAGGGGTGTTCATTTCATGGACTCAAGATTTGTGCCATTTGAAGAATATCATAATGATGAAGATAGGTCTGTCAATTCCCATATTGGTAACATTTTACTAACCAACTATTGTATTTTTTAACCTTTTGTAATTGTATACAGTTATAAGTTTGTAGTTCTTGACAAACTAACATTGCAGAGAGCAGGAAAAATTACACCCTAGCATGTACACTACCAAATCTTCTCCCAGTATAAACCCTGGTGGGGATAGACCAAGCAGATTATCTAGACATCACAGCACATCAAGTGATAGAACTTCACAGAGATCTAGGGAGAAAAAAATCCTCAGTGGCTATGCTAGTAGGCCACATAGTAGCTGTGGGGTGATCACAGCTGAGAATGCTGGGGAAGGGGTCAGAAGTAGGCCTGGGGCAAGAGAACACTTTCCAGTGAGGAAACAGGATGGACATGAAAGAAAACAGGATGGACAAAGGAAAGAATCATTTCAACATGATAATAAACCTAATCATATAACCACTGGTACAGTTGGTGGTGTATCAGCAGTGCATAATGTCAGTAATATTGCAGAAGCACATGCTCGTAATACTCCCATTCCAAATGAAAAGCATCAAATTAAAGAAAAAGTTAAGACAGAATCGACAAAAACTGACAAGAAAAGAGAGACCGCTCATAAAGAGAGACAAGCTACTGCCCCAAAGGGGAAAAGTCATGATGGCACTGGAGAAAAGGGACATGACTCTTGTAAACACAGGCATGAGAAGAAAGCTTCTGTTGGCAAGGATGAAAGTTCAAGTAAATCTAGGACCAATGTAAGGGAAGGGAAAGCACAATCCAGTAAGGAAACAAGTGTGAGAAGAAAAGAAGATAAGACAGGGCATCGTGTTAGACATGGTAGTGGTAGCAAGGCTACGGAGCATCAATCAAGACATGATACTAGCAGTAAGGCCACAGACAGAACAAAAGGGGATAATCAGAGTAGATCTGACATGTCTAGTATGGTGCAGGCAGGACATCCAGTGAGACGTGATAGTGGTAGAAAAACTATGGAGCATCCAACTAGGCATGAGACTAGCAGCAAGACTGCAGACAGGACAAAGGGAGATAATCAGAGTAGACCAGATGTATCTAGTATGATGCAGTCAGGACATACAGCAAGACATGATAGTAGTAGCAAAGCTACAGACAGGACCAAGGGAGATAAACAAAGCAAATCAGACATTACTGGTGCCAACAAGAGTTCATATTCCAGGAAAGAAAGTATGAAAAAAGAAGGAAAGCCTCATAAGGTGGAAGAGACTAAAAGTAGGCAGAGTTCTGTGTCATCTGCTAAAACTGCTACATCTAGTGGTGAAGGGTCTCAAGTGGTGGCGGGGAAACTAAAGGACAGAGAATGAGTGTAATTTTGATATTGTAAGATGTTGTGTTGACATAGTTCATGTACCTATTGTCATGTGTCTCAGTGCTTATACCAGTTACACATTAACTCTTATCCTGCTGTTCACGACAACCTTTTCCTTTGCAAACAGTGTAGATCCAGATCAGATGGATTCTTTCTGATCAGGATCTAAATTGTTTGACATTCAATTTATGAATTTGTAGGAATAAATTACATCAAGTAATCTGCTTGGTTCAAAGTCAGAAATGGGTGTGGCTAAACTGAATATTCAGCAAGAGAAGGGTTAACCTCTTCATAACACTTTTCATTAGAACATTGGTTTGGATATAGCATGATTTAAAGTGCAAAGATTATTTAGAAAAATGACCATAAATGGTTTTATTTTTCTATTTAATCCATACAATTTGTTTGGATATACACCACAACCTCTTTATAGCACTATTATTGAGGTCCAAAGCAGAAACTGTGTTAGTTAAACACTGGCGTATATCCAAACAAAAATGTATAGATTATATAGAAAAATGACCATTTATGGTAACATTTCCTTTTTTGGGATCCATCTTGAAACCGTGTTATATCCAAACTGTGTTATAATGAACCATATTACAAGGAGCTTGTGGTGTAGTACTTTTCTAACTTGCATAGTTTCTGCTTTGGAATCAAACAACTACTACAAACAAAAAATGTTAAAAAGAGGTTGAGGTCTACTACTGTGTCTGACTTATAAGTTATTTCACCTGACATATAATTTTTATTTTAGTCCAACAGCTATGCTATGCAAAAAATTAAGATACCTTTTCATATGTCCGTTTTGTGAAAACTGTTGTATTATGGTATGGGGTTGGCATCCATCCGTCCGTTGGTCCAACCATCTGTAAACTTTTAATTTCCGGATAAATCCTGCAGTTTTCATCTGATCAAGCTTAAACTTAGTAGATAGTAAGACTATGAGGCGTTGCATATTTATACCCCCCCCCCCCTCCCCCTCGGCATACGAAGTATGTGATTTATACCCCCACCATATGAAGTATTGGGGGTATAACATTTTTGTCCTGCCATTCCTCCCTCTGTCTGTCTGTCCGTCTGTGGGTCCATCTGTCCATCCATCCATCCTTCCGTTAACATTTTGGTTAAAGTTTTGCATCAAAGTTTCTAAGAGATTATATCTTCTGAACCCTTTGATAGATTTAGATGATACTTTCACTGAAGTTACATACTGGTCTAAAGATTTCATTGATGCATGTCCAGCCCTCCACAGTTGCCTTGGTCAAGGTCACAGACTTAGAAATTCTACATTTGGTTAAAGTTTTATGACAAAGTTTATAGATGCCTGTATGTTCTAAACTCTAAGAAAAATTCAGTTGATACTTGCATCAAGTTTTCGTACCGGTCCAAAGATTTCATTGATGCATACCACACCCTGCTGCTTCAGTAATATTGATGCCTCTCCCCTTCAGTAACTTTGATGCCCTCACTCCCTTGGTCCATTTAAAAATTTTATGTTTGGTTTAGCTTTTACAAGCACATTTATAGATTCTTATAGCTTCTTGACTTCTTCATTTCTTCATTCATATTACATACAAGCTCAAAAGATATATCAGATGGTGGCACTGGCCGGGGGTATACATGACCCACTGGTCTCTTTCTCTAGTGTTTCAAGGTTATTGCCTGTCAACTATTTACAGAGTTATGCCTCTTTGAAAATTTTGTGAACTATTTCGTTCCTGGATAACTACTACTTTTTTCATTGAAACTGAAACTTGGACCACCAAATAATTATAGAGATATGCCCCTTTGAAAATTTTGTGAACTATTTCATTTCCAGATTACTCTTCCTACAGTTTTCATCAGATGAAGCTGAATCTTGGTTGATAGTTAGACTATGAGGTGATGTAGTGCATATTGTTTCAAAGTTGAAGTCCACCAAATATTTACAGAGTTATGCCCCTTTGAATATTTCTGTAAAAAATAATTTCCGGCTAACTCCTCCCTCAAGTAACATTCAATCGAAATGAAACATGATATAGAGTTAAACCATGATGTGGAGCAGCCCATGTTGTTAAGGCCCCACACCGGCCATAACTATATTGCCTTTGTCTGTGTGTTTGTCACACGTTAACCAAAAGACTTAACCTCATTCATAACAGAAGTATTTAACAGTTTTATGTCTGGCCCGTTTTTACATGGTCAGTGATCTAGTTTTGAGGTTTTGTTTCACCAAATAAAAACAAAGTTATGCCCCTTGGAAAATTTCTGGAAACATTTTTTTTCGGCTAACCTCTCCTGCAGTTTAGATCCTATCAAGCTTAAACTTGATATAAAGTTAGACCATTATCTGGAGCAGCGCATATTGTTTTGAGGTTGCAGTATACCAAATATTTATAGAGTTATCCCCTTTGGAAATTTTGTGAATATTTTGTCTCTGGCCAAGTCCTCCTACAGTAAACATTTGATCAAGCTGAAACTTGATATATAGTTTGACCACAAGGTGGAGCAGCTCATATTGTTTCGAAGTTACAGTCCTCCAAGAATTAATTGAGGCATGCCCTATGAACATTTCTGAACACATTTTGTCTGTGGCTAACTACTTCTACCTAGCAAAAACTTGATATTTAGTTTGACTGTGATGTGGAGCAGAACATGTTGTTTAGAGCAGATCATATTGTTTTAAGGTTGCAGTCCAACAAATATTAACTTGCCATGAGCAATACCCCGTTTGCGGAGCTCTTGTTTGTCTTATATTATATGCTTGAAGAATGATTCTTGGTACTTAACTGAATGCCTCAGATTGAGTCTGATAGTTCAGACTAGTAATGCAATCTTTGTTTTGAGAAGCATTTTAGGAAAAAAAAAAACAGCAAAAAAACATTACTGTTGTTATGAATTCAATTTTCCTCTATTTAATGTTGTTTGCATGGTTTGGTGATACTATGGACTTTTACCATGATCAATTCTAATGTGCTTGTGAATAAAACTGACTGAATAACATTAAAAATTTGTGGCTGTACATTCTTCGATAAATTGTCGGCAATCCAACATCATTATGCAGCGTTGCTTTTCTTTGGTTGACATTTGGTTTCATGCAGCTGATAGCTCCTACAGTTTTTGAAAGGCCCCTGCCCATTAGGGCTTCAAGAAATAGATGGGCTAGGTGATGCCTCGACGCAGAGCTGAAACTGACCACACAAGAGTACTGGTAAACCCCTTAGAGGATTTAAGCCTACCCAGGCAAAGTTGTATATGCAAAAGCTGCTCACATTCTTTCAGCAAAAATAGCAGAATTTTAGGTATTAAACTTGCTAGAAAAGTTGATCGCTAAGGAGCATGTTAAGCTAACAAGGCTTTGAACAACTGGCCCCTGTTAAACCTGGATTTAACTCATATGCTGGGTAGGCAAGCAGTATATATAGACACAGATCACAATGCTGCAAAAAGTAGCTTCTGATAAGGGTCTACAATCCTTGCTTAACATTTTTTGTACCAAATAGAATCTTCCCCCTTATATATAGCAAGAGTTCATTTCTAAATGTAGGGGTGTCAGGTTGTGTTTTCATCAAAATTTATTTGGAAAATGACTTAACTTTTAGCAAACAGTGGAGGCCCTGATCAGACGCCGCATTCTGCGGCATTTGATCTGGGCCTGCACTGTTTGCCAGGGTACCTGTTTTGGGGTTTCTGGTACTAAATGGAGGGGCTAAATTCAGGAAATTTAAGGGTCTTCAGTTCAAGGTCTGCACCATTTTTCAAGCCTTCACAAAAGAGACAATGAACCCACTAGTGCTGCCAGTCCTTTGATTAATTTAACTTGTGTTATTTGATATTTAAGGTGAATGGTTACACCTTGAGGGGAGACAACTCTCTCTGAAATACACTATAACCTGGTTATATCTCTATTGGTGGGTTCAAAAGCTGAAACCATGATAACTAAACAACCGTGTTGTATGCAAACAAAAATGTATAGATTATTGAGAAAAATATGATCATTAGTGGTCATTTTTCTATATGATCTATATAGTTTTGCAATCCATATTCAAACAGTGTTATATCAAAAACTGTGTATTAATGAACATTGTTATAAAGACGTTTAGGTGTACTTTGGTTGCCCCTTTATACAGGTCTGATTTTAAAGGAGCAAATGTACTCTGTGGAGCATCAGCAGGAGCAAAGGCTTTCTTTTAAGAGTAGACTCTGTTTTTTAAAGGGGCTCAACTATACATTACGAAACGCATTTTCAAATACATGTATATTGGAAACTTAACCACCAAAAAATGAAAATTTTCGGGCAAAAGTGTATCATATTTTTCTTATTTCTGTTCAAAACATATATTGTGGGAACTCGTTAGAGCCGCCTCGACGAGGCGGTTCTAACGAGTACCCACAATCAATGTTTTTGGTCAGAAATAAGAAAAATAATGTTTACCCCTGTGAACCCCAGTTTTATTATATAAAAGTGGGGTTTAAGGGGGGTCAAAATTATATAGGGGTGTTTTCATGATGTAGAATTACTAATTGGAATTCCCAGAAGTTGTCTCTCTTAAAGAAAATGGCAGAACATCCATTCCCGTATGTGTTGTAACATGTCCATCACTGGATTGTATCAGTCACTTTTATCTGTATTCTGCTTGGATACATTTCACCACAACCTATTTATAACACTATTATACATTATGTTGCTGTTCTCTGGTTATTCCAGCTTTTGCTCACCTCAGATTAACGACTGGCTCCAAATAAGAGACATAATCTGGAAAGTGCCATAAAACCAACACCCACCTCACTTCCTGAAAAATTATTTTTGTTGGAATCAAAGGAGAAACATTTTCGGGCCAAAAGCTTTCTCATTGCAAGATCCTCTGTCAGAATGAAATGTACTCTTTCCTGTAAAATGCCAATTCTACTAGCTGTATATCTTTCTGTTACTCGTCTGTCAGTCATAACTGTATCATGGACTTGATTGACCATTTCTGGGGTTGCAACATTGACAGGCCTTCCAGGATTCATCCTCAAGCCTCTGCTTGTCGCACTTAAATTCTGCCACCCACCTTTTCACTGTAGCCTATGAAGGGGCATCTTTCCCTAGTGTTGCTACCGTATCATTATGGATATCCTTAGGTGTTAAACCTTTTTTCTGCCAATATTTGATCACTGCTCTTTCGCCTATTTTGTCCATTTTGCAAAAGTCATGTTTCTTTTAAGAGTGCTACCTCGTCGAATGACTTAGATATAACCTGACCAAAAATTTTTAATGAGCCCAGTCCTTGGGTACACGGTCCTATATAGTCAGAGAATAGTAGGACTTAAAAAAGAACATCCCTGCATACCTCATTCAATAGGAGGCTCACAACATATCAATCAGCCCTTGGATGTATGATCTATATGTTTTGGGGATCCATCTTTAAGCCGTGTTATATCCTAAATCATATTACTTATAATGAACATTGTTATAAAGAGGTTTATTGTATCTGAAATGTAACATATTTCTGGCTTCATTTCATTTCAAGTTGTAGCACAGTTTTGGTTGCTTATTGTGTAGTTTTAAGTGTTGTTTTTTTTGTTGTTGTTTTATTTTCATTGTCAACCACCCCATGTCTAAAATCTACTTTTGAATGAGCTATGTGACAAGTGAAAATGTGTCTTTTGACATGTAAACTTCTATGCAGTTTATCACGTTAACAAGTCTGTGTAATGAACACCCCATAAACCCCACTTTATATAGATAAAATTTGGGTATGCAGGGGTGTACTCTACATTTTTCTTATTTCTGCTCCAAGACATAGGCTGTGGGTACTCGTTAGAACCGCCTCATTGAGGTGGTTCTAATGAGCACCCACTACCTATGTCTGAATGGGGCGGTTCTAAAAAGTACCCACAGCCTATGTCCGAGTATAAATAAGGAATGAATTACAATTTTTTTATCAGAAAATGCACAGATGTGTTATTTTAATGTAGTCTTAGCAGTGAACTATACTGATTGTTTGATTTGAGGTTTAACGTCCCCATCAACACTGTAAAGGTCATTTTGGAGATGTTGCTTCCAATTTTGTGGGACTTTTACCCGACATTGAGATGAAATGACATCTCAAGCCCTGTCGCCCAATGAAACCAATAGGGTTTATAAGCATGGACGGTCCGACACTCGCACCGCTTTGCCTGGGCAGGCTTAGATCCTGTAAGTGGTTTACCAGTACTCGTGTGTGGGTCAGATTCAGCTCTGCGTGGAAGCATCATGTAGCCCATATATTTCTTCAAGCCCCAATGGACGGGGTCCATGTGAACTATACTGAAGAGCAGTGATTGATTTGTTTGGTTTGGCGTTTAATGGCCCAGTCAACACTATTTTAGGTCATTTTGAGCTGGTCAATTTACCTTCCACACTTTTCCTGGGCAGGCTCATACATAAGCCGTTAACCAGTATAGTGCACATTCTTTTGCCAGAAGCTGACAACTGCCCTTCTTGAATCAGCAGGAGAGAATGACCGTAGAAAAGATTTCATGATCAATCTCCATGAAAGAATGTTGCAGACCCTGGTAGGTATCGGACCCCCGTCCTCCTGATCTTCATGCAAACAGGAAAGTTTGCATTTTGCAGGCTCAGCGTTATATAACACATCTGTGTGACATGCTGCATTCTTTATATCCCAAATACAGACAATTTTCTGATGAAAATTTGAAATACAGTAAAATTCCGCTATTAAGACCACCTAAAATTAAGACTAATTCTGCTTTAAAAAGCATATTTACTGCAAACAGTGTCCTCTGGTCAGAGACCACCTTTGGGGCTGTTCAAAAGTGGTCTTAAAGACCACTTTTGAACAGTCCCAAAGATGGCCTTAATAGTGGAATATTACTGTATTTTTCTTATTTATTCTCCAGACATAGGTTGTGAGTGCCCAGAACTGCAGCATTGAGGCCTTGACTGTACATCAGAAGGTTCAGATGTGTTTACCCTGTTATAGAACATACAGCCAGCCCTTGTTATCTCAAACTACTGCTTATGTCAAACTTGTTTTGGGCTTTGTTGTTTTAGTTCAACATAATGTGAATTATTTTACTCCATAGGGATCATTAATTCCCTTGCAGAACTTTTGAAAGTGTTTGAGGGTCACTGATAAGACCTTGCTAGAATTACACAGAATAACCTGTACATTCCATTCTGTTCAGTTGTGTGTATTGCTTGCTTCCCAAGGATAACCCTTTTATAGAACATATTTAACATCACTGCAGCTGGTGTTATTTTGGAATGAATGGCTGCCATAAAAGTCTCATTGCCCTGCATCTTTGTGTAGATTTTATTTTTAGTCCTCTGTTGTGGATTTTTGAAAATATTAAAATATTTTCAGTTGATGTTAAGGCCTTTAATTGGCTGAAGCAAGCTAATCTGGCCCAGAAAAACTTGCACACACCATACTTTTGACTTGTGCAGGGTATTCCTTGCTTCCAAAGCATAACCTTTACATAAAACATGTTACATGCTTAATTAAAAATCCTTGAATAAAAAGCTTGCTTAAGAAATACCATCATTGATATTATCAGGAAAAGTAGAGAAAATATCCTGGAATCCAAAGTTGTCATGAAAAGATTGATTGAGACTAAAAAAATATATATTTTTGTCGCACCTGCTTTAGCAGGAAGACATAGGCATGCAAGTTTCCATCCATCTGTCTGTCCATCCATCTGACCAGTTGTCTGTCTGTCTTTCCTTCAACATTTGACACCGGGTGTCTTGTCATCGCAACTCCTCCTACAGTTTTATACCAATCATTTTGAAGCTTTGCATTTGTTTTTGCCATGGTATGAGGATGTGCATGTGGTTTGGATATAATTCTTGGATGAATTTTAAAACCACATGCTGCTCTATTGGCCTGAGGCCGAATTAAAAAAACATGATAATTGATTTTTGACCTGGTGTTAATATGGATGACCTCCGAACAATACAGGATAGTCAATTAATAATGTGCTAAATTTGGGTTAACCAGCGTGTACATTTGTGACATATGAGATGAATTGTGCTGCAAAGTATGTGCAATAAACAGCCTTGTGAAGTGCACTTTAAATAGAGAAAAATCATGTTCACAGGGTTATACTGGTACGTTATTTTCCCATTTCAGTTCAAAAACATAGATTGTTGATTCTCAATTGAAGCACCTCAGTTGAATCTCAATTGAAGCACCTCATTGAGGCTGCTCTATCGAGTGTCCACAATCTGTGTTTGCTGTCGAAATAAAAAAATTAACTTATTGTATCATTTGAACTCTGAAAGAATGCATCATATCACATGGAAGTGTTGTCATAATGGTTTTATAATATATTTTATTGTTTGTTTCAGTAGCCACACTCCAAAACAGGGACCCCCTACCACTGACACGAGGCCTCCAGTTCCAACAGCTGTCAATCATAGCGAAACTATACACCCACCAAGGATAAATGCAAATGCACCAGTCCAACCATACTATAGGAATAATACAGAAAGTAAAACAGATTCCGCCACAGTTAATTCTGATATTGGCAGACAAGACCAAACAGTTTTAGCTCAGAGTGACTCAGAAGCAACTTTAAAGAATACTAATGAAGAACCGAATGAAATAGATGTGGATGCATCCATCACTGACAATGATAAATTAGGACAGACTTTATCAGCACAAAGTGATTCTGAGACACCTTTAAAGAAAAGTGAAGAACCAAATGAAATCATTGCATCCATCACTGATAATATTGTAAGACATGATCAGACAAGTTTAGTGCAGAGTGACTCGGAAGCAACTTTAAAGGAAAATGAAGAGAGTGAAATCAAAACAGCCATTGCTGATAATCTGGCAAAACAAGACTAAGAAAGATAAAACAGCACAATGTCACTCTGATCAGAAGGAAACTTTAACCCTTTTTGTACCAAATGGAATCTTCCTCCTTGTATATAGCAGGAGTCCATTTCAAAATTTAGGGGTGACAGGTTGTGGTATCTTCAAAATTGATTTGGAAAATGGCTGAACTTCCTGCAAATAGTGTAGGCCCTGATGAGACGCCGCAGTATGCGGCGTCTCATCTTGGCCTGCACTATTTGCCAAAGTACCCCTTTTGGGGTTTCCGGTATTAAATGGGTTAAGGAATCTTGACTGCAAAGAAAAAGTCTGGACTCAAGGGTAATGGAACACACACCTTCAGGGGAGGCAACTCCTTCAGAAGTATTTTTGTCTCCCATGTCATTAGAGGTCAATTCTTAAAGGAAAGAATTTGCTCCTGAGGAGCCAGTTCTTGCCATTAAGAGTAGACATCTTTTTCATAGGGACAGGGCTTATAGAAAAGGAGCAAATTCTTTCTTTCAAGTATTAACCCATATTGGTATGGGTAAAAAATGTGTAGAATTTGTCTACCCCGAGTGATTAACCATTCCTGATTTGGAAAATGGCTGAACTTTTTGCAAACAATGTAGACGCTGATCAGACGCCGCATTCTGCGACGTCTGATCTGGGCCTGCACTGTTTTCCAGGGTACCCATTTTGGGGTTTCTGGTACTAAATGGGTTAATAGCTTACTGTCCTGTAACTAGATCCTCTCCTTAAAAAGGGTCTCTTCTTAAAAGAAAGAATTTGCTCCGAAGGAGCAAATTCTTTCTTTCAATTATTGACCCATATTGATATGGGCTAAAAATGTGTAGAATAAGTTGTCTACTCTGAGTGTTAAACCATTCCTCTTTAAACACGGTTCCATTGAGGTACCTGAAATGTTGTGACAGAAACTGTGTTTATTTGCTTCCTAATTTTAATGATATGTGATATATTATTGTGCAATACTTGCAGAGAAATTATTGAATATAAATTTATGACAAAAATGTAGCGATTTTTAGAATTTTTGTTTGTTTGCATGGCATAGCACATAGCTTTATGCAGTCCCTAACATAGTCATTGGTGTTTGGAATCAGCGATGATTGTTGACATACTAGAAACCCATTACGAAAACACGCCTATAGAAATATAGAGTACATTTTATTGCCGAAAAAATGAAGATTTTAAGATGAAAAATTATGATATTTTTAGCTCACCTGAGCCGAAGGCTCATGTGAGGTATTAGTATACCACGAGCCGGCGTCCGTCGTCCACACTTTCAACGAAGTATATCTCTGGAACCAGTGGGCCGGCCTTGATCAAATTTCATATGAACCATCATCAGGTAGGGGGAAAGGCTGTATTAGGTTTTCGTGCAGATCGGATGAGAACTCTAGTTGCCACAGCAACAAAGAGCTCCCATAGGCTTAACATAGGAAAAAGCTTGTCATCACTCTAGCTCCGTCAATTTTTTTCTGATCCACTTCATTCTTGCAGATAACGAGGACAGGCATGAAATCTCGATCAAGTTCGATTTTGGGTTGAATCGGATTATTCACTCAGGAGTTACGTGCCCTTGAGCGTTGAAAAAATTGCCTATTGACTTAACATGGGGAGAATGTTGTCATCACCGTAGCTGCTTCATTTATTTTCAGATTGGCTTTATTCTTGCAGATAACCAGCACAGCCATGAAATCTCGGTCAAGTTCGATAACTGGCAGAATCGGATCATTCACTTAGGAGTTACCTGCCCTTGTGTGTTTTTGCATTAGGGTTAATGGGAATTTCAAAAACGTATATCTTAAAGACTACTTGGCCAACTTTGATCAAATTTCATGTGTCGCATTATTGGGCAAGTGGAAAGGCTTCATTAGGTTTTCAGGCAGATCTGAGTGGAACTCTGGTTGCCATGGCAACATCTAGCTCCCATAGACTTCACATAGGAAAAAGCTTGTCATCACTCTAGCTCCGTCAATTTTTTCTGATCGACTTCATTCTTGTAGATAACCAGTACAGGCATAAAATCTCGGTCAAGTTCGATTTTGGGCCGAATCAGAACATTCACTCTAGAGTTACGTCCCCTTGAGCGCCCGAAAAATTGCCTATCGACTTAACATGGGGAAAATGTTGTCATCACTGTAGCTGCTTCAATTTTGTTCGGATTGGCTTCATTCTTACAGATAACCAGCACAGCCATGAAATCTCGGTCAAGTTCGATAATTGGCAGAATCGGATCATACACTTAGGAGTTACCTGCCCTTGTGCATTTTTGCATAAGGGTTAATGTGAATTTCAAAAATGTATATCTTGAAGACTACTTGGCCGACTTTGATCAAATTTCATGTGTAACATTATTGGGCAAGTGGAAAGACTGCATAAGGTTTTCATGCAGATCTGAATGGAACTCTGGTTACCATGGCAACATATAGCTCCCATAGACTTAACATAGGAAAAAGCTTGTCATCACTCTAGCTCCGTCAATTTTTTTCTGATTGACTTCATTCTTGCAGATAATAAGGACAGGCATAAAATCTCGGTTAAGTTCGATTTTGGGCAGAATCGGAATATTGACCTCGGAGTTACGTGACCTTGCGACAAAAAAATTTGCCCATAGACTTAACATAGGGAAAATGTTGTGACTACGATAGCGACTTGAATTTTTTTCAGATCAGCTTCAAACTTGCAGGTAACGAGGACAGACATAAAATCTCGGTTAAGTTGGATTTTGGGCCGAATCGGATTATTTGCCTTGGAGTTACCTGCCCTTGAGCATGAAAAAATACGTTGTGACCACGATAGCAACTTTATTTTTATTCAGATCAGCTTCAAACTTGCAGGTAACGAGGACAGGCATAAAATCCCGGTTAAGTTCGATTTTGGGCCGAATCGGAATATTGACCTCGGAGTTACATGACCTTGAGCGACAAAAAATTTGCCCATAGACTTAACATAGGGAAAATGTTGTGACTACGATAGCGACTTGAATTTTTTTCAGATCAGCTTCAAACTTGCAGGTAACGAGGACAGACATAAAATCTCGGTTAAGTTCGATTTTGGGCCGAATCGGAATATTTGCCTTGGGGGTTACCTGCCCTTGAGCATAAAAAAATATGTTGTGACCACGATAGCAACTTTATTTTTATTGAGATCAGCTTCAAACTTGCAGGTAACGTGGACAGGCATAAAATCTCAGTTAGGTTCGAATCGGAATATTGACCTCGGAGTTACATGACCTTGAGCGACAAAAAATTTGCCCATAGACTTTACATAGGGAAAATGTTGTGACTACGATAGCGACTTGAATTTTTTTCAGATCAGCTTCAAACTTGCAGGTAACGAGGACAGACATAAAATCTCGGTTAAGTTCGATTTTGGGCCGAATCGGATTATTTGCCTTGGAGTTACCTGCCCTTGAGCATAAAAAAATACGTTGTGACCACGATAGCAACTTTATTTTTATTCATATCAGCTTCGAACTTGCAGGTAACGAGGACAGGCATAAAATCTCGGTTAAGTTAAATTTTGGGCCGAATCGGAATATTGACCTCAGAGTTATGTGACCTTGAGCGACAAAAAATTTGCCCATAGACTTAATTAGGGAAAATGTTGCGACTACGATAGCGACTTGAATTTTTCTCAGATCAGCTTCAAACTTGCAGGTAACGAGGACAGACATAAAATCACGGTTAAGTTAGATTTTGGGCCGAATCGGATTATTTGCCTTGGAGTTACCTGCCCTTGAGCATGAAAAAATACGTTGTGACCACGATAGCAACTTTATTTTTATTCAGATCAGCTTCAAACTTGCAGGTAACGAGGACAGGCATAAAATCCCGGTTAAGTTCGATTTTGGGCCGAATCAGAATATTGACCTCGGAGTTACGTGACCTTGAGCGACAAAAAATTTGCCCATAGACTTAACATAGGGAAAATGTTGTGACTACGATAGCGACTTGAGAATTTTTTTCAGATCAGCTCTTGCAGGTAACGAGGACAGACATAAAATCTCGGTTAAGTTAGATTTTGGGCCGAATCGGATTATTTGCCTTGGAGTTACCTGCCCTTGAGCATAAAAAAATACGTTGTGACCACGATAGCAACTTTATTTTTATTCAGATCAGCTCCAAACTTGCAGGTAACGTGGACAGGCATAAAATCTCAGTTAAGTTCGAATCGGAATATTGACCTCGGAGTTTCATGACCTTGAGGGACAAAAAATTTGCCCATAGACTTTACATAGGGAAAATGTTGTGACTACGATAGCGACTTGAATTTTTTTCAGATCAGCTTCAAACTTGCAGGTAACGAGGACAGACATAAAATCTCGGTTAAGTTCGATTTTGGGCCGAATCGGATTATTTGCCTTGGAGTTACCTGCCCTTGAGCATAAAAAAATACGTTGTGACCACGATAGCAACTTTATTTTTATTCATATCAGCTTCAAACTTGCAGGTAATGAGGACAGGCATAAAATCTCGGTTAAGTTCAATTTTGGGCCGAATCGGAATATTGACCTCGGAGTTACGTGACCTTGAGCGACAAAAAATTTGCCCATAGACTTAATTAGGGAAAATGTTGCGACTACGATAGCGACTTGAATTTTTTTCAGAACAGCTGCAAACTTGCAGGTAACGAGGACAGACATAAAATCTCGGTTAAGTTCGATTTTGGGCCGAATCGGAATATTTGCCTTGGGAGTTACCTGCCCTTGAGCATAAAAAAATACGTTGTGACCACGATAGCAACTTTATTTTTATTCATATCAGCTTCAAACTTGAAGGAAACGAGGACAGGCATAAAATCTCGGTTAAGTTCGATTTTGGGCCGAATCGGAATATTGACCTCGGAGTTACATGACCTTGAGAGACAAAAAAAATTTGCCCATAGACTTAACGTAGGGAAAATGTTGTGACAGAAATAGCGACTTGAATTTGTAGCTCACCTGAGCCAAAGGCTCCAGTGAGCTGATAGTATACCAAGGCTCCGGAGTCCGTCTTCTGTCGTCCGTCCATCCGTCGTCCACACTTTCAATGAAGCATATCTCAGAAGGCAGTCGACCAATCTTGTTTAAATTTTATGTGTAGCACCATTGGGCAAGGGGAAAGGCTGCATTAGGTTTTGGAGCTAGTCTGGTTCATTTGTTCCTTCATTCTTCTTTCTCTCCATATAGAGATAATAGACCAATGTTAAATTTTTAATCAAAGATTTCTCAGGAACTATAAAAGCTAGAAGCATCAAATTTGGTATTCAATAGAATAATGATGACTTATTTTGTGTAAGAGACATTGGGCTTTCTCAGCTTATTTGTTCATCTGTTCTTTCATTCTTTTTCTCTCCATTTTGACCAATGTTAAATTTTCGTCAAAGATTTCTCAGGAACTATATATAGAAGCTAGAAGTCTCAAACTTGGAATGCAATGCAATAATGATGACTTATATCCTGTAAGGGTCAATGGGCTGGATTCTATTAGCAGATTTAGTAGTCAAGTCTGTGAATTGTTAAAACTTAAGTTCCTCAGGTGAGCGGTTTAGGCTCATTGAGCCTCTTGTTCTTATTTCTGCTCAAAACGCCCAGACTTTCGGATGAGTCTTTAAACCGAGGTCCTGTCTCCGTATGACCTTAGCTGTTGGTGGGACATAAAACTCGAAACACTCACTCACTCTTCTTGCTTAGTATGAAAAAAAAAATACAAATTTTTATCCCAAAATTACGATTTTAATTATTATGGAGTCATGACAGTAGAAAACATTTCATGATCTATTTCCATGAAAGAGGATTTCTGCATTTGAAAAGTGGGGGGTTGTACCTGCTACCTGATCATCACTTTAGATGTGCATCAAATGGGCCCCATCAAGCGATTTTTGGCACTTATCGCTTGATGCGAGCAGCGAAGGTTCAGGCGAGCCTGCGCATCCGCGCAGCCTCGCCAGAACCTTTGCTGCTTGCTCATACAAGCAGTGAATCAAGAGGAACCTTCAGACAGAAAGCCATATCCCTGGCCCCTCTGAATGGCTGGGCATACGCAGTTAAAATTTGTCATGATGGAATGCTGCAAGACACAAAAGCGCTTGGCGGGGCTCAAATTTAACCCTCACCATGCTGAACAGTACAGAGCCAGAGGCTTCTTAGAAGCCAGCTGAATACAATTTTTAGCTCACCTAGAGCCAAATGCTCAGGGTGAGCATTTGTGACAAATTGATGTCCATCGTCCTTCTTCTGTCTGTCATCAGTGTGACATCTCCTCCTAAATTGGTAAACAGATTTTGAAAGAATTTTTCAGGAATGTTCCTTGTGTGACTGTCTACCAAAATTGCCTAACCTAGGAATATTCCTTGGGTCATCGTCCTTCGTCTGTCATCCGTGTGACATCTCCTCCTAAACCTGTGAACAGATTTTGAAAGAATTTTTCAGGAATGTTCCTTGGGTGACTGTCTACCAAAATTGCCTAAATGGTTACAGTCTGCTTACCAAACTGGCCACCAGAGCTAAAAATAGAATTTTTTTTTTAAAAAACCTTAGAATGCCATCTCCTCCTATGCCACTGGCATTCCTAAGAATATTCCTTGGGTCATCGTCCTTTGTCTGTCATCAGTGTGACATCTTCTCCTAAACTGGTGAACAGATTTTGAAAGAATTTTTCAGGAATGTTCCTTGGGTGACTGTCTACCAAAATTGCCTAAACGGTTACAGTCCGCTTACCAAACTGGCCACGAGAGCTAAAAATGTTTTTTTTTTTTTTTTAAAAACCTTAGAACGCCATCTCCTCCTATGCCACTGGCATTCATAGGAATATTCCTTGGGTGACCCTCTATCAAAATTGCCCAATCGGTTCTACTCGGATGAACAAGATGACCACCAAAGCTAAAAATAGAAAGCATCTCGTCTGTCAGCAATATATTTAAAAGACATCTCCTAAACCAGTGAATGGATTTTGAAATAATTTTACTGGAATGTTCCTTGGGCGTCCATCTACCAAAATTGCCTTAATGGCACTGGTAAGCTGAACAAGATGGCTGCCAGAATTAAAAATAGAAAAACCTTAAAATGCCATCTCCTGGGCCAGTTTCAAAATAATTACTGTAAAACTCTTATATTTGGTGGTCATTTTAGTTTGGTACTATTGGCGGTTAAGGAAAAAACCATCAATAAAGATAAAAAATAACAAAGTGGCAGAAATTTATTTCCAAAATCGCAAGTATGATAAAGTGCGATACAACATTTCATTAAGTCTTTTTCTTTGTTCAACTTTTCAACTATTAAGCCATTTATCATGCTCAACAAAGCTGAATAAAAACAGGTACACTGATAGTTATTGTCAAAAATCGTATAATTGATATTAATATCATGACAGGCTGTGAACAAACTGAGTAATCAATAACAATAGAACTGATTTGTTTTCACACACACAAAGAATTCTATTAGGAAAAACAGTTGAAAATAACCCTGTATAACTTGAAAATCGCCATGTTAAACTCGCATGCACATAACAGGGTCGTGGATTTTTTTATATTTTGGGAATCGAAAATCCGCTAAAAGGTCCACTCATAAAAACCGCCAAAATTTGCTGCGCCAAATTTAAGTGTTTTACAGTACACAGGAATATTCCTCCTGTGACCCTCTTCTTAAATTGCCCAAACTTTTCCACTTGGATGAAAAAGGTGGACGCCAGAGCTAAAAATAGAAAAATATTTAAACAACTTCTTCTACTTAACCAGTGGATGGATTACATGAATGTTCCTTGGGTGACCCTCTACCAAAATTGCTCAAAATGTTCCTCTCGGATGAACAACATGGCTGCCAGGGCTGAAATTAGAAAAACCTTTAAACATCTTCTCATCTATCAACAATCTTCTCCTAAACCGGTGAATGTATTTTGAAATGAGTTTACAGGATTGTTCTTTGGGTGACCCTCTACCAAAATTGCCAAAATAATTCCACTCCACTGAACAAAGAAGCTTCCGTGGTGTAGTGGTTACACTACTCGCCTTGTAAACCAGGGGTCGCAGGATCGATCCCGGGCTTCTCCAGACTTTCGGATGAGTCTTTAAACCAAGGTCCCGTCTCCATATGACCTTAGCTGTTGGTGGGAGTACCCGTCTTCATATGACCTTAGCTGTTGGTGGGACATAAAACTCAAAACACTCACTCTCCACTGAACAAAATGGCCACCAGAGCTAAAAATAGAAAAACCTAAGACGACATCTCCAAGGCCTGTGACCCATTTTAAAAAATAATTTCACAAAAATATTCCTTCAGTGACCCTCTACCATGCTCAAAATGTTCCTCTTGGATGAAAAAGATGGCCACCAGAGCTAAAAATAGAAAAAACCCTTTAAATGACCTCCCTCCTTCACCAGCCAACAGGTTTTGAAATAATTGCACACAAATGTTCCTTGGGTGACCCCCTACCAAAGTTGCTCAAACTTTTTCGCTTGGTTGAATAAATTGGCCACCAGAGCTAAAATAGAAACAGTCCTAAACTGAGTATCCAGCTGTTTCAATTAACCCTTAAATTCCAGTATCTTCATCAAAAAGTGTAGACCCTGATCATGGGCCAGTTGTTCAAAGCATCGTTAGCTTAACGAGCTCATTAGTGGTGATATTGTTAACTCTTCTAGCAAGTGCAATATCAAAAATTTTGGTATTTTTGTTGAAAAAATGTGAGCAGCTTTTGCATCCGCAAAAGCTGCTCACATTTTTTCAGCAAAAATTTTAGCATATTTGCCATATATAACGATCAAAGTAATAACGATACGTTAACTATGTCGTTAGTTTTTAACAACTGGGCCCAGGTCAGCATATGCAGCATAATCAGGTCTGGGTCTGCACTGTTTGCCAGTGTCCCAGTAAATGAGCTCAGTCCAGATTTTACAGAAAACCAACCCTTTTTACTTAGCACTGGCATTATATGGGCCCCGCAAAGTGATTTTGGTACTTATCGCCTATGTGAGCAGCAAAGGTTCAGGTGAGCCTGTGCATCCGCGCAGTCTTGCCAGAACCTTTGCTGCTCGCTCATACAAGCAGTGAATCAAGAGGAACCTTCAGACCCTGGCTCCTTTGAATGGCCGGGCATGCGCAGTTAAAATTTGTCATGACGGAATGCTCGAAGACAAATTCGCTTGGCGGGGCTCATATGGACAATATCATAGCAATAAATAACAGCTACCTGGACATAATGCATTTCTAACATCTCCAAAATGGCCACCGGGTGCCTTTTTTTGATGAAAATCTGATATATTTCTTATTTATACTGCAAACATAGGTTGTGGGTGCTCGTTAGAACCGCCTCATTGAGGCGGTTCTAAAGACTACCCACAATCTATGTTTTTGAGCAAAAATAAGGAAAATAATGAATACGTCCTTAAACCTCAATTTTCTCTGTATAAAGTGGGGTTTAATGCGTTTTTCATTTCAAGGACTTGTTTACCTGCTGTTTTGTACACGCCACTGTCATCACATGGACAAGAATTTTGTAGCTATAAACAACTGCTATCTGGATATTCACATAAATACAATTTGCTTGGACAGTGACAGTCATGGGGACATTAGCAGCAAAATTTTGATCTGTTACAAATTATCAACCCAAACATTGTCATATGCATCATGAAAACACGCCTAAATGAATTTGACCCGCTTAAACCCCACTATTATATAGTAAAACTGGGGTTTGCAGGGGTATACATTATTTTTCTTATTTCTGCTTAAAACGTAGATTGTGGGTACTTGTTAGAACCGCTTCGTTGAGGTGGTTCTAACGAGTATCACACTATGTTTTTGAGCAGAAATAAGAAAAATATCAAAAGTTTTCTTCTGAAAATTGTCATTTTTAGGTGTTAAAATTTACAATGTATTTGTATAGGCATGTTTTCGTAATGCATCCGTCAGGAAATGTGACATTTGTACAGCAATGAAAGGTAACTCTATTGTATCCATGGTAATCTGATGGCAAATTTAAGTCAAGTTATTCAAATTTAGGATATTTACAATGACTGATAAGTGTGTCTGAATACATAAGGTCATTTACAGTAATTGAAGATGTTTCTTTGTATTGGAGTTTAATTAAAGGCCCAGTCAACACTATTTCAGGTCATATTTGAGCGTCAGTTTACCTCCACACTTTCCCTGGACAGGCTTATACTTAAGCTGTTAACCAGTACAGTGCACTAAAACTGACAATTGCCCCTGACAACTGCCCTTCTTGAATTATCGCAAGGAGAGAATGACCGTAGAAAAGATTTGATGATCCATCTCCATGAAAGAATGTTCCCCACCCCGGCAGGTATCGAACCCGCATCCTCCTGATCACCAGTCAGACATGCATCCGACTGAGCTACCGAGGCTGGCAATTGAAGTTGTTTCTTAATACTAAAGCCATTTACAGTAAGTGAGGCATATACCTCAAGACTAAGGGTCATTTACCATAATTTACGAGGGTATCTCAATACTTAGGTCAGTTACAGTGACTGACAAGCGTTTCTTGATACTTTAGGTCATTTACACTAACTGACCAGTGTATCTCAATATTGAGGTCATTTACAGTAATTGATGATTGATAAGGCTGACACGATTCATCATATAATCGATTGATAAATTCCACAAAAATGATTATCAGTACTGATGTGCTTGTAATCAATTATTTGACAAGTGCAATTTACTACCCAAAGTTGTGCCTAAAATAGCTGGATCAGTGGCAAACAGTGCAGACCCTGATGAGACGCCGCATTTTGCGGCGTCTCATCTGGGTCTACACTGTGGCAAACAGTGCAGACCCTGATGAGACGCCGCATTTTGCGGCGTCTCATCTGGGTCTACACTGTTTGCCCAGGCCTGCCTGTTCAACTATACATATGGTAAAGTGCAACATATGGTAATAGTCATGCTCAGACAGAAAGCCAGACAGGTAATATTATGACAAAAGCCTTAGCGATTACTAATCGATTATCGACCACAATGTCAGAACTGATAATCGATTATCTTTTCAGCTCCGATTAGTCAGCCCTAATGATTGATCACTTTTATCGAGCCGATGGTTAATCAGAGTTGGGAGAACCTGGAGAAAAACAACCTGTCCTTCCATTGCAGAATTTGATGTCCCACATGTGGCCCGAGCGAGGTGCATACTTTATGATTAAGAGCCAGTGCTCTTACCCATAGGCCACAATGACCCGTATATCACTGAATATATTGTTGCAAATGTTTCACACTATCCTGTCAGAAAAATTTTGAGGGGCTTCTTATGCTAGTCATCATGAAAACAAGCCTATATTATTCTGACCCCCTTGAACCCCACTTTTATGTAGTAAAATGGGGTTTACAGGGGTAAACATTTTTTCTTATTTCTGCTAACAAGCCTATATCATTCTGACCCCCTTGAACCCCCCTTTTATATAGTAAAATGGGGTTTACAGGGGAGCAGAAATAAGAAAATTATCACAATTTTTCATCTTAAAATTTTCATTTTTTCGGCGATAGAGGTTACAATGTATTTGTATAGGCGTGTTTTCGTAATGACATTAGAAATAGATATGATTCAGCTGAAATAAAGTAACAGATATGTGATGTGTCAAGGTCATCAAAATGTAACCATGGCCACTTGTTAGCCCTTATCTTGCTGAATATTCATTTAAGCCGCACCCATTTCTGTCTATCAACCAATCAAATTACTTGATGTAATTTATTGCTACAAATTCATAAACTGAATGCCAAACAGTGTAGATCCTGATCAGATGGCTTCTTCAGAAGCCATCTGATCTGGATCTAAACTGTTTGCAAAGATAGGGGTTGTCGTGAACAGCAAGATAAGGGTTAGCATTGGCCACTTGTTAGCAGGGCTTACAGTTTAGATTAGCTCATTCTTCCAGGTCTAACTGGCACACACAATCTAATTTTGGACTAAAAAAAAAGAGACAATATCACAAATTCTATTTACATTTATTTTGAAAACAAAATTCCTCTTATAGAAACATGAAGCTTTTATCTCTCACAGGTGTGTTTCATAAAGATTAAGATAACTTTATCTTTCACAGGTGGTACCCAAGGATTTAAGATAATTTTATCACTCACAAGTGTGTTTCTCAAAGAGTTGAGATACATGTTCATACATACCTGTGTCACAAAGTTTTACAGAAAACAAATTAAGTCATTTAATTTTAAAGCTAAGAAAATAAATATATATACCTAATCTAAAAAAAAAAAAAAGAAAATAAGCACAAAATCCAGGATGGTGAAACCTACAGTTAGCTACCTTTCAAGTATGCTGGGCTTTCTTGTTTCATTCAATGGGCATAAATATTGAAGCTTTTAAGATCTTGAATGCATGTTAGTAACTCCTTGAGATACACCTTAATTTTTTCCACTCTCTACAAACCTTATTATTCTCCTTTTTTAAAGAGGCCTCTTTGGCATAGTGGTTTGAGCGTGAACTCTTAAAATATCTGGGGCCAGTTGTTCAAAACTTACGAAGTTGTTATACTAAATGATCAAGAAACCACTGAAATGCTGGAGCAAAAGAAAACCAACAGTTTGACTTTGATAGGCCCAACCAGAGAACCCTATTTTATATGAACTAAAACTAGGGTTTGCAGGAGTAAACTTTATTTTTCTTATTTCTGCTATAAAATATATATTTTGAGCAGAAATAAGAAAAATATCACAATTTTTTCATCTTAAAATTTTAGTTGTTTTTTTTGGCAGTAAAGTTTACAATGTATTTTTATAGGCATGTTTTCGTAATGAACTGATAACAGTGAGGGCATTCACACTTGACCAGAAGTGATTCAATATGCCGGTGGGTCTGGGATCACATATGTCCACATGGTGAGTTTTAACCCTTGTCCTGCTGAGCCCAGATATGCCTTATCTTTGAAACAATGTAGATCCAGATCAGATGGCTTCTGAAGAAGCCATCTGATCAGGATCTTCATTGTTTGCCATTTAGTTTATGAATTTGTTGCAATAATTTGCATCAAGTAATCTGATTGGCTGATAATCAGAAGTGGGTGTGACATATTTAAATATTCAGCAGGACAAGGGTTAAGTGAAATGTGTTGTCACTTTAGGTAATACCACCTGTGTTTCACCATACTGTATTTTGTGCATTAAACTGGCTGCCAGTGAGGGCTATTCTGACACAAGTCAGAGACTATATATTAATAGGGCCAAAAATGTGTGTTCCCAATTTCTTGTCATAAACAAAATTCTACATTCTGACAAAAAATGGAAGTTTTCATCATTCAGTTTGTGGAGTTTACAAAATTTTAGACTGGTTCTTTTCTATATTACTACACATCTGAGATAATTTCTGAAAAAAAAAAAAAAAAAAAAATAAAAAAAACTAAGGACAGTCTGGATATTAGCGTTCCACTTCAGAGGGCTTATCAAGAAAATCAGACCTCTGTGTGTTTCTTTCTTTATGGGCAAACATTAGCTGAATAATGTCCAGGTGTACTACCATAATAAACCTTTAGAAGTATTGGGACAGATAGGTATTTGCAAGCAGTGAAGACCCAGTTCAGACGCCGCACAATGCGGCATCTGATCAGGGTCTACACTGTTTGCCATAGACACATGAAGTGGAAGCAGAATGTACTATTTCAAATTTTAGGAGCAGTATACGGTAGTTTTTACCTAAGGTGTCCCAATATTTAAGGTTATAACGGTATGTGTGATTCTAATAGCTCCATATGAGTAAGGAGGACAACAGAGGGACAACTTCCTTTTTGGGTCGATTCTTTATCGATCAACCCAAAGTTATAAAGTGCAGTGGCTTTTCAATGCTGAAGTCCACGTCCACGTGACTATGACTGATGGTAGAAATCTAGGTAATGGCAAGTTATAGAAAATAGCCACACTATTCTTACCACAGTGAGAACAGTTTGTTGTGTGAGATGGTTATATATAGAATCTGGTGTTGGGTTTGCAAACAGTGTAGATCCATATCAGATGCCACAGAATGCTTACAGTACAGGAATTTAAGTGTTAAACAAAACAGTCCAAGTTCTCGTTGAGGACAATTTTTCCAGCCTGCACTGAAAGACAATCGACCCACCAATGCTGTGAGAGCTTGATCTTGTTCTTAGAAGAGTACTTGTTAGAATCGCTTCATTGCTGTCATTCTAGCAAGTTTCCAAAAATTATCCTTGGTATCCATATTTCCCCTTATCTGTAGCTGAATAATTATCATTATACAGTAGAACTTCGTTGGCTCGAACACCGATGCTTCGTTTACCATGGATGTGTCGAACCCATTCTTGAGCCCCTAGCGAAATCCTCTACATAAGAAATAGTGGGGGATAATTAAGGAGATTTTAGTCTTTTATTTTGCAAATGTATGCTGTGTGTACTCATTAGAATCGCCTCGATGAGGCGATTCTAATGAGTAGACACAGCATACATTTTCATTATAGAACACCGAAAAGATGTCTAAAAGTATCTCTTTATGCCTCCCCACAGTAGCCTCAGTGGCTCGAACTACCCGTCTCGAACAGATTTTCGAGGTCCCTAAGGTGTTCGAGCCATTGAAGTTTGACTGTAGGAATGAATTTCATGTTTGTGGATTTTATCAGTCTGTAAACACCGGGGAGTCACTCATAAACTGGATGAAGCCCTGCATGAAGCCTTCATGCTAAGTTTGTGAGTGATTTGACAGAGTTTACACATCGATAAAAGCCACAAAAATGATAATTCATTCCTTATAATTCAAACTTTGTCATCAAAATGTTAAAACTGCCACCAGAATTGTAAATTTTAAGAATTCTTTCGAAAGCGTAAGAATGAGATTACCAAAACGTCAAGTTTTTAAATTCAGTTTATTTGTCTTCAAACATTTACGTTATCAACAGTTCCCCATCTTTTAAGTAAACGTTGTTGGCGTCACTTCATATAAAACTAGAGCTATCACTAAAGGTGATGAATACCCCCACAAAAACTGCCTTGATAGTACAACAGCGCCATTTTGCAATTTTTTCACTTGAAGGGGCCATAACTATGTCGAAAATTGACGAATTGTAGTGGAAATCGAACTTGACCTGTATTTTATGATGTTACATCAGTGTACCAAAAATTATAAAAATCGGTGAAGCGCTTTTTGAGTTATCGTCTGGAAACCAAGTCAACAGACCGACCGATGGACAGACCGACCGACCGACCGACAAGCTCACTCCTATATACCCCCCCAAATTTCATTTGTGGGGGTATAATGATGTAACGCATGGGTTCTAGATCTGCTCTTTGACATCCCGTAATATTACTGCCTGTCTTACTGAGATTCCTGCTCATCATCACGAAAACACGCCTATATAATTTTGACCCCCTTGAACCCCACTTTTATATAGTAAAACTGGGGTTTACACGGGTAAACCTTATTTTGCTTATTTCTGCTCTAAAATATAGATTGTGGGTACTCGTTAGAACCGCCTCGATGAGGCGGTTCTAACGAGTGCCCACAATCTATATTTTGAGCAGGAATAAGAAAAATATCACAATTTTTCATCTTAAATTTTTCACTTGTTTGGCGATAAAGGTGGCAATGTATTTGTATAGGCTTGTTTGCGTAATATGGAATTTATCGAAGTTTAAAACTTTTACTTCAACCAATCAAATTGCTCGAAATGTATATGATAGAGAACTGGAATTATAACTGGATATATGGTGAAATTCTGCTAGTAAGACCACCTAAAATTAAGACTAATTCTGCTTTTAAAAGCTTATTTGGTAGGCTGCAGTTATTCTTTCTTTGTGCCAGAGACCACCTTTGGGACTGTTCATAAATGGTCTTAACCCTTTTCTTGCTGAATATTCATTTAAGCCACACCCATTTCGGTCTATCAACCAATCAAATTACTTGGTGTAATTTATTGCTACAAATTCATAAACTGAATGCCAAACAGTGTAGATCCTGATCAGATGGCTTCTTCAGAAGCCATCTGATCTGGATCTACACCGTTTGCAAAGATAGGGGTTGTCGTGAACAGCAAGATAAGGGTCAAAGACCTCTTTTGGACAGTACCAAAGGTGGTCTTAATAAAGAGTTATTCTTTCTTTGTGTCAGAGACCCAAAGGTGGTCTTAATAAAGAGTTATTCTTTCTTTGTGTCAGAGACCCAAAGGTGGTCTTAATAAAGAATTTTACTGTATGTGCAAATCAAGAGTTTGTGTGACATAAAATTGGGAAACACCCACTTTTAATGGCCCTAAGCCACATTCACTTCATCCACCAATATTTCAGCACCTATTACACACATAAAATGCTGTTAAATCAGCCTTGTCACCATCACCTTCACGAGTTTGTGTATGGAACACCCAGGAAACCCACTTGATGTAGAGAAAAGTGGAGTTTTCTAGGTACATGTATACATTATTTTGCTTATTTCTGATCCAAGACACAGATTGTGGGTACTCATAAGAACTGCCTCAATGAGGCGGTGTTAACAAGCACCAACAATCTATGTTTGAAGTATAAAGATGAAAACTATATTAAATTTTCATTTGAAAACTGCCATTTCAACAACCTTGAATACATCATGTAAATATTGCACGGCTATTTTGTTGTAATGATTTGTAGGTGACAAACAGCCTTCTACTTAAAAACTGTTTTCTGTTTTATTAAGTTCTAAGAAACTTACCATAATAAAACTAAGTATTGGGACAGACAGGCCTAAATAAACAGTGCAGACCCAGATCATACTGCTCATTTGGGAGCAGTATGATCAGGGTCTACACTGTTTGCCACTCCGTCTCCATTTTTGGACTCCATGCTCGATCGTGAAACAAACTTAATAAAATTTTTTGAGAATTACAAGTCCTTTTTAGGATTTGTATGGTAAAAGACCCACCTTCAGGGGTTGCAACTCGAATGTTTTGTTTATTTTATATAGTATTTACGCTAAGTATTTGGACACCTCAACTCCTTACCATACTTGTTCTAAAATCTGAACAAGTAGGATACACACTACCGGGGATGCGGCCATGTTTGGTCTACTTGTGTACGCCGTGTGGCTTACGCTGTGCGGCTTACGCTAAATACTGGACCAAAATATGGCAAAATACCAAGGTGGGGGCTATTTATTAAAGAGTTCTTCTCTTCCAGAAATAAATTTTATAGCATTCATTCTAAATAGAATATGCTTTATCCAAACTGCTTTGTACTAGTTAACTGAGGTAATCAGCAAATCTGACCAATTAACAAATTATTAACTCAGCAGGGCCCATTGGAGTTTAACTGTTGGTCTTCTTTTGCTCCAGCATTTCAGTGGTTTCTTGCTGTGGAGTCCTCACCTTTGTTTCATCTCTGGTCGTTTGGTTTTTGTGTTCACGGAGATGTTGCACTGATGAGTTAGGAGGCCTTCATGCGGACTGAACAAATTATTTGTCAAAATCGCGACAGAAATAAGGGCGAGGACTGTGGCCACGTAAAAACGATTTGCGCCCCCAGTGGAATTCGTTTCACTGACCGTTCCAAGGCAGTTCTTCTGTCGCAGTTTATTTTTGTTATGGTTTGTCTTTGAGTGTTTGTATGACTTATATTGTTTTGGATAGCCAATTGGCCATTTTGTGGGAAAGAAACTGTCCTTTTGGCTTTCCACTATTGATGTTTCCATTAGGGTCTAGTTGGTCCATGTTTGTGTTTCTTTCCCTTTGGTGTCTCTGATGGAAGCTGTGGGTTAACTGTATCGATTCCTGATCATTGCCTTCACTTCTATTTAGACGATTGATAGATAAACAAAACAGATTTTGTCTGTGATGTCTAACTTGTTTTGTGTCCATTTTTACCATGCAGCCGAAACCTGAAGATAAATCTGGCCCCCTAAATTTCCAAATGGCCCCCTTTTCCAAGGCCTGTGGGCCAAAAGGGCCCCCAAACCCAAAATCCTTGATTGAACACCACACTTACTAAAGTAGTTAACAATTTGACCACAAATTAACTTGTTATGTCAAGGAGGCTTTGACCAACTGGACCCTAGCTAGTTATATTCATTTATGGTATTATAAATTTTACAAAATTCTTTGTTCATGCAGAGGAACAGATAAGCTTTTATTTCGAATTGGGTTATACCCACTATACTAAACTTTAATGGGGTATTTGAAGAAATGATTGGGTATCTCAGGTTTTGTTACCCACTGAATTTGAATTGACTGTTACCCACTGAATTTGAAATGACTGGGTTTTGTACTTTTGCACTTATCATGAAAGCTTACTTTCAGCTTGTTTTGTACTTAAATAGTTCTGTTCGTTCGTTGTGTTTGTAATAAGCAAGAATTGCTAAGGCCGGCATTATGACTGACAACACTGGGCAGGTTATAAAATAGATCAGAACGTTTTGAATATATAAGAATTATATGCAAGTATGGCAGTATCTATTGGGTAGCTTTGATTTTTATTTGGGTTTTGTTACCCTTCAAGTTATTTTATAATTGGGTATTCTTTAAATTTTATTGGGTATTTACGCAAATACCCTGCTTATCTGTTCCTCTGTTCATGAGATGAACATCTGCATTGTCTGATCTTGGTCTATATTGTTTGTCAACATCATTGGGATACAAGCACCTATGCATTCTTTCTTATCTCCAACACTGATATTTTTTTATAATAAAATGTTATATTTTTCTTAATTCTGCTCCAAACATAGATTGTGGGTGCTCATTAGAGCCACCTCATTGAGGCCATTCTACAGAGTACCCACGTTCTATGTTTTGGAACAGAAGCAAGACAAATGTATACCCTTGTATACCGAATGGCCAGTAGTATCTATAGAAAGTGGGGTATACAGGGGTGAATATTACACAGACTTGTTAATTAACCGTTTCTGTACCAAATGGAATCTTCCTCCTTATATAGCAGTTCATTTAAAAATTTAGGAATGTCAGGTTGTGTTTTCATCAAAATTTATTTGGAAAATGATTGAACTTTGTGCAAACAGTGGAGGCCCTGATCAGACACCGCACTCTGCAGTGTCTGATCTGGGCCTCCACTGTTTGCCAGGGTACCTGTTTTGGGTACCTGTTTTGGGGTTTCTGGTACTAAAGGTTAATGTGATGCCGTTTTAGGAATGCTAGGCTGATACAGGCTGAATTGAGAATAAGTTGAAAAGCTAAACAGAAAGACGTTCAAAAGGATTTCATGAATCTACGGTACTATACTCAATAATACATTCTTAACAATATAAAACTACAGACGCTGTAAATTTCCTTAATCCTTATCTTGCTGAATATTCATTTAAGCCACACCCATTTCTGTCTATCAACCAATCAAATTACTTGATGTAATTTATTGCAACAAATTCATAAACTGAATGCCAAACAGTGTAGATCCTGTTCAGATGGCTTCTTCAGAAGCCATCTGATCTGGATCTACACTGTTTCCAAAGATAGGGGTTGTCGTAACAGCAAGATAAGGATTAACTATAAGATCTCCGAAACTTCACTCTGTCACTATATCTTTAAAACTTCTTTGAAGAAACAACTTATAACTGTCTTTGGAAATGACACAAATTTAACTAATCAAACACACTGTCATGTGGTAGGTAAAGTCTTTATGAATCACAGAATGGTATAACTATTCCAACAAATTCTTCTCACAGAATATAATAAGAGACATAATCCATTGTGACTAGAAATATGTGATATAAATCCAATCCAAAACAAAATGAAAAACAACATCTCCACCTTATTTGGTCAAACTCAAGTTCAATACTTCACTCTTGCCTGACAGTACCGTTTCCCTTTTCACGGGACACAACTCTCAAACGATACAATTTGCTCCCTTTGGGAGCAACTTCTTTCCTTTGAGAGTCATGCCTCCTGCAAACAGAATATATACCATGGGAAAAATTCATTACCATAGAGTGGCGTCCCATTGAAATCAGAGCTATTTTCACTTGTGAATCCTTCCCCGTAATCCAACTTTAATATGTATATGGTTGTCCATAGCTACCCTTGTTAAACTTGGTTTAATATCCACACAATAGAGTAAAACCTCTACTAATGGTCACCTCTGTTCAGCAGCCACAATAATTCCTCCCAAAGTATTTGCCTATTTGTTTAATCTCTGCTCAGCAGCCACTTCTGTTCTGCATCCAGCAGCCACAATACTAAATCTAAATCCACTGTTAACCCTTTTTGTACCAAATGGAATCTTCCTCCTTATATTTGGCAGGAGTCCATTTAGAAATTTAGGGGTGACAGGTTATGTTATCTTTAAAATTTATTTGGAAAATAGCTGAACTTTTTGCAAATAGCGTAGGCCCTGATCAGATGCCGCATTTTGCGGCACCTGATCTGGCCCTGTACTGTTTGTCAGGATACCCATTTGGAAGGGAGCCGGCCTGGGTAGCTCACTGACAGTCGGATGCGCGTCTGACTGGTGATCAGGAGGACGCGGGTTGTATAGCTGCCGGGATCGGCAACATTCTTTTGTGGAGGCTGATAATGAAATCTTTTATACGGTCATTCTCTCCCTTCCGCTGATTCAAGAAGGGCAGTTGTCAGTTTCTGGCGAAAGAATGTGCACTGTACTGGTTAAATGCTTACGTATAAGCCTGCCCAGGAAAGTGTGGATATGTAAACTGACTGGCTCAAAAATTACCTTGAATAGTGTTGACTTGGCCGTTAAACTCTAATACAAACAAAAAAAACCCATTTGGGAGGTTCCGGAACAAAATGGGTTAAACAGTCAGAATTAAATGCATGTAAATACATGTACCATCCTACAAAGCACATTTTAGATATGATAAACCCTTCTCGTGCTGAATATTCAGTTTAGCCACACCCATTTCTGTCTTTGAACCAATCAGATTACTTGATGTAATTTATTCCTACAAATTCATAAACTGAATGTCAAACAGTGTAGATCCTGTTCTTCAGAAGCCATCTGATCTGGATCTACACTGTTTGCAAAGATAGGGGTTCTCGTGAACAGCAAGATAAGGGTTAAAATGATATTTGGGTACTCCTTTGATGTCATCACTACACTACAGCAAACTGTCATTTCTGTCCATCATTTCCTTATAGCTACACCTTGCGCTTGAAACTGAGCTATTTTTTTGTACATTTCTTTCATAATATTAATATTCGGGACCATCCAATTTTGAGGTTTACATCCATACGGCTGTACACAAAAACACATCCTCCAGTATTGTGCTGAATAACCAGCTTTTATATATATGAGATCCATATTCTTCTTATATGTTTCAACGCCTTCAAATATAATGCCTTGGCACTCATTCATGATTTTTAATTGTACATTATGTGGTATACAGGAATAATTATCAAACAGTAATATCATGAAGGTCCTGTCGAGACCACTGAGAGCCGTGATAACTTTGGCTCTATTTCTAAGGAAGCTTTGTAAGTCTGTTCATCGTCTAGAAGGTGACTTGGGTCCAGAAGATAGTTTGTTACCTGAAGAAAAACAAACATACAATATAATTTTGATGGCTCGAACAACTTTGGGACCATGAAAATTTTTTCGAGACAGGGGTAGTCCGAGCCACTGAGAGTCATTCATAGCACCATGCCAGAGGCATAATACTTAAGTAAAAGAAGATATGTGCATACTCATTAGAATCACTTCATCGAGCACACATCGTGATTCTAATGGGCACAAACAACATACCTTCTAGTAATGAATTACCTTCCTAAATTATATCTAACTATGTCCTATCAGGACTTATGGAAAGAATTTCCTAGGGACTCAAAAATGCGTTAGAATCAGCCACGAGCCATCTGTATTCGTCACAGCGAAGTTCCACTGTATACAAATAAACTCCTATTGGCGGCCCCTGCCCATCGGGGCTTGAAGAAATCGATTGGGCTGCATGATGCTTCCACACAGCTGAAACCAACCGCCCACAAGTACTGGTAAACTGCTTAGAGGTTCTAAACTGGCCAGGAAAAGTGGTTTGAGTCGGACCGCGCATTCAAGTAAACCCTATTGGTTTCATTGGACGGCAGGGCATGAGATGTCATTTCATCTCAATGTCGGGTAAAAGTCACACAAAATTGGAAGCAACATCTCCAAAATGACCTACACATTGTTGACGGGGACGTTAAACTTCAAATCAAACAAACAAAACAAAACTCCTATTGGGACAGCAGAACCATTTTCCAAGCCTACAGCCTATGCACTTTGTCACACCCCATATTGGGTCTGATTTATGGTTTTTCAGACAATACGCACAAAATGTCTGCTGATTTTTAGAAAATGAAATGGACAAATCTGGAAGTAGTTGTATTGTGGACGAGACTGCTTATCTACGGGCAATATGAACTTGACTACGGGCAATGTGGAAAAATACTGACCGGTAACTTCTGTACAAAGTAAACAGGACATTTTCTGGGTATATGGGCCCCGTCAAGCGATTTTGGTACTTATTGCCTATGGGAGCAGCGAAGGTTCAGGCGAGCCTGCACATCCGCGCAGTCTCGCCAGAACCTTCGCTGCTTGCTCATACAAGTAGTGAATCAAGAGGAACCTTCAGACAGAAAGCCATATCCCTGGCCCCTCTGAAAGGCTGGGCATGCGCAGTTAAAATTTGTCATGACAGAATGCTCGAAGACACAAATTCGCTTGGCGGGGCTCATATAATAATACCCCATTCATTAATATGCTTATAGTGGCAAATTCTATTTAACAGCAAAATGTTAGGGAACAAACACTGTCATCATTACGCAAACATGCCTATAGAAATACATTGCCACCTTTATCGCCGAAAATATGAAAATTTTACGATGAAAAATTGTGATATTTTTCTTATTTCTGCTCAAAATATAAATTGTGGGCACTCTATATTTTAGACCAGAAATAAGAAAAATAAGGCATACCCCCGGAAACCCCAGTTTTACTATTTAAAAGTGGGGTTCAAGGGGGTCAAAATTATATAGGCATGTGTTCGTGATGATTATAAGAACGGTCCTCTGTTTACTGTAGAACTTACCCGTGGATGATGTTCTATTCTGTAGGAAGTCTGCTGAAACAAGCGGATCTCTCGAATCACATGAGCAATCTGAAAATAAATAGGTGGTTATACCATCAACTTTTATTACCAGCTTATAAAAGATACAGAAAAACTTGTCATGGTAGCCACCTCTATCAAGCAAGCAACCTGTATTCAGCAAGTCTGCATTCAATTCCTGCATTAACCTTAAAGTTTATTAAGATGCCAAGAAAAATTGCATCTGAAAATGTTGTCTGTTTACTTTCTTTTCTTTCTCTCTCTTTCTATATATACTGCAACACCTCCTAATAATGATTATATACAGGTGAATATAACATACACTCCAGGTTTTGCAGGATGAATAACTACACTGTAATCATGTAACCAGTGCTTCAGCTGAAGTGCACAACCCGCCGGATGCTTTTAGCTTTATGAGTGTTACCATATATGGGTATGGTGGCCATTTTGGTCATGTGACCTGGACCTAAAACGGTTCCCCCAATAAATGCGCCTTATCGTAAGGAGCAAAAAGATATCTTATACTTTAGTACTTTATTTTGAATCGTTTGCAGGATAAAATGCATTCTCACTTTTCCAATACAAAAGCATATGTGTCAAAGTTTGACCTAGGCACAAAGAAGGTCAAGGTCAACCCAGGGTCACCATTTTAGCAATTTATGATGGGCCTACGTCCCAGATGCTATTTATCAAGTTTCATGGAAATCTGCCCAGTGGTTCTGGAGAAGGCTATTTTTGAAGGGTTTTTACCATATATGGCTTGGCGGCCATTTTGGTCATGTGACCTGGACCCCATGAGCAAATTTTGGTTTCCTCCATCCCATAGAGGCTCAATATGAAATTTGACTCAAATCGGCCCAACGGTTTCCGAGGAGGAGCAGTTCGAAAATTTTCACATTTTTCGCCTCGGCGAGGCTATACTACTAAATGGAATGTAATATTTCGCAAGTTCATTGGTTAGATCTCATTGATATCTATCAGTATGCCAAAAATTGTTTAAATATTCCAAGCGGTTAAGTCACTATCACCAATTTTCACAAACGGGGTACGGACGGACAAACAGACAGACCATTTATGGCTTTGCGGCCATTTTGGTCATGTGACCTGGACCCCATGAGCAAATTTTGGTTTCCCCCATCCCAAAGAGGCTCCATATAAAATTTGACTTCAATCGGCCCAACGGTTTCTGAGGAGAAGCAGTTCGAAAATTTTCACATTTTTCACCTCGGCGAGGCTATACTAAATGAAATGTAATATTTCGCAAGTACATTGGTTAGATCTCATTGATATCTATCAGTATGCCAAAAATTGTTTAAATATTCCAAGCGGTTAAGTCACTAGCACCAATTTTCACAAACGGGTTACGGACGGACAGACAGACAGACAGACCATATATGGCTTGGCGGCCATTTCGGTCATGTGACCTTGACCCCACGGGCAAATTTTGATTTCCCCCATCCCATAGAGGCTCCATATGAAATTTGACTTCAGCCGGCCAAACGGTTTCCGAGGAGAAGCAGTTCGAAAATTTTCACATTTTTCGCCTCGGCGAGGCTATACTAAATGGAATGTTTTATTTCGCAAGTTCATTGGTTAGATCTCATTGATATCTATCAGTATGCCAAAAATTGTTTAAATATTCCAAGCGGTTAAGTCACATTCACCAATTTTCACAAACGGGTTACGGACAGACAGACAGAATGACAGACTGACAGAATGACACGGTGATTTTAGGGCACTCTTAGAAATCAACCGACTTCAGTCGGTCGCTTTTTCTGCGGGTCGTGCAATTATGGCTGGGATCTTTTACTTGCACAGGGGATGGTTCTCCCTGCATGGGGCCACCAGTTATGTTTGTTTGATTAATACTAATAAACGTGGTGACCTTGAAAATTAGGTCAAGGTCACCAACATCTAATCAGTTCTTAAGATCAGCCCATTGATGTAATGTACCTAGTTTGAACCAAATCCATCCACTGGTTCAGGAGATAGAGTGCAGACAAGGCAATTTTTAAAAGTCTAACTCCCGTGGTGACCTTGAAAATTAGGTCAAGGTCACCAACATCTAATCAGTTCTTAAGACCAGCCCACTGATATAATGTACCAAGTTTGATCAAAATTCATCGACTGGTTCAGGAGAAAGAGTGCAGACAAGCCAATTTTTAAAAGTCTAACTCCCGTTGTGACCTTGAAAATTAGGTCAAGGTCACCAAAAGCTAATCAGTTCTTAAGACCATCCCACTGATATAATGTATCAAGTATGAACCAAATCCTTCCATTGGTTCAGGAGTTAGAGTGCAGACAAGCTTTTTTGGTCTAAAATTTGAGTGGTTTCAGCCCTGTGACCTTGAAAATTAGGTCAAGGTCACCAAAATCTAATCAGTTCTTAAGATCAGCCCACTGATACAATGTACCTAGTTTGAACCAAATCCATCCACTGGTTCAGGAGATAGAGTGCAGACAAGGCAATTTTCAACAGTCTAAGTCCCGTGGTGACCTTGAAAATTAGGTCAAGGTCACCAACATCTAATCAGTTCTTAAGACCAGCCCACTGATATAATGTACCAAGTTTGATCAAAATTCATCGACTGGTTCAGGAGAAAGAGTGCAGACAAGCCAATTTTTAAAAGTCTAACTCCCGTTGTGACCTTGAAAATTAGGTCAAGGTCACCAAAAGCTAATCAGTTCTTACGACCATCCCACTGATATAATGTATCAAGTATGAAAAAACCCTCCATTGGTTCAGGAGTTAGAGTGCAGACAAGCTTTTTGGTCTAAAATTTGACAATGGTTTCAGCCCTGTGACCTTGAAAATTAGGTCAAGGTCACCAAAATCTAATCAGTACTTTTCCCCCTCCCAATGGTGTATCTGTGTAAGTTTAATCAAAATCCATCCATCCATTCAGGAGATAGGGTGCAGACAAGAGGCAACTCCGACGCCGATGCTGACGCCGACAGGATCCGCACCAAAACCAATATGTCCCCCTCCCTTTCGGGTGGGGGGACATAAAAATGTTTTCAGCTTTCAGCCTATCCAAGTGCCATTTTTCATTGTTCAATGGGCAAAAACTCCAAAAGTAGGCAATCCAGAGTTATGGTTCATGTGCTCTGCACATCATCTTATAGTGCTTAAGATTTGTGTGAAGTTTCATGAAAATACCTCAAGCGGTTTTTGAGTGATGGAGCGGACAAGGTTAAAATTGCCATTTTTCAATGTTCAAAGGGCAATAACTCCAAAAGTAGGCAATCCAGAGTTATGGTTCATGTGCTTTACATTTGTGTGAAGTTTCATGAAAATACCTCAAACATTTTTTGAGTTATCATGAATAACAGAATTACGGTTGCCATTTTTCAATGTTCAAAGGGCAATAACTCCAAAAGTAGGCAATACAGAGTTATGGTTTATGTGCTCTGCACATTGTCTCATAGTGCTTTACATTTGTGTGAAGTTTCATGAAAATACCGCAAACTGTTTTTGAGTTATCATGAATAATGGAATTACGGTTGCCAATTTTCAATGTTCAAAGGGCAATAACTCCAAAAGTTGGTAATCCAGTGTTATGGTTCATGTGCTCTGCACATTGACTCATAGTGCTTTACATTTGAGTGAAGTTTCATGAAAATACCTCAAACGGTTTTTGATGACAAGGTTAAAATTGCCATTTTTCAATGTTCAAATGGCAATAACTCCATAAGTAGGCAATCCAGAGTTTTGGTTCATGCACTCTGCACATCATCTCATAGTGCTTTACATTTGTGTGAAGTTTCATGAAAATACCTCAAACGGTTTTTGAGTTATGATGAATAACGGAAGTATGGAATTACAGAATTACTGAATCACAGAAGGACAAGTCAAATCCAATACAGCCCCCACATTTTCAAAGCAGGGCTATAATAAGTTCAGTCAGAATACAACCTTCCGTGAATGCATGAACAAGCTTTGTAATAATGACCATCCATAATAGCATACTGCAAAGACTGGAAAGAATGCGCAGACATGATCTGACTCTTCACTGGAAACTCACACTTGAAGCCCCTTTTTCCTTTGCCCTAGCCCAAATGATCATGGTGGGTTTGTGAAGACTGGAGTACCCAAAGAAAACCATTTAACTTGTCATTGCAGAATTTGGCATCTTATATGTCAGCCATGCAAGGCTTGAATCCGCAGTGGTGACAGACCAAATGTTTAACATTTAACCTGCTGAATAAATTAATTTTGCCACACCCATTTCCTACTTTCAACAAATCAAAATACTTTATATTATGTATTACTTCAATTCACAAACAGCATGACAAACAGTGTTGATCCAGAAGCCATCGGATCTGGATCTACACTGTTTGCAAAGGTAGGGGTTGTCGTGTTCAGAGCACTAGGCCACAGAGAACAGAACAAAATGGATTAAACTGACGTACCATTCTCATTTTGGAAAAATTGACAAGCCCATCTTCTGTGAGGTCTGGTGTTCCTTCTTCAATGAAAGACAAGTCTGTAAGGTACATGCCCAGGTATGGTATACAAGGTGGGTCACACCTGCAAGTAAACTCCAAAATGTAAATACAATCACAGCCCTTTTATAGAACATATTTAACGACACTACAGTTGGTGTTATTAACAGGCCTCATACTGACCACGCTTTTCCATGCCTGAAAGGCCCGATATTGCAGCTTCAACCCTTATCCTGCTAAACATGACACAACTATATTACCTTTACAAACAGTGTAAATCCTGATCAGATGGCTTCTGAAGAAGCCATCTGATCAGGATCTACACTGTTTGTAATGGAGTTTGTGAAAATATAAAGTAATTTGGCTGACTTATAGTCAGAAATAAGGGTTAAATAGTTTTTTAAACAGACTATATACGCAAAAATCGGAACCTTGAAGCCTGAAATCAAGAAAAAAATCAAGCTCTAAAAGCCTGAAATCCTGCGCATGCCTGAAAAATATGAGGCCTGTGTTAAGGGAATGTGTGGTAGCCGTTAAAAGTCTCCCTGCTCTTCATCATAATCTAGTTTATATTTTCTTGCTTTTTGGGATCATTGATTCCATTGTGGAATTCTAACCATATTTGAGGGTCACTGACGAGGCCTAATTGGCCGAAACTAACTAGTCTGGCTCAGAAAAATTTGTACTCTCCATACTTTTTAGGTCTGTGGTGCAAATTTTCCTTCCAAAGTAAACACTTTTATAGAACATATTTAATGGCTTGAACACCTTTGGGACCCAGAATATAAGAATCTTACATGGGTGTGAGGGGTGAATGGAAAAATCCATCCCAAGGGTCATTGTATGGCATCACTCGGCAAGCCTCGTGATGCCGGCCAGTGATCCCGTCCCGGTCCCAAGGGTTACTGTCCGGCATCACTAGACAAGCCTCGTGATGCCGGCCAGTGATCCCGAAGGACAGATTTTTCTATCTATCCCTCACACCCATGTAGGATTCTATTTCTTGCATACCTTCCATTTCTGAGCATGGATTTTTAATACTGCAGTCACTTGTTCAGTGACTTCAAGTAACACACTGTGACGGCAACTTTAACGATGGCGCATATGAGGTCCTGGTGAGAGTTGGTGCTACTCGCACCACTTTAGCGATGCAGTGATCTTAATGCATATAAACCCCATCCCAAGGGTCATTGTATGGCATCACTCGGCAAGCCTCGTGATGCCGGCCAGTGATCCCGTCCCGGTTCCAAGGGTTACTGTCCGGCATCACTCGACAACCCTCGTGATGCCGGCCAGTGATCCCAAAGGACAGATTTTTCTATCTATCCCTCACACCCATGTAGGATTCTATTTCTTGCATACCTTCCATTTCAGAGCGTGGAATTTTAATACTGCAGTCACTTGTTCAGTGACTTCATGTAACATACTGTGACGGCAACTTTAATGATGGCGCATATGAGGTCCTGGTGAGAGTTGGTGCTACTCACACCACTAGTGATGCAGTGATCTTAATGCATATAAACTTTACCAGCTTCTTTGAGTGCTAGGGCTTGAGATGTCATTTCATCTCAATGTCGGAAGAAGTGCCACAAAATCGTAAGCAACGTCTCCAAAATGACCTAAATAGTGACCTGGATGGGGATGTAAAACCTCAACAAAACAACAACAATAACCTCATCATGGCAATTCAAATGACAACACACAACATTTTAACCTTTACCCTGCTGTAGGCGACAAGCCCTATCTTTGCAAACAGTGTAGATCCAGATCAGATGGCTTCTGAAGAAGCCATCTGATCTGGATCTACACTGTTTGGCATTTAGTTTATGAATTTGTAGCAATAAATTACATCAAGTAATTTGATTGGTTGATAGACAGAAATGGGTGTGGCTTAATTGAATATTCAGCAGGTTAAAGGTTAAAGACGATATAAGGAAACATCTCCCTCATCATCCTAGATATTTTGATAATTGGTGTTATAGAAAAAATCTTTAGAGACTCCAGAACAAGTTCAAATTAGCCATGGCAACGAAATGAGCCTCTGTGTTCCAGCAATCAAATTTTAAACATACAGAAAAATTCATTGGATTATCGTTGAGGCGGTTCTAAAGAGTAGCCACAACCTATGTCTTGGAGTAAAAATAAGAAAAATAATGTATATCCCGTAAACCCCGATTTTCTCTATATAAAGTGGGGTATAGGGGTCTTCATTTCACAGACTAGTTCACTAGAAGATTGACAGTACCTGTGTAGGGCATCTCTCATATTCTTGAATCTCCCGTCAGAAGAGACAAGGGTTTGTAGTCTCTCTATCATCTGCTTTGTCTGAAAAATTAGTAGTAGAAGTTACCCAAAAATACAGTTTAATGTCATTTCAATACACTTAACCCTTATCCTGCTGAATATTCAATTTAGCCACACCCATTTCAGACTTTGAACCAATCAGATTACTTGATGAAATTTATTCCTACAAATTCAAAAACTGAATTTCAAACAGTGTAGATCCTGATCAGATGGCTTCTATCTGGATCTACACTGTTTGCAAAGATAGGGGTTGTCATGAACAGCAGGATAAGGGTTAATTCAGAATACATTTGTTTTTCATGCATTTCATTATGTTAATACATCTGTGCAACATAGAGCATTCTTTAATTTTCTGATGAAGATTTGTGATATACTGAAAACACAGGTTGTGGGTGCTTGTTAGAACTGCCTCATTGAGGCGGTTTTAAGGAGTACCCATAACCTAACATGGCTTGGAGCAGAAATAAGAAAAATAATACAAACACCTGTAAACCCCAATTTTCTCTATATAAGGTGGCATTTTTCGGAGTATTTGTTACACAGACTTGTTTGCATGATGCTATGATGCACAAAAAACTAAATACCACGAGAGAAAAAGTGACACATTGCTCTTTAATACTGTGCTGGATAAAGTTACTTATTTTTTTTTACAGAATTATGTATAAAGAAACAGAAAACCCATTTAATAGATATTTTTTTTTCTCTATTTTTGGGAGTTTAACAGCCCCGTCAACATTATTCAGGTTATATTGAGCCAGTCAGTAAACCTAATTACACTTCCTGTGGCCACCTCTATTAAGCAAGCAACCTGTCTTAAGCAAGCGTGAATTTAGTTCCCAAAAAAGGCAAATGCATTAAAATTCACCTGTATTAAGCAAGCAACTGTCTTAAGCAAGCATATTTTAGGTGCTTGCTTAATACAGGTTGGACTGTATGTGATATAATGTTGGCAAGTCTGGAAGACCACCAGTATAGGTGTACATGTAGTCCTTAGCCTTGACCCATTTTATACCAAATGTAGTCTTCCTCTTAATATATAGCAGGAGTCCATTTCAAACTGTAGGGGTGTTATCTTATTTATTTGGAAAATGACTGAACTTTTTGCAAAAAGGTAAGGGGCCTCTGATCAGGGCCTGCTCTGTTTGCCAGTATCCTGTTTTGGGGTTTCCAGTACAAAATGGGTTAAAGTTTGGTTCCATTCAGTATCAACAGTTTACAGCTTAGATGTGCAAGATGATCTGAGTATTTGCTGGGCACCCCTTTCCACCTGCACCTGCCCCCTATACAGTCAAAAGTGAGCCTCATTATGATAACACACCCATGCGACATAGTGCATTTTTTTCACATCTCCAAAATGGCTACTTTTCTGAAAAAAATCTGCAATATTTTTCTTATTTATACTTCAATCATAGGTTGTTGGTGATCTTCTAACCAGTTACAACAACCTATGTCCTGGAGCAGAAATAAGAAACATATACTTGTCTCCAGAGCTTTAAGCGATGTACCTGTTTCGAGAGTTTTTCCCAAGTTTTCTTCAGCCTGTACACTGAGCTGTTGACAAATGCAGCACAGATCTGCAGAACCCCGTTGTAGTTATGCATGCAGCGACATATATCAGCTATTGCTGCCCATTTCTCTATACAGGCTACCCGCTCCTGGAGGTTCTGTCGTCCTACAATCTCCGATACTACCAGTCGACTACACTGTAAAAAAGAAACATCTTTTTACTTCGAAATGAATTTATGGCAACTTTAATTCAATGTTCTTTGAAGTTTGCTATAACTCGACCTCAAAAATTCACTGCAACTACCCCACAACCTCTTAAGACCATGTTGACAAGTCTGTGAAATGAACACCCTCTAAACCCCACTTTATATAGACAAGAGGGCCCAATGGACCTATATCGCTCACCTGTGTACCAGAAAATCATTAGTGTAGGAGACCACTTGACATTGCTACACTAAACATCTAAGCTCTGGGCCTTATGGCTTTGGAGAAGAAGATTTTTGAAGCTTTTTTCAATTATAAGTCTAAAGGAGCTGAGGGGCCCCGGGTTGTGGCCCTTTTGAATCCCAGGGGCAGGGTTAGCAGGATTTATGTAGGTGACTATTTTATGTTGCTAGATACTAAATATCTAAGCTCTGTGCTTCACAGTTTCAGAGAAGATGATTTTTTAAGCTATTCTCCATTATGAGTCAATGGGAGCTAAGGGGGTCAAGGGCATGGCCCATTTGGACCCCAGGGGCATGACTGGCTAGATTTATGTAGGTGACCACTTGCCATTGCTACATGCTAAATATCTAAGCTCTGGGCCCTGTGGTTTCTGAGAAGGTTTTTGAAGCCCTTTTCCATTATGAGTCTATGGGAGCTAAGGGGCCCCGGGGCCTGTCCCATTTGGACCCAAGGGGCATGATTGGCAGGAATTATGTAGGTGATCACTTGCCATTGCTACATGCTAAATATCTAAGCTCTGGGCCCTGTGGTTTCAGAGTAGATTTTTGAAGCTTTTTTCCATTATGAGTCTATGGGAGTTAAGGGGCCCCGGGGTATGGCCCATTTGGACCCCAGGGGCATGATTGGCAGGATTTATGTAGGTGACCACTTGCAGTTGCTACATGCTAAATATCTAAGCTCTGGGCCCTGTGGTTTCAGAGAAGAAGATTTTTGAAGCTTTTTTCCAATATGAGTCTATGGGAGCTAGCCTAAGGGGCCCGGGGCGTAGCCCGTTTGGACCCCAGGGGCAAGATTGGCAGGAATTATGTAGGTGACCACTTGCCATTGCTACATGCTAAATATCTAAGCTCTGGGCCCTATGGTTTCAGAGAAGAAGATTTTTGAAGTTCTTTTTTTCCATTATGAATCTATGGAAGCTTAGGGGCCCCGGGGTGTGGCCCATTTGGACCCCAGGGGCATGATTGGTAGGATTTATGTGGGTAACCACTTGCCGTTGCCACATGACAAATATCTAAGTTCTGGGCCCTATGGTTTCAGCGAAGAAGATTTTTGAAGCTTTTTTCCATTATAAGTTTATGGGAGCTAAGGGGCCCTGGGGCGTGGCCCATTTGGACCCCAGGGGCATGATTGGCAGGATTTATGTAGGTGACCACTAGTCATTGCTACAAGCTAAATATCTATGCTCTGGGCCCTGTGGTTTCAGGGAAGAAGATTTTTGAAGCTTTTTTCCATTATGAGTCAATGGGAGCTAAGGGGCCCCGGGGCGTGGCCCATTTGGACCCCAGGGGCATGATTGGCAGGATTTATGTAGGTGACCACTTGCCGTTGCTACATGCTAAATATCTAAGCTCTGGGCCCTGTGGTTTCAGAGAAGAAGATTTTTGAAGCTTTTTTCCATTATGAGTCTATGGGACCTAGGGGCCCCAGGGCGTGGCCCGTTTGGACCCCAGGGGCACGATTGGCAGGAATTATGTAGGTGACCACTTGCCATTGCCACATGCTAAATATCTAAGCTCTGGGCCCTATGGTTTCAGAGAAGAAGATTTTTGAAGTTGTTTTTTTCCATTACGAGTCTATGGGAGCTAAGGGGCCCCAGGGTGTGGCCCATTTGGACCCCAGGGGCATGATTGGCAGGATTTATGTAGGTAACCACTTGCCGTTGCTACATGTTAAATATCTAAGTTCCGGGCCCAGTGGTTTCAGAAGAAGATTTTTGAAGCTTTTTTCCATTATAAGTCTATGGGAGCTAAGGGGCCCCGGGGCGTAGCCCATTTGGACCCAAGGGGCATGATTGGCAGGATTTATGTAGGTGACAACTTGCCATTGCTACATGCTAAATATCTAAGCTCTGGGTCCTGTGGTTTCAGAGAAGAAGATTTTTGAAGCTTTTTTCCATTACGAGTCTTTGGGAGCTAAGGGGCCCCGGGGCGTGGCCCGTTTGGACCCCAGGGGCATGATTGGCAGGATTTATGTAGGTGACCACTTGACATTGTTACAAGCTAATTATCTAAGCTCTGGGCCCTATGGTTTCAGAGAAGAAGATTTTTGAAAGTTTTTTTTTCCATTATGAGTCTATGGGGGCTAAGGGGCCCCGGGGTGTGGCCAATTTGGACCCCAGGGGCATGATTGGCAGGATTTATGTAGGTGACCACTTGACATTGTTACAAGCTAAGTATCTTAGCTCTGGGCCCTGTGGTTTCAGAGAAGATTTTTTAAATTTTTCCCATTATAAGTCTATGGGAGCTATATGTTGCCAAGGCAACCAGAATTCCAATCTGATCAGCCCAAAAACCTTATGCAGCCTTTCCCCCTACCTGATGATGCTTCACACGAAATTTGATCAAGATTGGCCATGGGGTATTAGAGATATACTTATTTGAAATTGTTTACGGACGCACGCACGCACGCACAGACGCACGACGGACAAAAAGTGATCCCAAAAGCTCACCTCGTCACTACGTGACAGGTGAGCTAATAAAACTGAGGTTTACAGGGGTATAAATTGTTGTGTTTATTTCTGCTCCAAGACATATGTTGTGGGTACTCATTAGAACCGCCTCAATGAAATGGTTCTAACGAGCACCAACAACCTATGATATATGTCTGAGTAAGAAAAATATTACAATGCTTTATGGTAAAAGTACCACAAAAATCCTAAAAATTCTGACACCTTGATGACTTTAGGCCTGTCTGTCCCAATACTTAGGATCACTATGGTAACCATTTTGGGGATATGAAAGAATGCACTATGTCATACAGGTGTTATCATAGTATATGTTGTTGTTTTTTTTGTTTGATTTTAGGTTTAACGTCCCCGTCACTGTAAAGGTCATTTTGGAGATGTTGCTTCAAATTTTGTGGGAATTTTACCCGACATTTAGATGAAATGACATCTCAAGCCCTGCCGCCCAGTGAAACCAATAGGGTTTATAAGCATAGGCGGACCGACTCGCACCGCATTGCCTGGGCAGGCTTAGATCCTCTAAGCAGTTTCAGCTCTGCGTGGAAGCATCATGCCGCCCATCTATTTCTTCAAGCCCCGATGGGCGGGGGCTAATTATCATAGTATAACATGTCCGCGAAGTTCAAAGGAGAAACTCTTTCAGTTATCTAGAAATGTGTCCAAGGGACATGGATGCCCATGCCTTGTAGTTGTGACACTGATGAAAAACTTAAGGGGAATGGGAACACCTGACATATTTTTCCGCCATTTTTCAAAGGGAGACAACTTTCGGGACTTCCTGTTTGCTTTTCAATAAGCTCTGGCCCACGGAAAAAGGGGTCTACTCTTAAAGGAAAGAATTTGCTCCTGAGGAGCAAATTCTTTCCTTTAAGAGTAGCAGGTTTTGCAGGAGTAGGAAGCAACTCCTGCAAAAGTATTTTTGTCTTTCATGTCAATAGGGGTCAACTCTTAAAGGAAAGAATTTGCTCCTGAGGAGCAAATTCTTTCCTTTAAGAGTAGCAGGAGCAAATTCTTTCCTTTAAGAGTTGACCCCTATTGACATGAAAGACAAAAATACTTTTGCAGGAGTTGCTTCCCCTGAAGGTGTATCCATTCCCCTAAAAAGCAAATTGCTAATGCCATCTCGGACACAGTCGAGCATTGGAGTGGAGTGTTTGAGTTTTATGTACCATCAACAGCTAAGGTCATATGGAGACGGGACCTTGGTTTAAAGACTCGTGCGAAAGTCTGGAGAAGCCCGGGATCGATCCTGCGACCCCTGGTTTAAAAGGCGAGTAGCTTAACCACTGCACCATGGGGGCTTCTAGAGTCGAGAATGGGAACGGAGGGAAAGGGATTACATTATAATTGGGTTTCCACCATTCTTCTTTGAAATAATGAATAGTCCATGTGTTAATGATTAAACAGCAACTAATCTTCGATTCTGAATGAATTTGATTGCAATAAATAGTCCATGTGATACTGATTAAACAGCAACTAATGTTCAATCCTCAGGCTGCATTAAGATCACAGCAATAATAAATAGTCCATGTTTTACTGATTAATGTCCAATTCTTTATTAATTTCATTGCAATAAATAGTCCATGTTGTATGGATTAAATAGTAACTAATATTTAATTCTTTATGAGTATAATTGCAATAAATAGTCCATGTGGCATTGATTAAACAGCAACTTTTGTTCAATTCTTATAAGTATCACTGCAGTCAATAGTCCATGTGACACTGATTAAATAGCAACTAATGTACGATTAGTGATTAAATAGCAGCTAATGTTAAATTTTGTTTATCCTAGCTACCAAGATGGGATTATCGGAGTGAACATGTGACCCAGTCACGTGATCAGTTTCAGAGCGTGGATTCTAGGAAACGTGATCAGTTCTTGGACTTTTATTGAGCAAAGTTTTTGTGGTTTTATTTTGAATTTTCGAACTTGGAATATACAATTCATAGTGCAGTTTATCTTCAAAACGTTTTGGATAATTATTGTGTGAAATTCGTCGTCATTTATTTCTTTGTCTCGACGGATTAAGTGATTTTGTTTCCACCTTTTACCCTGCGGGGACAAGGGTGCAATAATGGCGAATGCCAGCCAATCTGATGAGGTCATTGTGGCAGGTAGTCCCGTGACCTCCGGGCAGGTGTCTAGCCCACTACCGATCGGGGGCGTCATGTCAGGAGGGTTGTCCTCTTTGGCAACATCTTTTTCCACTATGAATCAAAGTGGAAGTCATTACGGATATCCAGTTATGGATTTTTCAACTTTTCCAACACCTTCTGGAAGTTTTGTGCGGCCGCCATTATACCCGTTTGGACAAGGAGCTAATTTTAGCTTTCCGAGATTTCCCACTCCTCTGACGTCACCCGAGATTTCGGCGAGATCGGAAGTAACCGTACAATCGTCCCTAGCAACAGGAGTTAACACGAGCTCTGTGATTGGTGCAAACGGAAATCTCGCTAGATCAACAATGCCTTCTGGACAACAATGGCCTCCGATGGAATATTTCTCTCCTGCCAATCCATACTTGGGCGGATTTTTCGGTCATTTCGGACAAATGCCTAAGTCTAATGAGTTAACGGAGCTTCAACAAACCGTTAAGAGCCTTGAGGAGCGATTGGCAGCACAATCGAAGCCGTCGGAGGGTGCACACGACGCGAAAACCGAGTCGAATTGTGGGAATACACGGGGGAATACACGGAGTAAACGTTCGAAACGTGAAAGTAAACATGGTGCACATGAAATGAGTGACTCGGACTCGTACTTTTCGGATATATCTTCAGAAGAAGATTTCAGTGTTAACTCGGGCAGTGATCAGGAGGATGCCCCAATAAATATTTCATTAAGTGAGCTCCGAAAGAAGGACACCGATGTGACAGAGGATTCCTCCAAACAAGATCGACCTCTAGCAAAACAGTCGGTCTCAAATTTGGATAAACTGTCTAAAATAACTCAAGAATTTGAATGTAAAGACCTGTGTAGTGCAAAAATTAATGAAAAACTTGCTGAAATGGTGAACAGTGGCATGAAGGCTTCATTTTCCGCCTCGGCTAGCAAGGAGCTCACAAACAAATTCTTGAAACCAGAGAACTGTGAATGGGTTAGAGCTCCTTTGTTGAATCCTGAGCTCTGGAACTCAGACAGTTTACCGGATGATTTTAGGAACAATGATAAATTGTTATACAAGAATCAAAGCTTGATGACAAAAGGTATGCTTCCTATTATAAAAATCATGGATAAATGTCTCGAGAAGAACGACTGTGATGAAATTTTTGATTTGGCTTGTGATGCATTTAAAATTCTGGCTTATGCCCATAAAGACAAATCCTACATTAGGCGCCTTTTTCTTAAGCCAGCCGTATCAAAGCCATATAAAAAACTGTGCACCCCTTCAGCCCCAGTTACTGAATTTCTGTTTGGAAATGATTTGCAGAAGCAAATAAAGGACTTAAATGAGGCAAGGAAGATGACTCAAAATATCTATGATTACAAAAGAAAACGTCATTCTTACCATAAGTATCCATACAAGAAGTCTAGGTATGACAGGGATTACAAAGGAGATAAGACAACACATAAGTCTTTTTTGGACAAGCGGGCCCGTCAACCCTTCAAGAAGGGGAAGGCACAGGGAGCGGGCCGAAAACAATAGACACAAGAACTGAGGGGATCTCTGCAGTTTCTGACGATAATGTAAGTAGACTGTTACAATTTACTCTCCAGAACACACCTGAGAATTTTGTTTCCGGTAAAATATCCAGTTTTTATTCTGAGTGGCTGAACATTACTTCTGACAGTTGGGTGTTGAATATTGTTGACTCTGGCTATCATATTGAGTTTGAGGAATTGCCGCCAGAAAGTTTTACAGCTAGACAAATTGTGTTTAATGAGCGAGAGAAAACAATAATGTCTCTTGAAATTGACAAACTTTTGAGAAAGCAAGTTATTCGTGAAATTCAGAAGGAAGACGTTAAATATTTATCTTCAATTTTCCTCCGACCTAAAAAGGATGGGTCGCATAGATTGATTTTGAATTTAAAGAGCTTAAATGATTATGTGGATAAGATTCATTTTAAAATGGAAACTTTAAAAACTGCTATCAATTTGATTACTCCTCAGTGCTTTTTTGCAAGTATTGATCTCAAAGATGCATACTACAGTATTCCTGTTAGTTCAGATAGTCAAGGATGGTTAGCCTTTTCTTGGTTTCGGAAATATTTCACTTTTACGTCTTTAGCAAATGGGCTCGCCTCGGCACCACGTGCTTATACTAAGGTTCTCAAGCCTGTTTTTTCATCACTTAGAAAAGTTGGTCACAGTAATGTTTCTTATATTGATGACAGTTTATTGAAAAGCGACACTAAGGAGGCCTGTGAAGAAAACATCTTTGAAACAGTACAGTTGGTTGATAGTCTAGGGTTTACTGTCCATCCTGAAAAATCGGTGCTTTTTCCTACCCAAGAAATCGTTTTTGTGGGTTTCTTGATAAACTCTGTAACTATGACCGTTAAGCTTACTCGGGTAAAAAAACTGAAGATATTGTTAAGAAATGTCGAGCAATTTTAAAATGTGAACAGGTTTCAATTCGTGACCTGGCAAAGTTGATTGGGAAACTGGTGGCAAGTGAACCAGGTGTACAGTTTGCACCGCTCTATTACAAAACACTTGAAATTGAAAAGGATGCAGCCCTTAAAGAAGCTCATGGAAATTTTGATGCTTCTATGTCATTATCAGCTGATAGTATTGACTGTATCAATTGGTGGATTGATAATGTTAAATTGGCATATAAACCAATTGTACGAAACTGTCCAGACATTGTAATTGAATCGGACAGCTCTATGACAGGTTGGGGGGCTGTGAATAAAACAGATCATAGAACAGTTTCTGGATTATGGTCTTATTCAGACCAACAACAGCATATAAATTTCCTTGAAACTAAAGCTGCCTTTTTGGCTTTGAAACTTTTCTGTAACGATACTCAACATGTTCACGTGCGACTATATCTAGACAACAAAGTTGCTATTAAATATTTATCCAAAATGGGAGGCCGTAAGTTAGAACTTAACAAGTTAGCCAAACAAATCTGGGAATGGTGTATCAAGAAAGATATATGGATATCTGTTTTTCATATTCCTGGTAAAGAAAATTACATAGCAGATAATTTGTCGCGAAAGAATAACGAAGATATGGAGTGGATGTTATCAGACGAGGTTTTTGAGAAGATTCAGATTAGGCTTGGGCCTTGTGACATTGATTTATTCGCATCTAAGAGTAATCACAAACTCCCAAAATATGTCTCTTATACACCAGACAGTGGTGCAGTTGCAATAAATGCATTTTCTCTGACATGGAGTAATTTGAGTGCATATATCTTTCCTCCTTTCAGCCTGATCGGGTTAGTGCTCCAGAAAGTCACACAGGAACAAGCCACGGTAACAATAGTTGCACCAGTGTTTCACACACAACCTTGGTTTACCATGTTACTTCAAATGACATGCCAACAGCCTTATCTGTTACCAAAACCAGAGCTATGCCTGCAACTTCCAAACAAGGACGGAAAACATCCACTGAAGAAAATGAGACTGGGGGTTTTCAAAGTGTCAGGCAAGTCTTGCTTGAGCAGGGAATATCGTCAGACGCTGTCGAAATCATTCTGTCATCATGGAGACTATCCACGAAAAAACAATATGGGACATATTTCAGGAAATGGTTGCTTTTTTGTGATAGACAAGAAGTTGATAAATTTAATCCCCATATAAATGATGTATTAAAATTCTTGTCAGAACTTTTTGCTGCTGGCATAGGTTATAGTGGCATTAACACGGCAAAGTCCACCATTTCAAGTCTGGTGGGAGTAATATCTAATAGAGATATTGGATCAAACATATTGATAAAGAGATTTCTAAAAGGAATTTTTCACAAGAAGCCTTCTTTTCCGAGATATAAAGTTACATGGAATGTTAGTTTAGTGCTAAAGTTCTTGGAATCTATAAACAGTGAATCATGTTCTTTGATACAATTATCAAAGAAAGTGGCTATGCTTTTGGCACTTACCACCGGTCAGAGAATTCAGACTAGCTAGTCTGGCCCAGAAAACATGCACACTCCTTATTTTTCACTTCTGTGGTGTATTCTTTGCTTCCAAGGGATAACCCTTTTATAGAACATATTTAACTTCACTACAGCTGGTGTGTGGGAATGTGTGGCGGCGGTAAAACGTCTCCCTGCCCTACATCATAGTGTAGATTATATTTTCTTGTCCTTTGGGATCATTGTTTCCATTGTGGAATTTTAAAAATATCTGAGGGTCACTGATGAGGCCTGATTGGCCGAAACTAGCTAGTCTGGCCCAGAAAACATGCACACTCCTTATTTTTCACTTCTGTGGTGTATTCTTTGCTTCCAAGGGATAACCCTTTTATAGAACATATTTATGTGCCATTGATATTCGCAACATGGAATGCTGTTCTGACTATATCAAAATCCGTATTGGAGATTTGCTTAAACAAACTAGTCCTTCGTTTCATTTGGAGGAGTTGTATATAGAAAGTTATACAGTGAACGTTTCTTTATGTGTTGTACATAATGTACATAAATATTTAGATGTTACAAAACCTTTGAGGAAAAATGATTCCTTATTCATATCCTCTATAAAACCATATGGTGCAGCCAGTAGAAATACAGTAGCAAATTGGCTGCGTAATGTGCTTAAAGACAGCGGGGTTGACTTGGGAATATTTTCTCCACATTCTACTCGCGCAGCATCAACTAGTGCAGTCGTTGGTAAAGTTCCTATAGATACTATTATTAAGACAGCTGGATGGAAATCAGACTGCACATTCAGGAAACATTATAAACGCCCTGTGTCTAATGACAGCAGTTTTAGCAAGAGCATCCTTGCTTCAGTGTGAGATCAGGAGGGACTACTGGTATTATGGTATGTACATGTACAGCCAAGATTTTGACTATCAAATGGTAAATATGGCATGATTTTATGAGATTCATTCCTGCAGCTTATATATTAGAGCATATTTTTCAGCTGTTGTTCCAGTATACATTATAATTTTATGTTTTACAGCTGATTAATGTCTTTCTTTTAGCCAATTACATTGGTCATTGGTTTTATGTGCTTCATGCTGCCTGGACTCTGAAATACTCCGATAATCCCATCTTGGTAGCTAGGATAAACAAAATTGGAAAATTAAATGAGACTTACCTGTAAGTCGATATTTGATTAAGATTTTGTTTATCCTAAGCTACCAAGGGATTATAGGCCCTCCCTTAATTCCCTCCCTTGACGGATGTTGCAGGGCTCCAGGAATCATGAACACTTTTTTCTGCTCTTAAGACTGAAACTGATCACGTGACTGGGTCACATGTTCACTCCTATAATCCCTTGGTAGCTTAGGATAAACAAAATCTTAATCAAATATCGACTTACAGGTAAGTCTCATTTAATTTTACAATTCTTCACAAGTAACATTGCAATAAATAGTCCATGTGGCATGGAATAGTCCATGTGGCATGGATTTAATAGCAACTAATGTTCAATTCTTTACGAGTATCACTGAAATAAAAAGTCCATGTGGCACTGTTTAAATAAAAACTAATGTTCAATTCTTTACAAGTATCATTGCAATAAATAGTCCATGCAGCACTTTTAAATAACAACTAATGTTCAATTCCTTATAAGTATCATTGTAATAAAAAGTCCATGTGCTACTGTAAAAAGTCTTTATGAATATCATTGCAATAAATAGTCCATGTGGTACTGAATACACAGCAACTGTGCATTAACTCATAAATAAATAGTCCATGTAACACTGATTAAAAGAAAGTCCAAATGGCACTGATTAAATCGCAACTAATGTTGAACTCTTTTACCAGTAACACTGCAACAAATAGTCCATGTGGTACTGATTAAATAGCAACTAATATTCAATTCTTTAAGAGTATCACTGCAATAAATAGTCCATTTGGTACTGATTAAATAGCAACTAGTGTTCAATTCATTATGAGTATCATTACAATAAATAGTCCATGTGTATTGATTAAATGGTAACTATATTCAATTCTTTATGATCATAAATAGTCCATGTGGCACTGATTAAATAGCAACTATATTCAATTCTTTACGAGTATCATTACAATAAATAGTCCATGTGTACTGATTAAATGGTAACTATATTCAGTTCTTTATGATCATAAATAGTCCATGTGGATTACACAGCAACTTATGATCAATTCTGCTTTAACTCTACTACATTATATAGTCTATGTTGTATTTTTCTTAACAACATCTGATGCTTTTGCTGAAAGAAAAATATGAACAATTTTTTCAGCAAAATTATGATTTATTTTTCCATACTGAATGGCAGGGCCCAGCTGTTCAAAGCATTGTTAGCTTAATGTGCTTGTAAGTAATCAAAATACTAACTGTCATAAGTACTAATCAAAATATTAACTGACATAAGTACAATACCTAATACTGTGGTATTATTGCTGAAAAAATGTGAGCAGCTTTTGCATATGCAAAAGCTGCTCACATTTTTCCTGCAAAAATATTAGTATTTTTGCCAAGTTAAATGATCATTGTTTTAACAATGCTGTTAGTAACAAACGATACCGTTAGTTTTGAACAACTGGCTCTTGATGTTTCAATGTAACATAAACTAACGGTTTCACTAGCTCTGAAACATACCTCATTAAATCTTTTACTGACTAGAAGAACATGGGGAGCTCTGGCTGCTTTCTCTGGCTTCATCCAGGCTTGGCCTAACAGTTCTCTGTAGGCAGAAAATATCATTATAATACTGATGCAACTGTCATTTGTCAAAAAAGAACCTCATTGCTCAAACCATGTCCTTTACCACGAGGAGTGGTTAATCAGAGCTGAAATTATAATTGATTATCAGTCCTGCCAATGTGGTTGATAATTATCTAATCACTATAAGGACAGTCGGCAGGGAACTCTTCAGTAAAAAGAAACGAAGAATGGCTATCTTTCCCGCCATTTTTCTCATTTGGTGGAGGTGAAAGCTTCGGTTTTTATCGCTAAAGTTTGATCATTTTTAAAAAGTTTTTAAAGCAAAATATGTCTGATTATTTTATCGACAACTATCTTGTTATACACAACAAGAATTCTGCCGAAAGCTATGTTATGCCTGTCGGGGTGAAAAGTCACTGAACCATGAAATCAAGGTCAAGGTCAAACATGGATGCTTGCATAAAACTTGTCATCCATAGATACAATTTCCTACAAAGTATCATTATGAAGGTCTAACAGTTCTTGAGAAACAGACTTGAACATTAGGGTGAATGCTAGGGTGGCCACAATAATTTGGGCCCCGTCAAGCGATTTTGGTACTTATCACCTATGCGAGCAGCGAAGGTTCAGGCGAGCCTGCGCATCCGCGCAGTCTCGCCGCGCATCCGCGCAGTCTCGCCGCGCATCCGCGCAGTCTCGCCAGAACCTTCGCTGCTCGCTCATACAAGCAGTGAATCAAGCGGAACCTTCAGACAGAAAGCCATACCCCTGGCCCCTCTGAATGGTTGGGCATGCGCAGTTAAAATTTGGCATGAGGGAATGCTCGAAGATACAAATTCAATAATTTACAAATCAGTGAACCATGAAATGTGGGTCAAGGTCAACTATGGATGCTTGCATTAAAACTGTCATCCGTAGATGTAAGTCTGTATGAAGTAACATTAATGAATGTCTAATAGTTCTTGAGAAACAGACTTGAATATTAGGGTGAAGGATAAGGTGGTGGCAATAATTTACAAAGTCAGTGACCAATATAGTGTAGGTCAAGGTCAAATATGGATACTTGCATTTGAATAGTCATCCCTAGATGCAAGTCTGTTTGAAGTATCATTAATGAAGCTTTATAGTTCTTGAGAAATGGACTTGAACATGAGGGTGAATGCTGGGGCAGTTGCAAAAATTCCCAAAGTCAGTGAACCATAAAATATAGGTCAAGGTCAAATTTGGATGCAGGTCAAGGTCAAATATGGATGCTTGCATGTAAATAGTCATCCCTAGATGCAAAGTAGAAGTAAAACAAAGATCAGGAATTGATACAATTAACTTACTCCATCCATAAAAGACACCAAAGGGAAAGAAATACAAACATTAAGCGACCAGACCATAATGGAAACCTAAACAAAGGAAGGCCATATGGACAGTTACTTTCCCACAAAAATGGCCATATGGCCATCCAAAATTAAAAGACACAAGCAAGTCTGTATGAAGTATCATTAATGAAGTTTTCATAGTTCTTAAAAAATGGACTTGAAAATTAGGGTGAACGTTAGGGTGGTCACAAATGTTGACGGCTTGACAAAGGTACAGACGGAAATTTTGACCCCTATATTGCGACATGCTTAAAACAGGCAGGGCAATAAAACTGACTTACTCGCTGCGTATTGAGGTAAAAATCTGATGATCAAGGAATGTAAGCTGTTCTGCTATATCTAGAGCTGACAAAGTATCAAAGGTGTCTTTTGATGGCTGCTGAAATAGAAATACATAAAACAAACTATCAGAGCGTGCTTCTAACCTTTTCAACACCGCAAACATGCTCAGATATCTATGTAAATTCATCAGTGAAATTTCAATGGCTCGACCAACAATGGCCTGTACACCATAGCTGTTTCAAACTTGTTTTTGAGTCCATAGGAGAATATCCCATACCATAGTGATTCAAAGTATTGTGACAGGTAGGCCTAAGCAAACAGTGCAGACCCAGATCAGACTGCTCCTGAAGGAGCAGTCTGATCTGGGTCTACACTGTTTGCCATTCCCTCTGCACCTTTTTGGACGCCTTCATGGATCATGATTTTGTTTGATTTGAGGTTTAACATCCCCGTCAACACTGTAAAGGTCATTTTGGACATGTTGCTTCCAATTTTGTGGGACTTTTACCCGACATTGAGATGAAATGACATCGCATGCCCTGCCGCCCAATGAAACCAATAGGGTTTATAAGCATGACGGTCCGACACTCGCAGCGCTTTGCCTCGGCAGGCTTAGATCCTCTAAGCAGTTTACCAGTACTTGTGTATGGGTCGGTTTCAGCTCTGCGTGGAAGCATCATGCAGCCCATCTATTTCTTCAAGCCCCAATTGGCGGGGGCTGTCATGGATCATGAAACAAATCTGTTAAAATTTTAGGAGAATTACAGCGTGTCCTCAAGGTTTTCAGACAAGGAATGTGATCCCATGTTCCGCGTCAAGAATCAAAATAATTAATAACATCAGTACAATAAGCCTATAACATCACATGAACAAGTGCGTGAAATGAACACCCCGCTAAACCACACTTTAAATAGAGAAAACAGGGGTTTGCGGGGGTATACATTATTTTTATTATTTCTGCTCAAAGACATAGGTCGTGGGTACTTGTTAGAACCAACCGCCTCAATGAGGCGGTTCTAACGCGCACCCACAACTTATGTTTGCAGAATCAATAAGAAAAATGTCATGGATTTTCATTTGAAAAGTAGTCATTTTCGAGATCTGAAAAAATTCACTATGTCGCATAGGTGTGTTATTGTTATGATATAAATATAGACCTCAGGTGGTTAGAAGCCTTCGTGATGTAGTGGTTACGCTACTTGCCTTGTAAATCACGGGTCACAGGATCGATCCCAACTTCTCCAGACTTTCGGATGAGTCTTTAAACCGAGGTCCTATCTCCATATGACCTTAGATGTTGGCGAGATGTAAAACTCAAACACTCACTTACTCACCTCAGGTGGCTGTAACAACTTGGCGAGATCAGGTTTGGAAGGATCTGTTGTGTCCTTTGATATTGTTCTCAGTATTGACGCTGCTGTTTTGTGTTCAGCGGGAAGAAGATTCGTGTTACACACCATCTCTTCAAGGAAATCTATCACAGATGCTTTCAGCTGGGGGTCACAGTCAAAATCCTGAAACAAATGAAAGCGTTTGATACTGAATGACACGCTGGCACTGTGAAAATCGAAAGTATTTTTTCTGATATTTCAAGGGTAGATAAATCCTGCCTGTCTCAACACTGATACGTAAGCACTGTTGTTATTTTACCATCGTGATGACAAACTAACACACTCTGAAACCTACAAATAAACCAGTGCAGACTATGATAAGCCTGTACATCCACACTGTCTGATCAGTCTTAGCTAAATCAATCAGCCTTCCAAAGCCTCAGAGTTATGGATCTATATAATATATGAAACCATATTATAATGAACAGCGTTACAAATAGGATAACCCTTATCCTGCTGAATAAATTAACTTAGCCATGCCAATTTCTTTACATGAAATTATGTATTTGTTAAAATTCATAAACTCAATGACAAACACAAAATAAAAACTGAAGCCATCTGATCTGGATCTACAGAGTTTGCAAAGGGTTGAGGTTGTCGTGGTCAGCAGGATATGGGGTTAAAGTGTGTTTTGATAGAGGAATTCGAATCAGCTGACACTTTGTAATTTTGAAGAATATATATAACCTTGTGTATGCAAACATGAGGGAAACTGGTAATGGATTCAAGTTGTGTCCATATGATCAATCTATATCAAATTCAACAACTAATTGTGTTTAACTCCAGTTTTTAAATCAAAATCCAGTGTCAACATATATATAAAACAAGAGGGCCATGATGGCCCTGGATCGCTCACCTGATCCATAGGGTATCAAGTGGGCCCCTTGGAGAGCCATTATTGGCTGCGGGCTATAATATGATTAATCTTGGTAGTGGTCTAAAAGCTGAAGCTTCATACCAAATATCAAAGAATGGAGACTTCTGGTTTCAGACAAGATTTTTAAACGTTTACCTTATATAAGTCTATATAAACCTTGGGGTCCCCAGGGCGGGCCATTTTTGCCCCCAGGGCTATAATTTGAACCATCTTGGTAGAAATCCACAAGACAAAGCTTCATACCAAATATCAAAGACCTTGGCCTTCTGCTTTCAGACAAGAAGATTTTCAAAGGTTTTCATTGCCTTGACTGCTATTTCCTAGGGCTATAATTTGAACAATTTAGATGAAGCTTCACACCAAATATCAAAGACCTGGGCCTTGCAGTTTCAGAGTAGAAGATTTTTTTTAAATTTCCCTTATATAAGTCAATGTAAAAACGAAGGGCCCCAGGGCGGGGGCATTTTTGACCCAAGGGCTATGACTTGAACAATCTTGGTAGAAGTCCACTAGATGAAATTCAAATTTCAAACACACCAAATTCAAAGTACTGGGCCATCAGGTTTTGGAGAAGAAGATTTTTAAAGATTATCCCTGTACAAGCCAATGTAAAGCCAGCTTATGTAAAACCAAAGGCCCCAGGGGCGGGGGCATTTTTGGCCCCAGGGCAATAATTTGAAGCTTCATACCAAATATTAAAAACCTGGGCCCTGTGGTTTCAGAGAAGAAGATTTTTAAATATTTTCCCTATATAAGCCTTTGTAAAACCAAAGGGCCCCGGGGCTATAATTTGAACAATCTTGATAGAGGTCCACTAGATGAAGCTTCACACCAAATATCAAAGACTTGGGCCTTGCAGTAAAAGAGAAGAAGATTTTTAAAGATTTTCCCTATTAAGCCTATGTAAAACCAAAGGCCCCGGGGCGGGGGCATTTTTGGCCCCAGGGCTATAATTTGAACAATCTTGGTAGAGGTCCACTAGATAAAGCTTCATACCAAATATCAAAGACCTGGGCCTTGCGGTTTCAGAGAAGAAGATTTTTAAAGATTTTCAGTAAAAAAAAATCTATTTTTAGCTCCTGTGACCTAGATGTGCAACAGACCGGAACCATTTGAACAACTTTGAAAGGGGACCGTGCAACAGACCGGAACCATTTGAACAACTTTGAAAGGGGACCACCTAAGGATCATTCCTGTGAAGTTTGGTCAAAATCCGATCAGTGGTTTAGGAGGAGATGTTGTTTGAAGAAAAAGTTTACGGACGAACGGACGCACGGAAGCACGCACGACGGACAAAAAGTGATCCCAAAAGCTCACCTTGTCACTACGTGACAGGTGAGCTAACAAGATAGGTAAGTTGTATCCATCTTTCCAAATTGTCCAAATTAGGGTTAACAAGTCTGTGACATGAACACCCCCGTAAATCCCACTTTATATAGAAACTAGAAAAAGTGTCCATAGGACACAGATGCCCCGGCCAAATGCCATTCATAAAAAATATTACAAATGTACTTCAAATCAATCATAAAATATATGCATCAAGGGCAAATAATCCAAAAACCAAAAATGCAAGAGTTGTCTTCCTTGTTCATGACACATCGTCTCAGTGTGATGAATGCACCTGTGAAGTTTCATGAATATATTCCATACGGTTTAGGTGTTATGGCCCGGACACGGTTTACTATATGGTATTAAGTCAAGGGCAGATAATCCAAAAACCAAAAATGCATGAGTTGTCTTCCTTGTTCATGACACATCAAATCAGTGTGATGAATGCACCTGTAAAGTTTCATGAATATATTCCATACAGTTCAGGAGTTATGGCCCAGACACGGTTTACTATATGGTACTAAGTCAAGGGCAAATAATCCAAAAACCAAAAATGCACAAGTTGTCTTCCTTGTTCATGACACATCATCTCAGTGTAATGAATGCACCTGTGACGTTTCATAAATATATTCCATACGGTTTAGGTGTTATGGCCCGGACACGGTTTACTATATGGTACTAAGTCAAGGGCAGATAATCCAAAAACCAAAAATGCAAGAGTTGTCTTCCTTGTTCAATACACATCGTCTCAGTGTGATGAATGCACCTGTGAAGTTTCATGAATATATTCCATACGGTTTAGGAGTTATGGCCTGGACACGGTTTACTATATGGTACTAAGTCAAGGGCAGATAATCCAAAAACCAAAAATGCAAGAGTTGCCTTCCTTGTTCATGACACATCGTCTCAGTGTGATGAATGCACCTGTGAAGTTTCATGAATATATTCCATACGGTTTAGGAGTTATGGCCCGGACACGATGTCGGGACGGACAAACGATTAGATGGACAGGGGTAAATCTTAATGCCCTTCCGCTATTCTCCGAATAGGCGGGGGCATAAAAACCTGGGGTTTACAGGGGTATACATTATTTTCCTTTCTTCTGCCCCAAGACATAGGGTGTGGGTACTTGTTAGAACCGGTGTGAATATGAAAAGGTATCACACAAATTTGTCAGAAAAGTAACCACTTTGGAGATATTAAAGAATGTGTCACAAGTTGTTATTGTAATGCAATACGATAACAAACCTGTCTGATACATAGAGATTATCATATGGCATTTTTCATATCATACCCCATATCAGCCGTCGTGTCTGAGAGTGTTATAATGCCATGTAATATTTTCGATATTCCACTAGTGGATTAAATATGCAAATAAGCTAGAAACATTCCGTAACGTTACATGTACGACGTCCTTAACGACGTCGCGTTTACTAATGGCGGAATATTGGTATTTTTGTAAACAATCGTGAATAAAATACATTTTAAATGTCATATGATAAGTAGAATCTTGCATTTGTGCTCATGTATTATTGAATTTATTGAACTCGTTGAGGAAAAGGGATAAAATGCTTTGCAAAGCCTCACATTTTATTCCTTTTCCTCAACTTGTTTAATAAATTCAATAATACATGAACACTCATGTAAGATCCTCTATTTCTGCTCCAAATTTAGATTGTGGTTGTCCACATTCCATGTTTTTTTAATACAAATAATGACACAAATTCTGCAAAAGGCTTTGTTGGGCCAACAGTTGAGTGACAGCTAGGGTTGTCGCACATGTTCACAGCTTGACAAACTAGAGCAAGCGATCAGTGGGTCACGCATACCCCCCGCCAGCGCCACCCTCTGATATATCTTTCGAGCGTGTATGTAATATGAATGAAGAAGTCAAGAAGCTATAACAATCTATAAATGTGCATTTAAAAGCTAAACCAAACATAAAATTTCTAAATGAACCAATGGAGTGAGGGCATCAGAGTTATTGAAGGGGTGGGGGCATCCATGTTACTGAAGCAGCAGGGTGGGGTATGCATCAATGAAATCTTTGGACTGGTATGCAACATCGATGCAAGTATCAATTGAATTTGTCTTAAGTTTAGAACATACTGTCTTAGATACAATCTCTCAGAAACTTTGAAGCAAAACTTTCACCAAAATGTTAAAGGATGGATGGATAGACTGACAGGCAGACACACGGATGGACAGACGGATGGCAGAACTAAAACTATTTACCCCTATAGCATACTTTGTATGCCAGGGGTATAATGAATGAAATAAAGCACGGGCAACAAAAATTAATCAAAAACCCTTTAACTCTTATCATGCTGTTCATGACAACCCCTATCTTTGGAAACGGTGTAGATCCAGATCAGATGGCTTCTGAAGAAGCCATCTGATCAGGATCTACACTGTTTGACAATTAAGTTTATGGCTTTGTAAGAATAAATTGAAAGTAATCTGATTGGTTCAAAGTCAGAAATGGGTGTGGTTAAACTGAATATTCAGCAAGAGAAGGGTTAAGACCCAACTTTTTTTCTGTATAAGTGGAGTTTTCAAGGGTGTTCTGTAGTCATGCATTTGTCAAGCTGTTCACATGATTTATTTTGCTAAATTTGACAAGTGATTGTGCGGACAAGAGCTTACCTGTGAATGTTTAGATACCCAGTGTTTGATGATATTCAACACCCTCATAGTGGCTGCTGTACTTATCACAGACTCTCGCTTCTTTAATAACCGTGTATCTGTAGCACCTGTATGCATATAGAATAAGCCACGAATTAACATGTAACCCTCTGCATGCTGGGTATGTTTTCAGCAGATGGCATTTTGAAATGTTTTCAAATTTTTCCCAGAAAACAAGATTTGACATTTCATGCAAATTGAGACAATTTGCATTTTCATGCAAATTGAGACAATTTGCATTTTCATGCAAATTGAGACAATTTGCATTAGATGTTAAGTCCTGTTTTCTAAAGGATTTGACATTTAATGTAAAATGTCTTTGTATGAGATGTCAAGTCCTGTTTTAGGCCCCCGCCCATTGGGGCTTGAAGAAATAAATGGGCTGCATGATGCTTCCACGCAGAGCTGAATCCAGCCCGCACACAAGTACTGGTAAACCGCTTAGATGATCTAAGCCTGCCCAGGCAATGCGGTGCGAGTCGGACCGTCCATGCTTATAAACACTATTGGTTTTATTGGGCGACAGGGATTGAGATGTCATTTCATCTCAATGTCGGGTAAAAGTCTCACAAAATTGGAAGCAACGTCTCCAAAATGACCTACATAGTGTTGACGGAGACGTTAAACATCAAATCAAACTAAATCAAGTCCTGTTTTCTGGGAGATACAGTAGAACTTCGATGGCTCGAACACTGATGGCTCGTTTACCATGGATGTGTCGAACCCATTGGGGGATGATTAAGGAGATTTTAGTCTTTTATCTTGCAAATGTATGGTGTGTGTACTCATTAGAATCGCCTCGATGAGGCGATTCTAATGAGTACACACAGCATACATTTTCATTATAGAAACCGAAAAGATGTCTAAAAGTATCTCGTTATGCCTCCTGACAGTAACCCTCAGTGGCTCGAACTACCCTTGGCTCGAAAAGATTTTCGAGGTCCCAAAGGTGTTCAAGCCATTGAAGTTCCACTGGATAAGAAAAATATCAACAATTTTATGTCTGCCAAATAAGCCAAGAAAGTAGTTAAGGTTTAAATAACAAGCAAAAATGCTTTTGTCTGAATTGCGGTTTTACATCCCCCTCAACACTATTTAGGTCATTCTGGGGACATTTCTTCCAAGTTTATGGGACTTTTATCACTGAGATGTAAATAACGTCTCAAGCCCTGCTACCCAAAACAAACCAAAAGGGTTGTCAAATCCTCACCGTTTTTTCATCTCTGTGGTTGTTTGATTTTTGTGTCCTCAGAGATGTTACACTGATGAGTTAAGAGGCCTTGATGTGGACTGAATAAATTATTTGTCTAAATCGCGACGAAAGTACGAGCGAGGATTGCGGCCGCGTAAAATCGATTTAAGCCCCCAGTGAAATTCTTTTCACTGACCGTTCTAAAGCAGTTCTTCTGTCGTGGTTAATTTTAGTTATGGTTTGTCTTTGAGTGTGTGTAGCCCTTATATCTTTTTGTTTTGGATAGCCAATTGGCCAATCTGTAGAAAAGTAACTGTCCTTTTGGCTTTCCGCTATTAATGTTTCCATCAGGGTCTAGTTATTTGATATTTGTGTTTCTTTCCCTTTGGTGTCTCTGATGGGAGCTGTGGGTTAATTGTATTGATTCCTGATCATTGCCTTCACTTCTGTTTTATATGTAGGGACGGTGCGACATGAACAACTTTGCCTGAGCAGGCTTAGACCTTCTAAACAGTTTACCAGTACTCATGTGTGGTCGACTTCAGCTCTGCATGGAAGCATCATGCGGCCCAATCCATTTCTCCAAGCCCTGATGGGTGGGGCCACCGACATGAAAAAACTGCATTTGCAGGCATGTAAACTAAGCAAACACTGACATTGGCCTGCATATCCAGTTGTTAAGTGAACAGCATATCCTCTCTATTAGGAAGCTTCGGGTCCACTGCCCCGTTACACAGCCTGACCGGAGTCTTTGCAAGGCAAATACTTCCGACACATTCTCATTGTATTCTATGTAATCTTTAGTTTCAGCTTAACTGGTGGTAAAATTTGCAAGACAAATGTCACATGTACATGAAAGTGAATATGACAATGAAAATGATTTCATTCAGATCTGTAAGGCATTAACCTCATCATGTCATCAATTCTGTGTAATAAACACCCCTCTAAACCCCACTTTATATAGAGAAAACGTGTTTATATTATTTTGCTTTTTTCTGCTCCTAGACATAGGTTGTGTGTACTCGTTAGAACCGCTTCAATGAGGTGGTTCTACCAAGCAGCCTCAACCTATGTTTGGAATGAAATTGATAAAAATTTCATATATTGTTATAAGAAACATGTCCGGTTTTGAGATATGAAAAAATGCACTATGTCTCACGGATGTGTTGTCGTAATGTAATACTTTCACTGAAAATCCACTTTCTAATACTATCATATGCACATTATACCATTACGCAAACACGCCTACACAAATACATTGCCACCTTTATCGCCGAAAAAATGAAAATTTTATGATGAAAAATTGTGATATTTTTCTTATTTCTGCTCCAAATATAGATTGTGGGCACTTGTTAGAACCGCCTCATCGAGGCGGTTCTAACGAGTACCCACAATCTATATTTCAGAACAAAATATGAAAAATAAGGTATACCCCCGGAAACCCAAGTTTTACTATATAAAAGTGGGGTTCAAGGGGGTCAAAATTATATAGGCGTGTTTTTGTTATGAATGTTGCTAAAACTGCATGAAGTCCAGGGCACTATATATTTTGACATACCCCAAAATGCTTATTTTTTCAATTCTTTAATTCTTTTCCTTAACACATTTTATACGGGAAACCCTTTAAATGGGTCATTGGCAAACAGTGTAGGCCCTGATCAGACACCGCACAATGTGGCATCTGATCAGGGCCTTCACTGTTTGCAGAAAGTTCCACCATTTTCTTTATAAATTTCTGAAAATATTATAACTCAACGTGACACCCCTAAATTTTGAAATGCATTATACAGTCGAACTTCAATGGCTCGAACACCTTTGGGACCTCGAAAATCTGTTTGAGACAGGGGTAGTTCGAGCCACTGAGGGTTACTACCAGGAGGCATAAGGAGATCCTTTTTTACATCTTTTTGGTGTTCTATAATGAAAATGAGGCGATTCTAATGAGTACACACAGCATACATTTGCAAGTAAAAAAGGCGAAAATCTCTGTAATTATCCCACTTTTTCTTACGTACAGGATTTCTCTAGGGGCTCAATAATGGGTTCGACTCAGCCATGGTAAACGAGCCATCGGTGTTCGAGCCATCGGAGTTTTACTGTACTAGGGGGAAGAATCCATTCAGTACAAAATGGGTTAAATTGTAAAATAAATGTCATTAAAACTCATTATGTAAACAAGTCTTTGAAATGAACACACCTCTAAACCCTACTTTATATAGAGGAAAATGGGGTTTACGGGGGTATACATTATTTTTCTTATTTCTGCTCCAAGACATAGGTTGTGGGTACTCGTTAGAACCGACTCAAGGAGGCTGTTCTAATGAGCAAGCACAACCTATGTTTAGATTATAAATAAGAAATATATTACAAATTTTCTTCAGAAAAATGACCGTTTTAGAGGTATGTAGAATGTAATATGTCACACGGATGTATTATCGTAATGTTAATATTCCTATGGTCAAAGAATAATAAATACCCAATGATGGCTTCAAAACCCCACAAACTTACCTGCTCCTGCACTCAGAAATCTCTGTACCCGTGCTGTCTGTTCACCTGCGTACCCAGAACCGGCTGTTGCAACAGCAAATGCTGCTGTGGCTGCAGATGAACTGGATCTTCGTTTGGATTGTCGTGATGATGTTACCACAGTGCCAACTTTGGCTGGGGGTGGGGAACCCTCAGCGTATGTAGCAAAACTACTGCGAGGTGTCGATGTCACAGATTCAGCTTCTGTACTATCTGCAAATATTGTTAGGACAGGATATCATTACTCCTAGGTCCTACAAGTTCTCGGTGGATTGTTACAATCTAAGTGTTTTGGCTGTCAAGATATTTTTCTCCGTTTGTGATAATGGGACTCATAACATAAGCACATGCTGCCAGAAGGGGATGACTGCCACTGCTACCTGCCTGAGAGATTGCAATACTTCAGCACTAAAATTTATCTACCTTACAGCTGCTGGGTTCCAAAACTCCCAAATCCAATTTTATGGACAACTGGTTTGACATTCTGAATTACTTGCAAACAGTGAAGACTCTGATCCTTGTTCAGAGTTCTGGTTCTCCAATACGTCTTTATGAGTTGATTATTTAGCAGACAACCAAAGTTACAAAATTTCCCTACGATTGCAGTATACGTGACCAATAAAGACAAACTTAGCACATATGAGTAGGTTGATCTGTGCCTTCTCTGGCCGCAAATGTCGGAAACAACAGGTTTTAATGTATAATTTCCAAAATTGCCAGTTGGCCTTTTTAGCCCCTGACTGTCTTATTAGGGGTATATAACAGTTTGTTTACCACATGGCAGTCAACATTAAATCAGACAGTTTTAATGAAAGATGAAGGGATAAATAAACAGAACATGTGATCAATCATTCCTTGGATTTTAGGGGTTTGCGTCAGTCACAAGAGTATCATGTATACAGAGGATCTTACATGAGTGTTCATGTATTATTGAATTTATTAAACGAGTTGAGGAAAAGGGATAAAATGCGAGGCTTCGCGAGCATTTTATCCCTTTTCCTCAACGAGTTTAATAAATTCAATAATACATGAGCACGAATGGAAGAGTCTATTTATCATATGACATTTGAAACACCTTTCATTCACCATTGTTTACAGAAATGTCAATTTTCCGCCATTAGTAAACGCGACGCCGTTACGGACATCGTACATAAAACGTTACGGAACGAATCTAGCTAATTTGCATATTTAAAAACTTTTATTTGGGGAGGTGTGTGTGTTCATTTTACATCCCACCAACACTAAGGTCAAATCGAGATTGGACCTCAGTTTGAAGATTCATCCAAAAGTCTGGACATGCCTGGAATCTAACTCACTACCCTTGGTTTATGGAGCGAGTAGCTTAACCACTGCACCACAGAGGTTTCTTATTTGAAATCTGAGGTAAATTGTCAGTTTACAGTAAATAATTTCATTTTACGACTTTCAATGTACTTAATGCTTTAATGCACTTAGATAGGTTAAACAATATTTTATTTACTTCTTTTCAATTACAGATATACAGTATAGCTCCGATATATTGCGGTAGTCGGGGTCCATAGCCCGAAAACCGCGATGTGGTCGGAGCGGGATATAAGTCGCGGTAGTTTGCCGAATTCCAATACAAGTCGCGGCGATACCACGGGCCGAAAAACTATACAACAAAACTATCATTTTATTGTGTTAGGATTTCGGGCAAGTGTAAAAAAAATCGTCTACAACTGTCAGTCTTTTTGTGAATTGCAATAATTGCTGCACTGTCAATTTGTCAATTGAGAGACAAACCATCTGTGTATTTATTACGGTTCAAGTATGACACTATGTTAATCCCTGTCATATGATTGCCACCCTGCGGTGCGTGTCGATAAGGTGTGAAAATATGGTCAAGTTATGTTGCTAATTGGCGTTTATTCTCCAATCATAAAATTTAATCCACAATCCATGTGAAAACGATTTAATCCCTCCTCAGACAATTAGCTACATCTAACGGTAGATGTTTGCATATTACAAACGGACTTTTCTGCGATCTCGTGAATGTTTATGTTTTGGCGCCAAATAGCAGACACTGGGCGGGAAAAGTCAAACGCTGTTGTTGGTTACTGACACGGAGCTTTTGGGGATAATTCGGGAGCTGTACAAAGCGCCGGTTTTCTATCCACCTCTATTCACAACCGTTTAGCTATCAAGAAAATATTTTATATTTTTTTATGAAAGAGATACACACAATGACATTAAACATGTGTGGGGGTGCTGGAGTCGGATGACGTCATTTACCGATCGCGTGCATGAAAATGGTAGCGGACATCGTTGTCTGATTGAGCATTGAGTGGATTACTCAGTTATGACAAGTTTGGGGATTAAGATTAATTGTTCGCCAATACCTGTTCTAACTGACGCTAATCGGATTATTTGGTTATAATGTGTGAACTGACAATTGGCGCCTGGTTTAACCGGGTTTTAAATAAATTTTAACAACTTAAAACTCTTATTTTTTTTAAATTATGAATTTTTAAGGGAAAAAAAAAACGGGATCCACGGCGCGACCGCGATAGATTGGACATCGCGAAATATCGGAACGCGATATATTGGAGCCATACTGTATAACAAGAATGTAACATATTAGAAAGATCAACAGGATTTGAAAACAAGCAAGGTTGCTTATACTAATCATCTAAAAATTTCTTTAACCCGTTTTGTATCAGAAACCCCAAAATGGGTAACTAGCAAAGAGTGCAGGCCAAGATCAGACGACGCAGAATGCGGCATCTGATCAGGGCCTACACTGTTTGCAAAACGTTACGCCATTTTCCAAATTAATTTTGAACATCACGAAAACACACCTATATATCTTTGACCCCCTTGAACCCCATAAAGTAAAACTGGGGTTTACAGGGGTATACCTTATTTTTCTTATTTCTGCTCAAAATATAGATTCTGGGCACTCATTAGAACCGCCTCATCGAGCAGAAATAAGAAAAATATCACAATTTTTCATCTTAAAATTTTCATTTTTTCGACAATAAAGATGGCAATGTATTTGTATAGGCGTGTTTGCGTACTGAGAAAACACAATCTGAACCCCTAAATTTCGAAATGGCGTCCCATTATATATAAGGAGGAAGATTCCATTTTGTACAAAAAGGGTTAAAATCATTTATATACAGAGGACTCTCGTCATAATGGAAGTATTTGTTCCGTAATATTTTGCTGTTATAAAAAATTTGCCACTTTTAAAGAATCCTAATAAGGAGTGGTATAAATAGAGGATATTTACTTTTTTGAGATGAATACCAAAAATATTTCATCGAGTGTGTTGAAAATATTAGAATTTTCAAGAGTGCAAAGCACAAGTGAAAATTCTGATGTTTTCAACACATGAGATGAAATATTTTTCATATTTATCGAAAAAAAAGAAAATTTTCTTTTCATTTGATAATATTTTAGGACACGTACTGTAATTGTTCAATCGGATCTTACGTCACAATTTTTGACTTGGCTATGATGTCACAACTGTCAGTTGCAAACCATAAACAGATCGCCATTTTGAATACAGCATTTTTACAGTTCAAAGAATGCTTTTTCATGGTATTTTACAGAATTATTTTATAGATAACATATGAATTTTGGCGAGAAAAGTAGTCCGGGCTGCTACTGTGAAAATAACATTCACACTGAAAATATCATTTATATTTTCACAGTGTGAAAATATCACTTTTATTTGTTTCAGATATGCATTGATTTCACTGCTATGTATAAAATAAAAGGCAATAACAGGCCTTTTCCATTGATTACTCCAAGACACAAATGTTGTGGACATTTGTTAGAATCGCCTCAGTGAGGCGATTCTAACAAATATCCGTAACATCTGTTCTTTGCATAATGAAATATTCTTTCATATCAACAGTAATCCATCACATCTTGAGCCAAGGTTCGGTTCCATTGAAATTGTCACTGTAACCAGTTTTGTTGTTATATCGAGAGTCAGTTCTAAAAGGGCTCGCTGTATTAACAAAATACCATTATGATAACTCACCCGTGCGACATAGTGCATTTTTCACACTTCCAAAATGGCTACTTTTTGATGAAAATCTGTGATATTTTTCTTGTTTTACTGCAAACATAGGTTGTGGGTACTCGTTAGAACCGCCTCAATGAGGCGGTTCTAATGAGTACCCACAACCTATGTCTTGGAGCAGAAATAAGAAAAATAACATATACCCCCTTAAACCCTGTTTTCTCTATATAAAGTGGGGTTTAGGGGGTCTTCATCTCACGGACTTGTTCACGTGATGCAAACACTATCAGCAGCAAAACATTACCAAATGGAGCCAGCGAACAGTGATAATGTCTGGTTTACATAGTGCATTTTTCACACTTCCAAAATGGCTACTTTTTGATGAGAATTCGTGATATTTTTTTTATTTTACTGCAAACATAGGTTGTGGGTACTCGTTAGAACCGCCTCATTGAGGCAGTTCCAACGAGTACCCACAACCTATGTCTTGGAGCAGAAATAAGAAAAATAACATATACCCCCTTAAACCCCTGTTTTTTCTATATAAAGTGGGGTTTAGGGGGTCTTCATCTCACGGACTTGTTCACGTGATGCAAACACTATCAGCAGCAAAACATTACCAAATGGAGCCAGCGAACAGTGATAATGTTTGGTTTACGGGCAGTACATGTGGAATATACTGTTGCAAATTTTTGAAGATACACAGCCAGGGGTGAATAAAACTTTCCTTGGCACAATTAATGACATATTCACGTGAATTATGTAACACATGCAATTTCTCATTTAAGCACTAGCTCTAGTGGATATACATTAGGATATAACACATTCAGGCTTAAAAGGGGATGGGAACACCTGGCTGATTTTTCCGCCATTTTTGAAAGGGAGACAACTTTCAGGACTTCTTGTTCACTTTTCCATAATCCGTGTTGCAGGGAGAAAGGGTCTACTCTTAAAGGAAAGAATTTGCTCCTCAGGAGCAAATTCTTTCCTATAAGAGTTGACCCCTATTGACATTGGAGACAAAAAATCCTTTTGCCGGAGTAGACTCCCCTGAAGGTGTTCCTATTCTCCTTAAATCTCAATCCGTTTGGAGTTTAATGGCCCAGTCAGCATTGTTAAGTTGATATTGAGTAGGTCATTTTACCTAACCATACTTTTCCTGGGCAGGCTTATACACAAGCGGTTATTAGGTCTCATGACCTGGCACTATAAATGGGCCCCGTCAAGCGATTTTGGTATTTATCGCCTATGTGAGCAGCGATGGTTCAGGCGAGCCTGCGCATTCGCGCAGTCTCGCCAGAACCTTCGCTGCTCGCTCATACAAGCAGTGAATCAAGAGGAACCTTCAGACAGAAAGCCATATCCCTGGCCCCTCTGAATGGCTGGGCATGCCGCAGTTAAAATTTGTCATGACGGAATGCTCGAAGACACAAATTCGCTTGGCGGGGCTCAAATAACCCTCAGTAGTTTAAACTACCCCTATCTTAATCATATATTCTGATGCACTTGCGAAGTGTGATTGGCCTAAGTCAAAAATTTGCGACAGTTTATTCTGTGATATACTGTCGGAAACCCGACGTCATCACGTAACATCGCTTTTCATTGGCTGGCATTTTGGTTTTACGCAGCTCACAGCTTTTGCCATTTTTTAGCAAAATAGTATAGTTTTTAACAAAACAACTGATGGATAGACTGACGGGCAGACACACAGCTGGACAGACGGATGGCAGGACTAAAACTATATACCCCATAGCATACTTTTTAACAAACCAACTGAACACATGCATAAGAAATGGGATAACAGTATTGCAAATTTGTCATTTGGGGAGGTAAATTATCTGCTTCACAGTCGCAAATTCCGTTTTACGGCAACGTGTACCCGCAAAACAAAATTGACGACCGTATAACTGCCGATTTACCTGCCCAAATGACAATTTTGAAAACAGTTAACTCCTCATTCATGGTTCCAAATGTATTGGAATTATTGAAGTTTGCCTGTTTTACTTACAAGGTCGAAGTTTGATCTGTGGAGCCACTATATTTGGTGAAGAGTAACTGTAGCTGATAGGAGATGGAGCACGCCGCAACTTTGGACTAGCACTTGGAGATCGGTTGGTGCGATGAGGAGAGGTAGATCGGAGGATTGGAGATGGAATCTTCACTGGGGACGATACTTTCGATGGTTTCACGACACGCACTGGACTACTGGTTGGTGATAGGGAGAAAGTGTCTGAATACTTGTCTGGCATTTTTATAGGTGTAGATGGTCGCCGTGGGCTTGTTTCACCACTTTTTGGACTTAATGGCTGTGGTAAGGAGCGTCTCGGACTCCCTAAAGGGGACGTCACTGGGCTCGCATGTGGTGTGCTTGGTGTCAGTGTATCGGAACTAGCCTCAGAACGCAAGAATGTTGGACTACCACACAACATAGATTCGGGACTAGCCGAGCCTCCGGCTACTGTCCCAGGGGGAAACAGCTTTCCATTAGTATCTATCTGTATATCGTCCACCAAACTTTCTCCAAAATCCTCTGGTAGCAAAACAACATCCGATAAAGAAGAGTCCATTTTTATTGCAGGTATATCAGGGTAGTCAGTATCCCCCAGGGTTTCACACGTGGCTATAGGAGCCTGCTTGGCTGGTGCCAAGAAACTTGCGAGTTCCAGTCTTCCTTCATCGCTGTCCATAGATTCTCCTCGATCAAGAGGGGCTGATAAATAAACAAGAAGGGACACATGAGAAAGAGGCCAATCAGATTCTTTGATTAACCCTTATCCTGCTGAATATTCAATTTAGCCACACTCATTTCTGACTTTGAACCAATCAGATTACTTGATGTAATTTATTCCTACAAATTCATAAACTAAATGTCAAACAGTGTAGATCCTGATCAGATGGCTTCTTCAGACGCCATCTGATCTGGATCTACACTGTTTGCAAAGATAGGGGCTGTCGTGAACAACAAGATAAGGGTTAACACAGTGTATGCCAGTGGACTCTTCCATTGCTATATGTTGGACAAGGTAATTTGTCATACAAGGGGTGTCAGGCCTATTTTTTTCATTTTTATTTCTATTTTGAGGGAACATTTTGTTAGCAAATAGTGCAGGCCCTGATCAGACGCCGCAGCTTCTGATCTGGGCCTGCACTGTTCGCTAAAGTACCCCTTTAGAGATTTCCCGCATACAATGGGTTAACCCTTATCCTGCTGAATAAATAAACTTACCAAACCTTTTTCTGACTATTAACTAATCAAATTGCTTGAATTAACAATTTCATTCAAATTCACAACCTGAATGACAGGGTAGATCCTGATCAGATGGTTTCTACAGATCTGATCTAGATCTACACTGTTTGCCAGGCTATCCTTTTAGGGGTTTCCTGCCTAGAATGGGTTATCAATGTATCAGCACCTGAAACAACAATCTGTATTCATCATCAACTGAGCCCCGCCAAGCGAATTTGTATCTTTGAGCATTCCGTCAAGACAAATTTTAACTGCGCATGCCCAGCCATTCAGAGGGGCCAGGGATATGGCTTTCTGTCTGAAGGTTCCTCTTGATTCACTGCTTGTATGAGCGAGCAGTGAAGGTTCTGGCGAGACTGCGCGGATGCGCAGGCTCGCCTGAACCTTCGCTGCTCGCATAGGCGATAAGTACCAAAATCGCTTGACGGGGCCCAATTGATTATTACAAGTTTTCTTCGACATTTTTGCTTATATCATATGGGGAAAGTCATTCAACTAACAGATTACAAATCACCAGATCTAGAAATGTATTAAAAAACAAATAACGATAATAAACAAGAATTCGCTGAAGGCTATGTTGCACCTTTGGGGACGCAAAGTCACTGAACAATGAAATCTAGGTCAAGCTCAAATATGGATGCCTGCATAAAGGTTGCCACTCCTAGATGCAAGCTTGTACAAAGTACAATTAATTAATTCGAAGGTCTTATAGTTTTAAAGAAATGAACTCTTACATTAGGGTGAAAGTTAGGGTGGTCACAATAATTCGCAAAGTAACTGAACCATGACATGTGGGTCAAGGTGAGATGTAAATGCTTGCATTTAAGTTGCTATTCCTAGATGCAAGTTTGTATCAAGTATCATTAATGAAGCTTTTATAGAGCTCGAGAAATGGAATCTTACATTAGGGTGAACATTAGGGTGGTCATAATAATTTACAAATCAGTGAACCATGCACTGCAGTGTAGGTCAGGGTGAGGTATGGATGCTTGCATTTAAGCTGGTATTCCTAGAGCGTGTTACATTTACATTAGGGTGAAGTTAGGGTGGTCACAATAACTCACAAAGTAACTGAACCATGAAATGTAGGTCAAGGTGAGATACAGATGCTTGCAATTAGGTTGCTATTCCTAGATGCAAGCTTGTACCAAGTATCATTTATGAAGCTGTAATAGTTCTTGAGAAATGGACTTTTACATTAGGGTGAAAGTTAGGGTGGTCGAAATAAGGGTGAAAGTTAGGGTGGTCGAAATAATTGACAAAGTCAGTGGACCATAAAATGTAGGTCATGGTCAAATATGCACCCCCGCCCATCGGGGCCTGGAGAAATAGATTGAGATGCATTGTGCTTTGGCGCAGAGCTGAAACCAACCAAACTTGAGTACTGGTAAACAGCTTTGGTCTAAGCCTGCCCAGGAAAAGTGATGCGAGTCTGACCGCTCCTTGAACCCTAGCAGTTTCTATGGGTGGTAGGGCTTGAGATGTCATTTCATCTTAATGTCGGGTAAAAGTCCTACAAAATCGGAAGCAACGTCTCCAAAATGACCTTAATAGTGTTGACGGTGACGTAAAACCTCAACTCAAACAAAATCAAATCAAGGTCAGATATGGATGCTTGCATTGCAGTTGCTATTCCTAGATGCAAGCTTGAACCAAGTATCATCAATGGCTCTCATATAATTCTTGAGAGATGGACTCTTACATTAGAGTGAAATTAGGGTGGTGGCAAATATTGACGAACGAACCGAAAACCGGACTTCTATATTGTTCCATGCTTAACCCTTGTCCTGCTAATCCCGGATATGCCTTATCTTTGAAACAATGAAGATCCAGATCAGATAGCTTCTGACGAAGCCATCTGATCAGGATCTACATTGTTTACCTTTCAGATTGTGAATTTGTTGCAATAATTTGCATCAAGTAATCTGATTGGTTGATAATCAGTAGTGGGTGTGGCATATATGAATATTCAGCAGGACAAGGGTTAAAGCAGGTGCGACAAAAACAACAACTTACATTTGACAAAATCCACATGTTTACCAAAGGAAATTGAAGAACTTCGTTGTTGATGCTCAGAGTATGTGGTATCTTTCTCCTCCTCGCTGCTGCTGATGTCAGCTCTCATGTAACGGGAACGTATCTGCCTCAGCGTGTCCAGCTTCTCTACAACTGTTGGCTTGATCACTGTCTTGCGGTCAACACATGGTGGCTCTTTGGTAAACTCGTGGGGCTGGCTACTACTACTGAGATCACTCTCTGATACAGATCTAGAAAATAAAATTAGGCCCAGGCAGGGTTCAACATTAACTTTTTAAATAACTGGACAAGGTGGTCCTATAACTCTTTGGATGCACTGGACCTGATCTAAGTTCCATTGGACCAAAGGAATGATGGAATTTATATTAACCCTTGTCCTGCTGAATATCCAAATATGCCACACCCACTACTGATTATCAACCAATCAGATTACTCGATGCAAATTATTGCAACAAATTCACAATATGAATGACAAACAATGTAGATCCTGATCAGATGGCTTCTTCAGAAGCCATCTGATCTGGATCTACATTGTTTGAAAGGTAAGGCATATCCGAGCTCAGCAGGACAAGGGTTAAAGTGATACAGTAGTTTTACAGTCATCAGATTATTACAGACACCTTGAGGCACTTTGCTGTAATTTTCCTAAAATTTTAACAAATTTGTTTCATGATCCAGCAAGGAGTCCAGTAGGTGCAGATGGAATGGCAAACAGTGCAGACCCAGATCAGACTGCTCCTGAATATGGCAGTATAGACCCTGATCAGACTGCTCCTTCAGGTCTGGGTATGCACTGTTTGCTTAGGCCTGTCTGTTTCAGTACTTAGCATCATTATGGAGTTATTTATTTACATAGTAAAACTACTGCAACAAAACTACAGTCAAACTTCGATGGCTCGAACACCGATGGCTCGTTTACCATGGCTGAGTCGAGCCCGTTCTTGTGTCCCGAGGGAATTTCTCCACCTAAGAAAAAGTGAGGGTAATTAAGGAAATGGTCTCCTATTCTCCTGTAAATGTATGCTGTGTGCACTCATTAGAATCGCCTCTATGAGGCGATTCTAATGAGTACACACAGCATACAATTTTATTATAGAACACCGAAAAGATGTCCCAAAATTATCCCCTATATGCCTCCTGGCAGTTACCCTCAGTGGCTCGAACTACCCTTGTCTCGAACAGGATTTCATGGTCCCAAGGGTGTTCGAGCCATTGAAGTTCGACTGTAGCTATTGCCCATCTTATGAACAAGAATTTAAACTGTGGTGCCAGGTTTTCAGCTGGACCCCAGGGCTATAATGTGAACAACCTTGATAGAGGTTCACTAGATGAAGCTTCATACCAAATATCAAAGACCTTGGCCTTGTGGTTTCAGAGAAGATTTTTTTTAAGTTTTCAGTTAAAAATCTTATTTTTAGCTCCTATGACCTAGATGTGCAATGGGTCGGAACAATTTGAAACACTTTGAAAGAGGACCAACTAATGATCATTCCTAGGGCTGGCTAATTGGAGGTGAAAAGATAATCGATTATCAGTCCTGTCATTGTGATCGATAATCAATTAGTAATCGCTAAGGTTTTTGTCATAATTTTACCTGTCTGGCTTTCTTCTGAGAATGACTCTTACCATATGTTGCACTTTACCATATGTATATTTGAACAGACAGGCTTGAGCAAACAGTGGAGACCAAGATGAGAGGCCGCAGAATGCGGCGTCTCATCAGGGTCTGCACTGTTTGCCACTCATCCAGCTATTTTAGGCATAACTTTGGGTAGTAAATTGTACCTATTATAAGTAATCGATTAATCGCAAATCAGAAATGATAAACATTTTTGTTGAATTTATTGATCGATTGATCGATTATACGATTAATCGTGTCACCCTTAATCATTCCTGTGCAGTTTGGTCAAAATCCAGTAAGCGGTTTAGGAGGCGGCATTGTTTGAAGAAATTGTTTACGGACAGATGCACGCACTGACGACGGACAAAATGTGATCAGAAAAGCTCACCTTGTCACAGGTGAGCTAAAAATATCCCATATATTCATCAACAACTTGCACCTTGACTTAATGTTCAATAAAAAAGTTTTTCAGTTGAGTTTTGTTTACTCTTACCCCAAACAATAGCCATTCCCAATACACATCTTTACCTGTGCACTATTATGACTGACATGGTTTTGTTCAATGTCAAATAAGCCATCACCCAACAGCTATCAATGCATGATCTTTTTTTGCAAACCGAGAGCTGTCTCCCAGCGAAATGGTGTCATACATAATTATACAATCAAACCAATTAAAATCTACTGTCACTACTACATATGAAAGCGTGAAAGGTACAATTAAATGTGACTGAGTGCCCAGTAAGCCTGGGTGTACATGCACTGAGGAAGCACAAATGAGCTTGAAAATAGTGTTTCAAATAAAGCAGTCTGATATCAGATTATTGTATCACTTTTGTTTTACTAGATCTGTCCATCATAAAATGGTTTTCAGCCAATCTTTACATGTGATATTGAAAGTTTGTTGTCAAATGTTGGTGGGACAATCCGTTTCTATTTTGGCTGGTATAAACGGCTGCCAAAATTAACTAGAACTGTCAGAGGATCTGACTATAGCTCTGCTACAAGAAAACACAAGAAAAAATACAATCCAATACAAGAAAAAAATGTTTTCAGCTTTCAGCCACAGATTAATGGTGGTAAAAAGGCAATCCAGAGTTATGGTTCATGTGCTCTGCACATCCTCTCATGGTGCTTTACATTTGTGTGAAGTTTCATGAAAATATCTCAAACGAGGTTAAAATTGCCATTTTTCAATGTTCAAAGGGCAATAACTCCAAAAGTAGGCAATCCAGAGTTATGGTTCATGCACTCTGCACATTGTCTCATAGTGCTTTACATTTGTGTGAAGTTTCATGAAAATACCTCAAACGTTTTTTGAGTTATCATGAATAACAGAATCACGGTTGCCATTTTTCAATGTTCAAAGGGCAGTAACTCCAAAAGTAGGCAATCCAGAGTTGTGGTTAATCCGCTCCGCACATCATCTCATAATGCTTTACATTTGTGTGAAGTTGCATGAAACTTTATGAGTTATCATGAAAAACGGACATTTTTCAATGTTCAAAGGGCAATAACTCCAAAAGTAGGCAATCCAGAGTTATGGTTCATGCACTCTGCACATTGGTTTTAGAGTTATCATGAATAAAGGAATTACCCAATAAAGGAATTACGGGGCTATAAAAACTGACAATATATATCCTTAAGTTTATGGGGCAAATCTGTGAAAATGTTGGGGCTAAAAAATATTCCTGAATACGGTACGTAATACCTTTCCTCTATGTGTAGTGAAGGTATAAAAATGGTCATTTTTCTATACAATAATTATATACATGTACTTTTTTAGAATCCATATTGGAAATGGTCTTATCCAAATCTGAGTTGCAATGAAACTCAGAAAGTGTTAAAAAGGGATTAGTGTGTATTTGCTTTCACTTCACAGAATAAGGCTTCAATGATGTTACAAGAGCCTTGCCCCTACTCCTAACTCTTATCATGCTGTTCACGACAACCCCTATCTTTGGAAACAGTGTAGATCCAGATCAGATGGCTTCTGAAGAAGCCATTTGATCAGGATCTACACTGTTTGACATTCAATTTACGAATTTGTAGGAATAAATTACATAAAGTAATCTGATTGGTTCAAAGTCAGAAATGGGTGTGGTTAATCTGAAAATTCAGCAAGAGAAGGGCTAAGGTAGCGTGAACTTACTGTTCCGAATGTCCCATAAGGTCTGTGTCTGACTCTCCACTGGCCCCATCAGGACTCCGATAAACCTTCTTCAGGGCCTCAAGGACTCTCGTGCCAGTCGTAAACACCCGGTAGGTGAGGAGGAATGTGTTTAGGAAGTCTATACTGAGAAACCTCAGGTCTGTCAGACGGTCTAACAACCTGTCTACACTGCCATGACGAATCTGAAATAACACAAAGATGTATCAAGATAAGGTAAGTTATCTGATTCTAGATGGGGAACATGGAATCACGTTCCCCACCTGAGAGAGATATTTGCCCGAGCCGTTACTTTGTTATCTGGAAAGCTTTTCTACGACATTTTGTACATTGTTGCAATGTTTACCAAAGGAATCTTTTTTCTTGCACACCAGACAAGGAAATCCGTGATTTTACCCTGGGATAGAAATTTATATTCTGACCCTGGTGTTCCGACCCCAAATTGAATATAATCGCGTGTTTGATAAATGCACTGGTTGATTACAACCTCGTGCGCGGTGTCGTCATGCGTGACGTCACTAAACATTCCTGTTGTATCTTCACAAAATAGCGGACATCGGTAACCGAAGTGACAGCAGCATTAAAACTTCGCAATAGAAATGGAAGGTATGCAAGAAAAAGAATCCAATATGGGTGTGGGGGGTGGATAGAAAAATCCGTCCCTCGGGATCACTGTCCGGCATCACTCGGCAAGCCTCGTGATGCAGGACAGTGTCCCTCGGGATGGATTTTTCAATCCACCCCTCACACCCATATAAGATTCTTATAGTCGCGAACATGTTTTTGTGTGATGTCATCAAACACACCCTTCTGCATGCACTACGTTGATCACTGCTCAGTGGGAAAATGTTTACGTCATGTTAGAACCGAGTGAATGAAAAACAATCAAAAGTTTTTATTGTGATTTAGATACTGGCTGGAAATTACTCTGGTGCATGAAATTATATTTCTTATCAACTGCAGTAAATCCAAGATAGCAGATGTCGCAATTCAGCAAAGACAGGCGTAATACATTTTTGCTCACAGGGTATATGGAAAACAAGAGGACCATTATGGTCCTATATCGCTCACCTGAGATATACATGTGGGTCCCGGGGCAGGGCAATCTTTTGCCCAAGGTCTCTAATTTGAACAATCTCTGTAGATGTGCACTAAATGAAGCTTAATATCAAATATCAAAGGCCTGGGTCTTCTGGTTTCAGATAAAAAGATTCTTAAAGCTTTTCCATATATAAGCCTATGTAAAACATGCGGCCCCATGGCAGGGCTATTTTTGGCCCCTAGGCTATAATTTGAACAATCTTGGAAGGGGTCCAGTAGATGAAGCTTCATACCAAATATCAAAGATCTAAGCCTTTTGTTTTCAGACAAGAATATTTTCACAAGTATTCCCAATATTAGCCTACGTAAGACCCGGGCAGCACCATTTTTGGCCCCAGAGCTATAAGTTGAACAATCTTGATAGAGGTCCACTACAAAAAGATTCATACCAAATATCAAAGACCTGGGCCTTCTAGTTTCAGACAAGATTTTTAAAGGTTTTCCTATATAAGCCTATGTAAAACATGTGGGCCCTGGGCCAGGGCCATTTTTGGCCCCAGGGCTATAATTTGACCAATCTTGGTAAAGGTCCACTAGATGAAGCTTCATACCAAATATCAAAGACCTGGGCCTACTGGTTTCAGACAAGAAGATTTTTAAAGGTTTTCCTTATATAAGCCTATGTAAATTGTTTGATTTGAGGTTTAACGTCCCCGTCAACACTGTAAAGGTCATTTTGGAGACGTTGCTTCCAATTTTGTGGGACTTTTACCCGACATTGAGATGAAATGACATCTCAAGCCCTGTCGCCCAATGAAACCAATAGGGTTTATTAGCATGGACCGCGGTTCCTGGACAGGCTTAGATCCTCTAAGCGGTTTACCAGTACTAGTGTGCGGGCCGGATTCAGCTCTGCGTGGAAGCATCATGCAGCCCATATATTTCTTCAAGCCCCTATGGGCAAGGGCTTAAGCCTATGTAAAAACAGTGGGCCCTGGCGTGGGGGCAATTTTAGTCCCAGGGCTATAAATTAAACAATCCTGGAAGAAGTCCACCCAATGAAACTTCACACCAAATATCAAAAACCTGGGCCTTCTGGTTTCAGACAGGAAGATTTTAAAAGGATTTCCCTATATAAACCTGTAAAACTAGTGAGCTCAGGCACAGGGGCATTTTTGGCCCCAGGGCTATAAATTGAACAATCTTGGTAGAGGATCACTAGATAAAGCTTCATACCAAATACCAACGGCCTGCGCCTTCTGGTTTCAGACAAGAAGATTTTTTAAGGTTTTCCTTATTAGGGGTGTAACGATGCATCGATAGTTCGATGCATCGCGATAGGGACTGTCTCGATAGCAATGCATCGATAGTACTTTGGACTATCGATAACTATCGCTGATAGGTCATTCAACTATCGATAGTTTTGATATTTTTTTTTTTTTTTTCTTGAATAGACTTTGAAAATATACCTGTACTGTTGTGTAATGACACAAGTTTTTTTGCTTAGGATATCTATGCAGCTGTAATCAGGACAGACTGGTAAGCCTTCGCGTACGTGCATGATGATCTGAGTCTTCGCTTGTTGCACATGTGTATCATGTTATTTTGCTGTGTGGTGAATTTCTCGCGGCGATGAATTTCCCGCCGTAATTTTTGCATGTGCTGTTGAGGCAGTCAGAAATGTTCCCGCGTTTCTCAATAACAAACGTCAATGATCATTTGCTCACACTGTTGTTGCATGCAACATTTTAAAAACATGACAATGAAACCTGTGCGACATGTGAAGGCTCAGATCAGCCTGCACAGTCATATATAAATGTTTGCTGTTTGTATTAGCCTTCCACAGTATGGCTTCTGGGACAAACAGCATTTCCCTGTTCAGTTTTGAAGACATTTGAAGATGCACAAGCTGATCTTTTGTATGCAGAAATGTTTGTTTTTGCTGTGTTCTGACTCATTCACATAGGTAAATGTATAATAAACGACGGTATAATGCAGTTTAACTTGTTGTATAATTATGTGACCCTTTTTGCATCCGACAAACACGATAGCTAATGAGTACCGGTATTATGAGTATCTGAAGCAGGACTCGCAGGTAACAAAAACAATGCATATTGCTAAATGAAAACACCGACTTGATCATTGCTTTACTTCTATGATGATAGTCCAGCTTTTGATGCTAACTTCAAATAAACAAGAGGCCCATGGGCCACAATGCTCACCAGAGCTCAGGGGGCCACTGCCCACTGGCAGCAATATATTTTAATTAACCATGGAAGCCCTGTGCCCAAGGATGCTACAGATAAAATTTGGATCCAATCAGCCTAGTGGCTTCAGATTCTGATGTCGCTTGAATGTGTTGTTGCCTGACAACAGATGACAATTGACAATTTCCAATCTGTGGCAACAAATAGGCCAAAAGGAACATTATTAAAGGAATATTTCTATGAAAGTGAGGCAAAATATCTTGAAAGACATTAATGTCATTTTTTCAATTTTCCCCATTGTAAGTCAATGGAAACTCTTAACTTGGCACAGCAAACAAACCAAAGTGTCAATAAATGCATCTTATCAAAAGAAACAGAGACATGTATGGTTTAGCAGTGGGGATATGTATGGTTCCTGAGATGCAAGGCCTTTTAAGCAATGGAGGGATTCGGGCATGGCAGATCCCAGAAAAGCCAAAGATTGTTGTCACTGAATATGTCTTATCATAACGACCAAGAGTATATATGGTTAAACGGTGGGGATCTGAATGGTTTCTGAGATATGAGGCCCTTTTATGAGTGGCAGGATGAGAAATGGCCCCTGCGAACCCCCCAAGACGGGGATGGCTGAATGTGTCTATTAACAATGAACAAGAATATATGTGATTATAGGATGGGGAATTGAATGGTTTCTGAGATATATGGCCTATTATGAAGTGGAGTCTTATCATAAGGAACAAGAATATATATGGATAAGGGGTGGGGATCTGAACAGTTTCTGAGATATATGGATTTTAATGATGTAAAGGGGTGGGCCATGGCCCGTGGCACCCCGGGGGGACCCCCATGCTGGTGTCACTGATTGCATCTTATCACAAGGAACAAGAATATATATGGTTTAGGGTTGGGGCTCTAGACAGTTTCTCAGATATATGGTCTTTTGTGAAGTCAAGGGGGGGAGCATGGCCCGGGTGTGCCCTGGGTGACCCCTAGGTTGGTGTCACTGAATCAGTCTTATCATAAGGAACAAGAATATATATGGTTTAGGGGTGGGGATCTGTAAGGTTTATGGAATATTTGGCCTTTTATGAAGTGGAGGGGGTTGGGCATGGTCCCGGCACATCCCGGTGGACCCCCAAGTTGGTGTCACTGAATGCAACTTATCATAAAAAATGAGAATATATATGGTTTATGGGTGGGGATCTCAATGGTTTCTGAGATAAATGGCATTTAATGAAGTGGAGGGGGTGGGGCATGTCCCCAGCACATCCCCTGGGACCCACAGGTTGGTGTCACTTAATGTGTCTTATCATTAGGAACAAGAATACATATGGTTAAGGGGTGGGGATCTGAATGGTTTCTGAGATAAATGGCCTTTTATGAAGTGGAGGGGTCGGGGCATGTCCCCGGCATATCCGGGGGGACCTCTAGGTTGGTGTCACTTAATGCATCTTATCATAAGGAACAAGAATATATATGGTTTAGGGGTGGGGATCTGTAAGGTTTCTGAGATATAAGGCATTTTATGGAGTGGAGGGGGCTGGGCATGGCCCCGGCACAACCTAGGGGACCCCCAGGTTGGCAAAAAAGCATAGGGCTAAGAGAAGTTTACTCAAGGAACATTTCTATGTAAGTTTTGTCAAAATATCTACAAGGACTTGGCAGTAAATGCCATTTTTCAGTTTTCACCATTATAAGTCAATGGAAACTCTAAGTTGCCATAGCAACAAAACTAAAAGGCCAAATTTCATAAACAAGAGGCCCATGGGCCACTATGCTCACCAGAGCTCAGGTGGGCACTGCCAAATTGCAGCCATGTATTTTAACATGATATCATTTTAATCTGCCAAATGAACCCCCATATCCAAATGAGCATCCATGTGGACTCAGTATATGAAACATTAGGCCTTTTATGAAGTAGAGGGGGTGGGGCATGGACCCAATGGAGCCCTGGTTGGTATCACTAAATGTGTCTTATCACAAAGAACAAGAATATATATGGTTTAGCAGTGGGGATCTGCATGGCTGGAGATATAAGTGGAGGGGTTGGAGCATGCCCTGTCGTTCCCAGGAAAGCCCAAGATTGTTATCCCTAAATGTGTCTCATCATAAGGACCAAGTATATATATGGTTTAGGGGTGGGAATCTGAACGATTTCCAAGATATCCTTTCATGAAGTGGAAAGGAGAGGACTGGCCCCTGCGGACACACCTACAGTAGGTGTGCTAATAATAAGGAACAAGAACATATATGAATATGGGGTGGGGATTTAATGGTTTCTGAAATATATGGCCTTTTATGAAGTGGAAGGGCGGGGCACATTGCCTAAGCACAAAGAGACCCCCAAGTTGGTGTGACTGAATGAGTCTTATCATAAGGAACAAGAATATATATGGTTTAGGGGTGGGGATCTGAACTATTTCTGAGATATGTGGCTTTTAATGAAGTCAAGCGGTGGAGCAAGGCCCGGGCATGCCCCGGGGACTCACAAGCTGGTGTCAATGAATGTGCCTTATCATAAGGAAGATGAATATATATGGTTTAGGGGTGGGGCTCTGAACAGTTTCTGAGATATAAGGCCTTTTGTGAAGTGCAGGGGTGGGGCAAGGCCCAGGGAGACCCCCAGGTTGGTGTCAATGAAAGTGTCTTATCATAAGGTACAAGAATATATATGGTTTAGGGGTGGGGATCTGTAAGGTTTCCGAGATATTGTGATATTATGAAATGGAGGGGGTGGGGCATGGCCCGAGCACATCCCTGGGGACTCCCAGGTTGGTGTCACTGAATGTGTCTCATCATAATATACAAGAACATATATGGTTTAGGGGTGGGGATCTGAACAGTTTCTGAGATATATGGCCTTTTGTGAAGTGAAGGGGTGGGGCATGGCTCCGGCGCACCCCGGAAGACCCCCAATTTGGGGTCAATGAATGCGTCTTATCATAAGGAGCAAGAATATATATGGTATAGGGGTGGGGATCTGTAAGGTTTCCGAGATATTGGGCCTTTTATGAAATGGAGGGGTGGGACATGGCCCCGGCGCATCCCGGAGGACCCCCAGTTTGATGTCACTGAATGCGTCTTATCATAAGGAACAAGAGTATATAGGGTTAAGGGGTGGGGATCTGAATGGTTTCCGAGATATTGGGCCTTTTATGAAGTGGAGGGGGTGGGGCATGGCCTCGGCACATCCCGGAGGACCTCCAGGTTGGTGTCACTGAATGCGTCTTATCAATAGGAACAAGAATATATATGGTTTAGGGGTGGGGATCTGTAAGGTTTCTGAGATATAAGTCATTTTATGAAGTACTGGGGGCGGGGCATGGCCCCGGCACAACCTACTGGACCCCCAGGTTGACATAACAGCATATGGCTGAGAGAAGATTACTAAAGGAACATTTCTATGAAAGTTTTGTCAAAATATCTGCAAAGGCTTTGTTGTTAATGCCATTTTTCAATTTTCCCCCATTATAAGTCTATGGAAAATCTAAGTTGCCATAGCAACCAAACTAAAGAGCCGAATTTCATAAAAAACACAAAACCTGTAAAGGCAAATATGGTGAATATTTCCATAAACTTTCAGCCTCATAGAGCATACGGTTTCTGAGGAGATGATTTTTTAAGTATTTTTTTTTCTATTTTTTCTTTTTGGTTTCCATGGCAACCAATACAAATGAGCAGTAGGCCTAAAATCATATGGCAGATAGTAGATTGCCTAAGGAATATTTCTATGAAAGTTTAGTCAAAATATCTGCAGTGGCTTGGCAGTAAATGCCATTTTTCAATTTTCCCCATTATAAGTCTATGGGAGCTCTAAGTTGCTATAGCAACCAAACTAATGGGCCAATTTTCATAAAAAACACAAACTTTCAATCCCCCAGCCCAAGGATGCTACAGATAAAATTTGGGCTGAATCGGTCCAGTGGCTTCAGAGAAGAAGATGTTTGAAAGTGTTGACGTCAGACGACGACGACAACGACAACGACGACAACGACGACGCCGGACAACTGCCTATCCTATAAGCTCCCCCGGAGCCTTCGGCTCTGGTGAGCTAAAAACACAAAACCTGTAAAGGCAAACATGGTGAATATTTTCATAAAATCTCTGCCTCCTAGAGCATATGGTTTCTGAGGAGATGATTTTTTAAGAATTTTTTTCTATTTTTTTGGCATTTTGGTTTCCATGGCAACCAATAAAAATGAGCAGTATGCCTAAAATCATATGGCAGATAGTAGATTGCCTAAGGAACATTTCTTTGAAAGTTTTGTCAAAATATCTGCAGAGGCTTGGCAGTAAATGCCATTTTTCAATTTTCCCCATTATAAGTCTATGGAAACTCTAAGTTGCCATAGCAACCAAACTAATGAGCCGATTTTCATAAAAAACACAAACTTTCAATCCCCCAGCCCAAGAATGCTACAGATAAAATTTGGGCCCAATCGGCCCAGTGGCTTCAGAGGAGATGTCGTTTGAAAGTGTTGACGCCAGACGACAACGACGACAGACAACGACGAAGACGGACAACTGCCTATCCTATAAGCTCCCCCGGAGCCTTCGGCTCTGGTGAGCTAAAAATATGTGTGCATATCAAATATCTGAAATCTGACCGCAATTGCGTACTGGTAAACCGTTTAGAGAATGTAAGCCTGCCCAGATAAAGCGAGTCGGACCGTCCATGCTTTTAAGCTCTATTGGTTTCATTGGGCGACAGGGCTTGAGATGCCATTTCATCTCAATGTCGGATAAAAGTCCCACAAAATAGGAAGCAACGTCTTCAAAATGACCTTTACAGTGCTGACAGGGACGTTAATCCTCAAATCAAACAAACAAAATCACAATAGCTCCCCTGGAGCCTTCGGCTCAGGTGAGCTAATAATTGCCCTTGCCTTGTCCCATCAAAAGCCTGGAAATTTCTTTGTAGTATGACAAACTGTCTTGTCATGTGTGTAAAGACTGAATACTTGGATCAGCTGGCACCTTTGTTTTTGACTACATAGAGGATCTTACACTGTGAATTTTATGAAACAAGCCTTAGGTGAGTGCCATAAATTTCAAATGAAATGACCACAAGTGTAAGATTCTGGTTTTTCATATAAAGATTTTAAATCAGATTTTTTTTCTTTTCGCAATTGCAATGAAAATCATAGGGTTGTCATGGATGGCATCATTAAGTTATGAGCCAGTTAACATGTGCTATTACACATGTGGTCATAGGATTTTTATGACATAACTTTATCCACTAAATACTCAGATCAGACGCTGCGTTCTGTGGCATCTGATCTGGGTATACACTACTGGCCAATGTCCCAAAAGGGCCCATAAGCATATATGGGTTAAGTATCAGTGCTCTTAATCACTCAGCCACAGTGGCCTGTCGTTTGTCTTGTGCCTTTTACTTGAATGCCGGATATAGCCTGGTATGGTGTTTTTATACGCCCGAAAACAGGTCGTATTATGTTATGCCCACCGGCATCCGTCAGTCCATCCGTATGTTTGTAAACTTTTCGTTTCCGGATAACTCCTCCTATAGTTTACATTCGATCAAACTGAAACTTCATACATAGTTAGACCATGATGTAGGGCAGCGCATTTTGTTTCAGGGTTACAGTCCACCAAACTTTAATAGAGTTATGCCCCTTTGAAATTTTTTTTTAAACTTTTCGTTTCCAGATAATCCTCCTACAGTTTACAGCCAATCAAGCTGAAACTTCATACATCAATAGGCCATGATGTGGGGCAGCACATATTGTTTCAAGGTTACAATCCATCAAATAATAATAGATTTATGCCCCTTTGAATTTTTTTGTAAACTTTTCATTTCTTGATAACTCCTCCTACATCTGATCAAGAAATGATATGGAACAGTGCATATTATTTGGAGATTAAGGTCTGCCAAGTATTACCAGAGTTATACCCCTTTCACAGATTTTTCTAAACATTCCGTTTCTGGATAACTCCTCTTATATTTTACATCTGATAAAGCTGAAACTTTACATATAGTAATACCATGATGTGAAACAGTGCATATTATTTTGAGGTTAATCTGCCAAATATTACCAGAGTTATTCCCCTTTCAGAGATTTTTCTAAACATGTTTTGTTTCCGGATAATGCCTCCCACATTTTACATCTTATGAAGCTGAAACTTTACCTATAGTTAGACTATGATGTGGAGCAGGGCATATTATTTCAAGGTTACAGTCCACCACTTATTGCCAGAGTTATACCTATATTATTTTGAGTTTATTCCACCAAATATTACCGACCATGACAAGTTGTTGGAGACAGGTAGTTTGAGCCATTGAGGATTATCAATAGTGGCAGGTAAGAATATATGGAGCACATATTGTTCCTTGGTTACATTCCACAAACCCAAACTTGTACAAACAGTCAGTATATATATGCTCCATCTTACTAATTGCCACTGGCGTATAATGCCCCGCTTGTGGAGCTCTTGTCTATGATGCAATAGCGTCGATATCTAATTCAGTGTAATGAGTATCTAGGTAACTCTTTAGCTAACTCTAGGTAACCCCCAGTTTGTGAAGTAGAGTCTTCCATCTCTGAGACTGGGTATGTACCATTCTTGAAAACAAGGGTTTTAATCAAAATCATTATCAGCATGGCAAACAGTGCCGATCCCGATGAGACGGCTCGTGACAGTGCCGATCCCGATGAGACGGCTCGTCACAAGCCGTCTCATCGGGATCTACACTGTTTGCTTAGGTACCTGTACTGGTCTTTAGGCTTAACCTTTAGCATGCTGAATTAATTTTTTTATCGATACTCCGTCCCACTGAATTGTTTTTATCAAATACTACCATTTTCAGCAACTTTTAACACGCAAAAATCTGTATTTTTCTTGATTTCTCCACCATTCAAAGCATATGGAAAACGAAAGTAGCCTACTGTCACTCAGCTGACTGAGTCGAAAAATTGTTTAAAACACCCTTTCAGAGCGTATTTTGGGCTTGATTAGATCAAGTTCTTCAAAAAGTAGCGATTTCCTAAAAAAAATTGCATCCTTACCCAGAAAACCCGAAGAAAATCCATCCAAAAACATCGAAACGGCAAGTTTTTTTTTCATCGATGCCCGGATGTTATTTGATACCGAAATGCCAAACCGCACCGAAAAACGAGAGTTCCTCCTTTAACTAGGAGTCGCACCATGCACACCAGTCAATTTCGGCGCACGATTGCGCCTACAGCGTGGCGCCGTTACATTTTCACGGGCGCACGAATGCGCCTACAGCATGCTAAAGGTTAATTATGCTATTCAAATTTGATAATGCACTTTATTGTGTTGCAAAAATATTCTTACCTGTGGCACCTTACAGGAATTAAGAGTTCGGCTGAATTTAATATCAACATCGTCTCGGAACAATTTGGGATCTGACCTGAAATAAAAAGAACAGCCATGAATCCCAAAAGGACAAACCCGAATATAACAAGCTTATAAGAATCGGATATGGGGTTCTGTTGCAGATGGGCGTTTCCAAACCGAGGGATGAACATGCTGAGCGGAACCCCGAGGCTACACCGAGGTTCCGCTCAGCAGGGTCAACCCGAGGGTTGGAAACGCCCCTCTACAACAGAACCCCATATTGGATTCTTTTTCTTGCACAACACCTTCCAAACATTTCCTTTTTATTTTGCAGCAAATAGCAGAACTACAGACAGTATTTCTTTTCTTCTTTTTAAGATTTCATACAAAAGTGCTGTATTCAGTGTTCTTTAACAATAATTGAGTCAAATAATTATCATTTTTATTGATTTTTTATTTCGTTTTCTTTTTTTGTGTGTTTATTTTTTTTGCAGCTCGCACATGTATATTGTTAACAAAATAAAAGTAGTGCGGAAGTGGTTCCGGCAGTTGAATAGAATTTAAGCGCACTTTTGTTAGTTGCCTGGGTCAGAACACCAGGGTCAGAACATAAATTTCTATCCCAGGGTAAAATCATGGACTTCCTTGTCTGGTGTGCAAGAATGCACTTTCTTTGATGTAGATCTGTAACACCATTTTCTTGCATCAAAAATGACACACATTACAATAAAACACCCATGCGACATAGTGCATTTTTTACCATCTCCAAAATGGCTACTATTCTGCTGAAAATCCACGATTATTTTTAGTGCAAAGATAGATTGTGTGTGCGGTTATAACCCCCTCAATGAGGCAGGTCTGATGGGTACCCACAACCTATGACTTGGAGCTGAAAATAAGAAAAATAATGTATACCCCCATAAACCCCAGGTTTCTGTAAATAAAAGTGGGGTTTAGGAGGTGTTCATTTCAGGCACTTGTTCACGTGATGAAAAGGACTTAAATGAATGAGTTGCAGTCAATGGTGTTGAAAGAAGAAGAATACTGTATACCCCTATAAACCCCCGCTTTCTCTATATGGGCCCCGTCAAGCGATTTTGGTACTTATCGCCTATGCGAGCAGTGAAGGTTCAGGCGAGCCTGCACATCCGCGCAGTCTTGCCAGAACCGTCGCTGCTCGCTCATACAAGCAGTGAATCAAGAGGAACCTTCAGACAGAAAGCCATATCCCTGGCCCCTCTGAATGGCTGGGCATGCGCAGTTAAAATTTGTCATGACGGAATGCTCGAAGACACAAATTCGCTTGGCGGGGCTCATATAAAGAGGGATTTAGAGGGGTATTCATTACACAGACCTATTAACATGATGGTTTTGTGATAAAGATGAACACATTGCTCACTTGTGTTTATTAAGGAACTTATCATATTTGGACAACACACCAGTATGACATAGTGCATTCTGGCCCCTGCCCATCATAAGGGCTTGAAGAAATAGATGGGCTGCATGATGCTTTCACAAAATCAAACAAATCAGACATAGTGCATTCTTTCCTATCTCCTAAATTTATATTTTTTTCAGGTGAAACATGTTCTTCTGATATCTGTTACTAACTAGTTCAAGCAATCTATCCCTTGGAGCAGAAATACAGTAAAATTTCGATGGCTCGAACTCCGCTGGCTCGTTTACCATGGATTAGTCGAACCCTATCTTGAGTCCGCAGGGAATTCCTTCAAATAAGATATAAGGGTAATTTAGGAAGATTTTCTTCATTTATCTTGCAAATGTATGCTGTGTGTACTCATTAGAATCGCCTCGATGAGGCGATTCTAATGAGTACACACAACATACATTTATAATACTGAACACCGAAAATATATCCACAATTATCTCCATTATGCCTCCTGGTATGGCACTCATAGTATCCCTCTTTGGCTCGAACTACCGCTGTCTCGAACAAATTGTCATGGTCCCAAAGTGGTTCGAGCCATCAAAGTTCGACTGTATAAAGAATAATGTATTGCAGTATACCCTGCAAACCCAAGTTTTCTTCAGATAAAGTGGGTGTTCATTATACGGACCTGTTAAGGTGATGTTGTTTATTAATATAAAAGCTCCTTAGGTATCAAAGTTGGCATAAGGAGTATATGATTGCCCCTGACTCTGCCCTCAACACTTTTCGTATCAAATGGATTCTTCCTCCTTATATACAGCCGAACTTCAATGGCTCGAACACCTTTGGGACTTCGAAATTCTGTTCGAGACAGGGGTAGTTCGAGCCACTGAGGTTACTGTCAGGAGGCATAACGAGATACTTTTAGACATCTTTTCCGTGTTTTATAATGAAAATGTATGCTGTGTGTACTCATTAGAATCGCCTCATCGAGGCGATTCTAATGAATACACACAGCTTACAGTTGCAAGATAGAAGACTTAAATCTATTTTATTATCTCCCACTATTTCTTATGTAGAGGATTTCGCTAGGGGCTCAAGAATGGGTTCGACACATCCATGGTAAACGAGCCATCAGTGTTAGAGCCATCGAGGTTCTACTGTATAGCAGAAGTCCATTTCAAACTTTAGGTGTATCGGGTAGTCGTTTCTTCAAAATTAATTTGGAAAATGGCTGAACCTTTTGCAAACAGTGTAGGCCCTGATGAGATGCCGCATTCTGCGGCGTCTCATCTAGGCCTGCACTGTTTGCCAATTACCCGTGTTGGGGTTTCTGGTACAGAAATGGGTTAACAGAAACAGGACTTTTTTAGGGCTCATTTTTATGATAAGAATGACTGTACCCTTATTCCGGAGAATACAGGAAGTAGGGTAATCCTAATGCCTACCTGACAGACTGAGGCATAGTCACGGAGGATGACTCACTCATGGAGCTATTCAACAGATCACTGTAGTGAAGATTTTCAATACACTGTAAAAGAAACACATTATCTGTATTTATAATACGTGCAGCAAGCCAGCTTGGCCATTGCCCATAGGGGCTTGAAGAAATATATGGGCTGCATGATCCTTCCACGCAGAGCTGAATCCGGCCCGCACACTAGTACTGGTATACCGCTTACAGGATCTAAGCCTGTCCAGGAACCGCGGTGCGAGGCGGACCGTCCATGCTAATAAACCCTATTGGTTTCATTGGGCGGCAGGGCTTGAGATGTCATTTCATCTCAATGTCGGGTAAAAGTCCCACAAAATTGGAAGCAACGTCTCCGAAATGACCTTTACAGTGTTGACGGGGAGGTTAAACCTCAAATCAAACAAAACAAAGCAGCAAGCCAGCTACCTGGAAGGGGGCCCATTTATATAGATGTTGCCCCTGTACCTGCATGTCAATCAAAACTCTGATGATGATGATGATGATGATGAGGATGATATCATATAATGTTGTTGTTATTTAAAAGCAAATAATGTCAAGTCTTAAAATTGACCACAAATGTAATAACACATGGTTACTGGCATGCAACGTCAAAAAGCTGTCGTTACAATTCGATATTAAAAGAAAGTCAATGGAACTCAAGATGAGACAAATTAACTGAGATCGCAATTCATTAACATAACACACAGATGTAGACTAATGAGTATTTTGTGCTTTAAACAGTTTGTGGGTGTTCATTATAATGGCTTCAATGAGGAATGACCAAGGCTGCTAAATAGAGGTGGCTGTTAAACAGAGGCAGACGTTAATAGTGATTTCACTGTAGTGTACATTGAAGAATGATCTGGGGCAGTTGTTCAAAGCATTGTAAGCTTAACAAGCTTGTTAGTGGTCAAATTGTTAACTTAAATTTTGTTATTTTTGCTGAAAAAATGTGAGCAGCTTTTGCAAATGCAAAAGCTGCTAACATTTTTTCTGCAAAAATATTAGGTACAGTGAAGCCTGAACTAAAGTTTACACCAAGTGCACTTGAGACGTGCACGCCAAGTGCACTACTTGCATTAAAATGATAGTAAATTTGTGAACCTGACGTGACGACCAAATGCACAAGGGTGTAAACTTTACTTCTGTCCCCACTGTATATATGTCAATATGCCATATTTAATTATCAAAGTTTTAACAATATGTTAACTAACGACATTGTTAGTTCTATCGGCCACTGGCCTCTAAAATTGTAGATGCGCAGGCTCAGGCTGATCTGAGTCTTTTGTTAGGCACACATATCCAGAATCACATTTTTTCCTAATGAAACTGAAGACAAGAGAACATACAGTACAACCTGTCATAGTGGCCACCTCTATAAAGCAAGCAACCTGTCTTAGGCAAGCATGTCTTCAGTTCCCGAAAAGGGAAAACACATTAAAAATTCACCTGTATTAAGCAAGCACCTGTCTTAAACAACTACATTTTGATCTTCCCTTAGGTGCTTCCTTAACCCTTGTCCTGCTGAATATTCATATATGCCACACCCACGACGGATTATCAACCAATCAGATTACTTGATGCAAATTATTGCAACAAATTCATAAACTGGATGGCAAACAATGAAGATCCTGATCAGATGGCTTCTTCAGAAGCCATCTGATCTGGATCTACATTGTTTCAAAGATAAGGCATATCCGGGCTCAGCAGGACAAGGGTTAATATCAGGGCTCTCACACCACTTTTTGGGAACGGGGCCGGGGCCTTTAGAATTGGGAAAATTAGCGACATTTTGACTGAAATTGGGAACAAATATAGTAACACCAAATAAAAAATATTTTAGATTCCTAGACACAGAGGGAGGCAGGTTATTTTTATTTTTTATTTTCTCCAAAATAGATGAGAAACTTTTTTTTCTTTGAAAAACCTTACATATTTGGTTAAAATGAGCATATTAAGTTTATACTTGGGCTCTTTGCATATTTTGCATGACGTTTACAATCGTAGTTTTACATGTAACACACTAGAAATGATGATGTTGACTACTGGTACCGTTCGAAAAAAACGGCACAAATTCGGCAATTTCGGTAGAAATTTTGTGCAAGTATTACTAGCCAAAACCTACATATAAGTGTTTTTCTCCTTGAAATCTAAGAGAAGTTGATAGAAGTACAAGTCAAACTACTCTTGCTCCAGCTGTTAACTTCAACAACAGAAAACATTGCAATGTCATCAGTTTTCGTGGCTTTCAAAACGGATAATTTTCGGGCTGTTTTTTTTTTTTTTTTTTTTTTTCGACTTCTGATTGGGAATTTTTTACAGCCCATTGGGAAAAACTTTTTTCCATTGGGAATGGGGCCGAATTTCGGTCCCAAATTATGCAGATTGAGAGCCCTGAATATAGATTGGACTGTACCTGACTGATATCACTGCACCAAGCTGCTTTCTCAATATGCGTTGATGCTACCAATGTAATGATTAAAAGTGGACCACTCTTGGTGTCGATGATGATTCTGAAGTCAAGTCCATTGTAGTCAAGTCGATCTCTTTCTAACTGATACGGCAGCAGGGTGGCTTGGGAGGAAGAGCTAGAACCACTGGTGTAAGCTTCGTAGGTATCTGAAATATGAAGAATACACAAAAAAACTCTTTATAACCCCCTTTTACACAGTTTTGGATATTACACATATAAAAGATGGATACCAAACATTTAAAGATCACATAGAAAACAAGAGGACCAAGCTAGCTTGGTCCTGTATCGCTCACCTGAGCTAACAGATTCAGTTTAAGGAAGTGCCAACCTTTACTGAAGGCTTTATGGGAGGACATGGTGATGACAGGGTAAGCATTTTCTGAAAATCAAGTAGAATTTAACTCTATGATAAACAGGCTGACCTCACCGGTTTTCAAACTCATTCAAGCTTTTATTCCTGACTTGCTAAGAAGATCCGATCTAAACTGAAGTGGCTATGGTGATGACAAGTTCAAAAACAAGAGTTTTCAAACTCCTCCAAGCTTTCTGCCTGACTTCCTTGTTTGTAAGTTTCATGAAGATCCGTTCAAAACTAAAGGGGCAGCAGTGATAACAATGTCGAAAATAGGCATTTTCAGCAATCAAAGGCACGTCACTCTATGATAAATGTGCCGACTTGGCCAGTTTTCAAACTCACCTGAGGTTTTATTCCCAGCCACCTTACATGTAAGTTTCAGAAAGATCCGATCAGACTTGGCCAGTATTTAAACTCATCCAAGATTTTATTCCCAGCCACCTCACGTATAAGTTTCAGAAAGATCCGATCAAAACTGAAGGGGCTACAGTGATGACAAGGTCAAAATTTGGCATTTTTAGCAATCAAAGGGATGTTACTCTAAAATAAATGGGCTGACTTGGCCAGTTTTCGAACTCATCCGAGGTTTCATCCCCAGCCACCTTACATATAAGTTTCAGAAAAATCTGATCAAAACTGAAGGGGCTACGGTAATGACAAGGTCAAAAATCAACATTTTCAGCCATCAAAGGGACAGAACAGTTACTCTACGATAAATGGGCTGACTTGGCCTGTTTTCGAACTCATCCAAGATTTTATCCCCAGCCACCTTACATATAAGTTTCAGAAAGATCCGATCAAAACTGAAGGGGCTATGGTGATGACAAGGTCAAAAATCGGCATTTTCAGCAATCAAAGGGACGTAAATCAATGATAAATGGGCCAACTTGGCCGGTATTCAAACTCATCCTAGGTTTTATCTCCAGTCACCTTACATATAGGTTTCAGAAAGATTCGATCAAAACTGAAGGGGCTACGGTGATGACAAGGTAAAAAATCGACATTTTCAGCCATCAAAGGGACATAACTATATAGTTAATGGGGCAACTTGGCCGGTTTTCGAACGCATCCGAGGTTTTATCCCCAGCCACCTTACATATAAGTTTCAGAAAGATCCGATCAAAACTGAAGGGGCTACAGTGTTGACAAGGTCAAAAATCAACATTTTCAGCAATCAAAGGGACCTAACTCTTTGATAAATAGGCCACCTTTGCCGGTATGCGAACTCATCCGAGGCTTTATTCCCAGCCACCTTGCATATAAGTTTCAGAAAGATCCGATCAAAACTCAAAGGGCTACGGTGATGACAAGATCAAAAATCGGCATTTTCAGCAATCAAAGGGACGTTACTCTGTGATAAATAAACCAACTTGACTGGTTTTCGAACTCATCCGAGATTTTATCCCCAGCCACTTTACATATAAGTTTCAGAAAGATTCGATCAAAACTAAAAGGGCTACAGTGATGACAAGGTCAAAAATCAGCATTTTCAGCAATCAAAGGGACGTTACTCTACGATAAAAGGGCCGACTTGGTCGGTTTTCGAACTCATCCGAGATTTTATCCACAGCAACCATACATATAAGTTTCAGAAAGATCCGATCAAAACTGAAGGGGCTACGGTGATGACAAGGTCAAAAATCGGCATTTTCAGCAATCAAAGGGACGTAACTCTATGATAAACCAGCAGACTAGGCCGGTTTTCGAACTCATCCGAGGTTTTATCCCCAGCCACATAACATATAAGTTTCAGAAAGATCCGATCAAAACTGAAAGGGCTACAGTGATGACAAGGTCAAAAATCAGCATTTTCAGCAATCAAAGGGACGTTACTCTACGATAAAAGGGCCGACTTGGTCGGTTTTCGAACTCATCCGAGATTTTATCCACAGCAACCTTACATATAAGTTTCAGAAAGATCCGATCAAAACTGAAGGGGCTACGGTGATGACAAGGTCAAAAATCGGCATTTTCAGCAATCAAAGGGACGTAACTCTATGATAAACCAGCAGACTAGGCCGGTTTTCGAACTCATCCGAGGTTTTATCCCCAGCCACATAACATATAAGTTTCAGAAAGATCCGATCAAAACTGAAGGGGCTACGGTGATGACAAGGTCGAAAATGGGCATTTTCAGCAATCAAAGGGACGCAACTCTATGATAAATGGGCCGACTTGGCCGGTTTTCGAACTCATCCGAGTTTTTATCCCCAGTCACCTTACATATAAGTTTCAGAAAGATCCGATCAAAACTGAAGGCGCTACGGTGATGACAAGCATTTTCCCATAGTAAGTCTATGGGACCTTGTGGTTGCCATAGGAACCAAAGTTTTAGAGCGATTTCATAAAAAAGTTTATGTCATCAATGCCCCACCAGAGGCATACTACAGGTGATAAATGATTGAGATCAGCCTGCAGGATACAGAGATATAGCTGCTCAAAAGTGTGGACGGACGACGGACGGACAGACGACGGACGACCCACTATACTATAAGCTCCCCTGGAGCCTTCGGCCCAGGTGAGCTAAAAATGATCATAAAGATCACATAGAAACAAGGTCAAGGTCACAGGTCAAAATTTTTTGCATGAATGTGAAGCTCTTGTCAAAAGGAACCTACATGCCAAACAGGAATGCTCTATCTCAAACGGTTCAAAAGTTGTGACTAATGTTAAAGTTGTCCACGTACAAACAAACGAACAGACAGGGCAAAAACAATATGTCACTACAGGGGACATAAAAATGACCAAGATCAGACCCATCTAATCAGGGTCAGCACTGTTTGCTTAAAACACAGGAATTAAAGAAAAAAGCAAGACAGACGACGGTTTTAAAGCCTACACGAAATCAAAAACAATCAACCTACTCGTGCTGTCAGTGTTTTGATTTATTTGTTTTACGGCCCTTTCAAGATTATTTCACATAATTAGGGCTGGCTAAATGGGGCTGAAAAGATAATCGATTATCAGTCCTGTCATTGCGATCGATAATCGATTAGTAATCGCTAAGGTTTTTATCATAATTTTACCTGTCTGGCTTTCTGTCTGAGCATGACTCTTACCATATGTTGCACTTTACCATATGTATATTTGAACAGACAGGCCTGAGCAAACAGTATAGACCCAGATGAGATGCCGCATAATGCGGCGTCTCATCAGGGTCTTTCTGCCCCCGCCCATAGGGGCTTGAAGAAATATATGAGCTGCATGATGCTTCCACGCAGAGCTGAATCCGGCCCAACACTAGTACTGGTAAACCGCTTACAAGGATCTAAGCCTGTCCAGGCGGTGCGAGGCGGACCGTCCATGCTAATAAACCCAATTGATTTCATTGGGCGACAGGGCTTGAGATGTCATTTCATCTCATTGTCGGGTAAAAGTCCCACAAAATTGGAAGCAACGTCTCCAAAATGACCTTTACAGTGTTGACGGGGACGTTAAACCTCAAATCAAACAAAAACAAACTCATCAGGGTCTGTACTGTTTGCCACTCATCCAGCTATTTTAGACACAACTTTTGGTAGTAAATTGTACCTATCAAGTAATCGATTAAAAGCAAATCAGAAATGATAATCATTTTTGTGGAATTTATCGATCGATTAATCGATTATACGATTAATCGTGTCAGCCTTAGTTATCGAGCCAATCATTAATCAGAGTACCGGACAAAAACCATCCGACATACCATTGCAGAACTTCCCATTTCACATGTGACCCAAGCCAGGCTCGAACCTACAGAGGTGAGAGACCTAATGATAAGGCGTCAGCGCTCTTATCCACTAGGCCAAGGAGGCCCGTTGAAGTCAAAAACTAAAATGCTGGCACAGTATTTGAGCCGACATACGAAAAAAAAAAACAGAAAACCATGGCAACCAGAAGACTTATCATCTGATCAGAGTCTTCACTGTTCTCAAGATCCCTCTTTCTTGCACACCAGACAAGGAAATCTGTGATTTTACCCTGGGATAGAAATTTATGTTCTGACCCTCGTGTTCCAACCCCAAATCGAATATAATCGCGTGTTTGATAAATGCACTGGTTGATTACGACCTTGTATGCGCCGTCGTTAAGGTTGACGTGACATCACCAAACATTCCTCCAGTGTCAACACAATATGGCTGACATCGGTAACCGAAGTGACTGCAGCATTAATAATCCGCGCTAAAAATGGAAGGTATGCAAGAAAAAGAATCCTATAAGGGTGTGAGGGGTGGATAGAAAAATCCGTCCCTCGGGATCACTGTACGGCATCACTCAGCAAGCCTCGTGATGCCGGACAGTGACCCTCAGGACGGATTTTTCCATCCACCCCTTACACCCATATAACATTCTTATAATAGCCCCTGGGCTATACAAAGAGCAATGCAAGAAGACTCTGGCCAAAATTTGCTTAATGCATGGGCTGGGATGAGTCTTTTCGGTTTTGTTTGTTTGTATGCATTGGAGTTTAACGGCCCAGTCAACACTATTTAGGTCATTTTTGAGCCGGTCAGTTTACCTATCTACACTCTTCCTGGGCAGGCTTATACGTAAGGGGTTAACCAGTACAGTGCACATTCTTTCGCCAGAAACTGACAACTGCCCTTCTTGAATCAGCAGAAGGGAGAGAATGACCGTAGAAAAGATTTCATGATCAATCTCCACGAAAAAAATGTTGCTGACCCCGGCAGGTATTGAACCCCTTCCTCCAGATCACCAGTCAGACGCGCATCTGACTGAGCTACCGAGGCCAGTCTTTTCTTGTCACATAACAAATTTAACTAAAGTATTCAGAGACCATATTTGTTCTAAATTAGAACAAGTACAATTTACCATGTTATGTTGTGGCTAAAAGTACCCGTAGTTGGATGAGTGGCAAATACTGTAGGCAATGATGAGATGCCACATTCTGTACTATGTTGGGGCTAAAAGTACCCGTAGTTGGATGAGTGGCAAATAGTGTAGGCAATGATGAGATGTCACATTCTGTACTATGTTGTGGCTAAAAGTACCCGTAGTTGGATGAGTGGCAAATAGTGTAGGCAATGATGAGATGCCACATTCTGTACTATGTTGTGGCTAAAAGTAGTTGGATGAGTGGCAAATAGTGTAGGCAATGATGAGATGCCACATTCTGTACTATGTTGTGGCTAAAAGTAATTGGATGAGTGGCAAATAGTGTAGACAATGATGAGATGCCACATTCTGTACTATGTTGTGGCTAAAAGTAGTTGGATGAGTGGCAAATAGTGTAGACAATGATGAGATGCCACATTCTGTACTATGTTGTGGCTAAAAGTAGTTGGATGAGTGGCAAATAGTGTAGACAATGATGAGACACCACATTATGTACTATGTTGTGGCTAAAAGTAGTTGGATGAGTGGCAATCAGTGCAGACATATGATGAGCCACCACATTCTGTACTATAATGTGGCTCAAAATAGTTGGATGTGTGGCAAACAGTGTTGACCCAGACGAGATGCCACATTATGTGGCATCTCATCTGGGTCTACACTGTTTGCTCTGGCCTGTCTGTTCCAAAACATATGATAGGTTTTACTGTGCACCAGCTCATATGGTCATATACTTACTTTCCTCATCAATACAAAATTCTGAGCTTGGATCTTCTATTAATGTACAGTCAATCAGAGACAATTTTCCATTTTGCTGAAAATAGAAAAAAATATACAAAATTATAGTAACTCTAAATATCTGGACCGAGTTGCTCAAAGTTAAAGATAGTGTAATTAAGATTCATCAAAACTGTATCCATTAACTAATATCGCAAATATCCTAACAGTTTTGCTGAAACAAATATACAAACATCGCGTGAACAAGTCCTGAAATGAACACCCCCCTAAACCCCACTTTATATAGAGAAAACTGGGGTTTAAGGGGGTAAACATTATTTTTCTTATTTTTACTCCAAGACATAGGTTGTGGGTACTCGTTAGAACTGCCTCAATGAGGCGGTTCTAACGAGCACCCTCAACCTATGTTTGCAGTGTTTATATGAAAAATATCACAGATTTTCATCAGAAAAATGGCCATATTGAGATGTGAAAAAATGCACTATGTCGCACGGGTGTGTTATCGTAATGAAAACTGTATCCATTAACTAATATCGCAAATATCCTAACAGTTTTGCTGAAACAAATATACTAATAAATAATAATAATTATAATAATAATAATCGACCTTATTTATAGAGGGTAACACATTTAGTATTGGTACTAATCTTCCATGTGGCCCTCTTTTCCTGGGTAGGAACCAGTACTAAGCAATGTGGATAAAGTTTCTTGCTCAAGGAAACAACACGTGACACTTGCCAGGATCGAACTGCTACCTCTCGATCTCAAATCCGATGCTTTACGACTGCACCACAGCGCTACTAAGTTTAGCTTTGCAAAATGCAAAAGCTACTCACAATTTTCAGCAAAACTTTACGTGTATATATGTAGCAGAGCTAAGCAGACCCTATAACAGTTTCGACACAAATGTGATTGTTATTTAAGAAATAGATCAGCTCTAGCTGTGATTTGTTGTGTAATAAATCACAGTTTGGAGGTCAGTTGTAAAGTAGACAAATCACGAGCGCGTAGCGCGCGTGATTTGTCTACTTACAACTGACCGACAAACTGTGATTTATTACACAACAAATCACTGGCTAGAGCTGATCTATTTCGATTCTAACACGCTGAAAATCGGCAATAATGTTGTTGTTTCCTTCAAAATCTCACAACTTTTCGCCATTGTTTAAAGAAATCCCGCTAAAATTATCGACTGAAACACATGCATTTATATCCTTTTCTAACGTTTCCGATGCGAGAAAATGGCGTTACACCGTCTAACGTCAAGTAAATCGACTAGTGACGTCATAAATTTGCAGTTTTAATGACGTCACACGTCACGCTCTTCCGACCTGTGATTTGTTGCAGAATAAAACACAGTTATTTTGCATTGCCTATATAGGCGCGCTGTGTTAGAATGAAGTTTTGAACAACTGGGCACTAGCTGTGTCAACCTGAGCCCGGTTGTTCAAATTATCATTTACCATAAAAATACTAAAAGTTCTGACACCTTGAGGACTTGCTGTAATTCTCCTAAAATTTTAACAAGTTTGTTTCCCAATCCAGCAAGGAGTCCAAAAAGTGGAGACGGAATGGCAAATGTTGTAGACCCTGATCAGACTGCAGAAGTCTGATCTGGGTCTGCACTGTTTGCTAAGGCCTGTCTGTCCCAATACACCACAGCCTCATTATAACGCTGTTTGTTATAACAGGGTTTTGTATATAACACTGTTTCAAGATGGATCCCAAAAATGTATAGATTATGTAGAAAAATGACCGTAAATGGTCATTTATCCGTATAATCTATACATTTTTGTTTGGATATAACACGGTTGTTTAAGTAACACAGTTTCTGCTTTGGACCCCATTAGTAGTGTTACAAAGAGGTTGTTGTGTACTTACGATCATTACGGTACCTTAACAAGCTATATGGGCTGCATGATGCTTCCTCGCAGAGCTGAATCCGGCCCGCACACTAGTACTGGTTAACCGCTTAGAGGATCTAAGCCTGTCCAGGAACCGCGGTGCGAGGCGGACCGACCATGCTAATAAACCCTATTGGTTTCATTGGGCGACAGGGCTTGTGATGTCATTTCATCTCAATGTCGGGTAAAAGTCCAACAAAATTGGAAGCAACGTCTCCAAAATGACCTTTACAGTGTTGACGGGGACGTTAAACCTCAAATCAAACAAACAAAACAAGCTCATTAGTGGTCAAAGTGTTAACTCTTATCCTGCTGTTCACCACAAGCCCTATCTTTGGAAACAGTGTAGATCCAGATCAGATGGCTTCTGAAGAAGCCATCTGATCAGGATCTACACTGTTTGACATTCAGTTTATGAATTTGTAGGAATTAATTACATAAAGTAATCTGATTGGTTCAAAGTCAGAAATGGTTGTGGCTAAAAGAATATTCAACATGAATGGTTAAATGTCTAGCAAGTACAATATCTAATACACAGTTTTTGTTTTGTTTTTTGCTGGAAAATGTAAGTGGCAGTTGCATGTCACATTTTATTCAGCAAAATATTTGCATATTTGCAATATTTAGTGAACAAAATTTTTTGAACTTAGAACATTGTTAGTTTTGAACAACTGGCCCTCGTTATTGTATTTCGTATTCCACATGATCTGACGGTGTCAAATCTGCAAAAAACAATGTTGTACCGTAAAAATCCTGAAAGTTCGGACACCTTGAGAACTTGCTGTAATTTTCCAGAATGTTGCCGACCCCGGCGGGAGTCGAACAAGACCTATATACAGTAAAATCCGCTAATGACACCACCTAAACTTAAGACTAATTCTGCTTTAAAAGGCTTTATTATGTTTCAGTTGTTCTTTGTGTTGTCTGCATGCAGTGTCCTCTGGTCAAAGACCACCTTTGGAACTGTTCAAAAGTGGTCTGGAAGACCACTTTTGAACAGTCCTAAAGGCGGTCTTAATACAGGCATTTTACTGTATCATACTGGCAAGCTGTTCGATATTTTCTTTTTTGTTGATTTTGAAGGAAAGTTGAGTTTGAGTTTGCCATATATAGTCAATAGTCACCCAAGATTTCAAGATAAGGTTGGTTTCCATAAGTAACAACATTTTGTCAAAATTCATCCCCTTTCAGATACCAGAGTATAGAAATCACTGATCAGCGCTTCATGAATATACTGTTCCAAATTTTTTACTTAATCCAATCAGACGTCACGTTACATCACTTTATCAAGTCCATGAAATGAACACCCCTCTAAACCCCACTTTATATAGAGAAAACTAGATTTTACGGGGGTATACATTATTTTTCTTATTTCTACTCCGGGCACTCAGTAGAACCGCCTCAATGAGGTGGTTCTAACGAGCACCCACAACCTATGTTTGCAAAATAAATATGAAAACTACATCACAAACTCTTTATAACACTATTAATGGGGTCAGAAACAGACTTGTTAGTTAAACAACCATGTTATATCCAACAAAAATGTAGAAATTATAAAGAAATATGACCATTTATGGTCATCTTTCTGTATAATGTACACATTTTTGGGATCCACCTTGAAACTGTGTTATATCCAAATGGTGTTATAACAGACCCTGTTGGTGTATCACGGATTTTCATTAGGAAAGTAGCCATTTCGGAGATGTGAAAAATGGATTATGTCGCATGGGTGTGATATCGCAATGCCTACACATGCGCATCAGAATCTGTTACAGGTTCATCTACAAACGTAAATACATTTACAGTGTTTAGATGAAACCTTATAAGCCAGCTGATTGACAACGTTAACCCTTTTAGTACCAAATGGAATCTTCCTCCTTATATATAGCACAAGTCCATTTCAAAATTTAGGGGTGTCAGGCTGTGATTTTTTCAAAATCTATTTGGAAATTGAACGTTTTGCAAACAGTGTAGGCCCTGATCAGACGCCGCATTCTGCGGCGTCTGATCTGGGCCTGCACTGTTTGCCAGGGTACCCGTTTTAGGGTTTCTGGTACTAAATGGGTTAAATGTTCCAGTGACCCACTGTTCCAGTGACAAATATGATTAACCCTCTTAACACCAAGTAAAACTCCCAGCAGACAATAATTTTTCCTGCAGAAAGTCAGGTATGACATTTCATGTGAATAGTCTGTTATCTGCAAAGCAAACATTTCACATGAAATAACAAGCCTTTTTTTCTAAACAAACAAAAAAACAGAAAACACTTGAAAATTTGAAAATGTCAGCTACTATTGAGTTTGGCACTTTCTGGTTTAATATGTCTGACAGAAAACTGTGTTAATCAGTTTCAGAGCCCCGATATACTTTTAGGTCTAGGACTTATTAAAATCTATATCAGTGTAGACTCCAAATATTTGAAGAGAAGCGTCTATTAGAAAGCAAGCAATCTTTGGTTTGAATTGGAGTTTGACGACCCAGTCAGCACTATTTAGGTCATGTTGACCCTGTCAGTTTACAAAACCACTTTTCCTGTGCAGGTCTACAAGTAAGTTGTTTATAGCAAGCACAATCTTTTGCCAGAAAATTACTAAAAGTGATCAATGTAGCATTTGAGGTTTGGGAGCCCACTAGGCCCACAGCCCTTGGGAAAGGATGTACAAATCCCCCGCCAAATTTTGTATAAAGGCTCAACCATGTGACCTGTGACCTCGACCTTGAGTTGACATGGATTATTTATGGGTTCTGTACATCAGCTCACTGTGGGGGGTATATTTCAAAATTCCAAGTTTCAAACTCGTGACCTTCACCCGTGACCTTGCCCTCGAGTTGGCATGGTTTAATTATGGGCTCTGCACATCAGCTCAGTGAGGGGGATACTTGACGAAAGTTAAATGAAAAACCTTCCAGGGGTGAAGGAGATATGGAACGGACACAAAATTCAAAGTTTCAAACTTGTGACCTTCAACTGTGACCTTGACCTTGAGTCTGCATGGTTTATTTATGTGTTATACACATCAGTTCACTGAGGGGGACATTTGACTAAAGTTTAATGAAAATCCTTTGAGGGGTAAAGGAGATATGGAACGGACACAAAATTCAAAGTTTCAAACTAGTGACCTTCCAATGTGAGCTTGACCTGGTGTCGGCATGATTCATTTATGGGCTCTGCATATGAGCTCACTCAGGGGGATAATTGACCAAAGTATAATGAAAATCCTTTGAGGGGTAAAGGAGATATGGAATGGACACAAACTTCAAAGTTTCAAACTCGTGACCTTCAAATGTGACCTTGATCTTGAGTCGACATGATTCATTTGAGGGTTCTGCACATCAGCCCACTGGGGGGGATAATTGACCAAAGTATAATGAAAATCCTTTGAGGGGTAAAGAACATATGGAACGGACACAAAATTCAAAGTTTTAAACTCGTGACCTTCAAATGTGACCTTGACCTTGAGTTGGCATGGTTCATTTATGGGTTCTGCACATCAGCTCATTGAGGGGGATAATTGACCAAAGTATAATGAGAATCCTTGCAGGGGTAAAGGAGATATGGAACAGACACAAAATTCAAAGTTTCAAAATCTTGACCTTCAAATGGGACCTTGACTTTGTGTCGGCATGGTTCATTTATGGATTCTGCACATCAGCTCACTGAAAATAATATTTGATCAAAGTTTAATTAAAAACCTAAGGATAAAGGAGATATGGAACGGACACAAAATCATAGTTTCAAACTCGTGACCTTCAACGTGACCTTGACCTTGAGTCGGCATGGTTCATTTATGGGTTCTGCACATCAGCTCACTGAGACGAATAATTGGCCAAAGTTTAGTGAAAATCTATCAAAAGGTTCAGGAGATATGGAGTCAACAAGAAAGTTTTACGGACAGACAAATGGATGGACAGACAGACGAACAGACAAAGGCCATTCCTATAATCCCCACTCCGCTTCGCCACGGAGGATTAAAAAAGCAGCACTATGAAACAATGGTGCGGCCTAGATTGAACACTGTTACTTCCAACATAGCAACAGATTATTAACTCTTATCATGCTGTTCACGACAACCCCTATCTTTGGAAACAGTGTAGATCCAGATCAGATGGCTTCTGAAGAAGCCATCTGATCAGGATCTACACTGACATTAAGTTTATGGCTTTGTAAGAATAAATTACATCAAGTAATCTGATTGGTTCAAAGTCAGAAATGGGTGTGGCTAAACTGAATATTCAGCAAGAGAAGGGTTAAAGGATAGGTTTCCTTATTTCTCCATATGGAGAATTGACAAAAACTATCCTTCAATTATCACTAAATATGCACCTTATCTGTTGCTATGTTCCAACTTTTCATTACGCAAACACGCCTATACAAATACATTGCCATCGCCGAAAAAATGAAAAAAATTTGATGAAAAATTGTGATATTTTTCTTATTTTTGCTCCAAATATAGATTGTGTGCACTCGTTAGAACCGCCTCATCGAGGCGGTTCCAACGAGTACTCACAATCTATATTTTAGAGCAGAAATAAGAACAAGAGGGCCCAGAGGGCCCTGGTTCGCTCACCTGATCCAATGTATAACAAGTGGGCCCCGGGCAGGGTCAATTTTGGCCCCAGGGCTATAATTTGAACAATCTTGGTAGAGGTCCACAAGATGAAGCTTCATATCGAATATGAAAGACCTGGGCTTTCTGGTTTCAGAGAAGAAGATTTTAAAGGTTTACCCTGCATATAGAAGTCTATGTAAACAAGATTTTCCCTATATAAGTCTATGTTAAACCAAAGGGCCCCGGAGCAGGGGCATTTTTGGCCCCAGGGCTATAATTTGAACAATCTTGGTAGAGGTCCACTAGCTGAAGCTTCATAACAAATATCAAAGACCTAAGCCTTGTGTTTCAGAGAAGATGATTTTTAAAGATTTTCCCTATATAAGTCTATGTAAAACCAAAGGGCCACATGGCGGAGGCATTTTCGGTCTCAGGGCTATAATTTGAACAATCTTTATAGAGGTCCACTAGCTGAAGCTTCATAACAAATATCTAAGACCTAAGCCTTGTGGTTTCAAAGAAGAAGATTTTTCATGATTTTCCCTATATACGTCTATGTAAAACCAAAGGGCCCCGGAGCGGGGGCATTTTTGGCCCCAGGGCTATAATTTGAACAATCTTGGTAGAGGTCCACAAGATGAAGCTTCATACCAAATATCAAAGACCTGGGCCTTGCAGTTTCAGAGAAGAAGATTTTTCAAGATTTTCCCTATATAAGCCTATGTAAAACAAAAGGGCCCTGGTGCGGGGGCATTTTGGCCCCAGCAATATAATTTGAATAATCTTGGGAGGGGTCCACTAGATGAAGCTTCATACCAAATATCAAAGACCTGGGCCTTGCGGTTTCAGAGAAGAAGATTTTTCAAGATTTTCCCAATATAAGCCCATGTAAAACCCAAGGGCCCCCGTGTGGGGGGCATTTTTAGCTCCAGCACTATAATTTGAACAATCTTGGTAGGGGTCTACTAGATGAAGCTTCATACCAAATATCAAAGACCTGGGCCTTGCGGTTTCAGAGAAGAAGATTTTTAAAGAATTTCCCTATATAAGCCTATGTAAAACAAAAGGGCCCTGGTGCGGAGGCATATTTGGCCCCAGCACTATAATTTGAACAATCTTGGTAGGGGTCCACTAGATGAAGCTTCATACCAAATATCAAAGACCTGGGCCTTGCTGTTTCAGAGAAGAAGATTTTCAAGATTTTCCCTATATAAGCCCATGTAAAACCAAAGGGCCCCCGGTGCGGGGGCATTTTTAGATCCAGCACTATAATTTGAACAATCTTGGTAGGGGTCCACTAGATAAAGCTTCATACCAAATATCAAAGACCTGGGCCTTGCGGTTTCAGAGAAGAAGATTTTTAAAGATTTTCCCTATATAAGCCTATGTAGAACCAAAGGGCCCCCATGCGGGGGCATTTTTGGCCCCAGCACTATCATTTGAACAATCTTGGTAGGGGTCCACTAAATGAAGCTTCATACCAAATTTCAAAGACCTGCGCCTTGCGGTTTCAGAGAAGAAGATTTTTCAAGATTTTCCCTATATAAGCCCATGTAAAACCAAAGGGCCCCCGTGTGGGGGGCATTTTTAGCTCCAGCACTATAATTTGAACAATCTTGGTAGGGGTCTACTAGATGAAGCTTCATACCAAATATCAAAGACCTGGGCCTTGCGGTTTCAGAGAAGAAGATTTTTAAAGAATTTCCCTATATAAGCCTATGTAAAACAAAAGGGCCCTGGTGCGGAGGCATTTTTGGCCCCAGCACTATAATTTGAACAATCTTGGTAGGGGTCCACTAGATGAAGCTTCATACCAAATATCAAAGACCTGGGCCTTGCAGTTTCAGAGAAGAAGATTTTTCAAGATTTTCCCTATATAAGCCCATGTAAAACCAAAGGGCCCCCGGTGCGGGGGCATTCTAGATCCAGCACTATAATTTGAACAATCTTGGTAGGGGTCCACTAGATAAAGCTTCATACCAAATATCAAAGACCTGGGCCTTGCGGTTTCAGAGAAGAAGATTTTTAAAGATTTTCCCTATATAAGCCTATGTAAAACCAAAGGGCCCCCGTGCGGGTGCATTTTTGGCCCCAGCACTATCATTTGAACAATCTTGGTAGGGGTCCACTAAATGAAGCTTCATACCAAATTTCAAAGACCTGCGCCTTGCGGTTTCAGAGAAGAAGATTTTTCAAGATTTTCCCTATATAAGCCCATGTAAAACCAAAGGGCCCCCGTGTGGGGGCATTTTTAGCTCCATCACTATAATTTGAACAATCTTGGTAGGGGTCCACTAGATGAAGCTTCATACCAAATATCAAAGACCTGGGCCTTGCGGTTTCAGAGAAGAAGATTTTTAAAGATCTTCCCTATATAAGCCCATGTAAAACCAAAGGGCCCCCGTGCGGGGGCATTTTTCCTCCCAGCACTATAATTTGAACAATCTTGGTAGGGGTCCACTAGATGAAGCTTCATACCAAATATCAAAGACCTGGGCCTTTTGGTTTCAGAGAAGAAGATTTTTTAAGTTTGCGGTGAAAAAAATCTATTTTTGGCTACTGTGACCTATATGTGCAACGGACCGGAACCATTTGAACAACTTTGAAAGGGGACCACCTAAGGATCATTCCTGTGAAGTTTGGTCAAAATCCGATCAGTGGTTTAGGAGGAGATGTCGTTTGATGAAAAGTTTACGGACGCACGCACGCACGCACGCACGCACGCACAACGGACAAAAAGTGATCCCAAAAGCTCACCTTGTCACTACGTGACAGGTGAGCTAAAAATAAGGTATACACCCGGAAACCCCAGTTTTACTATATCGTCGCCTTAGTGCAAGACTGCAGTAACTCAGTTTTTGAAAAATTTTCAGGAGAGACAAAAAACTGTGCTATTTTCTTAATTGTGGACAGCCCGCAGCAATATATGCTTAACTGAACAATAAAAGGGTTAGAAATAAAATACAATGTGATTTTTATGTTAACATTTAATCTGAGAACAGTAATTAATAAAAATATAAGATACAACAGTATTGCATAAAAAAACTATTGATATGATCAATTTTTGAATGCAACACTGTTGTAACTATACTTACGACAGTTTTGCATTAAAAAAATGTGTCAAAGCCTCAACGCAAGACTGTTGTAACTGCACTTACAACAGTGTTGCACTTAATCTTTGACTCATTATCTACTTGGTCTCACATGCAAAAGTGTTGTATCTGATGCAAGAAAGACATAAAAATGACCAAAATGGATATTAGATACACTACAGTCTTTTGGAAAACCCTATTCCCCCATTACTCTGTGACCATTAAGATCAAGTGCACTCAGAGTCCTTACGAGTACTTTGAGACACACTGAGTACGAGCTCTGGGTGAGACACACTGAGTATGAGCTCTGCGTGCTTTCGAGTGTTAATGACATTACGAAAACACATCTATACAAATACAATATAAATTTTACCACCAAAGACGAAAAATTGTGATTTTTTTCATATTTCTGCACAAAACATAGATTGTGGGTACTCGATGATTCGGTTCTAACAAGTATCTACACATTATGTATTTTAGCAGACATAAGAAAAATAAAGTATACCTCTGCAAACCCCAGTCTGTGGCAATCCTATACGTTTAACGTATTATTTTGTTTTGTTTTTACGACCCTAAGTTTCAAGATTATTTCACTCATATCGAGTCAATTGTTAATCAGGGGTGGGCGAAGAAAACAGGAGTAACCGGAGAAAGAACGCCTGACCTTCTGCTGCAGAACTTGGCGTCTCACATGTAACCCTAGCTACATGTAGGCTCGAACCCACAGCTGTGAGAGACCTAATAATTAAGAATCAGCACTCTTATCCACTAGGCCATGGAAGTATATTTAAAGTATAAACTGCGTTGTGATGTCAACAGTGGTCAATAAAAATTATACCGGTATCAGACGTGGTGTCACAGCTTACTATTTTCCATGAAGTGACTGTGCAAATAAAACATAGATGCCATAGTAATTTACAAGAGCAGTGACCACTTCTATGTATGGTTTAAAAGGGTGTGCCGAACCTGTCAGAATATCTTAGTCTGTGAAAGAAAATTTAGATTTTGCAATTTTCTCCTTATAATCACAGCCTTTCCTGACTGTCGCAGAGGCATACGACTTACTGGAGAAGTCGGCGGGGGTCTGGTCTAAAACTTCCCCATTGTGATGTATGGGCTCAAATGAGAAACGAAAAAATCGATGATTCAGATTTTCTGAACAGATTTTTTTTTGTTGTTTTTTTTTTAGCCATTAAACTATAGACCCTTGGTTATACACTGTATCTCTTTTTAACAAAGTTCAGCAAAGCACATTTTATACAACACAGCTGCATACTGAAAAGATCCAGACTTTTCAGGCAGATAAGCCTGGACAAACAGAGCAGACCCAGATCCGATTTCTCATGAGGAGGAGTCTGATCAGTACCGTCACTGTCTGCCATTTAAACACTTCTATGGTAAAACCAGAATGTTCAAATTTTCGAATGATTACAGATTTGGATGTCCGAAATTCTAGGATTTTTACAGTAATTTTGTCTATTTTTAGTTCCAGTGCTGTCTATATACCCCTCTCACCTCCAATTGCCTTCTGCATGAAACTGACACTCACCACGTAACAATGAGACTGTGTCTTAACACAATACAGAAGACCAAGAACTTTTTTCAACCAACTTACTAAAAATAGGAAATATTTGAAGGGTTATGTTTGACTAAGAACTGTACTGTCCCTCCTCCCATAACTCCTGTCCTGTCCTGAACCATACCTGCTCCCTTAACACTTGTCCTATGCTGTACTGTCCCTACCATAACTCGTGTCCTGCCCGCAACAATACCTCCTATAACTCCTGTCCTGTATTGTCCCTCCTCCCATAACTCCTGTCCCATACCTCCTATAACTCCTGTCCTGCCCTGTATTGTCACTCCTCCCATAACTCCTGTCCCATCCTGTACTATACCTCCTATAACTCTTGTCCTGCCCTGTATTGTCACTCCTCTCATAACTCCTGTCCCATCCTGTACTGTCCCTCCTCCCATGCCTCCTGCCCAATCCTGTACTATCTCTCCTACTATAACTCCTATCCTGTCCTGAATCATACCTTCTCCCATGACTCCTGTTCCTTCATGTACTAGCCTTCCTCCCATAACTCCTGTCCTGTCCTGAGCAATACCTCCTCCTATAACTCCTGCCATATCCTGTACTATCCCTCCCCCCATAACTCCTACCCCATCCTGTACTGTCCCTCCTCCCATAGCGCCCGACATGTCCTGAACCACTCCTCCATCCATAACACCTGCCCTGTCCTGAATAATTCCTCCACCCATACGTCCTGTACCATCCTGTACTGTCCCTCCTCCCATAAATCTTACCCCTTCCTGAACTGTCCCTTCTACCATAACTCCTACCCTGTGCTAAACCATCCCTCCTCCTATAATTCCTTCCCTATCTTGAATCCCACCTCCTCCCTTAACTCCTGCCCTGATCTGAACCATCCCTTCTCCCATGACATCTGTCCCATCCTGTATGGCCCCTCCTTCCATTATACCAGCACTGCTGTGAATTGTCCCTTCTCCCATAGATCCTACTCTGTCCTGAACCCTCCCTCCTCCCATGACTCCTGCTCCATCCTGAATAGTCCCTCCTCCCATTACTTCTGCACTATCCCTCTTTCAATGACTGCTGTCCTGTCCTGAACCATCGCTCCTTTCTAGATTCCATCCCCAGCCTGAATTGTCCCACCTCCCATTAATCCTTTGCTATCCTGAACAGTCCCTCTCTCCACCCTGCAGAAATTTGCCCTGTCCAGAAGCATGCTTTCTCCCATGACCCCTGTCCCATCCTGTATAGTCCCTCCTCCCATTATTCCTGCACTGTCAATAATTGTTCCTTCTTCCATAACATTTGCCCTGTCTGAACCATCCCTCCTCCCATAGTTCCTGCCCTGCCCTGAACCATCTCTCCTCCCATGACTCCTGCCCCATGCTGAATAGTCCCTCCTCCCATTACCCCTGCACTGTACTGAACTGTCCCTCTTTCAATCACTGCTGCCCTGTCCTGAATATACCTCATTCCATGACTCCTGTCCCAGCCCGAAAAGTCCCTCCTCCCATTATTCCTGTGCTGTCCTGAACATTGCCTTCTCCAATCCCTCCACCATTGACCTATGTCCTGTCCTGAACCACCCCATCTTCCATATCTCCTGCCCCATCCTGAATAGTCCCTCCTCCAATTATTCCTGCACTGCCCTGAACAGTCCCTCCTCCCACCCCTTCTCCCATGACCCCCGTCCCATCCTGAATAGTCCCCCCTTCAATTATTCCTGCACTGTCGTGAATTGTCCCATCTTCAATAACTCCTACCCTGTCCTGAACCATTCCTCCTCCTACGACTCATGCCCTGTACTGAACCATATATCCTCCCTTGACACCTGCTCCCTCCTCCCATTACCCCTTCACTGTTGCGAAATGCCCCTCTTTCAATCACTGCTGCCCTGCCCTGAACCATCCATCCTTCCATGACTCCTGTCCCATCCAGAATACGTGAAGTCAATCCTCCCATTATTCCTGGGCTGTCCTGAACAGTCCCTTCACCCATTTCTCCACCCATGACTCCTGTCCTGTCCTGAATCAACCCTTCTCCCATCACTCCTGTCCCATCCTGAACAGTCCATCCTCCCATTATTCCTGCACTGTCGTGAATTGTCCCTTCTTCCATAAATCCTACCCTGTCCTGAACCATCCCTCCTCCCATGACTCCATCACTGTCCTGAACTGTTCTTCTTTCAATCACTGCTGCCCTACCCTGAGCCATCCATCCTTCCAGGACTCCAGTGCCCCATTCTGAATACATCTAGTCCCTCCTAAGTCCTGTCCTGAACCACCACTTCTGCCATGACTCCTGCCCCATCCTGAATAGTCCAGTTTCCGATTATCCCTGCGCTGCCCTGAAAAGTCCTTTCACCCATCTCTCCAACCATGACTCCTGTCCTGCCCTAAACCACCCCTTCTCCCATGACTCTTGCCCCATCCTGAATAGTCCCTCCTACAATTACTCCTGCACTGTCCCTCTTTGAATCACTGCTGCCCTGAACTATCCATCCTTCCATGACTCCTGCCCCATCCTGAATACATGTAGTCCCTTCTCCCATTATTCCTGGGCCGTCCTGAACAGTCCCTTCTCCCATCCCTCCACCTATGACTTATGTCCTGTCCTGAAACACCCCTGTCTCCCATGACCCCTGTCCCATCCTGAATAGTCCCTCCTCCCATTATTCCTGCACTATCGTGAATCATAATATCCCTTCTTCCATAACTCTTACCCTGTCTTAAACCATCCCTCCTCCCATGACTCCATCACTGTCCTGAACTGTTCCTCTTTCAATTACTGCTGCCCTGTCATAAACCATCCATCCTTCCATGACTCTTGCCCCATCCTGAAAACATGACATTGTAGTCCCTCCTCCCATTATTCATGGGCTGTCCTGAACAGTCCCTTCTCCAATCCCTCCACCCTTTGCTCCTGTCCTGTCCTGAACCAGCCCTTCTCCCATGACTCCTGCCCCATCCTGAAAATGCCATCCTCCCATTATTTCTGTTTTGTCATGAACAATCCCTTCTCCCACCCCTCCACTGAAGACTCCTGTCCTGTCCTGAACCACCCCTTCTCCCATAACTCCTGCCCCATCCTGAATAGTCCCTCCTCCCATTATTCCAGCGCTGTCCTGAACAATCCATTCTCCCATCCTGCCGCCCATGACACCTGTCATGTCCTCCCATGACCCCAGTCCTATCCTAAATAGTCCCTCCTACCATTATTCCTGCACTGTAGAGCCTGATCTATGGCATCTGATCTGGGTCTACACTGTTTGCCAAACCCAACAGTTGATTCCAGTAAACATTTTACAGGCATTACATACACTTACTCTGACCCGGGCTCCGACCGGGCTCCGACCTCATAGAGGTACAAATAATGCTGCTAAATTTTGGTTGATTGATTGTCAATTGACCCTAAGTTATTATGAAGAAAAGCTGTTCAGTGCTTAAGTCCATGTGACTTTTTAATAACTATTTAATAGAAAATGGCCGCCATGAGGTAAGAGTGTTGGGTAAGACTAAAAAGGCTTATCTTGGAATCATAGGGTTGGCTTGGCAAACAGTGTAGAGACAAATCAGATACTGCAGGCTGTTGCATCTGATCAAGATTTGCACTATTTGCTTAAAAACTGGAATTTCATAGTTGGATGAAACAGTTTAAATCTCAGTCCAGGACTATTTCACCAACCTTTAGAATTCAGAGACAATCAACCCACCAGACTGAGTACTGTCAGTGCTTTGATTTATGCATGCACCTGTGATGCTTCATTTTCATGAATATATTCTTTTAATACTGCGCTGTCAGTAACTTTCAGCATTGTACTGAATTGAATTTTACCATGCGCAGATAATTTAAAAACCACACAAGCAAGCACCACAGCTTGCAACAGATCTGCAACCGACCGCACACAAGTACATGTACTTCTAAACCCTTTTGAGGATCTAAGCCTGCCCAGGCAGAACGGTGCAAGTTGAACCATCCCTGCTTATAAGCCCTATTAGTTTCATTGGTTGACAGGGCTTGAGATGTCATTTCATCTCAATGTCTGGTAAAAGGCTCACAAATTCGGAAGAAAAAGCACCTGACCTTCCATTGCAGAACTTGGCGTTTCACATGTGACCCAAGCCTAATGATTAAGAGTCAGAGCTCTTATACACTAGGCCACAGAGGCCCGCACCTATGTAGTGGTGACGGGGACGATAAACAAACTGTTAGCAATCTGTACAGTGATAGCATTCAGCCATAACCCAATCACCCCTGAGTCATTGAAGTGGACACTTTCAACTTGAAATCCATTCTATAATAACCCATTATAGGCGGGAAACCCCTTAAGGGTGTGGCCCTGCAATCAGTGCAGGCCCAGATCAGATGCAACAGAATGTGGTATCTGATCAGGGTCATCTCTACTTGCTTACAGGATTTTTCTTCAAAAATTATATAAAAATGAGAAAGAAAAAGAAAATAGGCCTGACATCTCTTAAATGACAAAAGGGCTTTGTCAACATATAGCAATGGAAGAGTCCACACATGTACACAATGGGTTAAATTCGCAAATTAGACAAAGATCATTATAGCCCCCCCCATCAGGGCTTTAAGAAATAGATGGGCTGCATGATGCTTCCACGCAGAGCTGAAACCAACTGCACACGAGAACTGGTAAACCACTTAGAGGATCTAAGCCTGCCCTGGCAAAGCAGTGGGAGTTGGACTCTCCATGCTTATAAACCCTATTGGTTTCATTGGGCGACAGGGCTTGAGATGTCATTTCATCTCAATGTCGGGTCAGAGTCCCACAAAATTGGAAGCAACGTCTCCAAAATGACCTTTACAGTGTTGACAGGGACGTTAAACCTCAAATCAATCAATCAAAAAGACGAAGATCATTAACGTGATGGCGAATAGAAGACCATTAATTACACTGCATTGAATTAAGTCAAGGGGAAATAATTCAAAACCCAAGTGAGCAAGAGTTTTTTTTTCCTTGCTTGCAACACATCTTCATGATATGGTTCATGCTACTATAATGTTTCGTGAAACTATTCCATAGGGTTTAGGAGTTATGACCGGCAGGCCGCGGACAAAGGTCTTCAGCAATACCGTAAAACACCTAAGATTTTGGACACCAGAAAAATGCCCTTATGCTATTCCTTGTAGGGGCATAATCACTTGTTGCTTTCTAGTACAACCAAGCTATGCTATTTTTAACCACAGTTTTGTGTTCGGATTGTTTGAAATACTGTTTTGAAAAATGATGCCTCCCTGAGAAAATTGAAAAAAAAAAGTGTGAGAGGCAACATTTCTTCACAGTCAGCATCCCAAATTTTACAATTGCAAGATGTGAACTCTTTTAAAAGGTTCATCACAAATTGTATCAACTTACCTGCTGGTATGGTTAAAATCTTCCTGCTTCAAAACAACTGGTTAAGGTGAAGGTCATAAAGAGGGACTAATCATTATTTAGTTTGATAAAATAAAAAGAGGAAAATTCTGCATTTTCTTGGACAAAAATGCTGAATAAGATTACAGCTGTGTAAAATAATTGTGCCATGGGCCTTTCAAACAGGATTTGGTGTGATTTTGAAACAAATATTCATGCAATGCCATACTGTGAATTAAGTTACCACTTAAGCCGGCCTTGGTAGCGTCTGACTGGTGATCAGGGGAAGGCAGGTTCGATAACCTGCCGGGGTTGGCAACATTCTTTCATGGAGATTGATCATGAAATCTTTTCTACAGTCATTCTCTCCCTTCCGCTGATTCGAGAAGGGCAGTTGTAAGTTTCTGGCAAAAGAATGTGCACTGTACTGGTTAACCGCTTAAGTATAAGCCTGCCCAGGAAAAGTGTGGATAGGTAAACTGACCAGCTCAAAAATGACCTAAACTAGTGTTGACTGGGCCATTGAACTCCAGTACAAACAAACAAACAAACAAGTTACCACTGTATTGCATTTAACTTCAACTTTACAGTAGGATAAAAAATGAATGCAATACTGTTGTATGTTGAGTTACCGCCGTCTTGCATTCAAGTTTCTTGCTGGAAAGACAAATATAAAAATGCAATACAGTTGTATGTAGAGTTACTGCAGTTTCTCATTATCTGAAAAGAAATATATGTTAATGCAATACTGTTGTATCTAGAGTTACTGCAGTTTTGCAAAAAATAAAAAATAGAAAAATAAAAAAAATTAAATGCAATAGTGTTGTATCTACAGATACTGCAGTATTGCATTCCAAAATACTGGTCATTGAGATACAACTTTTTTTCAATTTCAAATATCCTGAAAATGGTTTATCAAAGGACCGCAAGATTTTTACAGGATGTGTATGATTAACAATTGTTTCCATTTCTGCAAAAAACTCATTTTCACCAAAACACTGAGTTACTGCAGTCTTGCGCTGAGGGGACGATATAGAAGTGGGGTTCAAGGGGGTCAAAATTATATAGGCGTGTTTTCGTGATGGGCTACTCAAATTAATTCTGGTCATGTAATTGAGGGGATTTAGATGTAGTAAAGTGGGTGCTGGCTGAAAAGAACAGGTGGCTGTTCTGAAAAGGTAAATAGAGGGAAAAGCTTTGGGTGACAGTTGTGGCTACTGATGCCAGGGATGGCTGTTTAGCAGAGGTAGCTGCCAGTGGAAATTTTATGGTGGACTCAAATCAAGCACAGTAAATGAAGGGAAGATATTTCTTTCAGCATGACCAAAGGAGCTTGATGTCACATCAGAAGAATGATAAAGCCTCAAGCCCCTCCAAAAATTGAGGTTCAGGAGACGAATTAAAGACACGCTGACTTCATCTTGCAATCCTCGATATTTGGGCTTTCTGACATTTTCTCAATTTCATATCAGAAACCTCCATTTTTGACGTTTTTATCACTGCTCTGATGTAATTTCAAGCTCTGTGGCATAACACTGTGCACTTTACAAAGACCGAGCAGCCTGCTATGTAACAAACTGTCAAGACTCTTCATAGCCAGCATAAAGATTTTGTTTGAATTGAGGTTTTACTTCCCCGTCAACACTATTTAGGTCATTTTGGAGCATTGCTTCCAATTGTGTGTGACTTTTACCCAGCATAGAGATGAAAAGACATCTCAAGACCTGCCGCCCAAACAAACAAAAAGGGTTTATATCGACTCGCACCACTTTGCACTTTGCCTTGGCAGGCTAAGACCCTCTATTAAAACGGTTTACCAGTACTCATGTGGAGCTGGTTTCAGCTCTGGGTGGAAGAATCATGCAGCCCTATCTATTTCTCTAAGCCCCGATTGGCAGGATCAACAAGAGGACCATGATGGCCCTGGATCGCTCACCTGATCCATAGTGTAACAAGTGGGCCCCAGTGAGAGCCATTATTGGCCCCAGGGCTTTAATGTGCATAATGTTGAGGGAGGTCTTAAAGGTGAAGCTTCATACCAAACATCAACAAAGGCTATAATTTGAACAATCTTGATGAATCTACACATCAAATATCAAAGACCTGGGCCTTGTGGTTTCAGAGAAGAAGATTTTTTTTAAAGATATTCCCTACATAAGCCTATGCAAAACCAAATGACCCCGGGGCTATATAAATCTATGTAAAACCAAAGGGCCCCGGGGTGGGGGCATTTGTGGCCCCAGGGCTATAATCTGACCAATCTTGGTAGAGGTCCATTAGATGAAGCTTCATACCAAATTTCAAAGTCCTGGGCCTTGTGGTTTCAGAGAAGAAGATTTTTTAAGATTATCCCTATATAAGCCTATGTGAAACCAAAGGGCCCCGGGGCGGGGCCACTTTTGGCCCCAGCACTATAATTTGAATCATCTTGGTAGGGGTCCTTTAGAAGAAGCTTCATACCAAATATAAAAGACCTAGGACTTGTGGTTTCAGAGAAGAAGATTTTTAAAGATTTTCCCTATACAAGTCTATGTAAAACCAAAAAGGCCCCGGAGCAGGGGCATTTTTGGCCCAAGGGCTATAATTTGATAATTTGAACAATCTTGGTAGGGGTCCACTAGATGAAGCTTCATACCAAATATCAAAGTCCTGGGCCTTGTGGTTTCAGAGAAGAAGATTTTTAAAGATTTTCCCTATATAAGCCTATGTAAAACCAAAGGGCCCCGGGCGGGGGCATTTTTTGCCCCAGCACTTTAATTTGAATAATCTTGGTAGGGGTCAACTAGATGAAGCTTCATACCAAATATCAAAGTCCTGGGCCTTGCGGTTTCAGAGAAGAAGATTTTTAAAGATTTTCCCTATATAAGCCCATGTAAAACCAAAGGGCCCCAGGGCGGGGACATTTTTAGCCTCAGCACTATAATTTAAATAATCTTGTTAGGGGTCCTTTGGATGAAGCTTCATACCAAATATAAAAGACCTAGGCCTTGTGGTTTCAGAGAAGAAGATTTTTAAAGATTTTCCCTATATAAGCCTATGTAAAACCAAAGGGCCCCGGGGCGGGGGCATTTTTGGCCCCAGCACTATAATTTGAACAATCTTGGTAGGGGTCCACTAGATGAAGCTTCATACCAAATATTAAAGACCTGGGCCTTGTGGTTTCAGAGGAGAAGATTTTTAAAGATTTTCCCTATATAAACCAAATTGTAAAACCAAAGGGCCCCGTGGCGGGGGCATTTTTTGTCCCAGCACTATAATTTGAACAATCTTGGTAGGGGTCCACTAGATGAAGCTTCATACCAAATATCAAAGTCCTGGGCCTTGTGGTTTCAGAGAAGAAGATTTTTAAAGATTTTCCCTATATAAGCCTATGTAAAACCATAGGGCCCCTGGGCGGGGGCATTTTTGGCCCCAGCACCATAATTTGAACAATCTTGGTAGGGGTCCACTAGATGAAGCTTCATACCAAATATCAAAGACCTGGGCCTTGCGGTTTCAGAGAAGAAGATTTTTAAAGATATTCCCTATATAAGCCAATGTAAAACCAAAGGGCCCCGTGGCGGGGACATTTTTTGTCCCAGCACTATAATTTGTACAATCTTGGTAGGGGTCCACTAGATGAATCTTCATACCAAATATCAAAGTCCTGGGCCTTGTGGTTTCAGAGAAGAAGATTTTTAAAGATTTTCCCTATATAAGCCTATGTAAAACCAAAGGGCCCCGGGGCGGGGGCATTTTTGGCCCCAGCACTATAATTTGAACAATCTTGGTAGGGGTCCACTAGATGAAGCTTCATACCAAATATCAAAGACCTGGGCCTTGTGGTTTCAGAGCAGAAGATTTTTAAAGATTTTCCCTATATAAGCCAATGTAAAACCAAAGGGCCCCGTGGCGGGGGCATTTTTTGTTCCAGCACTATAATTTGAACAATCTTGGTAGGGGTCCACTAGATGAAGCTTCATACCAAATATCAAAGTCCTGGGCCTTGTCGTTTGAGAGAAGAAGATTTTTAAAGATTTTCCCTATATTAGCCTATGTAAAACCAAAGGGCCCCTGGGTGGAGGCATTTTTGGCCCCAGCACTATAATTTGAACAATCTTGGTAGGGGTCCACTAGATGAAGCTTCATACCAAATATCAAAGACCTGGTCCTTGCAGTTTCAGACAAGAAGATTTTTAAAGATTTTCCCTATATAAGCCCATGTAAAACCAAAGGGCCCCTGGGTGGAGGCATTTTTGGCCCCAGCACTATAATTTGAACAATCTTGGTAGGGGTCCACTAGATGAAGCTTCATACCAAATATCAAAGACCTGGGCCTTGTGGTTTCAGAGAAGAAGATTTTTTAAGTTTTTGGTGAAAAAAATCTATTTTTGGCTCCTGTGACCTAGATGTGCAACGGACCGGAACCATTTGAACAACTTTGAAAGGGGACCACCTAAGGATCATTCCTGTGAAGTTTGGTCAAAATCCGATCAGTGATTTAGGAGGAGATGTCGTTTAAAGAAATTGTTTACGCACGCACGCACGGACGCACGACGGACAAAAAGTGATCCCAAAAGCTCACCTCGTCACTATGTGACGGTGAGCTAAAAACAGCTTTTCCTCACCAGGGTCGAGTTGTCCCATACTAACGTCATTTGTTAACTTATCGTTAAATCTTCAATCATTGAAAAGATGTGTGAGCTACTCACTAGATATTGCAATTTTGTCCGGTTACCTTTTAGCAGAACATTAACCACTAATGAGCTCGTTAAGCTAATAATGATTGGTTGGTATCAAGCTAGTGCACAACAAAGACTGATAAATAATCAATTAATCGATCGATAGATCCCACAAACAAGAGCACCGCATGCGGGTGCCAACTATGGCTGCAGTTTCTTTTAGTTAAACAAAAATTCTAAGTCGAAAAAGGGGCATAACTGTGCCAAAAATATTTTAATGGTTACCTCACCTATTGGTATGAGTTCCCCTTTTCATAATGAACAACTTTTCCGAGTTTCAAGTTAATATGTTCAGTAATGACAGAGATATTACAAAATGTGCAAGTTTTTGCAAAAATTCTAAGTCCAAAAAGGGGCATAACTGTGTCAAAAATATTTTGAGAGTTACCTCACCTATTGGTATGAGTTCCCCTTTTCATAATGAACAATTATTCCGAGTTTCAAGTTAATATGTTCAGTAATGACAGAGATATTACAAAATGTCCAAGTTTTTGCATGACGACGACGCAGACGACGACAGAGCTATGACAATACCTCTTTGTTTTCTTCGAAAACAGCCGAGCTAAAAATGATTATCTTTACTGCTTTGCTTGATAAGTACGATTTACCTCCCAATCTTGTGCCTCAAGTAGCTGGGTGAGTGGCAAACAGTGCAGACCCTGATGAGACGCCGCATTCTGCGGCGTCTCATCTGGGTCTACAATGTTTGCTCAGGCCTGTCTGTGCAAATACATATGGTTAGGAACAACATAGGGCTAGAGTCATGCCCAGACAGAAAGCCAGAGAGGTGAAATTATGACCAAATCTCCAGTTATTACTAATCGATTATCGATCACACTGGTAAGACTGATAATCGATTATCTTTTTAGCTTCGATTAGCCAGCCCTACTGATCAGACTGTTTAACTGCGCATTCTGATCACAGTCTTGATGGACAGATGTCCAAAGACAGATTTTTGTATAATGTGGCCTATTGTTGCTAGATGCTGTCATACATCCGAGCTAATTAGTGTGGTATCATGAAATTCAGGGTCAGCTGGTAATATTTTTTTCAGATAACGGTTAATTACCACTGATTTTTAACAAGTCTTTTTCTTGGAGATTCTGTCAATCCATGGCAAGAAAAACTTAACCCTTATCTTGCTGTTCACGACAAACCCTATCTTTGGAAACAGTGTAGATCCAGATCAGATGGCTTCTGAAGAAGCCATCTGATCAGGATCTACACTGTTTGACATTCAATTAGTGAATTTGTGAAATAAATTACATCAAGTAATTTGATTGGTTCAAATTCAGAAATGGGTGTGGCTAAACAGAATATTCAGCAAGAGAAGGGTTAATGGCCCAATAAAAACTATTTAGGTCATGTCAAGCCAGTCAGTTTTACCTAACAACACTTTTCATGGGCAGGCTTATAGTTTAAGCGTGTCTAACCAGCACAGAGTGCACATTCTTTTGCCAGAAACTGACAATTAACTTCCCTTCTTGAATTTATGGAAGAGAGAGTATATCTGTAGAAAAGCTTTCATGTCAAATTGTCATCCTTTTGTGAGACAATACATTTATGTGCAATAGTTTGTCGAAACGGTTTAATTTTGCATCCCGTAAACACATCTATATAGTTTTTACCCCCTTGAACCCCACTTTTATATAGTAAAACTGGGGTTTCCGGGGGTATACCTTATTTTTCTCATTTCTGCTCTAAAATATAGATTGTGCCCACAATCTACATTTTGAGCACAAATAAGAAGTATATCACAATTTTTCATTTTAAAATTTTCATTTTTTCGGGGATAAAGGTGGCAATGTATTTGTATAGGCGTGTTTGAAGTGGGAATGAAGTGCGTAAGAACTCTCAGCTTCAGTTACACTGTACCTGTATAAGCTGTGCACCACGTCCAGTGTACAAAATACTGATCAACTCAAGTATACCATCATAATAAAAGCATTGTAGACACTGCATGATACCCCTCCACTAAATGCCTCGGGCCCCCGCCCATCGGCGCTTGAAGAAATAGATGGGTTGCATGATGCTTCCACGCAGAGCTGAAACCGACCCGCACATGAGTACTGGTTATGCTACTCGCCTTGTAAACCAGGGGTCGCAGGATCGATCCCAGGCTTCTCCAGACTATCGGATGAGTCTATAAACCGAGGTCCCGTCTACATATGACCTTAGCTGTTGGAGGGATGTAATACTCAAACACTCACTCACTCACTTAGAATCATTATGGTACCTGATTTTAATGATTTGTTTGTTTGAATTGGATGTCCCCGTCATCACTATTTGGGTCATTTTGGAGACGTTGCTTCCAATTTTGTGGGACTTTTACCCAACATTAAGGTGAAATGACATCTCAAGGCCTGCCGCCCAATGAAACCAAAAGGCTTATATGCATTGGTCGATCTGACTCACACCGCTTTACCTGGGCAGCTTAGTCCTTCTAAACGGTTTACCAGTACTCGTGTGTGGTCAGATACAGCTCTGCATGGGAACATCATGCAGCCCAATCTATTTCTCCTAGCCCCGATGGGCGGGGGCAAACCTGATTTTAATGATGTTGTACAGATAATGGTGTCAAACTTGAATTGTTCACCCACCTTTGGGACCCAGATAGTGTTGTTCAACCCTAAGATCAAGGGTTTCTTGCACACCAGACAAAGAAATCCGTGATTTTACGTTGGGATAGAAATTTATGTTCTGACCCTGGTGTTCTTACCAAAAATCGAATATTCTAGCGTGTTTGATAAATACACTGGTTGAATACGACCCAGGATGCACCATCGTTAAGGTTGACGTCATGCACGTTACGTGACGTCACTAAACATTCCTGTAGTGTCATCACAATATGGCGGACTTCGGTAACCGAAGTGACTTCAGCATTACAAATTCTCTCTAAGAAATGCAAGAAAAAGAATCCTATATGGGTGTGAGAGGTGGATAGAAAAACCCGTCCCTCGGGATCACTGTCCTGCATCACGAGGCATGGGACGGATTTTTCCATCCACCCCTCACACCCATATAAGATTATATATTATCATACCACTAGGTCAGGAGTAGGAGGCATAATGGGGAGGACTTATTTTGTTTGTATCGAGGGTTAATGTCCCCGTCAACACTATTTAGGTTAATTTGGAGACATTGCTTACAATTTTGTGGGACTAAAAAATTTACCCGACATCGAGCTGAAATCACATCTCAAGCCCTGCCGCCCAATGAAAGCAAAAGGCTTATATGCACTGGACGGTCTGACTCCCATCACTTTGCCTGGGCAGGCTTAGTCCTTCTAAGTGGTTTACCAGTACTTGTGTGGTCAGTTTTAGCTCTGCATGGAAGCACTGTGCAGCCTGATCTACTTCTCTAAGCCCTGATGGACGGCAGCGGATGACTTAACCCTTATCTTGCTGAATATTCAATTTATCCACACCCATTTCTGACTCTGAACCAATCAGATTACATGATGTAATTTATTCACACAATTTCATAAACTGAATGTCAAACAGTGTAGATCCTGATCAGATGGCTTCTTCAGAAGTCATCTGATCTGGTTCTACACTGTTTACAAAGATAGGGGTTGTCTTGAACAGCAAGACAAGGGTTAAGGTTATCTCCAAGCCCCTATGGATGGGAGCTGATGACTTAAGGTTATCTTTTTGACCTTCTGTAAAAAAAGGTTTGATGAGTGTACTAATTAGAATCGAGGTGATTCTAATGAGTAAACACAACATATGAACTGTACCAATTAGAATTGCCTGATTGAGGCGATTCTAATGAGTGAACACAACACACCTTCTCAAAATAAGAATCAGAAATAAAACTGCTTCAATTATCTGAAATAATGTATAATCTGGAGCTACTGTTTGTTTGTTTATTTCATATGAGGTTTAACATCCCTGGCAACACTGTGGAGGTTATTTTGGAGACATTGTTTCGGATTTTGTGGGACTTTTACCAGACACTGAGATGAAATGACATCTCAATCCTGACGGCCTAATGAAACCAATAGGAATTATATGAATGGACGGTCCGACTCGCACCACTTTGCCTTGGAGCTACTGTAGTGAACCTAAGTATTGGGACAGAGAGGCCTGAGCAAACAGTGCAGACTGAGATCAGACTGCTCCTGAAGAAGCAGTCTGATCAGGATGTACACTATTTGCCATTCCGTTTGCACGTTTTTGACTCCTTGCCGGATCGAGAAACATACTTGTTAAAGTTTTAGGAGAATTACAGCAAGTCCTCAAGGTGTCCTAATTTTTAGGTTTTTTATGGTTTTATGTGAAGATAACTCTGGGGACTCAAAAAAAAGAGTTGGAATTAACCCTTAAAACACTCTGAAAATGTCGTCTGCTTATGTCGTCTGCTGAATCTTCTTGCAAACATTTTAAAAATATTTCTGTATACAGGAAAACAGTGTGGGCCCAGATCAGACTGCTCCTACAGGAGCAGTCTGGTCTGGGTCCACAATGTTTGCAAAAAAAAATACTTTTAAGGTAACCTGCAGACGGCAAAGCAGACGACAATTGTTGTGATTGGCATTTTATGGGTTAACAATCATGGTAAACAAATCATCCACGTTTCTGTCATTGACGTTTCAGTGCATAGGGTATTGGCTAATTCACAATAATATAGAAGACACCGGACAATTAATCATTACAAATTAATTACAAGGCTAACTACATATTGGAACCTACATATGGGAACAACAACACTCAATATTGGTTCAATATTTAAAGGCCGACACGACAATAATCCACCCACCTTAGCCAAATGAAGTCTGCCATTTTCCTTCGCCCGTGTCGTTAGTAACATATGATTGGTAAACAGAAAAACCTGCCTCACTTCCTCCTTTTTAGTGTCTCTGAAAGGGTATGTTCCGATAGATGGGAGCCTGCCGCGACCTGCTTTCGATCTCTCCGTAAACACTTGTAACAGCGGGCCTGCAAAAGCAGATCAAAATATGTAAATACAGCTGATCTAAAACATGCAGATTTCTGTGACATGAAAATCACTGAGCATGAGCAGCAACAGCCCCCTCTACTGGTCAGTTCCTCCACTTCAAGTTAGATAACTCTAATTTCTGTAAATAATCAATGTGACAGTCTTGAATGATTATTATGTATTGGGCTTTGTCTCTTAAAAATTGCTCTTAGCCTCTAGTGTGCTATTGGTATCTGAAGCAGACGACAAAACGTGTCTCTTAACCCTTTTGTATCGAATGGAATCTCCCTCCTTATATATAGCAGGAGTCCATTTCAAAATTTAGGGGTGTCAGGTTGTGTTTTCATCAAAATTTATTTGGAAAATGACTGAACTTTAGCAAACAGTGGAGGCCCTGATCAGACGCTGCATTCTGTGGCGTCTGATCTGGGCCTTCAATGTTTGCCAGGGTACCCATTTTGTGGTTTCCAGTCTGAAATGGGTTAACATACCGTAAAAATACTAAAAATTTGGACACCTTGAGGAATTGCTGTAATTCTCCTAAAATTTTAACATTTATTTTATGATCAAGCAAGGAGTCCAAAAGGTGCAGACGGAATGGCAAACACTGTAGACCCTGATCAGACTGCTCCTTCAGGAGCAGTCTGATCTGGGTCTGCACTGTTTCCTTAGGCCTATCTGGCCAAATACTTATGATCATTACAGTAACTTGACATTTCTGTATACAATAACAATTTTCATCATCCATACCACCTTCAGATTATTCTAATAAAATGTCATACCCTGATTTTTCTTTTTTTTTTCAACAAAACTACCATATTTAACCTAAAAAATCGGACACTTTTTAAAAGAAAATTATAGAGCCATATATATTTTAAATATTCATATGTTTTGGCCACAAGGATTCTTGCTTAGTGACAAACAGTGCAGGAGCAGTCTGATCTGGGTCTATATTGTTTGCTCAGGCACATTCATGTGCCTTTCTGGTGTCAGAATAATTAGTCTAAAAATATGGTATATTAAAAACAGACACTTTTAAATGCTATGTGCTAGCATTTAACCCTTGTCCTCCTGAGCCCGGATATGCCTTATCTTTGAAACAATGTAGATCCAGATCAGATGGCTTCTGAAGAAGCCATCTGATCAGGATCTTCATTGTTTGCCGTCCAGTTTATGAATTTGTTGCAATAATTTGCATCAAGTAATCTGATTGGCTGGAAATCAGTAGTGGGTGTGACATATTTAAATATTCAGCAGGACAAGGGTTAATAGCAAAATGATCAAAGGTTAAAACAATGCACCAGTCCGAGTCACAGTGACCTACAGGAAAAAATTGGGAGATCGTGACCAGAATGGACAGATGTTCACATTGTGACAAGCTTTATTTTAGCATGTTGTGGCTGTCTATTACCAACACATCAGCAATTTCAATCCAATCTCCCAAGAAGGCTCTCAACACAAATGGCTATTAGCTGTAGTAGATTTGTGCCGACTCTGAGTAAAAGAGATAGGACAGGAATAATCAATATTTCACATCAATACTACTAAAACTCTTCTGTTTCCACTCTGACCACAGATTTTTTTCTCCCAATAACTCATTTATCACTGTAAACATGGTGTCTCATACTGTCACGTAGTAGACTCTGTCACAGGCACAAACCAGTCCTTATTTGTTACATTGCATTACGATAACACACCCGTGTGACATAGTGCATATTTCTCATCTCCAAAATGGCTACTTTTCTGATGAAAATCCTTGATATTTTTCTTATAAATACTGCAAACATAGGTCATGGGTGCCCGTTAGAACCGCCTCATTGAGGCGGTTCTAACGAGTACCCACAACCTATGTCTTGGAGCAGAAATAAGGAAAATAATGTTTACCCCCATAAACCCCAGTTTTCTCTATAAAAAGTGGGGTTTAGTGGGGTCTTCATTTCACGGACTTGTTCACGTGATGGATACAAACCATCCAAAAAGTTGTCATTAGGTTATTATGAGACCCATCTGAAATAATAATTTCTTCAATACCGTAAAAATCCTAAAACTTTGTACACCTTTAGGACTTTCTGTATTTCACCTAAAATTTTAATGAGTCTAACTTGCGATCCAGCAAGCAGTCCAAATAGTGGAGATGGAATGGCAAACAGTGTAGACCCTGATCAGACTGCTCTTTCAGGAGGAGACTGATCTGCGTCTGCAGTGTTTGCTTAGGCCTATCTGTCCCAGTACTTAGGAGCATTACGGTATCTCTAAATGACCCATTTCTTTTTTATTTTTATTTTATTTTTTTTATGCTTCAAACATAGATTGTTAAATCCTACTTTTGTTAAATCCTACTTTTCTCAATACAAAGTATGGTTTACATGCTTACAATGTGATGAGTCCATATTTGTTTTCAATTTTATTTATTCCTTTACAGTGTATTCATCCTAAAAAGGTAGCCTCAAAACTAGTTACAATATTGACCGTATGTATTCGGACAAGCCTGGGTCAGGTCCCCGCCCATTGGGGCTTGAAGAAATAGATGGGCTGCATGATGCTTTACATGCAGAGCTGAAACCGGTCGCACATGAGTACTGGTAAACCGCTTAGAGGATCTAAGCCTGCACAGGCAAAGCGGTGCATGTCAGTCCATTCATGCTTATAAACCCTATTGGTTTCATTGGGCGACAGGGCTTGAGATGTCATTTCATCTCAATATCGAGTAAAAGTCCCACAAAATTGGAAGCAACGTCTCCAAAATGACCTATACAGTGTTGACGGGGATGTTAAACCTCAAATCAATCAAAGGAAATGAACTCTATAAGCCATAGGCTTCCGTTCAGATCCTTATACATTCCACATCTATGTATTTGCGTTGTTCATTTGCTAAAGTTTGAATAAAATATTGTTTAAACCAAATCAATCAATCAAATCAAATCCAGCTACAGAGGACCCTCGTTATAACGACAGTATTTGTTCCCTATTATTGTGCTGTTATAAAGAATTTGCCGTTAAAAAGAATCCCAGTTAGGAGTATGATAGGTAATAAAAGGCCTTTTGCCCATTATTACTCCGAGAAACAAATGTTATAGACATTTGTTAGAATCGCCTCATCGAGGCGATTCTAACAAATATCTATAACATTTGTTTCTTGGGGTATTAGATAACAAGACCTTTTCATGACTATGGATTCGATTTGTGCATTTCCAACCCAAGCTAAGCCCACGCCGCTCGGAACCTATAGTAGTCATTTCATTGAAATTGCCGTTATAACGAGTTTTGCCGTTATAACGAATGTCGGTATAAAGAGGGTTGACTGTATTTTCAGACACATCATAACCTAGTAATCTGTACTTGTTCAAATTCAAGAACAAGTATAGTAAAGTGTTGAGGTGTCCGAATATTTAGGAGTAAATTCAGTCCTAAGTATTGGTACAGATATGACTAAGCAAACGGTGCAGACCCAGATCAGACTGCTCCTGAAGGAGCAGTCTGATCAGGCTCTACACTGTTTGCCATTCCCTCTGCATGTTTTGGACTCCTTGCTGGATCATGGAATAAGTTTGTTGAAATTTTAGGAGAATTTATAGGATGCTTACGGTATTCAAAAATCTGACTAATTAAGATCACTTTTCTCTAATGGTGTATCAAAATACAGTCAAACCTGTCATAGTGGTCACCTCTATTAACCCTTTTTGTACCAAATGGAATCTTCCTCCTTATAAATATCAGGAGTCCATTTCAAAATTCAGGGGTGTCAAGTTGTGCTTTCTTTAAATTTTATTTGGAAACTGGCTGAACTTTTTGCAACTGTGTAGGCCCTGATCAGACGCCACATTCTACGGCATCTGATCTGGGCCTGCACTGTTTGCCAATTACCCGTTTTGGGTTTTCTGGTACAAAATGGGTTAAGCAAGCTACCTGTCTTAAGCGAGCATGCATATAGTTCCCGAAAAAGGCCAATGAATTAAAACTCACCTGTGTTAAGCAAGCACATGCCTTAAGTAAGCACATTTTGATTATCCCTTAGATGCTTGCTTAATACAGGTTGCACTGTACAGACAACACTCTTTATACCAACATTCAATATACAGTCGAACTTCAATGGCTCGAACACCTTTGGGACCATGAAAATCTGTTCCGAGACAGGGGTAGTTTGAGCCACTGAGGGCTAATGCCAGGAGGCATAACGACATACTTTAGGATATCTTTTGCTGTGTTCTATAATGAAAAATGTATGCTGTGTGTACTCATTAGAATCGCCTCATCATACATTTGCAAGATAAAAATTGAAAATATCCTAATTTTTACTCTCCCTATTTCTTATGTACAGAAATTCCCTAGAGACTCAAGAATGTGTTCGACTCAGCCATGGTAAACGAGCCATCGGTGTTCGAGCAAGCGACATTCTACTGTAACAACAAAACTGGAATGTCCTTTATTTCCTATTTAACCCTTATCTTGCTGTTCACGACAACCCCTATCATTGCAAACAGTGTAGATCCAGATCAGATGGCTTCTGAAGAAGCCATCTGATCAGGATCTTATGAAGAAGCCATCTGATCAGGATCTACACTGTTTGGCATTCAGTTTATGAATTTGTACCAATAAATTACATCAAGTAATTGATTGGTTGATAGACAGAAATGGGTGTGGCTTAAATGAATATTCAGCAAGATAAGGGTTAATATTAATCCTTATTTGAATTCTTTCTGGCTGCACCTTCTTTATGATGACAAAATATAAACCCATGTATGCCTAGCGGCCCTTTTCTGGGATGTTGGCAAACCGTGCAGACCCAGATCAGACGCCATATATTGCAGCGTCTGATCTGGGTCTGCAATGTTTGCTGAAGAACATTCATTTTTGTAAAATTTTCCGCAAACAAAACACAAACCTGACACCCCTAGAAGTGGAAATGGCCAACTCCAAACTTATAAGGTGGAACATTCCATTGTCATGTATGGGTTCAGGAAAACATACAGCTAAACCTCTTTGTAAAACTGACTTTTATAGCATGGTTTTGTATATAACATGCTTTAAAGTTGGGTCCCAATTACTACAAGGTCAATGGTTAAACCATAAAATGCCAAGAAAATGTTATCTAGTTATGTTGTTTGTTGCATCTTCTTGCAAACTATAGAGGACTCTGGTCGCCATAACAACAATACAGTCTAACTTGTATTAAGCAAGCACCTAAGGGATGATCAAAATGTGCTTGCTTAAGACAGATGTTTGCTTAATACAGGTGAATTTTAATGCATTTTCCCTTTTCAGGAACTGAAGGCATGCTTGCCAAAAACATGTTGCTTGCTTAATAGGTGGCCACTATGACAGGTTTTATTGTAGTTGTTTCCTAACAAACTGCCCCAGTGAATTTGCCACAATACAGAATCCCAACAAGGAGTACATGTAGTATACTAGGTAGTAAAGGACTTTTTCCCTTAAGGGGAATGGGAACACCTGGCAGATTTTTCCGCCATTTTGCAAAGGGAGACAACTTTCAGAACTTCCTGTTCGCTTTTCTATAAGCTCTGTTCCGCGGAAAAAGGGGTCAACGCTTGAAGGAAAGAATTTGCTCCTAAGGAGCAAATTCTTTCCTTTAAGAGTTGACCCCTATTGACATTGGAGACAAAAAAAAACTTTTGCAAGAGTTGCCTCCCCTGAAGGTGTTCCCATTCCCCTTAATTACTCCAAGAAACAAATGTTGATGACATTATGTTAGAATCGCCTCGCCAAGGCGATTCTAACAAATATCCACAGCATTTATTTCTTGAAGTAGTAACTAATCCATCACATCTGGGGCTAATGATTTAATTGTTACACTGAAAATGTCGCTGTAACAAGTTTTGTCGTTATATTGAATGTCGGTATAAAGAGGGTTGACTGTATATAAAAATATTTTGCATGTAGGCAAATAGCATGGACCCTGATCAGACTACTCCTGTAGGAGCGTTGTGAACCCTGATAGGAGCAGTCTGATCTGGGTTCACAATGCTTGCAATAATGTCTTTTAAAAAGTACACAGCAGACAACAAAGCAGATGACAATTGTTGTGACTGGCATCTTAATGGTTAAGGTCTGTTTACCTAACCACTCCCAGCTAAGGTGAGAAAATTACTACAGAGGAAAATATTTTGTACTGTCTAAACTCTCCTGAATATAAGAAGGGAATTTGTTGTTTTTTAGCATTATTTTTTTTTGGTTTTATGGCCCTTTCAAGATTATTTCACTTATATTGAGCTGTTTGTTAATCAGAAATGGGCAAAAACTGGAGAAAAACCAGCTGACCTTACATTGCAGAACTTGGCATCTCACATGTGACCCGAGTGGGGCTTAAAACAAAGTTGTCAGTTATGCACTGTTCTTATTAACTACCTCAGGTTTGGTCTACAAGGGTAAACAGAATTAATCCTTCTGAAGTGGTCTTTTCCATCTCAAAATTTGGATGCCTCAATGAGGCAGTTCTAATGAGCACCCACAACCTATGTTTGCGTATAAAAAGAAAAATATCACAGATTTTCATCAGAAAAATAGCCATTTTAGAGATGTGAAAAATGCACTATGTTGCATGGATGTGCTATCGTCATGTGTTTTTAAAACAAGACACTGTTCTGAGTTTTCCCTTCGGTACTGGCTTAATCCATTTTCTACTGAATGGAATTCTTGCATTTTATATAAAGCTCAAGTCCATTTCAAAATCAAGGGGTGTCAGGTTGTGTTTTCTTCAAAATCTAGTTCAAACTTGACTGAACTTATTGCCAGCCGTGTTCTGTGGAGTCTGATCTGGGCCTGAACTGTTTGCCAATTGCCCGTTTTGGGGTTTCCGGTACAAAATGGGTTAAAACACTTTTGATTAAAATGCAGTTTTCCTAAAAACATGACATAGATTTTTTATTCTATTTATTTTTGTTTAACTTATATTGAGCCAGTCGCTAATCAGAGGTCAGCAAAAACCAGAGCATCCTCAGAAAAACTACATTTTTGAAAACAGAACTGGGCATCTCACATCTGACTTGTGCCATGTTTCAGTGTACACCAGTGAGGGGCCAAATATTCAAGAGTCAGCACCAAAAGGCAGTGGAGAGACCCGTTTAATTGACCAAATTAACCCTCATCATGCAAAACCTGGAGTATATCCTGTTTTGAAAACAGTAATGATCCAGATCAGCTGCCAGCTGATCAAGATCCATACTGTTTTCATCTACTTCTGAATCCATGGTAAAAACTGAAACCATGCAGCATAAAAGGCTGAAAATCGGGGAGGAATGTAACACGGTGAGATATTCAGCATGGTGAGGGTTAACTCTGTACTTTAGTGAAGTGTTAACCCTTATCCTGCTGAATATTTATATATGCCACACCCACTGCCAATCAGATTACTTGATGCAAATTATTGCAACAACTTCATAATCTGAATGGCAAACAATGTAGATCCTGATCAGATGGCTTCGTCAGAAGCCATCTGATCGGGATCTACATTGTTTCAAAGATAAGGCATATCCGGGATTAGCTCTCCCAATGGTATTATCACTTTGGCAAACAATGTAGACCCAGATCAGATGGCTTCTGAAGAAGCCATCTGATCAGGATCTGAACTGTGTGTCATTCAGTTTATGAACTAAACAAATAAATGACTTCAAGCTATCTGATTGACTGATAGTCAGAAATGGATGTGGCAAAAAAAAATAATTGTAACAGCAAGACAAGGGTTAATATCATCAAGAAAATAGGAAAACTGAAATTTCAATTCATTTCAAGTGGCAGTCATGACTAGCAGACGACACTTTCAAAGTTTTTATTATTATTATTATTTTTTCAGAGAAAATGAGGCATAACTTTACATGTGAATCATCCGCTTTGGAGTTTGAAAGAAAAGTCAATACTTAAGGGCGCAAGGGAGATTAGTTTTGTACTAATTGTGTTACCCTCCTGAAATAAAGTCTTTATTATTATTACTACAGAAATAGAGCAAATAGAAAATTTCCAGAGCAGATGCATATATGGACAATCTTATTTTTTTTATGCCCCCGGAATCAAAGATTCGGGGGCATATAGTTTTTGGTCTGTCTGTCCATCTGTTTGTTTGTCTGTCCTTAACATTGGGCATTAAGCATAGCTTTTGAAAGGTAAGTGATAGGGCATGTGCATTCCTTGTCACAAGACTTTTCCAGTGGTACCATAATTTTTTATCCTGTGACCTTGACCTTGATTAGTGTCAGGGCATGCACTGTCCAGGGGCATCAGTGTTTCATAAACACATCTTGTTTTATTATTATTATTTTTCAGAGAAAAAATGTAATATTTCATTGAAATCATCTGCCAAGCAGATGATTCACAAGCATTGCTTATTTAATTTTCTCTGAAAAATATGAAAAAAAAAACAGTGTGACTTTAAAGGTTTATTGTCCTATAAGCTAACCACACTTTCTGTCATGTTAATTTTTAGCCCATGTACAGCATATAATACATCTTCAGTATTGGAAAATCATGACAAATAAATGAAAAGCTTGATTTTACTGTCACGACATACAGTATCAAGAGTACAATAATGATCCTAAGTACATGTATTGGGACATACAAGCCTAAGCAAACAGTGCAGACCCAGATCAGACTGCTCCTTCAGGAGCAGTATGATCAGGGTCTACACTGTTTGCCATTCTGTCAGCACTTTTTGAACCCCTTGGTGGTTCGTGAAACGAATTTGTTAGGATATTAGAAGAGTTAAAGCAAATCCTCAAGTTGTCAGAATTTTTAGGATTTTTACAGTAGGTCTTCAACTTCCAACAGAACTTTGGCAAAAGAAAACCCGGCTTTGGAGTTTGCATTTGCTGAACATCTCAGACACTAACCACGGGTGCAACAGGGGAGCTATCGCGAAATTGCGTCAAAGTAATTTTGTTCCCACGACACTTCCGGGAACTCTCGCGTTAGTTCCTAGGACCGAAAAATGGTAATTAAAGGTAGGTTCCCTTGTGTGTTTTGATTTATTGTAGAAGAATGAGAGAATAATATAAAGTTTCAGCGATGCTAAGCCATGTAAAAATGATTTACCTTTCTAAGCAGGCCGAAAAAACTGTTGAAAAAAATCATTGATGAAAGTAGGCAACCGTAACAAAATCGAACACAGGGTAATCTGACTTTAGTTTCATGTCAGCACGAATGTATGAAAGCAATATTTTTGTAAGTTTTCGCTAGGAACGAAATCCTTTGGTGCATATTCTGGGTATGTCAGCCCTAATTTATCATTTATGTGTAAAAAATGATCACTCCATGTACAATGAAGGGATAATGCCGCATATTTTCAGACGGAGTAGCACCCACATAATCGGGGCAGCTCCCAAAACACGCTCTAGTTCCCAAGAGTCTATCAGATACGGAGTCTGTCACATCTGGCTATTTACAAAGTTAGGCGGTTCGCTAAATTTTAGCAAAATAAAATTAATTGATGACTTCTTAAATGATAAAGACGAAAAAATCTCATCTGCAACAACCAAACTGATTTTTCGTCCCCGCCCATAGGAGCTCGGAGAAATAGATTGGTGCTTCCACGCAGAGCTGAAACCGACTGCACATGAGTAATGGTAAACTGCTTAGATGATTGAGCCTGCTCAGAAAAAGTGGTGTGAGTCAGACTCTCCAAAGAATATAAGTCTTTAGGTTTCTTTGGGTGGCAGGGCTTGAGATGTCATTTCATCTTAATGTCGGGTAAAATCCAACAAAACTGGAAGCAGCTTCTCCAAAATGACCTAAACAGTGTTGACTGGGACGTTAAACCTCAAATAAAACAAACAAAATCCTCCCAGGGTGACCACTTTTCGGAAAACAAAATTCGGGGTTATTCTCCAAACACTGCGGGAAATTCAATTTTATGACTCAAATTCCTCTACATGTAACCAGTTTTCGCACTTTTTGACATTATTTACAATAGAAAATTCGCAACAATGCCATTAGAAGGTAGAAAAACACAATTTTTAAGTTATGGGCTATCAAATATTTTTCTGGGCTTTCGGGCTGATTGTTGTATTTCCAGAACAGCCGGTGATTTTACAGACTGATGGTCGCTCTATGGACCCCATCCCTAACCCTATTTGTTTCTTCTTGAAACATCAGGGTAGAAAAAGGCTCTGGATCATTTCACTTTTCAATTTGTGTAGGTATTGTGAAAAAGGATTTTGTAAGTTATGGTATGGTTTGGTTCGGTGGGTCTGGGTGATGCATTATATGTTTAGGGTAGGGCATCATGATAAATTAATCATGAATCAATAGTTTTACCAGTTTATTAATTTAAATTTTCTAGAACAACTATAGACTTTGGTCTAAAGAAAAGGAGTGTGGTAGCTCAGTGGTTAGTGTACTTGCCTATGGTGCTATAGGTCCCCGGTTCAATTCCCGACAGAGTTAGTAAAACTGCCGTATCAGAACACGTTTCGCTTGCAGGGATGAATGCCACAAAGTACACCGTCCTTCGAATCGGACCGTTACTGGAGGCCCCCTGTGCAGAGAGAATCATCCCATGTGCAGCTGAAAGATCCTTACCGTAATTAAATGGTTACTGAGTAGGCTTTCATCATGCAAATCTGGAGTGTATGTTATTTACACCTGCCGAAAATGACCTTCAAAGTGTTGACGGGGATGTTAAACCTCAAATCAAACAAATTAGAAATCGTTGACTGGATGTATAACTTAGTAGAATATGACAATTTGAGGAGGATATATCTTTTCTTCACCACTTAAAATCTCTAAAATTAATGATTACGGCCCGCAGTTCCCATCGGTGAATATAGACCAGGTATGTGACGTCACGGGATTTCTCTCTATTAGACAATTCCTTTGCCTTAAAACTCCATTATATTTCATTCTTGGAACAATGAGTCATTTATGTGATGCTAGCGGTCGCCTGGTGGTTTAAATCGACATATAATCTAATCTAAAAAAACTTCTCTCGAGGTGATGGAATGATAGACTCGTGGGAACTAGAGCGTGTTTTGGGAGCTGATGCGATGATGGGGGAGCTACTCCGCCTGAAAATTTTTGCATCACACCTTCACAGTACATGAACTGATAAAACTTTTTAAATCTAAATGATTAATTAGGGCCGACACACCCAAACATTGTGACAAAATATCTCGTTCTAAGCGAAAACATACAAAACAGTTGCATCATTCATTCGTGTTGACATAAAACTGAAGTCAGAGAACCCTGTGGTCGATTTTGTTATGGTCGCCAACTTTCATCAACGATTTTTTCAATATTTTTTTCGGCCTGCTTAGAAAGGTAAATCATTTTTACGTGGCTTAGCATCGCCGAAATTTTATATTATTCTCTCATTCCTCTCAAAAAAATCAAAACACACAAGGGTACCTACCTTTGTTTACCATTTGCAGGTCCTAGGAACTATCGCGAGAGTTACCGGATGTGTCGTGGGAGCAAAATTACGTTGAAGCGATTTCGCGATAGCTCCCCTGTTGTCCACCCGTGTAACCAGTCTTAGTATCGTAATGATCCTAAGTATTGGGACAGACAGGCCTTATAAGCAAACAGTGTAGACCCTGGAGGAGCAGTCTGATCAGGGTCTACACTGCTTGCCATTCTGTCTTCACTTTTTGGACCTCTTGCTGGATTGTGAAACAACTTTGTTATAATTTTAGGAGAATTACAGCAAGTTCTCTAGGTGCCCAAAGGGGGAGTTCCAGCCTATAGTAAATTTCCATAGGGTTCTGCCCACGCACAGATATTCATGATATTTTGCATAATTACTGCTTGGTAAATGACTATTCATTATTTAGCTATTTCACTCTTATATCTGTTTTCGTTATAAATCTACAATGTTTTGTTTATGTCCACATCTGAAAGTAGGGGTACCCCCAAACTAGTGTATATATACATTCCACATTTTGATGTTTTGGAGTTATTTTGTTCTCAGGCATCACTGTAGTCATCTGTGATTATCTTTGTATCACATTTAGCATTGTTTAGGCAAAGTTCGATACACCATGCTCAATTTCATATGGAGCAGACCCCAGAATTCACAACCATAAAATCTTTTGAAGTATGTTTGACGTTTGATTTCACACTGTTGCAGTTCTTGTCACCCCATCATTTTAATAAGAAAATTGACCATATATATGTAGAACATTTTATCAAACTTTCTTGAAAATCTGAGACCGGTAACATACCGCATTTGAACATTGAATAATAATCGTCAGAGTTTTGAATTGTTTCAAACCTTTTGTAGATATCATATGGTGGCACATTTTCAATCGAAAAATTGCTCGCCAATATATAATAAACATGAATATATGTATGTTTATATGATGGAGTATAGTATGAGCTCATATATAATCAGCATTTGTAACAATTATGATACCCTGATGAACACCAAAAACACAATTCATTTCGAGCTTTCGTTAACAATTCAATCAGATCTTATTTAAAAAAATACTTCGTTTTAGAACAAGCGTTTTGGCATTAATGTAAGTCTAAATAGAAGTGGAGGCAATGCTGAAGCTTAGTATGACAAAGATTGTTGAAATGGCAAGTAAACTGGATGGTTCTGTAAACCAGACAATTTTACTTGACTATTTAACTGATGCAGTGATCTTAAAAAATTTGAAAAGTCTGGAATGACACAGGTTGCTTGAATGGCCAAGAATAATGATGTTTGTATTATGTTTCAGCCAGGTAGGTCATAATAAAACAGGCAATATTTTCTGATCTTTTGGCCCACTGTATACACAGATTACTGTAGAAAAAATGGTACTGTTGTTTTTGGCTCACTCTGACAATGCCCCTTCAGTCTACTTCAATCGCACTAACTGTCACCTTGTAAGAAAGTTATATTCTTAAATATGGTCATCTATGTTCATAAGTATGATACAGAAAACAAGCAGTTATTTTTGGAAAGCATTAATTAATATAATAGAGAATACTTAATTCACTTTCAAACACCTCCACAATTTAAAATAGCAAACAGTACATGTGCTAGCAGTACTTTAGAAAAATGTGAAGCCAGCTGCACTGATTTTGATTAAGCCAATGTGCTAGTGGTACAGCAAACAAGTGATTCATGCCATTTGTAAATCTGCGCCCCCGTCCATTGGGGCTTGAAGAAATTGATTTGGCTGCATAATGCTTCCACACAGAACTAAAACTAACCAAACACGAGTACTGGTAAACCGCTTAGGAGGACTAAGCTTGCCCAGGCAAAGTGGTGTGAGTCAGGCCGTCCAATGTATATAAGCCTTGTAGTTTCATAGGGTGGCAGGGCTTGAGATATCACTTCATCTCAATGGCGGAAACAAGTCCCACAAAATTGGAAGGAGCATCTCCAAAATGACCTAAATAGTGTTAACGGGGATGTTAAACCTCAATACAAACAAACAAACAAACCATTTGTAAAACCGATGAATACAGAGCCAGAAAACTTGACATAGATAACAAGTATTGCATACATAAGACTACATATGCAAATGGTATTTCAGCATCTTAATACAATATCAGCTATCAAATAAATGTTTTACAGCAACTTGCCTTCCATCTATATCATTTCGGGAAGTGTATGCAAGATGATAAATGTGCAAATAGTTTCAGTGTGACTAGTTATGCATTTATTTTGAAGACTAAAACATTGCAGCAAACACTTTTGCCTATGTTATAATGAACCTAGAAAAATGCAGAAAATGTTTTTAATGGTCTCACAAAACCTTTGATGTGTATGTATGGGGGGGGGGGGGCAAGTGCGAGTCTCTTTGACCAAGTGATGTAAGAAAAAATACCAATACATGGACTGATCAATAATAAGAACAAATCAGAAAATCAACCTGTCCTTTCACCGATGGCAAAATATTGACTGCTGCTTTATTTTAAAGAGGGAAATGTCAACAATAAAAACAATTAAGGAAACAACAGGATTATGAAAGTAATTTATTAAGTAAACTCAGTACACAATTGTGTATTACTGACATTTATATCTTTGTATTGCGGGTTTAAAAAAAGACCAAATAAAAGAGGGTAAAAAATATCCACCTTGTCTTAGTCCTATTGTGTCATAATACATTTTTTCAGCATAACCGCTTTTGCAATGCTGTAAACACTAACACACATTGTGATCACTGCATGGGTGCATGGGTGCATTATCTTTTTCTCTCTGCTAATGTATGTTCTAATCTACTATTTAAAACCCCAAACTAAAAATCATTCTCTGTTCGAACAGTGTATTTTTGTTTGTGTGTGTGTGTTGGGGGGGGGGGGGGCGGAATTACGTAAATGCATATGCTAAGCTTTGCATGATAAGGTGACACTATATGGTCATAAAAATACAATAAAAATATACTTAAAGAAAATCTGGTTCCCTGATATTGCAAATGACTTCATCACAAAAATATACCTAAACACATATCTGGCAATCAAAAACAATGTTACCGGTTTCTGATTTTTTTAAAATTTGTTTGCTATATAGAGGATATATGTGGCCAATTTTATGTGTAATATCTTGTGGTGACAAGATCAGTAACACATCTAACACTTGGGATAAACATGTTACTTTTTATAAATTTTCATGAAAAATTTAAGAAATTTTGTAAATTAATTCATCAGAAAAATTAAAAGACCTGGACACATTTATATTTTTGGTATTATATGAATCCTTATAGAGTTCTGTTGCTAATCAAAGCAACAAAATTTGAAAACAATCGAGCTTGTTGATTTAAGAATGAAAAGTTCACAGGTGTGTATGACCTCTACAGAGGATTACCTCAGGGAGCTCTCCTGAGAACTATAGTAATTAATCAAATAAAACAAAGTTATATTTATAGTTGATAGACCTAAAGTAAACGACAACTGAAGTTTCAAGAAAATCGGTGCGTGGGCAGATTTGGAACTCCCCCTTTTTAGGATTTTTACAGTAACTTGGCTTACCATTGAGATTTGAGATATAGTAAAAATTCCGCTATTAAGACCATCTAAATTTATGTCTAGTTCTGCTTTAAAAAGCTTATTTAGTAGGTTGCAGTTATTCTTTCTATGTGTTTTCTGCATACAGTGTCCACTGGTCAGAGACCACCTTTGGGACTGTTCAACGGTGGTCTTGAGACCACTTTTGAACAGTTCCAAAGGTGGTCTTAATATACGAATTTTACTGTCTATAGAAACTAGAGACATTTTACTCAAAAGCATTGAACGGTATGGTGCTGATCAGACCGTGCAGATGCTCAGGCTTACCTTGTTGTTCAAAAATGGCAAGAACAATACCGTAATGATCCTAAGTAATGGGACAGACAGGCCTAAACAAACAGTGCAGACCCAGATCAGACTGCCCCTGAAGGAGCAGTCTGATCTGGGTCTGCACTGTTTGCCATTCCATCAGCACTTTTTGGACTCCTTGCAGGAACGTAAAACAAAGTTGGTGAAATTTTAGGAGAATTAAAGCAAGTGCTCAAGTTGTCAGATTTTTTAGGATTTTTACGGTACTTATGGCTTGCATATGCAAAAGCTGGTCACAATTTTTCAGCAAAAATAACAAAATTCTAGGTATTAAACTTGCTAGAATAGCTAACAATTTGACCACTAACGTGCTCGTTAAGCTAATGAGACTTTGAACAACTGGGCCCTGGACTATACTGTTTGCACATGCTGCAAACAGTGAAAATGGCCAGTGCCAAACACCTTAATTGTTGCCTTGACAGCTGTGTGAAGATTAAAATGTGGTCAAAAATTCATGTGAAAACACCCTTTTTGCCAACTTTGAGATGCCTCCTCTTTACCATGACAACAATGATCAAGTCATGAAAGGTTGCATTTGAAAGGCTACTGCCCAATGAACATTCATACCAAGTTTGGTGTAAAACAGACCATCCATTATGAAACAATGGCCAGTTGAAGTTGCTGTCAGGTGCAACACTGTGAAAATCAGCGAAATTCACAAAATCTCTGAGTGGTAAAGGGTTAACAAAACTTCTATAATTTTGCTGTCAAGTAGCTAATATTGGAAAACTGTGACCCATTTCTGTAAATCTCCTATTGGACAGTTACTGAGTTGTCTCTCATGGTCCTTTCTAAAATAAGACTCTTGCATCACGTGAGTGTTTGAGTTTTACGTCCCACCACCAACAGCTGAGGTCATACAGAGACGGAACCTCTGTTTATAGACTCATCCGAAAGTCTGGAGAAGCCCGGGAACGATCCTGCCACCCCTGGTTTACATGGCGAGTAGCATAACCACTACACCACTGCGGCTTCTTGCATCACATGAGCAAGTCCATGAAATGAAGACCCCCCTATACCCCTTTTTATATAGAGAAAACTGGTGTGTACGGGGGTATACATTATTTCTCTTATTTCTGCTCCAAGACATAGGTTGTCGGTACTCGTTAGAACCGCCTAAACCTATGTTTGCAGTATAAATAAGAAAAATATCTGGGATTTTCATCACAAAAGGAGACCTTTTGGAGATGTGAAAAAAATGCACAATATCGCATGGGCATGTTATCGTGATGCATCACTAAATAAGGGCATACCCAATCCTTCAAACAGGAGGTTTAGTCAAAATAATTATCAGGATGGCAAACTGTGTAGATTGTATGAGAATCTCATAAACAGAGATCTCATCTGGAGCTATATCATCAAGAAAACATGCCTATATTATTTTGACCCCCTTGAACCCACTTCTATATTGTAAAACTGGAGTTTACAGGGATACACTTTATTTTCCTTATTTCTGCAGAAATAAGAAAAAAAAAAACAATTCTTCATCTGAAAATTTTCCTTTTTTCGGCTGTTAAGTTTACAATGTATTTGTATAGGCGTGTTTTCGTAATGACTGTCTGCATGGGTATCTGTACTGGTCTAAAGGGCTGTAGGGATATAACTACCAAGAATAATTTTAACACATAACATTCTATTATTTTTTTAGTACTTTTTGAAACAAGAAAGGCTTGAAATTTCATGCGAATCATCTGCATCTGCCATGCAGATGATTCACATGATATTTCAGGTCTCATTGTGACTGAAAACTGAGAAGAAAGATCATGTGGTCCTGATTGTTCCCTTGAGCACTATTTGGTCTAGTTCCACTGACATAGCAACAGATAAGTATTGTGTGAAATTGAATGTTAGCTTCAGCATCGCCATAGCCTGTTTGAAGCACTACATCTCCTGAACCTATTGATGGATTCTGACCAACTTTGCATATTTACATCATTAGGATGTTGGAAAACGGTCATTAGGATATGATGACCTTGTCCTCATTGTCAAGGTCACAGGCCCCAAAAAAGAGTCATTTTGGGGCCAAAAATGGCTTGTCTGTGCTCTATCTCAATAACGAATTGATTAATTTTACTCAAACTTGGTATAATACAGTAAAACCTGCGTTAGTGGCCACCTCTATTAAGCAAACAACCTGTCTTAAGCAAGCAGGCATCCAGTTCCCGAAAAAGGAAAATGCATTAAAATTCACCTGTGTTAAGCAAGCACCTGTATTAAGCAAGCACTTTTTGAATATCCCACAGGTGCTTGCTTAATACAGGTTGGACTGTATATCATTACAACATATCAGAGATTTGATTAGATTTTGATGACCTTCACCTTTTTTCTCAAGGTTACAGGCCCCCAAATACGGTCAATTTTAGGCCCAAAATGGCTTGTCTGCACTCTATCTCAATAACGAAGATCAATTTTAGTCAAACTTGGTACAATATATTATTACAACATACCGCAAATTTGATTAGATTTTGGTGACCGTGACCTTTTTTCAAGGTCACAGGTCTCCCCAAAAAGTCAATTTTGGGCCAAAATGTCCCCCACCATAAATGTATCTCAAACACCCATTTGCCTTAAATAACTAGGTTAAATCATCAAAATAACTGCAGATTTGATTATATTTTGGTGATCTTGACCTTTTTTTTCCAAGGTGCCTAAAATAGTGCTGAATAGGAATGGGTCGATAAACTCCAATACAAACAAACAAACTTTGATGGATGGACAATTCAAATTTACCCTTCAGAATTTCGATTAAATCAAGCAAATTTATCTGACCAACGCCCTATTTTTAGTGTCTTCGCATTTTACTGACTTCACCAATCGAAAAAAATTACTGCTAAACTTCTAAATCAGGGTAGGTGGTATCATGAGCTCATCAAAGCCTTTTCTGAATTTTATAGACGTCATTTACATTTAAGTTTCAAAATTCAATGTTGCCCTAAACAAGGCCTATGAAAACCTAAGTTTTACAGTAACTTAGTGTATAAATTTAGAAAACTATATATGCATGCAATGATTTTATTACTCAATTGCAGAAAATCACTCTTCAATATAAATCAAAGCGCCAAAAGGCACTGAAATGACAGATTCTGTGAAAAACCAGTGCTTCAGCTGAAGTGCACGACCCGCCGGATGCTTTTGGCTTTATGAGTGTTACCATATATGAGTATGGCGGCCATTTTGGTCATGTGACCTGGACCTAAAACGGCTCCCCCAATCAATGCGCCTTATCGTAAGGAGCAAAAGTATATCTTATACTTTAGTACTGTATTCTGAATGGTTTGCAGGATAAAATGCATTCTCACTTTTCCAATACAAAAGCATATGTGTCAAAGTTTGACCTAGGCACAAAGAAGGTCAAGGTCAACCCAGGGTCACCATTTTAGCAATTTATGATGGGCCTACGTCCCAGATGCTATTTATCAAGTTTCGTGGAAATCTGCCCAGTGGTTCTGGAGAAGACTATTTTTGAAGGGTTTTTACCATATATGGCTTGGCGGCCATTTTAGTCATGTGACCTGGACCCCATGAGCAAATTTTGGTTTCCCCCATCCCAGAGCGGCCCCATATGAAATTTGACTTCAATCGGCCCAACGGTTTCCGAGGAGATGCAGTTCGAAAATTTTCACATGTTTCGCCTCGGCGAGGCTATACTAAATGGAATGTAATACTTCGCAAGTTCATTGGTTAGATATCATTGATATCTATCAGTATGCCAAAAATTGTTTAAATATTCCAAGCGGTTAAGTCACTATCACCAATTTTCACAAACGGGTTACGGACGGACAGACAGACCATATATGGCTTGGCGGCCATTTTGGTCATGTGACCTGGACCCCATGAGCAAATTTTGGTTTCCCCCATCCCATAGAGGCTTCATATGAAATTTGACTTCAATCGGCCCAACGGTTTCCGAGGAGATGCAGTTCGAAAATTTTCACATTTTTCGCCTCGGCGAGGCTATACTAAATGGAATGTAATATTTCGCAAGTTCATTGGTTAGATCTCATTGATATCTTTCAGTATGACAAAAATTGTTTAAATATTCCAAGCGGTTAAGTCACTATCACCAATTTTCACAAACGGGTTACGGACGGACTGACAGACTGACAGAATGACACGGTGATTTTAGGGCACTCTTAGAAAATCAACCGACTTCAGTCGGTCGCTTTTCTGCGGGTCGTGCAATTCAGATTTACTTTCTTAAGTGATAAGGACAATGGCGTTGGAGTGCTGATTTTTAGTTTGGTTCACAAAACTGAGGTGAATCGGCTGTTAAACACCTTCATGTTCATTTTACTTGGACATTATAAATAAAACAACATGCAAATGACTACCCAGCAGGCACACGTCGCTAGGGCAACGTCAAATCAACGTCGATGCAACGTCATGACGTTGCACCGACGTTGATGTGACGTCACAATTACGTCATGTGCCTGCTGGGATAGTTGCCAGTTTTATGACAACACATAGCCGTAACTTTCTTGTGAAAGCTTACACTTGTTGACTGACATGTGTTTCGCGGCTTAGTCAAGAACCTGCCTTATGTCGTGCGCTACAATAAAGGAAAACACTTTTTGTGCGATGTTTGAAGTTTTGCGGCATGTGACTAATTATTTATCACAACATTGTGCTTACATATTCAGTTATTCAGACCTATACAACAGAATTGGACAGTGATAACTGTTAGGAGTTTATTATTGCTGGCTTGCTACCGTACGGTGAAGTTTCTAGCGTCACGTACTTCGCATTTAATTAGGTCATGTAAGTGTTATGAGTCTGTACCCTTTCAGCCCTTTATAGCCAAGTACAGATACTTACAGATGCAAACAGTGTAGAACCTGGTGATATGGCTCATAATGATACACCGCATTCGGTTCTACATGGTTTGACATGCTATTGACGACTATTGACTAGACACCCAATTTACATGTGTAGAATGGACGCGTACAAATTCAGTGACTGAAGAGTGAACTGGAGAAACTCGTGGGTTGAAGGGGTAAAATCTTAACCTGGCCTGTAACTGTTGTGTGCGGGTCAGGACCAGACAAAGCGGCTTGGCCGATAATGAAAAGTTAAATACAGCTTATTATACGGTCTATTTTCTTTATTTTTCAAAGTTTATCTACATACTTAAATGGTGTGCACTGATTGTAGCTCTATACATAGTTTTTTTTTTCTTTTCTAAAAATATACAAAGGTACTTTAATGGCATATTGATACAAATATAATTAATCATAACCCATTTTGTACTGAATGTAATATTATCACTTATCTGACGAAGATTTCATTTCGAAATCCCGGTTCAAAGTTAAGGGGCGTCAGCTAGAAATATAGGAATTAATTTAGGAAAAAAATGGGCTAACTTTCGACATCAGTGAAGCCCGCAGTGAAGGCCGTGGTTAGACGCCGCCTCCAAGATTCGCCAATGACCCATTATGCGGTCGTCTGTATAAAATGGGAACTTTCCTTATGCATATTCAATTAACTTTTCCCGTTTTGTTTGTAATTTAAGAAAGATCATTTTTGTATTTTGATTACAAATGAAACAAAACATGTAATCAAAATGCGGAAATAAGGCCATGAGAAATTAGTTTTGAGACAGCGAGCATGAAAAGTCAACAAACAACGGACTATTTGCGCGGAGTCATATTTCAAAAGTAGTGGAAGCCGGAAGTTCTGACGTTAAAATTGTAAACATGCAGCACGACGAAGAATGACAGAAAGAATCTGTCATTAAAAATTGGGTACAACTTAAATATAATATGATAGGCTGCATTCAAGGTTGTTAACCCAATCACACCACAGTTGCACAGAAAATCACCAACCGTACCTTCTCTGGCCAATGTCAGGATCACAAAAACATGTCTCTATAATACAACCCCTTTGAACCCCACTTTTATATAGTAAAACTAGGGTTTAAAGGGGTAAACCTGTCTGCTCTAAAATATAGATTGTGATTACTTGTTAGAACCACCTCATTATGTATTTGTATAGCCATGTATTTGTAATTGACTGCCATGTAGCCATCACACATTGATACCACAACATTCCCTGATAGGAAAAACGGGCCTGTGCGCAAATTTAAGAATACAGTTCAACCTGTGTTAAGCAAGCACCTAAGGGATAATCAAAATATGCTTGCTTAAGGCAGGTGCTTGCTTAATACAGGTGAAATTTAATCCATTTGCCTTTTTCGGGAACTAAATGCATGCTTGCTTAACCTTTAACCTGCTGAATATTCAATTAAGCCACACTCATTTCTGACTTTGAACCAATCAGATTACTTGATGCAGCTTATTTCTACATATTCATAAACTGAATGTCAAACTGTGTAGATCCTGATCAGATGGCTTCTTCAGAAGCCATCTGATCTGGATCTACACTGTTTGCAAAGATAGGGCTTGTCGCCTACAGCAGGGTAAAGGTTAAGACGGGTTGCTTGCTTAATAGAGGTGGCCACTAAGACAGGTTTGGTCTCCCTGCCCTACATCATAGTGTAGATTATATTTTCTTATCCTTTGGGATCATTGATTCCATTGTGGAATTTTGAAAATATCTGAGGGTCACTGATGAGGCCTAATTGGTCGAAACTAGCTAGCCAGGTCCAAAAAACATGGTACACTCCATATTTTTCACTTCTGTGATGTATTCCTTGCTTCCAAAGGATAACCCGTTTATAGAACATATTTGACTGTACAAACTTCCCAGTCTGCATGATCTGTTTGTGTTGAGGTTTTTATGTCCCCTATTTTGGTCATTTTGGAAATGTCAATTCCAATTTTGTGGGAATTTCACCAGACATCGCTAGGGTTTATATGGCATGCAGTGATGGTTGGACTTACTTCAGCTTAGAGCTAAGCAGTTTAACAGTACTATGTTTGGTCAGTATGGGTGAGGCCTTCCTCAGGATGCTCTCATACAGCACACCGCCGGCCTCGGTAGCTCAGTTTGATGCGCGTCTGACTGGTGATCAGGAGGATGTGGGTTTGATACCTGCAGGGGTCGGCACATTCTTACATGGAGATTGATCATGAAATCTTTTCTACGGTCATTCTCTCCCTAATGCTGATTCAACTAGGGCAGTTGTCAGTTTCTGGCGAAAGAATGTGCACTGTACTGGTTAACAGCTTACATATAAGCCTGCCCAGGAAAAGTGTGGATAGGTAAACTGACGGCTCAAAAATGACCTAGTAGTGTTGACTGGGCCATTAAACTCCAAAACAAACAAGAGGGCCATGATGGTCCTATATTGCTCACCTGAGCTAAGAGATTTACATACGGGTCACAGGTCAGGGCAATTTTTGGCCCCAGGTCCATAATTTGAATAATTTTGGTAGAGGTCCACTAAATGAAGCTTAATATCAAATATAAAAGTCCTGAGCCTTCTGGTTTCAGACAAGAAGATTTCTTAAAGTTTTCCATGTATAAGTCTATGCAAGACCAGTGGGCCTCATGGTGGCGGGAATTTTGGCCCCCGGGCTATGATTTGAACAATCGTGGAAGAGGTCCACTAGATGAAGCTTCATACCAAATATCTAAAACCTGGACCTTTTGGTTTCAGACAAGGAGATCTTCAAATGTTTTTTCTATGTAAGTCTATGTAAATAAAAATCAAAAATGAGTTCCTTTAAGAGCAATGAAAACATTCATAAGAACAAGAGGGCCATGATGGCCCTGGATCGCTCACCTGATCCATAGTGTAACAAGTGGGCCCCAGAGAGGGCCATTATTGGCCCCAGGGCTTTAATGTGCATAATGTTGAGGGAGGTCTTAAAGGTGAAGCTTCATACCAAACATCAACAAAGGCTATAATTTGAACAATCTTGGCAAAGGTCCACTAGATGAAGCTACACATCAAATTTTAAAGACCTGGGCCTAGTGGTTTCAGAGAAGAAGATTTTTAAAGATTTTCCCTATATAAGCCTATGTAAAACCAAAGAGCCCCTGGCCGGGGGCATTTTTTGCCCCAGCACTATAATTTGAACAATCTTGGTAGGGGTCCACTAGATGAAGCTTCATACCAAATATCAAAGTCCTGGGCCTTGTGATTTCAGAGAAGAAGATTTTTAAAGATTTTCCCTATATAAGCCTATGTAAAACCAAAGGGCCCCGGGGCGGGGGCATTTTTGGCCCCAGCACTATAATTTGAACAATCTTGGTAGGGGTCCACTAGATGAAGCTTCATACCAAATATCAAAGACCTGGGCCTTGTGGTTTCAGAGAAGAAGATTTTTAAAGATTTTCCCTATATAAGCCAATGTAAAACAAAAGGGCCCATGGCAGGGGCATTTTTTGTCCCAGCACTATAATTTAAACAATCTTGGTAGGAGTCCACTAGATGAAGCTTCTTACCAAATATCAAAGTCCTGGGCCTTGTGGTTTCAGAGAAGTAGATTTTTAAAGATTTTCCCTATATAAGCCTATGTAAAACCAAAGGGCCCTGGGGCGGGGGCATTTTTGGCCCCAGCACTATAATTTGAACAATCTTGGTAGGGGTCCACTAGATGAAGCTTCATACCAAATACCAAAGACCTGGGCCTTGTGGTTTCAGAAGAAGATTTTTAAAGATTTTCCCTATATAAGCCTATGTAAAACCATAGGGCCCCGTGGCGGGGGCATTTTTTGTCCCAGCACTATAATTTGAACAATCTTGGTAGGGATCCACTAAATGAAGCTTCATACCAAATATCAAAGTCCTGGGCCTTGTGGTTTCAGAGAAGAAGATTTTTAAAGATTTTCCCTATATAAGCCTATGTAAAACCAAAGGGCCCCGGGGCGGGGGCATTTTTGGCCCCAGCACTATAATTTGAACAATCTTGGTAGGGGTCCACTAGATGAAGCTTCATACCAAATATCAAAGACCTGGGCCTTGTGGTTTCAGAGAAGAAGATTTTTAAAGATTTTCCCCATATAAACCAATGTAAAACCAAAGGGCCCCGTGGCGGGGGCATTATTTGTCCCAGCACTAAAATTTGAACAATCTTGGTAGGGGTTCACTAGATGAAGCCTTATACCAAATATCAAAGTCCTGGGCCTTGTGGTTTCAGAGAAGAAAATTTTTAAAGATTTTCCCTATATAAGCCTATGTTAAACTAAAGGGCCCCGGGGCGGGGGCATTTTTGGCCCCAGCACTTTGATTTGAACAATCTTGGTAGGGGTCCACTAGATGAAGCTTCATACCAAATATCAAAGACCTGGGCCTTGTGGTTTCAGAGAAGAAGATTTTTTAAAGATTTTCCCTATATAAGCCTATGTAAAACCAAAGGGCCCTGTGGCGGGGGCATTTTTGTCCTAGCACTGTAATTTGAACAATCTTGGTAGAGGTCCACTAGATGAAGCTTCATACCAAATATCAAAGTCCTGGGCCTTGTGGTTTCAGAGAAGAAGATTTTTAAAGATTTTCCCTATATAAGCCTATGTAAAACCAAAGGTCTCCGGGGCGGGGGCATTTTTGGCCCCAGCACTATAATTTGAACAATCTTGGTAGGGGTCCACTAGATGAAGCTTCATACCAAATATCCAAGACCCTGGCCTTGTGGTTTCAGAAAAGAAGATTTTTAAAGATTTTCCCTATATAAGCCAATGTAAAACCAAAGGGCCCCGTGCCGGGGGCATTTTTTCTCCCAGCACTATAATTTGAACAATCTTGGTAGGAGTCCACTAGATGAAGCTTCATACCAAATATCAAAGTCCTGGGCCTTGTGGTTTCAGAGAAGAAGATTTTTAAAGATTTTCCCTATATAAGCCTATGTAAAACCAAAGGGCCCCGGGGTGGGGGCATTTTTGGCCCCAGCACTATAATTTGAACAATCTTGGTAGGGGTCCACTAGATGAAGCTTCATACCAAATATCAAAGACCTGGGCCTTGTGGTTTCAGAGAAGAAGATTTTTAAAGATTTTCCCTATATAAGCCAATGTAAAACCATAGGGCCCCGTGGCGGGGGCATTTTTTGTCCCAGCACTATAATTTGAACAATCTTGGTAGGGATCCACTAAATGAAGCTTCATACCAAATATCAAAGTCCTGGGCCTTGTGGTTTCAGAGAAGAAGATTTTTAAAGATTTTCCCTATATAAGCCTATGTAAAACCAAAGGGCCCCAGGCCGGGGGCATTTTTGGCCCCAGCACTATAATTTGAACAATCTTGGTAGGGGTCCACTAGATGAAGCTTCATACCAAATATCAAAGACCTGGGCCTTGTGGTTTCAAAGAAGAAGATTTTTAAAGATTTTCCCTATATAAACCAATGTAAAACCAAAGGGCCCCGTGGCGGGGGCATTTTTTGTCCCAGCACTATAATTTGAACAATCTTGGTAGGGGTTCACTAGATGAAGCTTCATACCAAATATAAAAGTCCTGGGCCTTGTGGTTTCAGAGAAGAAAATTTTTAAAGATTTTCCATATATAAGCCTATGTTAAACCAAAGGGCCCCGGGGCGGGGGCATTTTTGGCCCCAGCACTATGATTTGAAAAATCTTGGGAGGGGTCCACTAGATGAAGTTTCATACCAAATATCAAAGACCTGGGCCTTGTGGTTTCAGAGAGGAAGATTTTTTAAAGATTTTCCCTATATAAGCCTATGTAAAACCAAAGGGCCCTGTGGCGGGGGCATTTTTTGTCCCAGCACTATAATTTGAACAATCTTGGTAGGGGTCCACTAGATGAAGCTTCATACCAAATATCAAAGTCCTAGGCCTTGTGGTTTCAGAGAAGAAGATTTTAAAGATTTTCCCTATATAAGCCTATGTAAAACCAAAGGGCCCCGTGGCAGGGGCATTTTTTGTCCCAGCACTAAAATTTGAACAATCTTGGTAGGGGTCCACTAGATGAAGCTTCATACCAAATATCAAAGTCCTGGGCCTTGTGGTTTCAGAGAAGAAGATTTTTAAAGATTTTCCCTATATAAGCCTATGTAAAACCAAAGGGCCCCAGGGCGGGGGCATTTTTGGCCCCAGTACTATAATTTGAACAATCTTGGTAGGGGTCCACTAGATGAAGCTTCATACCAAATATCAAAGACCTGGGCCTTGTGGTTTCAGAGAAGAAGATTTTTAAAGATTTTCCCTAAATAAGCCTATGTAAAACCAAAGGGCCCCAGGGCGGTGGCATTTTTGGCCCCAGCACTATAATTTGAACAATCTTGGTAGGGGTCCACTAGATGAAGCTTCATACCAAATATCAAAGACCTGGGCCTTGTGGTTTCAGAGAAGAAGATTTTTTAAGTTTTTGGTGGAAAAAATCTATTTTTGGCTCCTGTGACCTAGATGTGCAACGGACAGGAACCATTTGAACAACTTTGAAAGGGGGCCACCTAAGGATCATTCCTGTGAAGTTTGGTCAAAATCCGATCAGTGGTTTAGGAGGAGATGTCGTTTAAAGAAATTGTTTACGGACGCACGCACGGACGACGGACAAAAAGTGATCCCAAAAGCTTACCTCGTCACTACGTGACGGTGAGCTAAAAAGATGGGTCATACTACGTAGTTTCGGCTAATAAAGCCTCATCAGTAAAGCCAGTGGGCCCCTGGGGGGGGGGGGGGGGGGGGGGGGGGCATTTTTTGGCGCCAGGGTTATACTTTGGACAATCATGGTAGAGGTCCACTAGATGAAGCTTCATACCAAATATCAAAGACCTGGGCCTTCAGATAAGATTTTCAAAAGGTTTTCCCTATATATGCCCATGTAAAAGCAGGGGGCCCTGGTGCAGGGGCATTTTTGACAACAGGGCTATAATTTGAACAATCTTGATAGAGGTCCACCAGATTGAGCTTCATACCAAATATCAGAGACCTGGGACTTCTGGTTTCATACAAAGGAGTCCCTATATAAGTCTATGTAAAACCATTCTATTGCTTTTACAGCCAACATTCGGTATGCCCGTATCTCAAATTTCCGAAAGCTCCGCTCGGTTGTCTTCGTAAACATGCGGAATCTGTTGTAGTTTTGCGTAATTTGGATCGGAGACTGCATATTTTTTCGTAGTTTGTTACGATTGTCTGCAGAAATACGCTCATTTACGAACATATCTCAGCACAAAAGTAGAAAGCACTTGTAGTTATCTACGAATGAACGGAGCTTTCTCCGATCGCTGTTTGTAGTTCTTCGTAAAACTGAAACTTAGACATTTTCCAGTATGGAAAAGTGCGTAGAATGTGGACTTAAACTCATTTTGATTCATAAATGAGCGTAGATTAGGGAACTTAGAAATTTCTAAGACATGATGAGGACTTAGTCAATTTTGGCTTCGTAACCTTTCGTAGACTTTGGAGCTGGTAGAAAGATCAACTCCCTGATGAATTTGTTGCTATGGATACAAGATGGTATCAGTTATAACAAGTCTCTTTATTGCTTTTGAACCAAATATTTCAGTTCTTTATAGCATCTGCAAGGAAGCAGTCAGCCAGTATAAGACATTTGAGAATTCAAATTCTGGAATAGACATGTGCTTGTTTTTTGTGTTTTACATACAAATAGAATATTATAAAAGATAAACATTGATGTAGTGCATGGGAATATCATGACAGATTTCATTTCAATGGCTTGAACATAAGGTTGGTGGTCATTTTCACTATTTCAATAGATTATAAGCAACTTGTAAAGTTTAATCACAAAAACTATTGTAAAGGTTCTTAGTTTTTGGACAGAGATATAAAGACCCAGATCAGACTCTGTTTCAGGAGACCCCTGACCAGGGTCTACACTGTTTGCCATTCCAGCTACACTTTATATGCTTTTCTCTTTCACAAAGCAACCTTTTTCACACTTTAGGATAATGACATGTACCTATTATTCTGGTGTTCAAATTTTACATGTTCTTACAGTTGGTCATAGTTACAGTTGGCAACTCTTGCCTGATGTCTCCAGTTGACCTGTCTCATGATCTGGGTCGGTCGGTGTGTGCTCGGAGGGGGATGTGCTGTGTTTGCCGGGACTTGTCCATCATCCGTTTCGGTTTCAGAACTTTTGGGGTTGAGACAAACTGATGAAGATTAAATATCAGAAAGGCCTCTGTGTCACTGAATTTGGTATAGTTAATTGGTCCTCCTCTATCTTTTTTTAAATTTTTCCTCCACAAACTTTGTCAAAGTATCCTGCTAATGCAAAACACACCTGTAAATAACTTTTAAATAGATTTCAGTGTCTTTTGTGAATAAAAGTTCTTGCAAAATGACCCTAATATATTTCATTTCCTTTTTCTTACAAGAAAAAAGAAGCATTCCTGGTGATCATATTAATTAATTTCATTGGTTCTGCAAAATATAAGGTACAACCTGTATTAAGCAAGCACCAATGGGGTAATCAAAATGTGCTTGCTAAAGACAGATGTTTGATTTACACAGGTTTGTTTTAAAGCATTTGCCTTTTAGGGAAAGGGATACCTGCTTGCTTAATACAGGTGACCACTTAGACAAACGTATCTTTATTAAATTAAATTTAAACGATGCAGTATAAGAATTTTGATTTTGGAATACTCAACAACATATGGAAAGTGCATATTGAACGGACTGCATGGATGAACAGTTTGATATGTCTCATTGATTGATCCATTGGTCAATCAATGGATCGATCCATCCATCCATTCATACAGCTAAATTCCGCAGGTTCGTAGACTACTACGAAGCCATGGAGATATCTTGTGACAGGCCATTCGGAGACAACTACACAGTCAATGGAGCTAATTACGAACCAGCGGAGTATTGGGACATTTTCTACCAAGCTTATGCATGCTATGGTTCGTAAGTCTGGGTAGGCATGCGTAAATATTGTGCCAATACTCCGCTCGGCTCCGCAAACTACGATCATGCGGAGACAACTACGCAGTCATATGGAGCTAAATCCAAACTAGTGGAGTGTGCGGAGCAAAATACGAACTAGCGGAGTATTGGGACGTTTCCTACGAATGATCGTAAGTCTGCGTAAATTTTTTCCGCAATACTCCGCTCCCCAAACTACGATCATGCGTAGAAAAGTTCAAAGTATTTTCTGCTGTTTTTTTGTTTCTTTCTGATTTTTTCATTAAAATTTGCTTCGTAGAAAATGTCCCAATACTCCGCTCAATATTTGATCGTAGTTGCTCGTATTTGCACGGAAGTCTTCGGAAATTTGAGGTACGGGAAATGGGCAAAACTCGTTATAATGACAATTTCAATGAAATTAATTCCTAGCTCAAGGCTTAGCCTTGATTCCGAGCAGCGTTGGCTTCCCTCGGGTTGGAAATGCCCAAATCGAATCCATAGACATTAGTCATGATTTGTTTGTTTGTTTTGGAGTTTAACGGGCCAGTCTGCACTATTTTAGGTCATTTTTGAGCCGGTCAGTTTACCTATCCAGACTTTTCCTGGGCAGGCTTATACGTAAGCGGTTAACCAGTACAGTGCACATTCTTTCACCAGATAAATCTCGCCGGAAGAATGTTGCCGACCCCGGCAAGTATCGAACCCGTGTCCTCCTGGTCACCAGTCAGAAGCGCATCTACCAAGGCCGACTCCATAGTCATGAAAGATTCTTGTAATTTAATACTCCAAGAAAAAAATGTTATAGATATTTGTTAGAATCGCCTCATCAAGGCAATTCTAATAAATGTCTGTAACATTTGTTTCTTGGAGTAATGACTTGGAAAAGACCTTTTATAACACTGGGATTCTTTATAACAGCAAATTCATTATAACGGCACAAAAATAGGGAACAAAATTTAATACTCTCGTTATAACACATGTCCTCTGTATTAACCCTTGTTCTGCAGAATAATTGAATATGCCATACCCACTACTGATTATCAACCAATCAGATTACTTGATGCAAATTATTTCTACAAATTAAAACAAGAGGGCCATGATGGCCCTGGATCGCTCACCTGATCCATAGTGTAACAAGTGGGCCCCAGGGAGGGCCATTACTGGCCGAAGGGCTTTAATGTGCATAATGTTGAGGGAGGTCTTAAAGGTGAAGCTTCATACCAAACAAAAACAAAGGCTATAATTTGAACAATCTTGGCAAAGGTCCACTAGATGACGCTACACACCAAATATCAAAGACCTGGGCCTTGCTGTTTCAGAGAAGAAGATTATTATAAAGATATTCCCTACATAAGTCTATGCACCAGGCTATATAAGTCTCTGTAAAACCAAAGGGCCCCGGAGTGGGGGGCATTTGTGGCCCACGGGCTATAATTTTAACAAACTTGGTAGAGGTCCACTAGTTGAAGCTCCATACCAAATATCAAAGACCTGGGCCTTGCAGTTTCAGAGAAGAAGATTTTTAAAAATTTCCCTTTATAAGTCTATGTAAAACCAAAGGGCCTCTGGGCGGCGACATTTTTGGCCCCAGGGCTATAATTTCAACAATCTTGGTAGAGGTCCACTTGATGACGCTTCATACCAAATATCAAAGACCTGGGCCTTCTGGTTTCAGACGAGAAGATTTTTAAAGGTTTCACTATAAAAGCCTGTGTAAAACCAGTGGGCCCTGGCCCGGGGGCATTTTTTGGCCCAAGGGCTATAATTTGAACAATCTTGGTAACGGTCCACTTGACGAAGCTACTTACCAAATATCAAAGACCTGGGCCTTCTGATTTCAGACAAGAAGATTTTTAAAGGTTTTCCCAATATAAGCCTATGTAAAACCAGTGGGCCCCGGGGCGGGGCCAGTTTTGGCCCCAGGGCTATAATTTGAACAATCTTGGTAGAGGTCCACTAGAAGAAGCTTCATACCAAATATCAAAGACCTGGGTCTTCTGGTTTCAGACAAGAAGATTTTTAAAGGTTTTCCATATATAAGCCTATGTAAAACCAGTGGGCCCCAGGGTGGGGCTGTTTTTGGCACCAGGGCTATAATTTGAACAATCTTGGTAGCGATCAACTAGACAAAGCTAAATACCAAATATCAAAGACCTGGGCCTTCTGGTTTCAGACAAGAAGATTTTTAAAGGTTTTCCCTACATAAGCCTATGTAAAACCAGTGGGCACCGGGGCGGGGCCGTTTTTTGCCCAAGGGCTTATAATCCATCCACTGGTTAAGCAGGAGAAGCTCTGGTGGCCATTTTGTTCCCTCGAGCTGAACAGTATGAGCAATTTTGGTAGAGGGACACCAAACGAACATTCCTGTGAAATAATTTCAAAATCCATCCACTGGTTAAGGAGAAGAAATTGTTTTTCTATTTTTAGCTCTGGCGGCCATTTTGTTCACCCAAGCGGAACAGTATGAGCATTTTTTGATGAGATTCACCAAAGGAACATTCCTGTGAAATAATTTCAAAATCCATCCACTGGTTAAGGAGAAGAAGTCGTTTAAAGGTTTTTCTATTTTTAGCTCTGGTGGCCATTTTGTTCACCCGAGCAGAACGGTTTGAGCAATTCTGGTAGAGGGTCACACAAGGAACATTCCTTTGAAATAATTTCAAAATCCATCCATTGGTTAAGGAGAAAAAGCCGTTTAAACGTTATTCTATTTTTAGCTCTGGTGGCCATCTTGTTCACCCGAGCGGAACGTTTGAGCAATTTTGGTAGAGGGTCACCCAAGGAACATTCATGTGAAGTAATTTCAAAATCCATCCACTAGTTAAGGAGTAGAAGTCGTTTAAAGGTTTTTCTATTTTTAGCTCTGGTGGCCATCTTGTTCACTGGAGCGGAATGGTAAGAGCAATTTTCGCAGAGGGTCACCTAAGGAACATTCCTGTGAAGTAATTTCGAAATCCATCCACTGGTTAAGGAGAAGAAGTCCTTTAAAGGTTTTTCTATTTTTAGCTCTGGCGGCCATTTTGTTCACCCGAACGGAACAGTTTGAGCAATTTTGGTAGAGGGTCACCCAAGGAACATTCCTGTGAAGTAATTTCGAAATCCATCCACTGATTAAGGAGAAGAAGTCCTTTAACGTTTTTTCTATTTTTTTTGCTCTGGCGGCCATTTTGTTCACCCGAGCGGAACGGTTTGAGCTATTTTAGTAGAGGGGCTCCCAAGGAACATTCCTGTGCAATAATTTCAAAATCCATCCACTGGTTAAGGAGAAGAAGTCGTTTAAAGGTTTTTCTATTTTTAGCTCTGGTGGCCATTTTGTTCTCCCGAGCGGAACGGTTTGAGCAATTTTAGTAGAGGGGCACCCAAGGAACATTCCTGTGCAATAATTTCAAAATCCATCCACTGGTTAAGGAGAAGAAGTCGTTTAAAGGTTTTTCTATTTTTAGCTCTGGCGGCCATTTTGTTCTCCCGAGCGGAACGGTTTGAGCAATTTTAGTAGAGGGGCTCCCAAGGAACATTCCTGTGCAATAATTTCAAAATCCATCCACTGGTTAAGGAGAAGAAGTCGTTTAAAGGTTTTTCTATTTTTAGCTCTTGCGGCCATTTTGTTCACCCGAGCGGAACGGTTTGAGCAATTTTAGTAGAGGGGCACCCAAGGAACATTCCTGTGCAATAATTTCAAAATCCATCCACTGGTTAAGGAAAAGAAGTCGTTTAAAGGTTTTTCTATTTTTAGCTCTGGCGGCCATTTTGTTCACCGGAGCGGAACTGTTTGAGCAATTTTGGTAGAAGGTCATCCAAGGAACATTCCTGTGAAATAAATTCAAAATCCATCCACTGGTTAAGCAGGAGAAGTCGTTTAAAGGTTTTTCTATTTTTAGCTCTGGCGGCCATCTTGTTCACCTGAGCAGAACAGTTTGAGCAATTTTGGTAGAGGATCACCCAAGGAGCATTCCTGTGAAATTAGATCAAAATCTGTCCAGCAGTTTTGTAGAAGAAGTTGTTTAAAGCAAAAGTTGACGACGGACGGACGCACGCACGGACGACGGACAAAGACCGATCCCAAAAGCTCACCTTGAGCACTTCGTGCTCAGGTGAGCTAAAAACTGAATGGCAAACAATGAAGATCCTGATCAGATGGCTTCTTCAGAAGCCATCTGATCTGGATCTTCATTGTTTGAAAGATATGACTCAGCAGCACAAGGGTTAACCCTTGTTCTTCAGAATAAACTGATTTAGCCAAAACCATTTCCAACTTTAAACCAGTTCAGATTACTTTATGTAATTTATATCTAAAAATTCAGATTAATTTTTAGGTTTAATGTCCCCATCAACACTGTAAAGGTCATTTTGGAGATGTTGCTTCCAATTTTGTGGGACTTTTACCCGAGATTGAGATGAAATGACATCTCGAGCCCTGTCGCCCAATGAAACCAATTGGTTTGTTTGTTTGATTTGAAATTTAACATCCCCATCAACACTGTAAAGGTCATTTTGGAGACGTTGCTTCCAATTTTGTGGGACTTTTACCCGACATTGAGATGAAATGACATCTCAAGCCCTGCCGCCAAATGAAACCTATACAGTTTATAAGCATGGAAGGGCCGACTCGCAGCACATTGCCTGGGCAGGCTTAGACCCTCTAAGTGGTTTACCAGTACTCGTGTATGGGTAGGTTTCAGCTCTGCGTGGAAGCATCGTGCAGCCCATCTATTTCTTCAAGCCCCAATGGGCGGGGGCTATGAAACCAAATGAGTTTATAAGCATGCATATGGACAGTCCGACTTGCACCGCTTTGCCTGGGCAGGCTTAGATCCTCTAAGCAGTTAACCTGTACTTGTGTGCGGTTGGTTGTAGCTCTACCACTGTGTGTGTGTGTGGAGGGGGGGGGGGGGGGGGGGGGGCTGCGAATTCACTACAAATTCAGAGAGCCAATGTGAAACAGTGTTGATACTGATCAGATGGCTTCTTCATCTGACGATCTGTATCTGCAGTTTGCAAAATTTAAGCATATCCTGGTTCAGCAGGACAACAGTTAACCCATAGTATACTAGTGGACTCTTCCATTGCTATATGTTGGACAAGTCAATTTGGCATATATGGGGTGAGAGACCTGTTTTTCTGTTTTTATTCTATTTTTGAGGGAAAATTCTGTCAGCAAATATTGCTGGCCCTGATCAGACACCACTTTCGGCAGCGTCTGAGCTGGGCCTGCACTGTTTGCCAAGATACCCCTTTAGGGGTTTCCCGCATGCAATGGGTTAATATCAAGACAATAGGTCTGCGTAATGACTGCCACAGTAAGCCCCACTTTACATACTGAAAAGTGTGGTTTGGACAGATATATATAATTTTCTTTATTATCCCCACACTTTTAAAAAAAACGTTTGGGGATATTGTGAACCCCTCCGTCCGTCTGTCCGTCTGACCGCACCAACGAAACGACATTTAGGGGGCAAAAAATTTGGACAGTTTGACACTTAGGTATATATTCGTGAGTCCAAATGGACTTTATTCCGTTATTTTGGTACTTAAGTGGCAAAATTCGCTCTTAGGTGGCTTGCCGCTTAAGAGAATTTGCGGCTTAAGTAGTCAATATGCCGACGCCTAGCCACTTAATTATCCATTCGTGAGAAAGTCCCTCTGTCCGTCCGTCCGTCACGCTATCTCCTCCTTAACCCTTGGTCGGAATGTAACCAAATTCGGTACACAGCTTCCTTACATGAGGGGATCAAAATTCAAATTTTACCGAATGTAGTCATATGGATTATCAAATTGAAGGGGGTGATTAGTAGAATACAATACAAGTAAAATTTTGACCCTGGGGTCAGATTGGCGCCCTGGGGGAGGGGTCAAAGGGTCAAAATTTATGTTTTTTGGAACATAGTCATGTGGCATATCAAATTGAAGGGCATGATTAGTAGAATATAATACAGGTAATATTTTGACCCTGGGGTCAAATTAGGGCCCAGGGTGAGGGGTTTTCAGTACTTGGCCCCTCTGTAGAAAGCGTGGATAAAAACTTTGTCATTGCTCTAGCGCCTATATTTGTCCACCGATTTCAATATAACTTCACACAAATGTTCCTTATGAAAATATCTCGAACAAGTTTGACTTTCAAGGTCATGGCTAGGGGTGTAACGATGCATCGATAGTTCCATGCATCGAGATAGGGACTACCTCGATAGCAATGCATCGATAGTACTTTGGACTATCGATAACTATCGCCGATAGTTCTTTCAACTATCGATAGTTTCGATTTTTTTTTTCTTGAACAGACTTTGAAAATATACCTGTACTGTTGTGTAATAACGCAAGTATTTTTGCTTAGGATATCCATTCAGTTGTAATCAGGACAGACTGATAAGCCGTCACATATGTGCATGATGATCCGAGTCTTCGCTGGTCGCATATGTGTATCATAGTTTTTTGCTGTGTGGTGAATTTCTCGCGGCGATGAATTTCCCGCTTTCATTTTTGCACGTGCAGTTGAGGCAGTCAGAAATTTTCCCGCGTTTTTCAATAACAACACGTCAACGATAGCTTGCTCACGCATTTGTTGCATCAACTTTTTGAAAACATGATACTGAAACCTGTCCGACATGTGAAGGCTCAGATCAGCCTGTGCAGTAATATATAAATGTTTATTGTTTGTATTAGCTTTGCGTAGTATGACTTCTGGCACCAACGCCATTTCCCTGTTCAGTTTTGAAGACATTTGCAAGATGCACAAGCTGATCTTATGTATGAAGAAATGTTTGTTTTCGCTGTGTGCTGACACATTCACATAGGTAAATGTATCATAAACGACGGTATAATGCAGTTAAACTTGTTGCATATGTGACTCGTTTTGCGTCCGACAAACACGATTGCTAATGAGTATTAGGGCCAGACTGTTAAACCGCCCTTTTGTGGTCGCATTAGAAATGTTTCTTGAGAAATGCACAGAATGTGCATGCGAATTCATGATAGACTCAGATTAGTCGATAAGACTAGTATGCACAAATACATCAATGACGATGTCATCAGTTGGCTGGCCGGACCGATTGGGATTGAATTCTTTTTTTTTTTTGTTATTCAACTTTTATTTCTGAAATATCATATTTCAAAATAACACAACAATTCAAATTACAGTAAGATTCTACAAAACATACGAGTTAGTATTCATTCCCAAACACATCACGAAAACACGCTTGAATTCTTGGGGGAATATTTATGCTGACAAAGTTTTATTTTCCTGTCGTCATTCTGTAGGAAAAAAACATGCAGCACGAGGCCTTAGGTCTCTGTCTATCAAGTACTTTCTTAAGGTGATTCCGGATGTTTTGATGGTGGACACTGGACAACCTGGGACAAATTGACGTTTTTATTTTTCGTGTGTCTTTCTTATTTTATTTTTGGTTGTCTTTGTATTATGAGCCCAGGTCGATCCCTGTACATATTGCTAAACGAAAACACCGACTTGATCATTGCTTTACTTCTAGCTTTTGATGGTTGGTTGATTTGAGGTTTAACGTCCCCGTCATCACTGTAAAGGTCATTTTGGAGACGTTGCTTCCAATTTTGTGAGACTTTTACCCGACATTGAGATGAAAATGACATCTCAGGCCCTGTCGCCCAATGAAACCAATAGGGTTTATTAGCATAGACGGTCCGCCTCGCACCTTGGTTCCTGGACAGGCTTAGATCCTCTAAGCGGTTTACCAGTACTAGTGTGCGGGCCGGATTCAGCTCTTCGTGGAAGCATCTAGCTTTTGATGCTAACTTCAAATAAAAAATATGTAAATTCATGTTTTAATGCAGTTTGTTAGATTCATGTCGCCCTTATAGAGGTGCTAAAATGTCATGCTGTGATTACGTAATACTATGTAATAAATAATCGGGTTACATAATTAACTGAATACACAGATTAATTTACCATAAGCGGCAAACATCAAACAAATGAAGACCGATCAGCATGTGTCAGTTTCCACAAGCAGAACATCTCAAACAATGCAAAGGTATTAAAGCTATGATAACCATCACTTACAAGCATATATACTGGAAGCAGCAAGCTATTTTTAGACGGGCCTCCGTGGCCTAGTGGATAAGAGAGCTGACTCTTAGTCATTAGGTCTCTCACCGCCGTAGGTTCGAGCCTCGCTCGGGCCACGTGTGAAACGCCAAGTTCTGCAACGGAAGGTCAGGTGGTTTTTCTCCGGGTACTCCGGTTTTCGCCCAGCTCTGATTAACGATCGGCTCGATATGAGTGAAATAATCTTGAAAGGGCCGTAAAACCCAAACCAAAAAAAAAAAAAAAAAAAAGCTATTTTTAGGCGTAGGGTCCTTCTGCAGGTCGTGGGGATACGTAAAGAGCTGTCCCCTATTATATTTTTTTCTGGAATAGCCCCGAGGGAATGAATGCTGATATTGAAACACACAATAAACATACAATTTCAGGCTATGGCAATTTTCCTAACTCGTTCTGTCACTCTTAGCCATTTTATGTGAGTGATATAACATCTATGAATCATTTATAACAGTGCCCGATAGTATCACGATAGTATCGTGATAGTATGCCGCGATAGTGATAGTATCGTGATAGAAGTTTCCACGATAGTAATACTATCACGATAGTCAAAATTGGCATCGATAGTCAGCCCTAGTCATGGCCTTAAGGTTAAGGTCACTGTGGCTATTTTTAGAAAAACTTTGTAATCGCTGTAGCGCCTACATCATACCTGTGATAATTTTATGCTGACCATGAGGGAGATTTGCTTCTCAGATGAGGGAGATTGGGGTCCCAATGAGGGAGACTTTCTGACGGCATGTTTAAGTGTTTTTTCTTGTCATTTTTGTGGTTTAGATATACAAAGGAACTGGAACTACTTAATTAAAATGATAGGAACATATTTTGTCAAGTTTTATTTCAAAATAGCAAGGTTGTTTACAAACAATGCTGTGACCGCAAGTCCACTGATGTGATGTTGTGGGTATTTGTCACAATCACCTGATTGTTGAAAGTACCCGCAACATGCTTTAGTGTAGAAATACTTGATTAGAAAAGATATCCTAACATGTTTCCAGTCCTCCTCTTTATCCAGTGCTGGGTTTTACTGCTACTGAACAAACCCAAAGCACAAAGTTCTCTTCAATGATAAGCATTACTTCTAGCACTATTTACACTCTTTCATATAGTCTGTGCAGGCAACTTTTTGGCCTTTCTCAGAACACCCTGTTCATAAATACATGTATAGGTAAAGCAGTCCATGCTGAAATTAATACCATTTTATAACAATTGTCCAGGTTGGCCCCCAAAAATTAGTGAGAATCCCAGGAAAAAAATGCTGAGTCTTTATTTGTTTAAAATGTAAATTTTGTTACATCAAAACCTTGATATAATGATGCCCTGGATCTCTCACCTGATCCATACTGAAGAAATGAAATGGTAGGTTATATAGTACTGTGCCTTGTCAGAAGGAGCATACATGCCAAATATGAAGGATCTATCTCAAATGGTTCAAAAGTTATGATAAAGTAGGTCAAGGTCAAACATTTTGTATGAGTGGGAAGCCCCTCTCAAAAGGAATATACATGCCAAATATGAAGGCTCCATCTCAAATGGTTCAGAAGTTATGATTAAGTAGGTCACAGGTCAAGGTCAAAATTGTTTGCATGTGTGGGAAGCCCTTGTCACAAGGAGCCTACATGCCATATATGAAGGCTCTTTCTCAAATGGCTCAAAAGTTATGGTGAAGTAGGTCAAATGTCAAGGTTGTAGGTAAAAGTGTGTGTATGGGTGGGAGGCCCTTGTCAGAAGGAACATACATGCCAAATATGAAGGCTCTATCCCAAATAGTTCAAAAGTTATGATTAAGTAGGTCAAAGGTCAAGGTCACAGGTCAAAATTTTTGTATGGGTGGGAAGTCCTTGTCCATCAGAACAAACATTTCAAATATGAAGACACTATCTCAAAGGGTTCAAAAGTGTTGATAAAGAAGGTCACATGTCAAGGTTATAGGTCATTTTTGTATGAGTGGAAGCCCTTGTCACAAGGAACCTACATGCCAAATATGCAGGCTCTATCTTAAACGGATCCACAGTTATGACAAAGTAACCTAATGATCTACTTTTTGATTTTTAAACTTGATCAAGATATTGTCAAGATGATCATTCTGAGCAAGTTTGATGATAATCCGACTAAAATTGTGGCCTCTAGTGTGTTCAGAACGTTTTTCTATTATCTGACCTACTGACCTACTTTTTGACCCGACATGACCCATATTCGAACTTAACCCAGATATTGTCACGAAGATCATTCTGATCAAGTTTGATGATGATCGGACTAAAACTGTAGCCTTTAGTTTGTTCACAAGGTTTATTAATGGTTTGGCCTACTGACCTACTTTTTGCCGAACTTGACTTAAATATTGTCAAGATGAGCTTTCTGAGCAAGGTTGATGAAAATCAGATTAAATCTGTGGCCTCTAGTGTGTTGACAAGTTTTTTCTTCAATTTGACCTACTGACCTACTTTTTGACCCAACATAATCCATATTCAAACTTGACTGAGATATTGTCAAGATGATCATTCAGATTAATGATGATTGGACCAAAACTGTTGCCTCTAGTGTGTTCACAAGGTTTTTCAATGATTTGACCTACTAACCTACATTTTGACCCAACATGACCCATTTTCGAAATTTACTTAGATATTGTCAAGATGGTCATTCTTAGCAAGTTTGGTGATGATCAGACTAAAACTGTGGCCTCTAGTGTGTTCACAAGGTTTTTCTATGACATAACAGAGATATTGTCAAGATGATCATTCTGAGATAAATTGATGATGATTGGTCCAAAACGGTGGCCTTTAGTGTGTTCACAAGGTTTCTCTATGATTTGACCTACTGACCTACTTTTTGACCCGACATGACCCATATTCGAACTTGACCGAGATATTGTTAAGATGATAATTCTGAGCAAGTTCAATGATGATCAGACAAAAACTGTGGCCTCTAGTATGTTCACAAAGTTTTTATATGATTTGACCTACTGACCTACTTTTTGACCCCACATTACCCACATTCGAACTTGACCGAGATATTGTCATGGTGATCATTCTGACCAAGTTTTATGATGATTAGCCCAAAACTGTGACCCCTGGTGTGTTCATAAGAAAAGTTTACGTACGGACGACGCAAGACGGACGATGCACGACGACGCCAGACATCTCACAGTCACAAAAGCTCACCATGACCTTCGGTCAGGTGAGCTAATAAATGCACACTAATTATAGATTTCACTAACATGAAGTTCCCGGTCACAAATCTTTTTAAATACAGTACTTGTACAAAGCTTTCTCAAGGGGAACAACTTCCAAATAAGGAAATATGCTGTTGATTTCATGACTTTTAGTAATTACTCGTTATTGATTGGTAAATAATAACTATTTTCCACTTTCAAAATCAAAATTTCTAAGTTTACATAAAATATAAAAACAAAAGACATATGGGAGAGTGATATAAAAGGAACAAACAGTGATAAAAATGGGAAAATAAACGCACAATTTCAATTAAATCTAGGCTAAATATAAATGAAATAGAACTCTAAGCACCGCACTATACTTCTGACTATCTGTACTACCGAGTGCAGATGCACCGCTCTCTTAAGAGATAACGGTAACTATAAATAAATTACGTCACCTTATGTAATCTTTACTGGCAACCAGATCATGTTTATCCTGTGCAGTCAGCCGAGACAGAAAAGGATTATCGGCTTTTTTGAAGTTGATGTTTACCGTTAAGTGTCCGATATATTCTCCTACTTATTAGTTAATTGCCTTCAGCAGTGAAAATTTTAAGTCTGTTACCGCTTACCGCAAATGGTAGCTCTGGAAAAAATCGGGTCAAGAAAATTGCAAATGCGGGAGATTCTGTCTCCCGGACGGGAGAGCGGGAGGTATGCTTCAAATGCGGGAGCCTCCCGCATGATCCGGGAGATATCACAGGTATGCTACATTTCTTGACCAATTTCAATATAATTTCACACAAATGTTCCTTTTGACAATATCTCGAGTGTGTTTGACTTTCAAGGTCAAGGTCACTATGGCTATTTTAAGGTCACTATGGCTATTTTAGAAAAACATTTCTTGTCCGATTTCAATATAACTTCGCACAAATGTTCCTTATGACAATATCTCGAGTGTGTTTGACTTCAAGGTCAGGGTCACTGTGGCTATTTTTAGAAAAACTTTGTAATCGCTCTAGCGCCTACATTTCTTGGCCAATTTCAATATAATTTCACACAAATGTTCCTTTTGACAATATCTCGAGTGTGTTTGATTTTCAAGGTCAAGGTCACTGTGGCTTTTTTTAGAAAAACTTTGTCATCGCTCTAGCGCCTACATTTCTTGTCCGATTTCAATATAACTTCACACAAATGTTCCTATGACATTATCTTGAGCGAGTTTGACTTTCAAGGTCAAGGTCACTGTGCCTATTTTTAGAAAAAATCCTTCGCTCTAGCGCCTACATTTCTTGGCGGATTAAAATATAATTTCACACAAATGTTCCTTTTGACAAAATCTCGAGGGTGTTTGACTTTCAAGGTCAAGGTCATTGTGGCTATTTTTAGAAAAACTTTGTTTTCGCTCTAGCGCCTTCATTTCTTGACAAATTTCACACAAATGTTCCTTATGACAATATCTCGAGTGTGTTTTGACTTCAAGGTCAAGGGCACTGTGGCTATTTTCAGAAAAACCTTGTAATCGCTCTAGCACCTACATTTCTTGACCAATTTCAATATAATTTCACACAAATGTTCCTTTTTGACAATATCTTGAGTGTGTTTGACTTTCAAGGTCAAGGTCACTATTTCAATATAACTTCACACAAATGTTCCTTATGACAATATCTTGAGCGAGTTTGACATTTATTAGTGAATTTTTATTATCCCCACGCTTTTAAAGAAAGCGTTGGCAGATATTGTGAAAGCCTCTGTCTGTCTGTCCATCTGTCACGTTATCTCCTCCTTAACCACTGGCCGGAATGCAACCATATTTGCTGCATGACTTCCTTACAGGGTGAGGGCGTGCAAGAGGGACGTTATAGTTGGCTTCGACCAAAGGGGCCATCTCAAGGGGTCAAAAGGTCACGTCTGCTACGTGGCAAAAGCGTGGGAATTTGCATGGGCTTGCCATCGACTGCTCGCTCTAGTTTTAGGTTGTGGATACTCATTAGAACTGCCTCAATGAGGTGGCTTTATCAAGCACCCACCTTCTATGTTTGGGCTTGAAATTAGATAAATATAAAAAAAAAGGTTTCAGTTGAATAAATGTTTATTTCTACAAATAAGACACCATTGTGTTATCTTAATGATTTGATTGTTTTGGGTTTAACGACACGTCAACCTTTGTGGGTAATTTTGTGTCGTCTCCCAGACAAAGGGAGAATAGAGATAGAAGAGATAGTAGAGGAGAAGAAAGTGAGAGACAGAGAAAAAGGAAAATAAATGGAAGTCTAGAAACAGAAGAAATAACATTACCCTTCTACCTGTACCCGCTGCCAGGACAGCAGGCCTAGCCCAACTGCAAGCCAATATCAGCTGGACACCCCAGTGATGTAAGATACACGTCATCTTTGCCTAACCCAACCACCCCACTGAGTTATCTTAACATTTCTGTTAAATGTTTCTCGGACATCTAAAATACACAACACTGAACAGTTGTACAGAACAATAACTGTAGGAGATGATTCACATTTGCACTTTGCTTGTTTTCAAATCCTGACATTGCAATTTGTACATGTATTGTGGTAACTTGACTATTTATTGAAAATGAATAAATATTGTTTAAGACAATAACTGTACCTTGTCTAACAAATCTCTGATTGGCATCTAGCGAATTAGAACAACTTGTTTTACATTTAAGTTAACCACTACCCCTCCCTTTGCAAAAAGTGTAGATATATCCAGGTCATTACGAAAACACGCCTTTTAGGGATGGGTATTGTCAGAATTTTCGTATCACGATATATTGCGATACAGTTACTGCGTATCACGATACATATCACGATATATTATGTAGCAATATGAAACACACTGATAATTGGAAAACCACAATATATATGGAAAAGAGAAGGGAGTTTTCATGGGTAAATATCGTTTAACCTATTTCTGCTCATGCACTTACAAAACAAAGGCACTTAAAAGAATTGTCCCAATGTTATGAGGGGAAATAAAGATACTATCTGAAAATGCTATTAAATGTTGTATTAGATTGATGGCCTCAGTCACTTTATTTCTGACTGTCATCTTTTGCAACCTGAAATGATGCTAGATATCGGCTTTCCCTTTTTGATTGTCAACGACCTGGTAGTTGGCCATGGTAAAGTTTGTTTTGGTTTTCACTTGATTACGCAATCTTGTAAATGCTGGGCGACTTACACTTAAGCGACGTTTACAACAACAACAACAGTCGCGTGATTCACCGAAATCCTAGCTCGGCCTACCGTAAAAATTCGGCTATAAGACGAGGATTTTTCCCTCCAAAATGAGCCCCAAAAATGACCCCGTCTTATAGCCGAGGTCATGGACTGCAAGCTTTTTTCCGGCAAAGACTAGACATATGGAAAAAGCCGATCGGTGATTTTTGAATTGATATAAATCGCCGCCCACAAACCACCGCTACCATTTTTCTGCACGCGATCGGTAAATGACGTCATCCGACGCTAGCACCCCCACACGTGTTTAATGTCATTGTGTGAATCTCTTTCATTAAAAAAATGTTTGGAACCGGTAAAATATCTTTTCTCGATAGCTAAACGGTTGTAAATAGAGGTGGATAGAATTGCACAGCTCACGAATTATCCCCAGGAGCTCTGTGTCAACAACCAACAACAGTGTTCGACTTTTCCCGCCCAGCGTCTGCTATTTGGCGCCAAAACATAACAATTCATGAGATCGTAGAAAAGTCCGTTTTTATTATGCAAACATATACCGTTAGATGTAGCTAATTGCCTGAGGAGCGCTTAAATCATTTTCACATTGATTGTGGATTAAATTTTATGATTGGAGGATAAACGCCAATTACAGACATAACTAGACCATATTTTCACACCTTATCCACACGCACCGCAGGGTTGCAATTTTATGACAGGGATTAACAATAGTGTCATACTTGAACCGTAATAAATACACAGATGGTTTGTCTCTGAATTGACAATGCAGCAATTATTGTGATTTACTTACTGGTCTAGTTTTACCGTATTTAAGGACTCAAAAAGACTGACACTTGTAGACGATTTTTTTGGCACTTGCCCGACCGGGCGTCATAAGGTCAAAGTCTTATACTATGACCGGCTTATACATAAACGGTGGGAATCGATTAAATAACTAAATTTAGCCCTGGGAATGGTTCTGTTTACAGTGAGCTGTATTTACCGATCAGTTATGAAAGAAAATATGAAAAATGGATACAAGAGGGCCATCATGGCCCTGGATCGCTCACCTGTTCCAGGGAGTAACAAGTGGGCCTCGGGAAGGGCCATTATTGACCATAGGGTTATAATGTGCATAATGTTGAGGGAGGTCTAAAAAGGTGAAGCTTCATACCAAATATCAACAAAGGCTATAATTTGAACAATCTTCGCAAAGGTCCACTAGATGAAGCTACACACCAAATATCAAAGACCTTGGTCTTGCTGTTTCAGAGAAGAAGATTTTTTTAAAGATTTTCCCTATATAAGCCTATGTAAAACCAAAGGGCCCTGGGACGGGGGCATTTTTGGCCCAAGCACTACATAAGCCTAAGTAAAACCAAATGGCCCCGGGGCGGGGGCATTTTTGGCCTCAGGGCTATACTTTAAACAATCTTGATAGAGGTCCACTAGATGAAGCTTCACACCAAATATCAAAGACCTGGGCCTTGCTGTTTCAGAGAAGAAGATTTTCAAAGATTATCTCTATATAAGTCTATGTAAAACCAAAGGGCCCCGTTGCGGGGGCATCTGTGGCCTGAGGGCTATAATTTGAACAATCTTGGTAGAAGTACACTAGATGAAGCTCCATACCAAATATCAAAGACATGGGCCTTGCAGTTTCAGATATATAAAAGTCTATGTAAAAACAAAGGGTCTCGGGGCTCGGGCATTTTTGACCCCAGGCTATAATTTGAACAATCTTGATAGAGGTCCACAAGATGAAATTTCACACCAAATATCAAAGACCTAGGCCATGTGGCTTCATAGAAGATTTTTAAAGATTTTCCCTATATAAGTCTATGTAAAACCAAAGGGTCACAAGGCGGGGCATTTTTGGTCTCAGGGCTTTAATTTGAACAATCTTGGTACAGGTACACAAGCGGAAGCTTCTTACCAAATATCAAAGACCTGGGCCTTGTGGTTTCAGAGAAGAAGATTTTTCAAGATTTTACCTATACAAGTCTATGTAAAACCAAGGGCCCTGGAGCGGGGGTATTTTTGGCCCCAGGGCTATAATTTGAACAATTTTGGTAGAGGTCCACAAGATGAAGCTTCATACCAAATATCAAAGACCTGGGCCTTGCAGTTTCAGAGAAGAATATTTTTAAAAATTTTCCCTATATAAGCCTATGTAAAACCAAACAGCCCCGGGGCGGGGGCATTTTTGGCCCCAGCACTATAATTTGAACAATCTTGGTAGGAGTCCACTAGATGAAGCTTCATACCAAATAGCAAAGACCTGGGCCTTGTAGTTTCAGAGAAGAAGATTTTTAAAGATTTTCCCTATATAAGCCAATGTAAAACCAAAGGGCCCCGTGGCGGGGGCATTTTTTGTCCCAGCACTAAAATTTGAACAATCTTGGTAGGGGTCCACTAGATGAAGCTTCATACCAAATATCAAAGTCCTGGGCCTTGTGGTTTCAGAGAAATTTTTTTTAAAGATTTTCCCTATATAAGCCTATGTAAAACCAAAGGGCCCCGGGGCGGGGGCATTTTTGGCCCCAGCACTATAATTAGAACAATCTTGGTAGGGGTCCACTAGATGAAGTTTCATACCAAATATCAAAGTCCTGGGATTTGTGGTTTCAGAGAAGAAGATTTTTAAAGATTTTCCCTATATAAGCCTATGTCAAACCAAAGGGCCCCGGGGAAGGGGCATTTTTGGCCCCAGCACTATAATTTAAACAATCTTGGTAGGGGTCCACTAGATGAAGCTTCATACCAAATATCAAAGACATGGGCCTTGTGGTTTCAGAGAAGAAGATTTTTTAAGATTTTCCCTATATAAGCCAATGTAAAACCAAAGGGCCCCGGGGCGGGGGCATTTTTTGTCCCAGCACTAAAATTTGAACAATCTTGGTAGGGGTCCACTAGATGAAGCTTCATACCAAATATCGAAGTCCTGGGCCTATTGGTTTCAGAGAAGAAGATTTTTAAAGATTTTCCCTATATAAGTCTATGTAAAACCAAAGGGCCCCGGGGTGGGGGCATTTTTGGCCCCAGCACTATAATTTGAACAATCTTGGTAGGGGTCCACTAGATGAAGCTTCATACCAAATATCAAAGACATGGGCCTTGTGGTTTCAGAGTTGAAGATTTTTAATGATTTTCCCTATATAAGCCAATGTAAAACCAAAGGGCCCCGTGGCGGGGGCATTTTTTGTCCCAGCACTAAAATTTGAACAATCTTGGTAGGGGTCCACTACATGAAGCTTCATACCAAATATCAAAGTCCTGGGCCTATTGGTTTCAGAGAAGAAGATTTTTAAAGATTTTCCCTATATAAGTCTATGTAAAACCAAAGGGCCCCGGGGTGGGGGCATTTTTGGCCCCAGCACTATAATTTGAACAATCTTGGTAGGGGTCCACTAGATGAAGCTTCATACCAAATATCAAAGACATGGGCCTTGTGGTTTCAGAGAAGAAGATTTTTAAAGATTTTCCCTATATAAGCCAATGTAAAACCAAAGCGCCCCGTGGCGGGGGCATTTTTTGTCCCAGCACTAAATTTTGAACAATCTTGGTAGGGGTCCACTAGATGAAGCTTCATACCAAATATCAAAGTCCTGGGCCTTGTGGTTTCAGAGAAGAAGATTTTTAAAGATTTTCCCTATATAAGCCTATGTAAAACCAAAGGGCCCCGGGGCGGGGGCATTTTTGGCCCCAGCACTATAATTTGAACAATCTTGGTAAGGGTCCACTAGATGAAGCTTCATACCAAATATCAAAGACCTTGGCCTTGTGGTTTCAGAGAAGAAGATTTTTAAAGATTTTCCCTATATAAGCCAATGTAAAACCAAAGGGCCCCAGGGCGGGGGCATTTTTGGCCCCAGCACTATAATTTGAACAACCTTGGTAGGGGTCCCCTAGATGAAGCTTCATACTCAATATCAAAGACCTGGGCCTTGTGGTTTCAGAGAAGAAGATTTTTTAAGTTTTTGGTGAAAAAAATCTGTTTTTGGCTCCTGTGACCTAGATGTGCAACGGACTGGAACCATTTGAACAACTTTGAAAGGGGACCACCTAAGGATCATTCCTGTGAAGTTTGGTCAAAATCCGATCAGTGGTTTAGGTGGAGATGTCGTTTAAAGAAATTGTTTACGCACGCACGGACGGACGCACGCACGCACGGACGGACGCACGCACGACGGACAAAAAGTGATCCCAAAAGCTCACCTCGTCACTACGTGACGGTGAGCTAAAAAAAAGAAAATATCGAAAATATCGGTATTGGCGGACCATATTGTGATATGATTTTTTTCTGAACTGTATCACGATATACCGATATACCGATAATATCGCCCATCACTAACGCCTTTATAAATACATTGCACACTTTACTGCTGGAAAAATGAAAATGTTAAGATGAAAAATTGTGATATTTTTCTTATTTCTGCTCAAAATATAGATTGTGGGCACTCGTTAGAACCGCCTCGATGAGGCGGTTCTATCGAGTATCCACAATCTATATTTTAGAGCAGAAATAGGAAAAATAAGGCTTACCCCTGTAAACCCCAGATTTACTATATAAAAGTGGTGTTCAAGGGGGTAAAAATTATATAGGTATGTTTTTGTGATGTGATGGCTTCTGAAGAAGCTATCTGATCAGGATTTACACTGTCCTTCACTTTGTGAATTTGAATGAAAACTATATCATGCAATCTGATTAGCTGATAGTCAGGAAAAGGGAGTGGTTAATTGAATTCTTCAGCAGGATAAGGGTTAACACTAAAATTAACTTTTCTAGTAGATGTCTCCCACATATACCTCCAAATTAGGAGGAGAAACATTGGTAAATATGGAATCATTTTCCCTTATTCTGGTTAGAAACATATTTAGTAGATACTTATTGAGGCAATTCTAACAAGTACCCACAACATATATTTTAACCCTCTTTGTACCGGAAACCCCAAAACAGGTAGTTGGCAGAACGCGGTGCCTGATCAGGTCCTACACTGTTTGCAAAACACTCAGCCTGTTTCCAAATAAATTTTGAAGAAAACACAACCTGACAGCCCTAAATTTTGAAATGGACTCCCTGCTATATGTAAGGAGGAAGATTCCATTTGGTACAAAAAAAGGTTAATGGGTTAAGACAAAAGAAGATGTGTTTGTGAAACATTAACATGTCTCTGGGCCGAGGTCAGTATTTTCTTTAAATTCGTCAAGGGTCAAGGTCAAGTTCAATTTATTTAGCCCTTGTCACAAGGAGCCTACAGGACAAATATCATTACGCAAGCACGCCTATACAAATACATTTCCACCTTTATCGCCGAAAAAATGAAAATTTCATGATGAAAAATTGTGATATTTTTCTTATTTCTGCTCAAAATATAGATTGTGGGCACTCGTTAGAACCGCCTCATCTATATTTTAGAGCAGAAATAAGAAAAACTAGAAATGGTGTTTGTAAAACACAATGCCCCCAACCTTTGCTTGACCTTAGCTGGCAAAATATTCAACAAATATTGTTAAAGACTCAAAAACATACAACAAGAATTCCCCCGAAAGCTATGTCGCGCCTGTGGGGGCGCAAAGTCACCAAACCATGAAATCTAGGTCAAGGTCAAACATGGATGCCTGCATAAAAATTTCACTCCTAGTTGCAAGCATGTACCAAGTAACTCTTAAAAACAGACTCTTACATCAGGGTCAAAGTTAGGGTTGTCACACTATTTTACAAAGTCAGTGAACCATAAAATGTAGGTCAAGGTCAGAAATGGATACTTGCATTGAAGTTTCAATTCCTAAATGCAAGCTTGTACCAAATACAATTAATGAAGCTCTAATAGATCTTGAGAAATGGACTCTTACATTAGATAGAAAGTCAGGGTGGTCGCAATAATTCACAAAGTCAGTGAACCATGAAATATGGGTAAAAGTCAAATATCGATGCTTGCGTTGCAGTTGGAATTCCTAGATGCAAGTTTGTACCAATTATAATTTAAAAAGCTTTAATAGTTTTCGAGAAATGGTGAAAGTCAGGGTGGTCGCAATAATTCACGAAGTCAGTGAACCATGAAATATAGGTCAATGTCAGATATGGATGCTTGCGTTGAAGTTGCAATGCCTGGATGCAAGTTTGTACCAAGAATGATTAATGAAGCTCTAATAGTTCTCAAGATATGGACTTGCTGACAAGATTTTATTAAAAAAAAAACAAGGCATCGCATCCGATACAAATCCCCTCGCACAAGACAACTTCTTGTGTGGAAAACACTGAAATGGCAAAAGTCCAACTTGCTTGAGATATTATCATATGCAACATTTGTGTAAGGTTTGTTTAAAAATCAATCCATAAATGTAGGTTCTAGAGTGATGACAATATTTCTCTAAAAATAGTCATAGGGACCTTGACTTGAGGCCATGGCCGCGAAGTAGATCTTGCTCAAGATATTATCATAAGCATCTTTTGTGTGAAGTTAGATTAAAATCATAAATGTAGGCGGTAGAGCAATGACAAAGTTTTTCTAAAAATAGCCATAGTGACCTTGACCTTGAGGTCATGACCAAGCAACTCGAGATATTACCATAAGAAACATTTGTGTGAAGTTCTATTAACATCCATCAATAAATGTAGGCACTAGAGCGATGACAAAGATTTTCTAAAAATAGCCCCAGTGACCTTGACCTTGAAAGTCGAAATAGTTCGAGATATTGTCATAAGGAACATTTTTGTGAAGTTATACTGAAATCGGTGAAGAAATGTAAGCGCTAGAGCCATGTCAAAGTTTTTCTAAAAATAGCCACAGTGACCTTGACCTTGAAAGTCAAACTCACTCGAGGTATTATCATAAGGAACATTTGTGTGAAGTTATATTGAAATCAGTGAAGAAATGTAGTCGCTAGGGCGATGACAGTTTTTTTAAAAAAATAGCCACAGTGACCTTGACCTTGAAAGTCGAAATCGCTCGAGATATTGTCTTAAGGAACATTTGTGTGAAATTATATTGAAATTGGTGAAGAAATGTAAGCGCTAGAGTATTGACAAAGTTTTTCTAAAAATAGTCACAGTGACCTTGACCTTGAAAATGGAACTCGCTACAGATATTGTCATAAGGAACATTTGTGTGAATCGATTCTGAAATAGGTGAAAAAATGTAAGCGCTAGAGCCATGAAAAAGGTTTTCTAAAAATAGCCACAGTGACCTTGACCTTGAAAGTCGAACTCTTTCGAGGTATTGTCATCAGGATCATTTGTGTGAAGTTATATTAAAATCGGTGAAGAAATGTAGGCGCTGGAGCGATAGCAAAGTTTTTCTAAAAATAGCCATTGTGACCTTGACCTTGAAAGTTGAAATGGCTTGAGATATTGTCATAAGGAACATTTGTGTGAAGTTATATTGAAATCGGTGAAGAAATGTAAGCGCTAGAGCATTGACAAAGTTTTTCTAAAAATAGCCACAGTGACCTTGACCTTGAAAGTGGAACTCCCTAGAGATATTGTCATAAGGAACATTTGTGTGAAGTTATATTGAAATCGGTGAAGAAATGTAGGCGCTAGAGCGATGACAATTTTTTTCTAAAAATAGCTACAGTGACCTTGACCTTGAGGTCATGACCCTGAAAGTCGAACACACTTGAGTCATAAGGAACATTTGTGTGAAGTTATATTGAAATCAGTGAAGAAATGTAGGCGCTAGAGCAATGACAAAGTTTTTCTAAAAATAGCCACAGTGACCTTGACCTTGAGGTTATGACCTTGAAAGTCGACCTGCTCAAGATATTGTCATAAGGCACATTTGTTTGAAGTTATATTGAAATCAGTGAAGAAATGTAGGCGCTAGAGTGATGACAAAGTTTTTCTTAAAATAGCAACAGTGACCTTGACCTTGAGGTCATGACCTTGAAAGTCGAACTCACTGAGATATTGTCATAAAAAAACATTTGTGTGAAGTTATATTGAAATTGGTGAAGAAATGTAGGCCCTACAGCGATGACAAAGTTTTTCTAAAAATAGCCACAGTGACCTTGACCTTGAGGTCATGACTTTGAAGTCAAACTCGCTCGAGATTTTTTTATAAGGAACATTTGTGTGAAGTTATATTGAAATTGGTGAAGAAATGTAGGCACTAGAGCGATGACAAAGTTTTTCTAAAAAAAGCCACAGTGACCTTGACCTTGAGGACATGACCTTGAAAGTCGAACTCGCTGAGATATTGTCATAAGAAACATTTGTGTGAAGTTACATTGAAATTGGTGAAGAAATGAAGGCGATAGAGCGATGACAAAGTTTTTCTAAAAATAGCCACAGTGACCTTGACCTTGAGGTCATGACTTTGAAGTCGAACTCGCTCGAGATTTTTTTATAAGGAACATTTGTGTGAAGTTATATTGAAATTTGTGAAGAAATGTGGCCGCAAGAGCGATGACAAAGTTTTTCTAAAAATAGCCACAGTGACCTTGACCTTGAGGTCATGACCTTGAAAGATAAACTCGCTCGAGTTTTTTTTATAAGGAACATTTGTGTGAAGTTATATTGAAATTGGTGAAGAAATGTAGGCGCTAGAACGATGACAAAGTTTTTCACAAATTACCAAAATGACAAAGGGCCATAACTCACAAAGTATTTTTCGGAATTTTGTCATAAGTTAATCAGTTCATCTACTCATCACCACCAATCTATTCACCAACTTTCAAGGCTCTAGCTCCAATAATTTTTGAGATATCTTGCTGACAAGATTTTATTAAAAAAATTTCAAAGGGCAATAACTCTTAAAAGGGGCATAATCCGGACGAGAAAAAAAATACGTGTCAGCTAATTTTCCATGAGGAATCCATATATGAAATTTCAAAACCCTAGCATACACGGTTCTAAAGATATGTTATGCATCACTTTTAGCATACATTACAATGGGCACAAATTACCAAAATGACAAAGGGCCATAACTCACAAAGTATTTTTCGGAATTTCGTCAAAAGTTAATCAGTTCATCTACTCATCACCACCAATATATTCACCAACTTTCAAGGCTCTAGCTCCAATAGTTTTTGAGAAATCTTGCTGACAAAATTTTATTAAAAAAATTTCAAAGGGATATAACTCTTAAAAGGGGCATAATCCGGACAAGAAAAAAAATACGCGTCAGCTAATTTTCCATGAGGAATCCATATATGAAATTTCAAAACCCTAGAATACACGGTTCTAAAGTTATGCTATGCATCACTTTTAGCATACATTACAATGGGCACAAATTACCAAAATGACAAAGGGCCATAACTCACAAAGTATTTTTCGGAATTTAGTCAAAAGTTAATCAGTTCATCTACTCATCACCACTAATCTATTCACCAACTTTCAAGGCTCTAGCTCCAATAATTTTTGAGATATCTTGCTGACAAGATTTTATTAAAAAAATTTCAAAGGGCAATAACTCTTAAAAGGGGCATAATCCGGACGAGAAAAAAAATACGCATCAGCTAATTTTCCATCAGGAATCCATATATGAAATTTCAAAACCCTAGCATACACGGTTCTAAAGATATGCTTTGCATCACTTTTAGCATACATTACAATGGGCACAAATTACCAAAATGACAAAGGGCCATAACTCACAAAGTATTTTTCGGAATTTCGTCAAAAGTTAATCAGTTCATCTACTCATCACCACCAATATATTCACCAACTTTCAAGGCTCTAGCTCCAACAATTTTTGAGATATCTTGCTGACAAAATTTTATTAAAAAAATTTCAAAGGGCAATAACTCTTAAAAGGGGCATAATCCGGACAAGAAAAAAAATACGCGTCAGCTAATTTTCCATGAGGAATCCATATATGAAATTTCAAAACCCTAGCATACACGGTTCTTAAGTTATGCTATGCATCACTTTTAGCATACATTACAATGGGCACAAATTACCAAAATGACAAAGGGCCATAACTCACAAAGTATTTTTCAGAATTTTGTCAAAAGTTAATCAGTTCATCTACTCATCACCACCAATATAATCACCAACTTTCAAGGCTCTAGCTCCAATAGTTTTTGAGATATCTTGCTGACAAGATTTTATTAAAAAAAATTCAAAGGGCAATAACTCTTGAAGGGGGCATAATCTGGACTAGAAAAAAAATACGCGTCAGCTAATTTTCCATGAGGAATCCATATATGAAATTTCAAAACCCTAGCATACACGGTTCTTTAGTTATGCTATGCATCAAAAGCGTAACGGACGGACGAACGGACGAACGGACGAACAGACGAACGGACGAACGGACGAACGAGGCAGAAGCAATATGCCCCTCCAACTTTTTCAAAGTTGGGGGCATAATAAGGTATACCCCCGGAAACCCCAGTTTTACTATATAAAAGTGGGGTTCAAGGGGGTCAAAATTATATAGGCGTGTTTTCGTGATGGAAGGCTCTATCTTAAACAGTTAAAAGGTTACAACCAATATTCATTTTTTTTTTTATGTAGGTCACAGGTCAAGGTCAATTTTTTTTGTATGAGTTGGAAACCCTTGTCACAAGGAACATGAAAATTATGTGCCAAATATGAAGGATCTATCTCAAACTGTTCAAAAGTTATGACCACTGTTATTTTTTTCTTTAAAATATTTCACAGCTCAAGGTTAAGGTCACATGTCAAAATTTTTGGTGTGAGTGGGAAGCCCTTGTCACAAGGAACCTACAAGCCAAGTATGAAGGCTCTATCTCAAACAGTTCAAAAGTTATGACCAATGTTTAAGTTGTCCAACCAACGAACAAACAAACCAACAAGAGGGCCATGATGGCCCTGGATCGCTCACCTGATCCATAGGGTATCAAGTGGGACCCTGGGAGAGCCATTATTGGCCCAGGCTATAATATGAAATCAGGCCAAAGGGCTAGGAGGAGAAGTTGTTTAAAGGTATTTCTATTTTTCGCTCTGGTGGCCATTTTGTTCAGCGGAGCGGAACCATTTTAGCAATTTCGGTAGAGGGTCATCCAAGAAACATTTCAGTGAAATTATTTTGAAATCGGGCCAAAGGGCTAGGAGGAGATGTCGTTTAAAGGTTTTTCTATTTTTAGCTCTGGCGGCCATTTTGTTCAGCAAAGCGGAACCATTTTAGCAATTTCGGTAAAGGGTCATCCAAGGAACATTTCAGTGAAATAATTTTGAAATCGGGCCAAAGGGCTAGGAGGAGATGTCGTTTAAAGGTTTTTCAGGCCTCATACTGACCACAATTTTCAATGCCTGAAATTTTGCAGCTTCAACCCTTATCCTGCTGAACAAGCTACAACTATTACCTTTGCAAACAGTGTAGATCCAGATCAGATGGCTTCTGAAGAAGCCATCTGATCAGGATCTGCACTGTTTATAATGCAGTTTGTGAAAATATCAAGTAATTTGGTTGACTTATAGTCAGAAATGGGTGTGGGTTAATAAATTTATTCAGCAGGATAAGGGTTAAATAGTTTTTTAAACAGACTAAAGGAACAAAAAATAAAAATCTAAAAGCGTTAAATCAAGAAAAATATCAAGCTCTGAAAGCCTGAAATCCTGCAAATGCCTGAAAAATATGCGGCCTGTTTTTCTATTTTTAGCTCTGGTGGCCATTTTTTTCAGAGGAGCGGAACCATTTTAGCAATTTTGGTAGAGGGTCATCCAAGGAACATTTCTGTGAAATTATTTTGAAATCGGGCCAAAGGGCTAGGAGGAGATGTCGTTTAAAGGTTTTTCTATTTTTAGCTCTGGCGGCAATTTTGTTCAGCGGAGCGGAACCATTTTAGCAATTTCAGTAGAGGGTCATCCAAGAAACATTTCAGTGAAATTATTTTGAAATCGGGCCAAAGGGCTAAAGGTTTTTCTATTTTTAGCTCTGGCGGCCATTTTGTTCAACGGAGCTGAACCATTTTAGCAATTTCGGTAGCGGGTCATCCAAGGAACATTTCAGTGAAATTATTTTGAAATCGGGCCAAAGGGCTAGGAGGAGATGTCGTTTAAAGGTTTTTCTATTTTTAGCTCTGGCGGCCATTTTTTCCAGCAGAGCGGAACCATTTTAGCAATTTTGGTAGAGGGTCATCCAAGGAACATTTCTGTGAAATTATTTTGAAATCGGGCCAAAGGGCTAGGAGGAGATGTTGTTTAAAGGTTTTTCTATTTTTAGCTCTGGCGGCCATTTTGTTCAGCGGAGCGGAACCATTTTAGCAATTTTGGTAAAGGGTCATCCAAGGAACATTTCAGTGAAATTATTTTGAAATCGGGCCAAAGGGCTAGGAGGAGATGTCGTTTAAAGGTTTTTCTATTTTGAGCTCTGGCGGCCATTTTTTTCAGCAAAGCGGAACCATTTTAGCAATTTTGGTAGTGGGTCATCCAAGGAACATTTCTGTGAAATTATTTTGAAATCGGGCCAAAGGGCTTGGAGGAGATGTCGTTTAAAGGTTTTTCTATTTTTAGCTCTGGCGGCCATTTTGTTCAGCGGAGCGGAACCATTTTAGCAATTTCGGTAGAGGGTCATCCAAGAAACATTTAGTGAAATTATTTTGAAATCGGGCCAAAGGGCTAGGAGGAGATGTCGTTTAAAGGTTTTTCTATTTTTAGCTCTGGTGGCCATTTTGTTCAGGGGAGCGGAACCATTTTAGCAATTTCGGTAGAGGGTCATCCAAGGAACATTTCAGTGAAATTATTTTGAAATCGGGCCAAAGGGCTAGGAGGAGATGTCGTTTAAAGGTTTTTCTATTTTTAGCTCTGGCGGCCATTTTTTCCAGCGGAGCGAAACCATTTTAGCAATTTTGGTAGAGGGTCATCCAAGGAGCATTTCAGTGAAATTATTTTGAAATCAGGCCAAAGGGCTAGGAGGAGTTGCGTTTAAAGGTTTTTCTATTTTTAGCTCTGGCGGCCATTTTGTTCTGCGGAGCGGAACCATTTTAGCAATTTTGGTAGACGGTCACCCAAGGAACATTTCTATGAAAGTATTTTGAAATCCATTCACTGGTTTTGGAGAAGATGTCATTTAAGTGAATTGATGACGACGCACGACGCACGTCGCACGCCAGACGCCGGACAAAGGGCGATCACAATAGCTCACCGCTCAGGTGAGCTAACAAACAAACAGACAGGGCAAAAACAATATGTCACCACTATCGCTACCAGGGACATAAATATCTCTGTTATCCTTGTTATACCTCTTTATCTGGAGCTATGCTCTAAGACATAGAGGATCTTGCATGAGTGCTCATGTATAGAGGACCCTCGTTATAATGACAGTATTTGTTCCCTATTATTGTGCCGTCATAAAGAATTTGCTGTTATAAAGAATCCCAGTTAGGTGTATGATAGGCAATAAAAGGCCTTTCCCCATTATTACTCCAAGAAACAAATGTTATAGACATTTGTTAGAATCGCTTCGCTGAGGTGGAGTATTAGATGACAAGACCCTTCCATGACTATGGACTTGATTTGCGCGTTTTCCAACCCGAGGGAAGCCCACGCCGCTCAGAACTGAGGCTAAGTAGTCATTCCATTCAAATTGCCGTTAAAACGAGTTTTGCCATTATAACGAATGTCGGCATAAAGAGGGTTGACTCTATTATTGAATTTATTAAACAAGTTGAGAAAAAGAGATAAAATGCGAGGCTTGCCGAGCATTTTATGCCTTTCCCTCAACAAGTTTAAAAATAGCCATCAGAAGAGATGGCAAATCCCCCGACCAAAAGCCAATATGGCCTTCAGAAGATTGTTCACCAATAGAAAGTGCACCAGAATTAAACCACATATCACAAAAGTATTGCAGTTATGGCCATCGCAAGATTATACTGTCAGGGGAGATAACTAAAAAACCAGGGCACTCAGAAATGTGGTTCTTGCGCATGACATGCCTGCTTAAGCTCATGTATTTCTGCACAAAGTACCATCAATATGTCTCAAAAGGTATTAGAGATATGGTGATCACAAGCTGGTCATACTGTTATATTGGAAGGGTAGATAACTCAAAAACCACAGCAACAACAGTTGTGGTTCTTGCACATGACATCCCTTCTGTACCTTGTATACAATTGTGCCAAGTTCCTTCAATATATCTCAAAGGGAGTTGGAGTTATGGCCATCACAAGGTTATATTGACAGGGGAGATAACTAAAAAACCAGAGCACCCAGAGTTGTAATTCTTGAGCGTGACACACCTGCTTTACCTCATGTACATCTGCATCAAGTACCACCAATATATCTCAAAGGGTATTGGAGGTACGGTGGTCAAAAGGTTGTCATACTGTTATATTGGAAGGGGAGATAACTCAAATATCATAGCACCCAGAGTTGTGGTTCTTAGGCATGAAGTGCCGTCTCAACGTTGTATACAATTGTGCCAAGTACCATCAATATATTTCAAAGGGTATTGGAGTTATGGCAATCACAAGGTTATATTGTCAGGGGAGATAATTAAAAAACCAGGGCACCAAGAGTTGTGGTTCTTGCATGTGACACACCTGCTTAACCTCATGTACAACTGTACCAAGTATCATCAATATATCTAAAAGAGTGTTGGAGATGTGGCAATCACAAGGTAGTGATTTTATGTTATTGGAAGGGGAGATAACTAAAAAAACATGGCACCCAGAGTTGTGGTTCTTGTGCATGACACACTGTCTCGGCCTTGTGAACAACTGTGCCAGGTATCATCAATATATCTTAAAGTCTATTGGAATTATTGCAATCACAAGGTTGTCACTCTATTTTATTGGAAGGGGAGATAACTCCAAAACCATGGCAACCAGAGTTGTGGTTCTTGTGCATGACACGCCGTCTCAGCCTTGTGAACAACTGTGCCAAGAACCATCAATAAATCTCAAAGGGTATAGGAGTTATGGCCATCACAAAGTAGTCATTCTATTTTATTAAAAGGGGAGATAACTAAAAAAGTATGGCATCCAGAGTTCTGGTTCTTGCGCATGACACGCCGCCTCAGCCTTGTGAACAATTGTGCCAAGAACCATCAATGAATCTCAAAGGGTATAGGAGTTATGGCCATCACAAGGTTGTCACTCTATTTTATTGGAAGGGGAGATAACTCCAAAACCGTGGCAACCAGAGCTGTGGTTCTTGTGCATGACATGCCGTCTCAGCCTTGTGAACAACTGTGCCAGGTACCATCAATATATCTCAAAGGGTATTGGAGTTATGGCCATCACAAAGCAGTCATTCTATTTTATTAAAAGGGGAGATAACTAAAAAAGTATGGCATCCAGAGTTCTGGTTCTTGCGCATGACACGCCGTCTCGGCCTTGTGAACAATTGTGCCAAAAACCATCAATAAATCTCAAAGGGTATAGGAGTTATGGCCATCACAAGGTTGCGTCTACGAACGGACGGACGGACGGACAAACGGACGGACGGACGCCAGGCTGATCGCTATATCCCCCGAACCTATTCGGTCGGGGGATAATAAATTCAATAATACATGAGCACGAATGCAAGATTCTATTTATTATATGACATTTAAAACACATATTATTCACAACTGTTTTACAAAAATGTCAATATTCCACCATTAGTAAATGCGATGTCGGTAAAGGCGTCGTACATGTAATATTATGGAGAGTATCTAACTAATTTGCATGTTTAATCCACAAGTGGACTATCAAATTTATTATATGGCGTTATTACATTCACAGATGTGACGTCATATGATAAATCTAAAATTAACAACAGTTGTACAGGACAACATAAACAGGGGAAAGTATAAAACCCGGGAGTAACGGCCGGGAGCCGGGAGTAAAATCCGGGAGTAAATTTGGACAATCGAATAAAGGTACTAAACATTCACATATCTGGATGAAATTTGGACCAACAGTAGAATACAGACTTTTCTTTTAAAATGCATAAAAGTTTTAAAATTATTATGCAGTAGTTTTCAAGATATGAACCAAAATATAAGACCATGTCGTAAAATTTTCGCCCGGGAGTAACTTTTGCGGTATTGACGATGTCAAGCATTTTGCAAAATATGTTCAGTCTGGGGTTTCTACAAGAATTACTTTATGTATTATCAATTAAAAACATATCAGAGATTAGAAAAAATGCAAAAATAAAGTTATTTCATCGCTCCGTCTAGTAAATAATTGACCCGAGAGTGGGCCGGGAGTAATTTCTTGGTTGAAATTGGCGTTTATTCGCCTTATTCTCGGCAAATCACATACATTGTATTTCTTAAACGTTTGTCAGATGTAAAGTGAGATTCAGCATGGAGTAAATGTATTTATTTGTCATATCGGGGCTCGACACACATCCAAACCCCTACCCACCACACGCCCTTATCCTGCCCCTATGCTTCAGGTGTTTGATTATGTGACCCAGGAACATTTATATTTGGCGCCATTTGTTTTATGGCCGTTTAATGTAGAAAAGACCCCGCAGTCTGATCAGTGCCTTTGCTATTAGCTGTCAGAGTAGTAAGCCGACGTTTAAGAAATATACTGAACAAAAGTGAAAACGCTACACTCATGTTTGAACGCAAATATTGACCCCTAATTTTGTTCCATTGAAACAAATTTTGATAACACATGATAATTTCATCTTTTGGCAATAACTTGCACTTAAGTTCATTTCTGTCAAAGCACACGTAGCCGTGGAACAAGTGTTGAAACAACTAAAGGGTCACAAAAATGACCATGCCAATTCAGTAACGAGTGTAACCTCCACCTGCCGCAATAAGAGCTTCACAACGGCGACGCATAGAACCAACCAAGTGTCTGACCAAGCGTTGGGGAAGGCGTTGCCACTCAAAGGTTAAGGCTTGACGAAGTTCGTTCAACGTCCGTGGCTGTTGACGTCGTTGGCGCACGCGTCGACCTAACATGTCCCACAGATGTTCTATGGGCGACATGTCTGCAGAGAGTGCCGGCCAAGGAAGGACGTCGATATTCTGACGCTGTAAGAAGTCTGTACACACATGAGCGACGTGGGATCGAGCATTATCCTGTTGGAAAACTCCGCCGTGACGTCGAATAAAGGGAACAACGTGGCGTTTTAGAATTTCGTCACGGTATCTAACGCCTGTCAGCCTACCATCGGCGAACCCTATATCAGTTTTGTGTCTAGCAGTAATCCCTGCCCATATCATGACCCTACCGCCACCGTAAGCATCAAAACGTTCTACACACGCGTCAAGATAACGTTCACCCGTTCTGCGGTATACACGACGCCTTCCGTCGACTTCCTTTAGCATAAATCTGTATTCATCCGTGAATAGAACGCTGTTCCATTGATTTCGACGCCAACGTAGGTGATTTTGTGCCCAATTTAAGCGTTGTGCCTGTGATTGGCAGTCAACGTTGGTCCTCTGAATGGACGCCTTGCTCTTAGTCCCACGGATCTTAATCGCTTTCTAATCGTTTGAGCGCTCACTCTTCGACGTCCAGGAAGTGACCGTGCTGTTACCGTGGCGAATTGAAAGCGTTCACGCGTATGTAAACGTCTAATATAGCGATCCTGACGTGGGGTCGTTGCTTGACGTTGACCGGGTCGGAGACGATCATCAGTTGATCTAGTGATGTTAAAACGAGCCCACAACCTTGCAATAGTCGTTCGATGAACTCCTAATCTTCGCGCAACATCAGTTTGGTAACATCCACTTTCAAGCATGCCAATTGCACGTTCTCTCTCATTTTTGGACAGCCGCGGCATTTTAGCCCTTAATCACAAAGTTAAGAAACTGTGTTTTTATAATCCTGAGTACATTCACAATAATGTCAATACCTTTATTCAATGTAAACTTTAGCGTATATGTACCTTCACGTGAATTTACTGTTAGACATTATGCTTGGTCGACCGGTTATTTTACAACACTTGAAAACCATGTATAGTGCAACTTATAGGCCGACGTTAGACAAGTTTTCTCCGATATAATATTTTGAAATAAAAAACAATTTTCGGCCATTTTGACAAAAAATAAAAGTGTAGCGTTTTCACTTTTGCTCAGTGTACAATGTATGTGACATAGGCAATAACGCAAACAAACGCCGATTTCAACCCAGAAATTACTCCCTGCCTACTCCCGGGTTAATTACCTACTTCACGGAGCGATAAAATAACTTTATTTTTGCATTTTTCTAATCTTTGATATGTTTTTAATTGATAATACATAAACTTATTCTTGTAGCAATCCCAGACTGAACATATTTTGCAAAATGCTTGACATCGCCAATACCGCAAAAAGCTACTCCCGGGCGAAAATTTTGCGAAATGGTCATATATTTCGGTTCATATCTTGAAAAATACTCAATAAGAAATATAAAACTTATATGCATTTTAAAGATGAGCCTATATTCTACTTTTGATCCAAATATCGTCCAGATCTGTGATTGTTTAATACCGTTATTCGATTGTCAAAATTTACTCCCGGTTTTTACTCCCGGCTCCAGGCTGTTACTCCCGGGTTTTATACTTTCCCCATAAACAGTACATACCTTGTCTAACAAATGTCTGATTGACATCTAGCAGAATATCACAACCTTCGATGATCATGCGTTCTATAGACAGGTTCTTCCTGATGTTTTCTGTTTCACTAACTTCATCATGCATAATCTGAAATAGTTTTCAATGAGTTGAAAGGGAATGGTTACCTCCCAGATTTTTCCACCATTTTTCAAAGGTAGACAACTTTCGGGACTTCCTGTTCACTTTTCTATAAACTCTGTTCCATGGAAAATGGGGTCTACTCTTAAAGGAAAGAATTTGCTCCTCTGGAGCAAATTCTTTCCTTTATGAGTTGACCCCTATTGACATGGGAGACAAAAACATTTTTGTAGAAGTTGCCTCCCCTGTAAATGTATCCATTCCCCTTAACACATTTTGCAATGAAATGGAATCTTCCTCCTTATTTATAGCACAAGTCCATTTCAAACTTTAGGGGTGTTGGGTTGTGTTTCCTACAAAATTTATTTGGAAAATGGCTGACCTTTTTGCGAACAGTGCAGCTATCGGCCCAGCCAGGTCAGAGGCCGCATTCTGCCACATCTGATCTGGGCCAGCACTAGTAATGTTTGCCAGTTACCCATTTTGGGGTTTTGGGTACAAAATGGGTTAAGGCAACTGATCATCATATTAACAAGTGTGAAACGCATACAAAGTGACCCCTGTGAACCCAACATTATGTAGAGAAAAGAGAAGTTGACAGGTGTATACACCATTTTCCTTATTTTAGCTTAGATTGTTGGTACTCATTATATGGCCTCAATGATGATGTATGATTGGTTGGTTGTTTGAGTTTAACATCTCAACAACAGCTAAGGTCATATGGGGACAAGACCACAGTTTACAGACTCATCCGAATGTCTGGAGAAGCCTGGAATCAAACGTTAGGTAAGGGGTTCACTTAAACTTTAGTTGTGACCCTATGCTGTTCATACTTCAATGAACACTAAATAAAAATATCATACATTTCTAGAATAATCTCTAATCACTGACCTTGAAAATAACTATTTTCATGCTGGAAAGCCTGTCAGAAAAATGAAAGTGAAAGCTCTGAACTAGACAGGTATGTTTCCATTGAACAAAGGAAGCGTGACCAGCACTTTAGGGTCAATGCCATATGAATTTGTCTCTGAGCTGGGAAAGAGGTACTGAACAAAGAATAGGCTGTTTCATTTAAAACTTAAATTTTTGTATTCAATGCAAACAGTGTAGACCCCAATCAGATGCCGCATTCTGCAACAGCTGATCTGTGTCTTCACCAGGGCGGGGAACCCACGTGACCATTTGATATAGTAAACGGAATTTATAGGCGGACACTTGCTTGCTTCAGGTACGGTTTTCCGCCCGATATTTTGGTTATTGCAGCACACATTTTTACGAGTCATATACCAAAGTACCCTGCTCAACTTCCGATTTTTGTGAAGGCAGAAACTGCCTGGTTTTCGAGAAATGCTCGTCCAAATTTCAATCTCCCCCCCCCCGAGCCTGACAGGTGATGATAAAGACCATGGCAAACAGAAGAAATCTTTAATTTATTGCAAATAGAGTGTTTTAGATGATCCTACTGCATCCGAAATTGCAAATATTACCTCTAGCATGTTTCCATGCAACAGTTAGCACCGATACACAGTTTGTTTGCCTGGTATGCAAAGTTCTATAAAATGATCCAGTTCACGGTGCAAAATCGTGAAGGTAAGGTTCACGGTAATTTCTACAATTGTGATAAGGTTAACGCCATACTGACAATGCTTTTCAACATATCGCAACAACAAGATGGCAATTCACGTGATGTTGGTCATGGGAAATACTTTTTCGTTGATACATAATGTACTCCTTTTGTCCAAATGACTTCCGCATGTCAGACATGTAGTTAAGACTTAAGATTGAAAACATCTAAACGAACATACGTGAAAACACATGGGCACGGCCGCCTATGTTTCTGGTGGAAAGAGCCTTTTCCCTCAGACTTATTGGAAGGTACATCAATGCAATACACATGGAGCGGCGAAGGAGTTTTTGCCTTCAACGCAAACGTCATCATAAATCGGAAGTTGAACAGAGTACTTTGGTTTATGACTCGTAAAAATGCGTGCTGTAATAACCAAAATATCTGGGAAAAAAACTTACCCGAAGCGAGCCAGTCTCCACCTATAGATTGCGTTTACTATATCAAATGGTCACGTGGGATCCTCACCCTATTCACTGTTTGCCAATGTTCCAGCACATGAGCCAAGTCAATGTGTTTTATAAATAGATTTCTTAACACAACATCCTGATGTCAAAATTACAAGAATAACATGGTTATATAATAACCATTATTTGGATTTTGTATAAATCAGTGATAGTCACGTGGACAAAAGGGGATTCAAATCAGTGGAAGTCATGTGAACATCAGCGCCATAAAGCTACTATACTTAGTAACTTTGGGTAAATTGACATACAAGACACAAAAATATATATGGCACAAATAAATCTCCAATATGCATAACATCATACATGTAGATATTAAAGTAGACAGACTGAGGCACCAAAGGGAGATAACTGTAAAATGATCTGGAAAACATTCAAGTAAGAGTGATCTGACTTTCAGGACAATGAACACAAAGTTGACCATTGCAAAATCAGCCTTCAGTGGTCTGTGCTGGGCTTTATATGTGAGTTTATGGCTATACAGTCAACCCCCTTTATACCGACATTCGATGTAACGACAAACTCGATATGATGACAATTTCAATGGAATAAATCCTTAGTTCAAGTTGAGACGATTAATGGAGATTTTCAAAAATACTGTAAATATTTAATACTCTAAGAAACAAATGTTGTGGATTTTTGTTATAACTGCCTCGGTGGAGAGGCAATGGCGATTCTAACAAATGTCCCCAGCATTTGTTCCTGGAGTAGATGACACTATTCTAACAAATGTCCACAACATGATTTTGTTTCTTGGAGTAGCCGAGAGTATTCTAACGAATGTCCACACCATCTGTGTCTTGGAGTAGCCGAGGCTATTCTAATAAATGTCCAATGAAGCGATTCTAATGAGTACACACAACCTTAAAAGACATGTTGCGTGTCCTCTTTATAATCGCCTCATTGAGCAATTATAATGAGAACACACAACATTCCTTTATCCATACATTGTCCCCATTATGCATCTACACTAGGTGCTATGATTAACTCTCTGCAGTTCAAACTACCTCTGTCTCCAACAAATTTTTGTGGTCTCAGAAGTGTTCAAGACAAAGCATCACATGAACAAGTCCGTGAAACGTACACCTCCCTAAACGCCACTTTATATACAGAAAACTGAGGTTTATGGGGATATAAATTATTTTTCTTATTTCTGCTCCAAGCCATAGGTCGTGGGTACTCGTTAGAACCGCCTCATTAAGGCGGAGGCAGTTCTAACAAGAACCCACAACCTATATTTACAGTATAATAAGAACAAGATGTGTTTGTGAAACACTGATGCCCCGGACAGCGCATGTTAAATATGAAAGTAGTATCACTAAGCAATTTTAAACAAGAATTCCGCCGAAGGGGGGCGCAAAGTCCGTGAACCATGACATCTAGGCCAAGGTCAAACATAGATGCTTGCATAAAAGTTTCCCATTCTTAAATGCAAGCTGTAATAATTCTTGAGAAATGAACTTAACCATTAGGGTGAACGCTAGGGTGGTTGCAATATTTTACAAGGTCAGTGATCCATAAAATGTAGGTCAAGGTCAAATATGGATGCTTGCATTTAGTTTCCATCTCCAGATACAAGTTTGTACCAAGTATCATTAATAAAGCTCTTATAGTTCTTGAGACATTAACTTGAACATTTGGGTGAACGCTAGGGTGGTCGCAATAATTTACTAAGTCAGTGAATCATGAAATTTAGGTCAAGGTCAAATATGGATGCTTGCATTTAAGTTGCAATCCACAGATTCAAGTTTGTACCAAATATCATTAATGGAGCTCTTATAGTTCTTGAGAAATAAACTTGACCATCAAGGTGAACGCTAGGGTGGTCGCAATATTTTACAAAGTCAGTGAACCATAAAGTGTAGGTCAAGGTCAAATAGGGATGCTTGCATTTAAGTTTCCATCTCCAGATACAAGTTTGTACCAAGTATAATTAATGAAGCTCTTATAGTTCTTGAGAAATAAACTTGAACATTTGGGTGAACGCTAGGGTGGTCGCAATATTTTACAAAGTTAGTGAACCATAAAATGTAGGTCAAGGTCAAATAAGGGTGCTTGCATTTAAGTTGCCATTCCCAGATACAAGTGTGTACCAAGTATCATTAATGGAGCTCTTATAGTTCTTGAGAAATAAACTTGAACCTTAGGGTGAATGCTAGGGTGGTCGCAAATGTTGACCCCTTGACCGGGCGCCTTTATCGTGCCATGCTAATAGCAGGCACGACAAAAAGTAGGTCAAGGTCACAAGGTCAAAAATTATGGGATCGTTGGAAAGGTCTTGTGACATAGAATGCACATGTGAAATATGAAAGCCCTATCACTTACCAATCGAAAGTTCTGGCGAATGTCAAAGTTTTTAAAAACTAGGTCAAACATCAAGGTCAATGTCACCAGATCAAAAATTATGGTACCAGTGAAAAGGTCTTGTGAAAAAGAATGCACATATGAAATATGAAAGCCCTATCACTTAACAATCGAAAGTTATGGATTATGTTAAAGTTTGTAAAAAGGAGGTCAAACATTTAGGTCAAGGTCAATAGGTCAAAAATTATGGTACCACTAGAAAGGTCTTGTGACAAGGAATGCACATGTGAAATATGAAAGCCCTTTCACTTATCAATCGAAAGTTATGGCCAATGTTAGAGTTTAAACAAAATTTCATGGGGAGATAATTCAGACAAAAATGACAACAGAGTTATGGCCCTTGGTCAGAATGTAGCACTTGTTGGTAGTGAATAAGTGTGTGAAGTTTCATGAGGCTAGGTCAAATACTTTTGAAGTTATGATCAAGGTTAAAGTTTTTGTGACGGACAGACAGACAGATTTCAAGGGGAGATAATTCAGCCAAAATTGACAACAGAGTCATGGCCCTTGGTCAGAATGTAGCCCTTGTGATGGTGAATAAGTGTGTGAAGTCATGGGGCTAGGGCCAATACTTTTGAAGTTATGATCAAGGTTAAAGTTTTTGTGATGGACAGACAGACAAACAGGGCAAATACTATATGCCCCAAGAATCAAAGATTCTCTGGGGGCATAAAAATATCACAGATTTTCATCAGAATAGTTACAATTTTGGAGACATGAAAAAATGCACTAGGTGTCACATGTGTGTTATTGTAATGGAGTTGAACTGTAACATAGTAGCAGCTGGCAAGTCATATTTGTGGAGATTCTAACAAAAATTTCCAGGCCAGATGGCTCAGGTGCAGATCCAGCAATTTTCTTTAGTGGAGATTGATCACAAAATATTTCTACGGTCATTTTCTCACTTCTGTTGATTAAAGAAGCGCAGCTGTTACTTCCTATGCTCACTGTTCAGTGTTACAGACTGTAATTCCTCAGTCCAGTTATCTACATTGGTAGATTACACATAATGGCATAGCTATTAGTTTGTAACCAATCTCTGATGACTGCGTCCGAGTTTTGACCCTTTGGCTCAGTGGTTAGAACATTGGACTTTCACCTGAGAGGCCAAGGTCAAATCCTGCAGCAGAAGTGATTTTCTTTAGCTATGTTTCTTGCCTTTGTTATGACTTTCATGTCGTAAGAACTGGTTAACACCTTATACACTGACTAAGCCTGCTCAGGAAAAGAGTTAGGTAGTGCTGAATGGACCATTAAACTCCAAAAGAAACAAGATGTGTTTGTGAAACACTGATGCCCCCGGACAGCGCATGTTAAATATGAAAGCAGTATCACTTAGCAATCAAAAGGTATGGCCAAGAAATGTAGGCGCTAGAGCGTGTGTGTGTGTGTGTGAATTCGGGTTTAACGTCGCTTTCAACAATTTTTCAGTCATATCACGACGGTGTCTGGTTGCGACAGGGAGCTCAATGCTCACGTTTATAGTGCTGCCTCACTGAAGTATCATGTCCCAGACACATTACATGATACCACACCCAGTCACATTATCCTGACACTGGATCGACCAGTCCTAGCTCTACCCCGTAAATCTGAGTGCCAAACGAGGAGCAACTAGTACCATTTTTAACGACTTTGGTATGTCGCGGCCCGGGATCGAACCCGAGACCTCCCGTTCCCCGGAGCGGACACTCTACCAACTGAGCTATCGGGGCCGGTAGGCGCTAGAGCGATGACAAAGTTTTTCCAAAAATAGCCACAGTTACCTTGACCTTGAGGTCATGACCTTGAAAGTCGAACTCGCTCGAGATATTGTCATAAGGAACATTTGTGTGAAGTTATATTGAAATCAGTAAAGAAATGTTGGCGCTAGAGGGATGACAAAGTTTTTCTAAAAATAGCCACAGTGACCTTGACCTTGAGGGGGGGGGGGTGTCTGGATGGACAAAATTATGGTACCACTAGAAAGGTCTTGTGACAAGGAGTGCACGTGTGAAATATGAAAGCCCTACTACTTACCAATCGAAAGTTATGGCCAATGTTAAAGTTTATTAAAGTAGGTCAAATGCCAAGGTCAAGGTCATGAGGTCAAAAATTATGGTACCACTAGAAAGGTCTTTTGACAAGGAGTGCACATGTGAAATATGAAAGCCCTACCACTTACCAATCGAAAGTTATGGCCAATGTTAAAGTTTTTAAAAAGTAGGTCAAACATCACGGTCAAGGTCACAAGGTCAAAAATTAAGGTACCACTAGAAAGGTCTTGTGACAATGAATGCACATATGAAATATGAAAGCCCTATCACATACCAATCGAAAGTTATGGCCAATGTTAATGTTTTTAAAAATTTTGAAAAAAATAGGTCAAAGGTCAAGTTCAAGGTCACGAGATCAAAAATTATGGTACCACTGGAAAGGTCTTGTGATAAGGAATGCACATGTGAAGTATGAAAGCTGTACCACTTACCATTCAAAAGTTATGCCCAATGTTAAAGTTTTTGCAGACGGACAAACGGACAAACGGACAAACAGACAAACAGACGGACAGACCAAAAACTATATGCCCCCCAGAATCTTAGGTTCCGGGGGCATAACAAAACAAATCTTGTCTCACAACAATCTCCTCTTTCTACAAATGTCAAGGAATATGTATAATTGCCACTGCATTACAGTGTAGATATATTGTACTTAAATTGTTTTAACAAGATGGTGGCACTCTTACTAGACAATGGTGTATACATCTGTGCAAAGATCCTAGGCTACTGTGTCTGACTTGGAGGTAGACAGAAAGAATAAATAGAGAGAAAGGTTGTGGTAGGCAAGACGAAGGATCTTTTATTCCCATGAAATCAGTGTAGGTGTTTCCCACCCTTGAGATGCTAATATTGACCAAACCCTTGGCTAAGTCTGGCTTTTGATACTTTCAGGCATCCCTCAGGTTGGAGACCCCTTGTACAGACGAACTTTGATGGCTCAAACACCTCAGGGACAACTAAAATCTGTTCGAGACAAGGGTAGTTCGAGCAACTGATGGTTACTGCCAGGAGGCATGACGGGATTCACTTTGGGACATCTTTTCGGAGTTCTATCATAAAATGTACGCTGTGTATACCCATTAAAATTGATGTATGCTGTAAGTACTCATAAGAATCGCCTCATCGAGGCGATTCTAATGAGTACACACAGCATACATTTGCAAGTTTGAAGACGAGGCGATTCTAATGAGTACACACAGTATACATTTGCAAGTTTGAAGTCGGAAATCTCCTTACTTATCCCACACTTCTCCTTATGGAATTCCCTAGGGACTCAAAAAGGGTTCCACTCAGCCAGGGTAAATGAGCAGCCGGTGTTCGAGCCATCGAAGTTCCACTGTATATGGAATCCAGTTCCATACATATGAAAGATTCTTTTATCAAATGTATGTGTTATTGCAAAAAAAATACCTTACCTTGGAGAGCTCTTCAAGTTTGGTTTTTGCATAATCTAGGCTACTTCGTTCAACATGGTCGTGGGGTGTATGAGCAAGAAGTTCATGAAGGGTGATGATGTAGCGAGGTATCTGTTAAGAAAGAAGAGACATAGCAACAGAAAAGGTACAAAACTTGACATATAACAATTTTCGGGATTCCGAAGATCATGATATTTCCTTGACAGTTTGAACAAACCGTTTATTCCATATTTTTGTTGTAACTGTTTCAGAAAAAAAAAAAACATCTTTCTTGCTTTTTGCCAGATCTGTATACAATACATGCAAAGTTGAAGGATCAAGTCACAGACACTTTCAGTGAGAAGGGAAATAACCAAAGTTAAATACAACTCTGACAACATCATTGTTAATCCTCTTTGTTATGTTCTTGCAAATTTAACCCTTGTCCTGCTGAATATTTAAATATGTCACACCCACTACCAATTATCAGCCAATCAGATTACTTGATGCAAATTATTGCAACAAATTCATAAACTGGATGGCAAACAATGAAGATCCTGATCAGATAACTTCTTCAGAAGCCATCTGATCTGGACCTACATTGTTTCAAAGATAAGGCATATCTGGACTCAGCAGGACAAGGGTTAATAAATCATCAGCCTAACGAGTCCATGTACTGAACACCCCTCTAAGCCCCACTTTATATAAACAAGAGATCTGTGATGGCTCTGAATCGCTCACCTGATCCATATTGCACAAATTTGCACAAATTAAACATTAGGTAATGTGGTGGAGAGGATAACTGACCGATTTTAGTTGACAGTGATCCAAGGAAAATTTCTGTGAAATCATTTCAAAATCAGTCCAGCGGTTTAGAATAAGTTTTTTTTTTAGCTCTGATGGCCAACATGTCCAGTAGAGCAAAAGTATTTTGAACTATTTTGTTAGACAGTCACCCATTGAGCATTCCTATGATATTGTTTCCCTTTAGAGAAAGAAGCCTTAAAATGTTCCTATTTCAAACAAAGCTACATTCCAAGTTTCATGACGATCGGCTCACTGGTTCCAGAAAAGATTTTGGAAGGGGTTTACCTTATATGTGCATGGCGGCCATCAAGGTCAAGTGACCTGGACCCCTTGAACAAACTTTCGTTCCCCAATCCCCTGGATGCTCCACCTGACTTAAAGCGCCCATTGGTTTCAGAGGAGATGTAGACAGATGACAGACAGACAATCCTTTGCCACACTATAAGCTCACTGCTGAGTCACTGGCTCAGGTTGAGCTAAAAAGGTGGGGTTTACAGGGGTATTCATAATATTTTCCTTATTTTTGCTCAAAAACATATATTTTGGGTACTCTTGCAAATGCCTCAATGTGACAGATCTAATAAGCACTAACAATCTACCATATTCCTCCCATTTAGTGCCCCTGCTCCTATAAGCACCCTCTCACTGTTTTTCCAAGAACAAAATAACAAGCGCCCCTTCTGTGGTTGGAGAAAAAATATTTTGGCTTACCTAAAGTAAAGATTTCAACCTTTTAATTATCACCGTATTTGCTGTAAATTGTATCATGCAAGGTATTTCTAAACCCCTGCTATCACAGAGTGTCTGTGTTGAGCACTTGGTACTTTTCATGATGCTGTAAATTGTATCATGCAAGGTATTTCTAAACCCCTGCTATTACAGAGTGTCTGTGTTGAGCACTTGGTCCTTTTCATGATGCTGTACATTGTATCATGCAAGGTATTTCTAAACCACTGCTATCACAGAGTGTCTGTGTTGAGCACTTGGTACTTTTCATGATGCTGTAAATTGTATCATGCAAGATATTTCTAAACCCCTGCTATCACAGAGTGTCTGTGTGGACCACTTGGTACTTTTCATGACATGATTCCATCATATTCTATGGAAAACTACCATGTGTAATGAGTTTTAAAGTCTCCATTCTGGTAAGACTTTTGTCTCTAGCAAGCGCCCTCTCTTTTTCCCATTTTTTAAGCGCTCTTGGCGCTAAATGGGTGGAATAAAGTATATGGTCAGTGGTTGTTACTTAAACATCAGTTGCTGTTACCCATATAACTTTCGAGTCAACTAATAATTGACCCAGAAATAAAGAAAGTGTTACAGACTGCAAATCCTTCCTTCACCTATCTACCTTGGTAGACTATGCATAGCTTACAGGTTTAAAACCAGTCTCTGACAACTGCATCAGGGAGTCGACCTCATTGCAACAGATAAGGCAAGTATTTTGTGGAAATTGAAGGATAGTTTTCCTTATTTCTCCATAAAATAACATACGTACAACATACGTTTTTATGGAGAATTGACAAAAATATCCTTCAATTATCACAAAATACTTATCTTATCGGTTGCTATGGACTTTTTGGCTCAGTGGTTATAGCATTTGACTTTCACCCCAGCGGCCCAGGATGAATCCTGCTAGAGGCAGAGATTTTTTTTTTCAGCTATGCTTTTTTCCATTGTTATGACTTGCATGCCTTAGGATGGGGGCTTGTAAGGGATCGGACTACACTTTGCCAAAAATGGCTTCGCGTCATCCTAACTTCCTTGATGAGGGGGAGAGTTACAGACACCAACTCCTAGTTCCATCCATCTACCTTGGTAGATAATGAATATCTTATAGGTTTATAACAGATCTCTGACAACTGCATCTGTGAGTCGACCCTTTGGCTCAGTGGTTTGAGCATGGGACTTCCACTTGAGAGGCCAGGCCCCGAGGTTATAAAACTTTTTTCATGCTCAACTCAGCTGAGCAGGAAACTTTCAGTGCTCGTAAAAATCAAAATACTAAGCAGTTGAGCGATTTTTCTTTTTCAGATAGCAGAGAATGTTATTTGTCCTGCTCACAAATTTTATGATTTGTAAGCAGAACAAATTTCATGCTCAAGTGATTTGAGCATGAAAAAAGTTTTATAACCTCAAGGCCTAGTCTCGAATCCCTCCACAATCAGGGATTTTTTTCAGCTATGCTTCTTTCAGGTGTTAATCTTAGATGTTGTATTTGTTTGTTTGTTTGATTTGAGGTTTAACATCCCCGTCAACACTGTTAAGGTCATTTTGGAGATGTTGCTTCCAATTTTGTTGGACTTTTACCCAACACTGAGATGAAATGATATCTCAAGCCTTGCCGACCAATGAAACCAGTAGGGTTTATAATCATGGACGGTCAGACAAGCACCACTTTGCCTGGACAGGCCTAGATCTTCTAAGCAGTTTACCAGTACTTGTGCGTGGGTGGGTTTCAACTCTGTGTGGAAGCATCATGCAGCCCATCTATTTCTTCAAGCCCCGATGGGCGGGGGCCATCTTAGATGTCGTAAGAATAGAAGAAGAGATAACTTACTTGATGCATAGGATATGTAAGGAATGTCTCTAATGTCCTGTTCTCACAAGCTGGTTTCTCCTCATAACGTTTGAGCAAGTTATTGAACTCGGGTCGCTGTTTGTATTCCGCAAGGACCTGGAGACTGTAGTGATGGTTACGAACATACTCTTGATATATACACAACATCGGTAACAACATATCAAACAAATCTCCTGCAAAATAAAAATATTCTTAACCCTTTTTTGTAACAAATGGAATCTTCCACCTTATGTATAGCAGGAGTCCATTTCAAAACTTACAAACAATCTTGATAGGCATGTACTAGATGAAGCTTCACACCAAATATCAAAGATCTAATCCTAGAACATTTTAAAGGTTTTCCCTATATAAGTCTATGTAAAACATGTGGGCCACGGGGCGGTGCCATTTTTTGGCCCCAAGGCTATAATTTGAACAAGCTTGGTAGAGGTCCACTGACAGGTGAGCTAAAGACTGTGAGTGCTAATCTAATAGGACTAGAAGCATTCCATCCTGCATGTCTCCTCTATGTGTCTGTAAGCATCAAAGGCTCTGGCAAGGCTGAGCTTAACCCTTTTTGTACCAAATGGAATCTTCCTCCTTATATATAGCATGAGTCCATTTCAAAATTTAGGGGTGTCAGGTTGTGTTTTCTTCAAAATTTATTAGGAAAATGGCTGAACTTTTTGTAAACAGTGTAGGCCCTGATCAGACGCCGCATTCTGTGGCGTCTGATCTAAGCCTGCATTGTTTGCCCTGGTACCCATTTTGGGGTTTATGGTACTAAATGGGTTAAACACAGTATTTGTTTGTTTTATTTGAGGTTTAAGCCCCCATCATCAGTATTTATGTCATTTTTGAGACATTGCTCCAATTTTGTGGGACTTTTACCCAACACTGAGATGAAAGGACATCTCAATCCCTGTGGACCAATGAAACCAACAGGGTTTATATACACTGGACGGTCTGACTAGCAACACTTTGTCTGGGCTGGCTTAGACCTTCTAAGCAGTTTACCAGTACTCATGTGCAGTTTGTTTCTGCTATGCATGGTAGACCCTTTAGAAGCAGTCTGATGAGCAGTCTGGTCTGGGTCTGCACTGTTTGCTTAGGTGTGTCTGTCCCAGTGCTTATGAACATTAAGGTAACATTGCTATTATTTTCTAGGCATCATGTGCTAACAAGAGGCCCATGGGCCACTATGCTCATCAGAGCTCAGGAGGGCGCTGCCCACTGACAGCCATGTGTTTTAAAATGATATGCTTTTAACCTGTTGAATATAAAGTCTCCCAAATGAACCCACATACCCAAATAAGCACCCATGAGGACTTTAGGCCTTTTATGAAGTGGAGGGGGTGGGGCATGGACCGTACAGAGCCTGGTGTTTGTGTGACGTAATGAGTCTTATCATAAGGAATAAGAATATATATGGTTAAGGGGTGGGGATCTGGAGGGTTTCTGGGATATATGGCTTTTTGTGAGGTGGAGGGGTGGGGGCATGACCTGGGGAATCCCCAGGTTGGTGTCACTGATTGCGTCTTTAACTCTTGTCATAAGGAACATGAATATATATGGTTTGGGGGTGGGGCCTGTTTTCAGACTATGGCCTTTCATTGGGATGGGGAATGGCCCCGGTTTCTGAGCTATATATGGCCTTTTATGGAGGGGGTCGGGTATGGTCCCAGCACACCCTAGGTGACCCTAGGTTGGCATAAAAGCATATTATGGCTGAGAGAAGTTTACTCAAAGAATGTTTCTATCAAAGTTTTGTCAAAATATCTGCAAAGGCTCAGCAGTAAATGCCATTTTTTATTTTCCCATTATAAGTCTATGGAAACTCTAAGTTGCCATAGTGAACAAACTAATGAGCCAATTTTCATTAAAATTAAAAACACAAACTTTCAATACCCCAGCCCAAGGATGCTACAGATGAAATTTGGAGCCAATCAGCCCAGTGGCTTCAGAGGAGATGTCATCTGGATGTGTTTACACCAGACGATGATGTCAGACAATGACAATAGACAACTGCCTATCCTATAAGCACCCACAGCAGCCTTCAGCTCTGATGAGTTAAAAATCCTAAATAATCAAGACACCTTCAGGACATGCTGTAAATTCTTCTAAAATTTTAATAAATAGAGGATCTTACATGAGTGTTCATGTATTATTGAATTTATTAAACAAGTTGAAGAAAAGGGATAAAATGCGAGGCTTTGCCGAGCATTTTATCCCTTTTCTTCAACGAGTTTAATAAAGTCAATAATATATTAGCACGAATGCAAGTTTCTATTTATAATATGACATTTATAACGCATTTTATTCGCGATTCTTTAGCAAAAATGACAATATTCCGCCATTAGTAAACGCGACGTCGTTAAGGGCGTCGTACATGTATGTAACGTTACGAGGTGTCTAGCTAATTTGCATATTTAATCCACTAGTGGATTATCGAATTTATTACATGGCGTTATAACACTCTCAGACGCAACGTCATATGATTAATTAGTTTAGCAATCCTGCAAGGAGTCCAAAAGGTGCAGACAGAATGGCAAATAATGTAGACCCTGATCACACTGCTGCTTTAGGAGCAGTCTGGTCTAGCTATCCATGTTTGCTTAAACTTATCTGTTTGCTTAACCTTTATCTTGCTGTTCACGACAACCCCTATCTTTGGAAACAGTGTAGATCCAGATCAGATGAAGAAGCCATCTGATCAGGATCTACACTGTTTGGCATTCAGTTTATGAATTTGTAGCAATAAATTACATCCAGTAATTTGATTGGTTGGTAGACAGAAATGGGTGTGGCTTAAATGAATATTCAACAAGATAAGGGTTAAGCCTATCTGTCTCAATACTTTGGATCATTACGGTAACATTGATGTTAGTGAGTAGTCATGTCATAAAAATAATATGACCATATGCTTACTGGTGCCGTCTTTGACAAAATAGAAGTGAAGGCAATCATTACGATAACACAACCGTGCGACATAGTGCATATTTTCACGTCTCCAAAATGGTCATTCTCCTTATGAAAATCTGAAATATTTTTCTTATAAATACTGCAAACATAGGTTGTGGGTGCTTGTTAGAACCGCCTCATTGAGGCGGTTCTAACGAGTACCCACAACCTATGTCTTTGAGTAAATATAAGAAAAATAATGAATACCCCCGTAAACCCAAGTTTTCTCTATATAAAGTGGGGTATAGGGGGGTCTTAGTTTCACAGACTCGTTCACGTGATGATGATCAGGAATCAACAAAATTACCTCACACCTCCAATTCAAGTAACTAAAGGGAAAGCAACATGAACAAAAATTAACATTACCCAAACACGCCTATACAAATACATTGCCACATTTATCGCCGAAAAAATTAAAATTTTAAGATGAAAAATTGTGATATTTTTCTTATTTCTGCTCAAAATATAGATTGTGGGCACTTGTTAGAACGGCCACATCAAGGTGGTTCTAACGAGTACCCACAATCTATATTTTAGAGCAGAAATAAGAAAAATAAGGTATACCCCCGGAAACCCCAGTTTTACTATATAAAAGTGGGGTTCAAGGGGGTCAAAATTCTATAGGCGTGTTTTCATGATGACATCACCACTATGAAAACTTCACAGGCGGAACACCAAAACGAAAGACACCCTCCCACAAAATGGCCAGACAACCCTAAGTTTTCTATCGAAATTCTTTTGAACTTTGACAATAAATTTCCAATTTAAAATCATTATAGATAAACAAAATCTTACACAAGTGGTCATTTAATATGAAATTTATGAAGCTAACCAGAAGCTTGTACATAAATTTCATAAAAATGACCAGTTTATCTTTCTGATGAGCTGGTTAATTTTGGTTTCAGGGCCCCAGTGGCTAAGTCAAATGCCCATCCAACTGGTGATCAGGAAGTCTTCGGTTGGATCCTTGGCAGGCCCAGCAACCTTCATTTTTGAAGACTGATCTTATCATATTTTCAATGGTAACTTTCTCCTTTTTGCTGTGTCAAGAAAAAGAGCAGCCCATTTCTGGCAAACAAAATGTGAACTGTACAGGTTACGCGTTTAGGTATAGGCCTGCCCATGAAACTTATGTTTGTCAAACTGATCTGCTTCATTATAACCTTAACCCTTGTCCTGCTGAATATTCATATATGCCACACCCACTACCGATTATCAACCAATCAGATTACTTGATGCAAATTATTACAACAAATTCACAACCTGAATGACAAACAATGTAGATCCTGATCAGATGGCTTCTTCAGAAGCCATCTGATCTGGATCTACATTGTTTCAAAGAAAAGGCATATCCGGGCTCAGCAGGACAAGGGTTAATAGTATTGGCTGCTCCATGAAAGCCTAAAGCTACCAACATTGGTTGCTGCATATATTCACTTCCATACTCATTACAATAACACACCCGTGTGACACAGTGCATTTTTTTTCACACCTCCAAATTTTCTAATGAAAATCCGTGATATTTTCTAATTTATACTGCAGATATAGGTTGTGAATGCTCGTTAGAACCGCTTCATTGAGGCGATTCTAATAGGTACCCATAACCTATGTCTTGGAGCAGAAATAAGAACAAGAGGGCCATGATGGCCCTGGATCGCTCACCTGATCCATAGAGTAACAAGTGGGCCGCGGGGAGGGCCATTATTGGCCCCAGGGCTATAATCTGCATAATGTTGAGGGAGGTCTAAAAAAGGTGAAGCTTCATACCAAATATCAACTAGAGCCAGTGTTTATGAAACACAATGCCCCCAACTGCTTGACCCTAACACTGCTTGTCCCTAACAGTAATTGAGATATCTTGTTTTTATGTGGCTGTAATGCTGAAATTACACAAGAAAAGCTGTAGTTAATCAGGTCGTTTATTTATCACCCCCTACTAGTTTTTTAAGTTACAGGATAATAGCTCATACAGTTTTAGAGATACAGTCAAACTTGTCTTAGTGGCCACCTTTATTAAGCGAGCAACCTGTCTTAAGCAAGCATTTCGGATTTTTTTCAAAAGTTAATCAGTTCATCTACTCATCATCCCCAACCAGCCTGTAAAGTTTCAGGGCAATAGCTCAAACAATTTTTGAGATATCTTGCTTACAAGCTGAAAACACGAAAAAAATCAAAGGGCCATAACTCAAGAAAAAAAAATTGGATTTTTTTCAAAAGTTAATCAGTTCATCTACTCATCATACCCAACCAGTCTGTGAAGTTTTGGGGAAAAACCTCATATAGTTTTTGAGATATCTTGCTTACAAACTTAAAACGCGAAAAATTTCAAAGGGCCATAACTCAAGAAAAAAATATAGGATTTTTTTTCAACAGTTAATCAGTTCATCTACACATCATCCCAAACCAGCTTGTAAAGTTGCAGGGCAATCGCTCAAACAATTATTGAGATATCTTGCTTACAAGCTGAAAACACGAAAAAAATCTAAGGGCCATAACTCAAGAAAAAAAAATCGGATTTTTTTCAAAAGTTGATCAGTTCATCTACTCATCATCCCCGACAAGTCTGTGAAGTTTCGGGGAAAAACCTCAAATAGTTTTTTTAGATATCTTGCTTACAAACTTAAAACGCGAAAAATTTCAAAGGGCCATAACTCAAGAAAAAAATTTCGGATTTTTTTCAAAAGTTAATCAGTTCATCTACTCATCATCCCCAACCAGCATGTAAAGTTTCAGGGCAATAGCTCAAACAGTTTTTGAGATATCTTGCTTACAAGATTTCATAGTATTTTTTGCAAAGGGGCATAACTCAAAAAAGGGGCATAATCCTGACGAGAAAAAAAACACGGGTCAATTATTTTTTCATGAGGAATCCATATATGAAATTTCAAAAACCTAGCACCCATCGTTCTAAAGTTATGCTATGCAGTAAAAAGTGGGACGGACGTAAGGACGGAAGGACGGAAGGACGCCAAAACGCGAAAAATTTCAAAGGGCCATAACTCAAGAAAAAAATTTCGGATTTTTTTCAAAAGTTAATCAGTTCATCTACTCATCATCCCCAACCAGCCTGTAAAGTTTCAGGGCAATAGCTCAAACAATTTTTGAGATATCTTGCTTACAAGCTGAAAACACGAAAAAAATCAAAGGGCCAAAACTCAAGAAAAAAAAAATGGATTTTTTTCAAAAGTTAATCAGTTCATCTACTCATCATACCCAACCAGTCTGTGAAGTTTTGGGGAAAAACCTCATATAGTTTTTGAGATATCTTGCTTACAAACTTAAAACGTGAAAAATTTCAAAGGGCCATAACTCAAGAAAAAAATATAGGATTTTTTTTCAACAGTTAATCAGTTCATCTACACATCATCCCAAACCAGCTTGTAAAGTTGCAGGGCAATCGCTCAAACAATTATTGAGATATCTTGCTTACAAGCTGAAAACACGAAAAAAATCTAAGGGCCATAACTCAAGAAAAAAAAATCGGATTTTTTTCAAAAGTTGATCAGTTCATCTACTCATCATCCCCGACAAGTCTGTGAAGTTTCGGGGAAAAACCTCAAATAGTTTTTTTAGATATCTTGCTTACAAACTTAAAACGCGAAAAATTTCAAAGGGCCATAACTCAAGAAAAAAATTTCGGATTTTTTTCAAAAGTTAATCAGTTCATCTACTCATCATCCCCAACCAGCATGTAAAGTTTCAGGGCAATAGCTCAAACAGTTTTTGAGATATCTTGCTTACAAGATTTCATAGTATTTTTTGCAAAGGGGCATAACTCAAAAAAGGGGCATAATCCTGACGAGAAAAAAAACACGGGTCAATTATTTTTTCATGAGGAATCCATATATGAAATTTCAAAAACCTAGCACCCATGGTTCTAAAGTTATGCTATGCAGTAAAAAGTGGGACGGACGTAAGGACGGAAGGACGGACGGACGAACAGGGCAAAACCAATATGCCCCCACAACTTCTTCGAAGTTGGGGGCATAAAAAATATAGGATTTTTTTTCAACAGTTAATCAGTTCATCTACACATCATCCCAAACCAGCTTGTAAAGTTGCAGGGCAATCGCTCAAACAATTATTGAGATATCTTGCTTACAAGCTGAAAACACGAAAAAAATCTAAGGGCCATAACTCAAGAAAAAAAATCGGATTTTTTTCAAAAGTTGATCAGTTCATCTACTCATCATCCCCGACAAGTCTGTGAAGTTTCGGGGAAAAACCTCAAATAGTTTTTTAGATATCTTGCTTACAAACTTAAAACGCGAAAAATTTCAAAGGGCCATAACGCAAGAAAAAAATTTCGGATTTTTTTCAAAAGTTAATCAGTTCATCTACTCATCATCCCCAACCAGCATGTAAAGTTTCAGGGCAATAGCTCAAACAGTTTTTGAGATATCTTGCTTACAAGATTTCATAGTATTTTTTGCAAAGGGGCATAACTCAAAAAAGGGGCATAATCCTGACGAGAAAAAAAACACGGGTCAATTATTTTTTCATGAGGAATCCATATATGAAATTTCAAAAACCTAGCACCCATGGTTCTAAAGTTATGCTATGCAGTAAAAAGTGGGACGGACGTAAGGACGGAAGGACGGAAGGACGGACGGACGAACAGGGCAAAACCAATATGCCAAAACGCGAAAAATTTCAAAGGGCCATAACTCAAGAAAAAAATTTCGGATTTTTTTCAAAAGTTAATCAGTTCATCTACTCATCATCCCCAACCAGCCTGTAAAGTTTCAGGGCAATAGCTCAAACAATTTTTGAGATATCTTGCTTACAAGCTGAAAACACGAAAAAAATCAAAGGGCCATAACTCAAGAAAAAAAAATTGGATTTTTTTCAAAAGTTAATCAGTTCATCTACTCATCATACCCAACCAGTCTGTGAAGTTTTGGGGAAAAACCTCATATAGTTTTTGAGATATCTTGCTTACAAACTTAAAACGCGAAAAATTTCAAAGGGCCATAACTCAAGAAAAAAATATAGGATTTTTTTTCAACAGTTAATCAGTTCATCTACACATCATCCCAAACCAGCTTGTAAAGTTGCAGGGCAATCGCTCAAACAATTATTGAGATATCTTGCTTACAAGCTGAAAACACGAAAAAAATCTAAGGGCCATAACTCAAGAAAAAAAAATCGGATTTTTTTCAAAAGTTGATCAGTTCATCTACTCATCATCCCCGACAAGTCTGTGAAGTTTCGGGGAAAAACCTCAAATAGTTTTTTTAGATATCTTGCTTACAAACTTAAAACGCGAAAAATTTCAAAGGGCCATAACTCAAGAAAAAAATTTCGGATTTTTTTCAAAAGTTAATCAGTTCATCTACTCATCATCCCCAACCAGCATGTAAAGTTTCAGGGCAATAGCTCAAACAGTTTTTGAGATATCTTGCTTACAAGATTTCATAGTATTTTTTGCAAAGGGGCATAACTCAAAAAAGGGGCATAATCCTGACGAGAAAAAAAACACGGGTCAATTATTTTTTCATGAGGAATCCATATATGAAATTTCAAAAACCTAGCACCCATGGTTCTAAAGTTATGCTATGCAGTAAAAAGTGGGACGGACGTAAGGACGGAAGGACGGACGGACGAACAGGGCAAAACCAATATGCCCCCACAACTTCTTCGAAGTTGGGGGCATAAAAAATATAGGATTTTTTTTCAACAGTTAATCAGTTCATCTACACATCATCCCAAACCAGCTTGTAAAGTTGCAGGGCAATCGCTCAAACAATTATTGAGATATCTTGCTTACAAGCTGAAAACACGAAAAAAATCTAAGGGCCATAACTCAAGAAAAAAAATCGGATTTTTTTCAAAAGTTGATCAGTTCATCTACTCATCATCCCCGACAAGTCTGTGAAGTTTCGGGGAAAAACCTCAAATAGTTTTTTAGATATCTTGCTTACAAACTTAAAACGCGAAAAATTTCAAAGGGCCATAACGCAAGAAAAAAATTTCGGATTTTTTTCAAAAGTTAATCAGTTCATCTACTCATCATCCCCAACCAGCATGTAAAGTTTCAGGGCAATAGCTCAAACAGTTTTTGAGATATCTTGCTTACAAGATTTCATAGTATTTTTTGCAAAGGGGCATAACTCAAAAAAGGGGCATAATCCTGACGAGAAAAAAAACACGGGTCAATTATTTTTTCATGAGGAATCCATATATGAAATTTCAAAAACCTAGCACCCATGGTTCTAAAGTTATGCTATGCAGTAAAAAGTGGGACGGACGTAAGGACGGAAGGACGGAAGGACGGACGGACGAACAGGGCAAAACCAATATGCCAAAACGCGAAAAATTTCAAAGGGCCATAACTCAAGAAAAAAATTTCGGATTTTTTTCAAAAGTTAATCAGTTCATCTACTCATCATCCCCAACCAGCCTGTAAAGTTTCAGGGCAATAGCTCAAACAATTTTTGAGATATCTTGCTTACAAGCTGAAAACACGAAAAAAATCAAAGGGCCATAACTCAAGAAAAAAAAATTGGATTTTTTTCAAAAGTTAATCAGTTCATCTACTCATCATACCCAACCAGTCTGTGAAGTTTTGGGGAAAAACCTCATATAGTTTTTGAGATATCTTGCTTACAAACTTAAAACGCGAAAAATTTCAAAGGGCCATAACTCAAGAAAAAAATATAGGATTTTTTTTCAACAGTTAATCAGTTCATCTACACATCATCCCAAACCAGCTTGTAAAGTTGCAGGGCAATCGCTCAAACAATTATTGAGATATCTTGCTTACAAGCTGAAAACACGAAAAAAATCTAAGGGCCATAACTCAAGAAAAATAAATCGGATTTTTTTCAAAAGTTGATCAGTTCATCTACTCATCATCCCCGACAAGTCTGTGAAGTTTCGGGGAAAAACCTCAAATAGTTTTTTTAGATATCTTGCTTACAAACTTAAAACGCGAAAAATTTCAAAGGGCCATAACTCAAGAAAAAAATTTCGGATTTTTTTCAAAAGTTAATCAGTTCATCTACTCATCATCCCCAACCAGCATGTAAAGTTTCAGGGCAATAGCTCAAACAGTTTTTGAGATATCTTGCTTACAAGATTTCATAGTATTTTTTGCAAAGGGGCATAACTCAAAAAAGGGGCATAATCCTGACGAGAAAAAAAACACGGGTCAATTATTTTTTCATGAGGAATCCATATATGAAATTTCAAAAACCTAGCACCCATGGTTCTAAAGTTATGCTATGCAGTAAAAAGTGGGACGGACGTAAGGACGGAAGGACGGACGGACGAACAGGGCAAAACCAATATGCCCCCACAACTTCTTCGAAGTTGGGGGCATAACAAAGGCTATAATTTGAACAATCTTGGCAAAGATCCACTAGATGAAGCTACAAACAAAATATCAAAGACCTGGGCCTTGCCATTTCAGAGAAGAAGATTTTTTTAAAAGACATTCCCTAAATAAGCCTATGTAACACCAAATGGCCCCGGGGCGGGGGCATTTTTGGCCCAAGGGCTATAATTTAAACAATTTTGATAGAGCCTAGAGGCCCACTAGATGAAGCTTCACACCAAATATCAAAGGCCTGGTTTTTTGTTTGTTTTATTGTTTAACATCCCCGTCAACACTGTAAAGGTCATTTTGGAGACGTCACTTCCAATTTTGTGGGACTTTTACCCGACATTGAGATGAAATGACATCTCAAGCCCTGCCGCACAATAAAACCAATAGTGTTTATAAGCATGGAGGGTCCGACTCGCACCACTTTGCCTATGCAGGCTTATATCCTCTAAGCAGTTTACCAGTACTTGTGTGCGGGTCTGTTTCAGCTCTGCATGGAAGCATCATGCAACCCATCTATTTCTTCATGCCGCGATGGGCGGGGGTCAATCAAAGACATGGGCCTTGGTGTTTCAGAGAAGAAGATTTTCAAAGACTATCTCTATATTAGTCTATGTACTTCCAAAGGGCCCCGTGGCGAGGGCATTTGTGGTCAGAGGGCTATAATGTGAACAATCTTGATAGAGGTCCACTAGATGAAGCTCCATATCAAATATCAATGACCTGGGCCTTGCAGTTTCAGAGGAGAAAAGTTTTAAAGATTTCCCTATATAAGTCTATGTAAAACCAAAGGGTCTTGGGGTGGGGGCATTTTTGGCCCAAGGGCTATAATTTGCACAAGCTTGATAAAGGTCCACTAGATGATATTTCACACCAAATATCAAAGACCTAGGCCTTGGGTTTCACAGAAGAAGATTTTTAAAAGTTTTCCCTATATAAGTCTATGTAAAACCAAAGGGCCCTGGAGCGGGGGCATTTTTGGTCTCAGGGCTATAATTTGAACAATCTTGGTATTGGTCCACTAGATGAAGCTTCATACCAAATATTAAAGACCTAGGCCTGGCCATTTCAGAGAAGAAGATTTTTAAAGATTTTCCCTATCTAAGTCTATGTAAAACCAAAGGGTCCCAGAGCGGGGGCATTTTTGGCCCCAGGGCTATAATTTTAACAATCTTGATAGAGGTTCACTAGATAAAGCTTCATACCAAATATCAAAGACCTGGGCCTTGCGGTTTCAGAGATGATTTTTAAAAATTTTCCCTATATAAGCCCATGTAAAACCAAAGGGCCCTGAAGCGGGGGCACTTTTGGCCCCAGGACTATAATTTGAACAATCCTGGTAGGGGTCCACTAGATGAAGCTTCATACAAAATAACAAAGACCTGGGCCTTGCGGTTTCAGAGAAGATTTTTAAAGATTTTCCCTATATAATCCTATGTAAAACCAAAGGGCCCCGTGGCGGGGGCATTTTTGGCCCCAGCACTATAATTTGAACAATCTTGGTAGGGGTCCACTAGATGAAGCTTCATATCAAATATCAAAGACCTGGGCCTTGTGGTTTCTTAAAAGAAGATTTTTTAAGTTTTCAGTGAAAAAAAAATCTATTTTTGGCTCCTGTGACCTAGATGTGCAACTGACCGGAACCATTTGAACAACTTTGAAAGGGAACTACCTAAGGATCATTCCTGTGAAGTTTGGTCAAAATCCAATCAGTGGTTTAGGATGAGATGTCGTTTGAAGCGCACAGACGCCTGCATGCACGGACGCATGCACGACGGACAAAAAGTGATCCCAAAAGCTCACCTCGTCACATAGCTCTTCACTATGTGACGTCCTCGTCACATAGCTCGTCACTATGTGATGTCGAGCTAAAAATAATCTATACCCCTATAAACCCCAGTTTTCTCTCTATAAAGTGGGGTTAAGGGGGTCTTCATTTCAGAGACTTGTTAGTCTGATGTGGTTTTCATCCATCATAAGGTAGTGGGGAAAAATAACAGAATCTGATTTCTCTAAAGTGAGTTGTATCATGAGTTATATTTCTGACACTTACCAAGAACTAGTGTGGGCCAATTCTCAAGACGGGCACAGAGACCTTTGAAAAATATCTGATGCAAAAACAACAGCGTCTCGCTGAAAGTAAACATAAAATTGTTCAACACAAAGTAAAGATCCTACAAAAAGACAATCGTATCTACTTGAAGGCTCTAAAACTGTAGACTTTTGGTTTTCTTTTTTTTTTGCAGTTCATTGGGTTAACACAGCCATGTAACACTGCATTCTTATTCTTTCATAATGCCAACACTGATACTTTTTGTGATGAAACATAGTATACTTTTCTTATTTCTGCTACAAACCTTGATTGTAAATGTTCGTTAAGACTGAGGCAGTTCTAACGAACATCTACAATCTGTGTAATGAGACAGTTCTAATGAACATCTACAATCTATGTTTTGGAGCAGAAATAAGAACAATGTATACCCTGTAAACCCCAGTTCTCTATATAAAGTGGTGTTCACAGCAGTGTTGATTAGACAGACTTGTAAACTAAATGTTAAGGCATAACATCACATTAACAAGTCAGAGAAACATACACCATAGACATTTGATATTAAAATTGTGTTAAGAATTTGATCCAAAATAAAGATTGTCGGTATCTGCTACTATCTGGTAGAACATAAGGTGGTTTTTAATATTAGTAGTGTGCACTCACAATTTATTTTTGGAGCAACAATAAACTTAACAAATAAAGCAGTATCTTACAGGTGTTGTCTTAATGAAATGAAAGCAGTTTTAAAATTGCTTCATACAACATATAAATTACCTCTTCTCATTATAACAGTTCAGACACCTCAGATCTTAACCATACTTGTTCTAAACTTTGAACAAGTGCAATTAACTACCCTATCCTGGTGACAGTGTTGACCCTTATGGAATGCCACATTCTGTGGCTTCTAATCTAGCTCTACACGGTTTCCTAGTGCCTGTCTGTCCGAATACACACAGTAAATACCGTAACATGATATAAATTTGATCCAAAAATAAACAGATTATTAATGGTCATTTTTTTTTTCTAATTAATCTGTACAGTTTAGGGAGTGACTTAAGAATCTGTCTGCCACTTTATATAACCTAACTCTAACCTTTGCACTAATGATCTGACTACCCTAACCTAACCCTAACCATTAACATACTACGTCAGTAGAGAGTGGCACACAGAATCTAGACTAGCCCAGTTTTGTTTCGCTGTAACATGTTTGTTTAACTAACATGGTTTGCTGCTGACTCCGGACCCCCATAATCGTTATAAAGAGGTTGGAGTGTATAAGTTTGTCTTAAGTGTTTTATTTCTTCATTTTAAATATACATATCTGTATTTATTTTATTTCATCATTAACCAACTAAATCTTTATGTCAGTAAATGGCATGTATTCTGATCATAAAAATTCAGACACCTTGCACACTTGCTGTAATTTTCCTAAAATTTGAAAAAAAAATTGTTTCAAGATCCAGCAAGGAGTCCAAAAGGTGCTTACGAAATGGTAAACAGTGTAGACCTTGATCAGACTGCTCCTGATCTCGGTCTGCACTGTTTGTCTAGGCCAATCTGTCCTAATATTTAGGGTCATAACAGTAATATACAGTGAAATTCCGCTATTAAGACCACCTAAAATTAGGACTAATTCTGCTATAAAAAGCTTATTTTAAAGGGTACACTTAATTTTCTTTGTGTGTTCTGCCTACAATGTCCTCTGGTCAGGGACCACCTTTAGGACTGTTCAAAAGTGGTCTTTAAGACCACTTTTGAATGGTCCCAAAGGTGGTCTTAATATAGGAATTTTACTGTACTTGGATGACTTGAACACAGATGACCCTTTCACCATGGCCATTCTTGTGACACAAGATATTTCCCATAGCGCAAGATAACAACTTTTCTAAATCCTACTACAGGAGAAGTCACTGTCTGATCTGGATCTGCACTGTTTGCCTGGGCATATCTGTCCCAATATTTATGGTCATTACACTTATAAACACAATTTGACAAATGACCCATTCACCCTGGCTGAGTCAATTTCAGTCAAACTCATTCTTGTAACACATGAGATATTTCCCATAGCCCAACAACTTCTCTACATCCTACTACAGGAGCAGTTTGATTTCGATCTGCACTGTTTGCTTAGGTCTATCTGTCCCAATATTTATGATGATTACAGTAATAGACTTCAATAACTTGAACATGGACGACCAATTCACCAAGTCAAACTCATTCTTTTGACACAAGAGCTATTGCCCATAGCACAACAACTTTTCAGATTAATCTGGGTTTGCACTGTTTGCCTGGGCCAATCTGTCCAAATATTAGCCCTTATCTTGCTGTTAATGACAACCCCTATCTTTGCAAACAGCGTAGATCCAGATCAGATGGCTTTTCAGACGCCATCTGATCAGGATCTACACTGTTCAGCATTCAATTTATGAATTTGTAGCCAAAAATTACATCAAGTAATTTGATTGGTTGATAGACAGAAATGGGTGTGGCTTAAATGAATATTCAGCAAGATAAGGGTTAGGGACAGTATGGCAATATTCTTCAATGACTTAAACATGGATGGCCCTTTCACCATGGCTAGTCAAACTCATTCTTGTGACACAAGAGATATTTCCCACAGCTCTGGATAACAACTTTTCAATGATGATTTAGGGAGATGTTATTTTTTCCTTATTTAACCATTATCCTGCTGAATAAATTAACCTATCATACCAATTGGTGATTATCAGCCAATCAAACTACTTGATAAACTTTATTCATTCAATTCACAAACTGCATGACAAATACTGTAGATCCAGATCAGATGGCTTCCGAGAACCATCTTATCAGGATCTACACTGTTTGCAAAGGAAGAGGTTCTCGTGAACAGCAGGGTAAGGGTTAAGGGTCAGGGCTGGAAAATTCTTCAAATTTCACTTTTCCTGACCAGAGTATGTAGATTTTGGTAATTTCATATATAGGGACTAGACAACATTTTTGAGTCATCCTCCAAAAACTTTTACTCGTCATGATGAGCAGACGAGTGCAATTTTCCAGCCCTGAGTCTTATGTACAAGCTTGCCCTGGAAAAGTGTGGTTATGTAAACTGACAGGATCAAAATGACCATAATAGTGTTGAATGGACTGTTAAATCCCATCCACTTCCCTTGGGAGCTATGATAATACATTACCTATTCCCTTGCTTAACCCACCTGTTGAGAAATATAGAATTTACATCTTCATGTGTTATCGGAGGTTTCTTTGAGCTAGCTGCCATTCGTAGTGGCCGAAGAAAGCATGTGACAAGGGTAGATAACTGTTGATTATACTCCTCTTCACACTCGACCATACTGAACACAATACTGTTCCGTTTTCTCATGCTTTCAGCATGCGGAGATCGAATGTAGAGCTCGACGATCTGCTTCCATCTTCGTCGACACAACCAACCTCGGAAGAAACTTTGGACCTGTTGCAAACAACAAAGCTTTGTCAGTGAAAAGAATGTAACATTTCTTGTCCCGTTGCATATGGTAAAAGCAAAAATGGTATAAGGGCAAACAGTGCAGGTCAGGATCAAATGCCCTGGAATAATGCTGACCAGGGGCCAGTTTTTCAAAAGTAACGACGCCGTTAGTTAACGTATTGTTAAAACTTGGACCATTTATTATGGCAAATATGCTAATATTTTTTCAGCAAAAATACCAAAATTTTACATATTAAACTTGCTAGAACAGTTAACAATATGATCACTAACAAGCTCGTTAAGCTAACGATGCTTTGAACAACTGGGCCCTGATCTGAGCATTCACTGTTTGCAAAAATTTGTCATTTTCTTAAAGAAATTTCAGATGTTAACTTAACCCTTATCTTGCTGAATATTCATTTAAGCCACACCCATTTCTGTCTATCAACCAATCAAATTACTTGATGTAATTTATTGCTACAAATTCATTAACTGAATGCCAAACAGTGTTGATCCTGATCAGATGGCTTCTTCAGAAGCCATCTGATCTGGATCTACACTGTTTGCAAAGATAGGGGTTGTCGCGAACAGCAAGATCAGGGTTAACCTGTCATCCTTAATTTCAAATTGGACTCCTATTACTCAAAAAATCCTTAAAAATTGGACATCCATAGGACTTGCTGTAATTCTCCAAAAATTTTAACAAATTTGTTTCATGATCCAGCAAGGAGTTCAAAATATGCTGACGGAAAGGCAAACAGTATAGGCCCGAATTAGACTGTTCCTTTAAGAGCAGTCCGATCTGGGTCTGCACTGTTTGCTTAGGCCTATCTGTCCCAATTAATTTTTCAGCAGGACAAGGGTGTTAAAGTCCTGGGGATAAAAAGTGTGAACTGCTCTGAGTGCTCCTTGAACAATCTGAAGAGGGTCTACAGTGTCTTCTGTTCCAGAAGCTCTTTCTGACACATTCTCATTGGGTATGTTTCTAAATTTTGTAATGTCCACTCATGGGAGTTATCCTAATACTATAAGAATCTATATGGGTGTGGGGGTGGATGGAAAAATCCGTCCCGAGGGTCACTGTCCGGCATCATGAGGCTTGCCGAGTGAGGCGGGACAGTGATCCGTCGGGACAGAATTTTCTATCCACCCCTCACTCTCAAATAGGATTCTTTTTCTTGCAAACCTCCCATTTCCCATCAAGGATTTCTAATGCTGCTGTCACTTCGGTTACCGAAGTCCGCCATATTGTAATGACACTAAAGGAATGTTTAGTAACGTCACGAAACATGCTGTGATGTCAACCTCAACAATGGCGCATACGAGGTCGTACTGAACCAGTGCATTATCAAACACTTAAGAATATTCGATTTTGGGTAAGAACACCAGGGTTAGAACAAAATTTCTATCACAAGCTAAAGCTATGAATTTCCTGATCTGGTGTGCAAGAATGGAATTTCCACAATTTATAACATGCACAACAAGCATGTGCTTTTTCTCTGGAAAACTGCAGACAAAATGTTTAGTTTGGTTTGTCTTCTGGATGGAATGCTATCAATATTTTTGTGAACTGACCTACAAGTCTTTTACAATAAGTGTATCAGTGTGTGTGTGTGTGAATTCGGGATTAACGTCACTTTCAACAATTTTTCAGTCATATCAGGACGGTGTCTGGTTGCGACAGGGAGCTCAATGCTCACGTTTATAGTGCTGCCTCACTGAAGTATCATGTCCCAGACACATTACATGATACCACACCCAGTCACATTATCCTGACCAGTCCTAGCTCTACCCCGTAAATCTGAGTGCCAAACGAGGAGCAGCTAGTACCATTTTTAACGACTTCGGTATGTCGCGGCCCGGGATCGAACCCGAGACCTCCCGTTCCCCGGAGCGGACACTCTACCAACTGAGCTATCGGGGCCGGTAATCAGTGTATCAGACAAACAAACACAAATCAATGTCATGATGAAATGTATCTTATTTAAACTGGAGCTTTTTTTGATGTCTAATGCTTTACAAATATTTTTCTCTGCTACCTTGATCATGCATACAGCATCTTCCAAGCTCCCACAAAAATTTTGTACTGCTCTATTTTTTTATGAAGTACATGCAGACCAGGAAGTAATCTAGCGTAACGTTAGGTCTTTCAACTGTTCAGTATAAACGTATATAGTGTATTTACCCAAGTATTCGGACACGAACAAATTACTACAGGATGTGGTGTCTAAAACCAGATGTATAAGTGCCAAACAGTATAGACCCTGATGAGATGCTGCATTATGCGGCATCTCATCTGGATCTATACTCTTTTGCTCAGGCCTGCATTACGCAAACACAGCTATACAAATACATTGCCAACTTTATCGCCGAAAAAATGAAAATTTATGATGAAAAATTGTGATATTTTTTCTTATTTCTACTCAAAATATAGATTGTGGGCACTCGTTAGAACCGCCTCATCGAGGCGGTTCTAACGAGTACCCATAATCTATACTTTAGAACAGAAATAAGAAAAATAAGATATACCCCCAGAAACCCCAGTTTTACTATATAAAAATGGGGTTCAAGGGGGTTAAAATAATATAGGCGTGTTTTCGTGATGGTCTGTCTGAATACATGTGCAGTAAATATGGTACAAAATGATTCACTTGTTCAATAAAATAAAAACATAGGAATAAAAAAGATTTATGTTTCTAATAAAACCAACATGAAGAAACAAAATCTTTGCAGAATGAGGAAGTAGGTTGCTTTAAGATTACATTTTCAAAAATAACATATTAACCCTTTTTGTACCAAATGGAATCTTCCTCCTTATATATAGCAGTAGTCCATTTCAAAATTTAGGGGTTTCAAGTTGCGTTTTCTTCAAAATTTATTTGGAAAATGACTAAACTTTTAGCAAACAGTGGAGGCCCTGATCAGATGCAGCGTTCTGCGGCATCTGATCTGGGCCTCCACTGTTTGTCCTGGTACCCGTTTGGGGGTTTCCCGTACAAAATGGGTTAATTTATATATTTTCATTTTATTGTCATTTCAGAAGACCATATCATCATTATTTATTATTATTATTATTATAAGGGATTTAAGTTCTTAAGCTTTGTAATAGTATCTTTATTTTATTGATTTTACTCAAAGTGCTAAGGGAATGTCAAAGATTCAAAACACTAGAAATGCGTCCACAGGACATGGATGCCCCAGACTGAAAATATGTTTACCGTATTGTGCTTAAAAATTGGGACAGAAAAAATAATTACTTTTTGAGCTGTCCCAATATTTAGGTCGATGAAAAATAATTATATTTTTAGGTGTCCCAAAACTTTGGTTTGGGGTCGAAGGGGTAGTCGCAATGCGCCGCAAAAGCCAAAAAGTATTGGCGCATATCGACAAGAGAAAACATCTAACTGATCTGAGCTTTGGACCTTATCAAGTTATGACGCAAAAAAATCGTCTACAACTGTCAGTCTTTTTGGGTAAAACTAGACCAGTAAGTAAATCGCAATAATTACTGCACTGTCAATTCAGAAACAAACCATTTGTGTATTTATTATGGTTCAAGTATGACACTATTGTTAATCCCTGTCATATAATTGCCACCCTGCGGTGCGTGTCGATAAGGTGTGAAAATATGGTCAAGTTATGTCTCTAATTGGCGTTTATCCTCCAATCATAAAATTTAATCCACAATCAATGTGAAAATGATTTAGTTGCTCCTCAGACAATCAGCTACATCTAAAGGAAGATATTTTCCTAATAAAAACGGACTTTTCTGCGATCTCATGAATGGTTATGTTTTGGCGCCAAATAGCAGACGATGGGCGGGAAAAGTCGAACGCTGTTGTTGGTTATTGACACGGAGCTTCTGGGGATAATTCGGGGGGCTGTGCAAAGCGGTGGTTTTCTATCCACCTCTATTCACAACCGTTTAGTTATCGAGAAAAGATTTTTTACCGGTTCCAAACATTTTATTTTATGAAAGAGATGCACACAATGACATTAAACACGTGTGGGAGTGCTGGCGTCGGATGACGTCATTTACCAATCGCGTGCAGAAAAATGGTAGCGGTAGTTTGTAGGCGGCGATTTATATCAATTCAAAAATCACCGATCGGCTTTTTCCGTATGTATGGTCTTCGCGGGACTTGCCGGAAAAAGCCTGCAGTCCATGACCTCGCAGAAAACAACAAACGACCAAAAGTTTCATGATTTTTCCGATTCGTCAGAAGAAAATAGGATTGAGAAGTGCACCTTGCATTAGCCCTGAAGTTATCGGCCGAGGACGTAGTTTTATATATTAATTGTTCTGCGGTTTTGTTTTTTATATATTATTATCCCCTTTTCTTTTAAAAAATATTATTTATGGCGAAAAAAAGACACAGAACAAAAAATATAATAAAAATATGCAAATTTGCAAGTGACTGCCACATGTCTGGTCACGTGGCGGTCACATGATATGGATTTAAAAAATGGCGGCCACGGATCGGTAAAATCGTTGCCACATTTATGTTCAGACACAAATAAATTGATCAGGTGATCAGAAATGCTAATGCTTGTAATTCTTTAATTTCAATTCGGTGTATAATGATGAATAATTCTTTTACTGGATAAAATCGGCTCTGAATATCTTCATTTCATCACGGTATGATTTGGCAAGCAAAGGACAAGCTGAAAAATAAAAATCGTCATGTGCGGCATTTTTCTTCTTACGTTTTCGTAAAAATGAACCTGTCCCAATTCTTTGGAAAGAAAAATTACATAATTTTCTTGTGTTTTTTAGTATGTCCCAAATCTTTGGTCTGTCAAAAATAATTATTTTCAAGATTTTCAACCGTGTCCCAAAACTTTGGGTGTCCCAATCTTTAAGCACAATACGGTACGTTTCGGGCACACCCAAGCATCTTTGGCCTCTAAGCATGACCTTGACCTTTGAGGTACCAACCTTGGTCTTGTGCATGACACATCGCCTCATGATGTTTAACATTTCTGCCAAGTAATTTCAAAATCCATCCAGAAATAAGAAAGTTATTGACCGTATTTTAAGTTTCAGGCCGTTTTTTTTTACATTCGACCTCTAGGCATGACCTTGACCTTGAAGGTACCGAACTAGGTTTTGTGTGGGACATATTATCTCATAGTGCTTAACATTTGTGCCAATTAATTTCAAAATCTATCCAGAAATAAGAATGTTGTTGGCCGTGTTTAAGTTTCGAACAAATGGACAATGGATTGACAACACTATATGCCCTTCCACCATTCTTCAAATGGCAGGGGCATAAAAAACATATTTATTTATGTTGAGGTTTTACATCCCTGTCAACAATATTTAGGTCATTTTGGGGATGCTGCTTCCGATTTTGTGGGACCTTTACCCGACATTGAGGAAAAAAGACATCTCAAGCCCTACTGCCAAAAGAGAAAAATGCTAGGATTTAAGGAGCAGTCTGACTCGCACCACTTTTCCTGGGTAAGTTTTTGTTTGTTTTGTTTGATTTGAGGTTTAATGTCCCTGTCAACACTGTATAGGTCATTTTGCAACATTGCTACCAATTTTGTGGGACATTTACCGGACATTGAGATGAAATTACATCTCGAGCCCTGTCGCCCAATGAAACCAATAGGGTAATACACATGGACCGTCCGACCCGCACCGCTTTGCCTGGGAAGGCATAGATCAGCTAAGCGGTTTACCAGTACTCGTGTGCGTAGGTGGAAGCATCATGCAGCCCATCTATTTCTTCAAGCCCCGATGGACGGGGGGCCGTTCCTGGGTAGGCTTAGGCCTGCTGAGTAAGCGGTTTATCACGGAGTATACAAGTTTGGTCTGTTTCAGCTCTGCGACGAGAAACTATGCAGCCTAGTCTATTTCTCCAGGCCCCGATGGGTGGTGCACAATGAAAAACATATACAGAATGTGACTTAGACTGCAGTCTCCATTCTCGACTATTGCACATTTTATACTGAAAACCCTGAAACTGAGCACTGGATGGCAAACAGTGTAGACCAGATCAGATGCTGCAGAATGCAGCATCTGATCAGGGCCTACACTTTTTGCAAAAACTTTAGGCATGATTGTCCAAATAAATTCCTGTAAAACCTCAACCTGTCATCCCTGGATTTTGAAATGGACTCCAGGATGAGTGCAATATTCCATTCTGACAGGATAAAATGGGTTAAAGAATCCAATATCATGCCATTAGGATTCCACTATAAGCAAATCAAAATAATATCAGCCTTTCAAAGCCTACAAAACCCCCTATCGTTCAGATGAATGAAGTATACATGTATACATGTTGTGAGCAATTTCTGTAAGGCTAAATTCAATGCAATATTCTAGTTGTCTCCCTTTGTCCAATTGCCAATATATCTTGTACCATATATATATTTTTGAAGTTCTTGGGCCCGTTGTTCAAAACTAATGACATGGTTAGTTTACATACGGCTAAAACTTTGATCATTTAATATGCACCTTATACTAATATTTTGGCTGACAAAATGTGAGTAGCTTTTGCATATGCAAAAGATACTCACATTTTTTCTGCAAAAATATCCAAATTTTAAAATGATATTGTGAGTGAGTGAGTGAGTGTTTGAGTTTAACGTCCCACCAACAGCTAAGGTCATACGGAGGCAGGACCTCGGTTTAAAGACTCATCCGAAAGTCTGGAGAAGCCCGGGATCGATCCTGCGACCCCTGGTTTACAAGGCGAGTAGTGTAACCACTACACCACGGAGGCTTCTAGAATGATATTGTACTTGCCTGACAGTTAAAGATATGACCTTAACGATATGAACACTGACGAGCTTGTTAAGCAAACAAGGCTTTCAACAACTGGACCCAGTAGTGTACCCAAGGAATTACAGTATACTGTGCTTAGTTATTTGGCCCCACCCAGTCTGGCCAGCATCATTCCAAATAGTTTTGTTTATTTTGGTTTTATGGCCCTTTCACTTATCTTTAGCTGATAGTTAATCAGAAGTAGGCACAAACCAGTGTACCCAGATATGAACCACCAGACCTGCCATTGCAGAATACTAGGAAAACATGTCCATGTGAAATAATGGCATCCAACATGGTGTCAGAAATAACACATTCTGGGTAAAAATGATAACATCTTTCTTATTTCTGCTTTCAACATAGATTGTGGGTGCTCGTTAGAACCACCTCTATGAGGCGGTTCTAACGAGTACCCACAATCTATGTTTTTAAGCAAAAATAAGGCAGATGATGAATTCCCGGTAAACCCCAATTTTCTCTATGTAAAGTGGGGTTTGGAGAGGTTTTCCTTTCACTGACTTGTTATCATGAAGACTTGGGATCTCACATGGGACCCAAGCAAGGTTTGATTGATTGATTGATTTTGGATTTTATGACACGTCATTCCTTGTGGGTCATTCTGTGTTGTCTCCCAGAGAGAGAGAAAAGGGATAGAAGAGACAGTAGGAGAGATTAAAGTCTGGAATAGGGGATAAAGAGGAAAACAAATGGAAGTGTAGAGACAGGAGAAATTGCACTGCCCAACCACCACCCCCCCCCCCCCCACCCCTTAACCCCTACCTGCTGCAAGGACAGCAGGTCTAGTCCAACTATAATCCAATATCAGTTGGACGCCCCAGTGACAAAAGATACCCAACCAACCCCACAAGTAAGGTTTGAACCCATGGCAGTTTGTGTCTGAATGTTTTAAAGTCAGCTCTCTTGAGTACAAGACCAGGAAAGCCTGTGGCTCTTTTGATAGTCTGCAGGGTTTTGTTTGTTTTGTTTAATTTGAGGTTTAACGTCCCAGTCAACACTGTGTAAGTCATTCTGGAGATGTTGCTTCCAATTTTGTGGGACTTTTACCCGACACTGAGATGAAATGACATCTCAAGCCCTGCCACCCAATGAAACCAATAGGGTTTATAAGCATGGACGGTCCAACTCGCACTGCTTTGCCTGGGCAGGATTAGATCCTCTAAGCAGTTTACCAGTGCCAGTTTACTGTTGTAAAATGGAAACTGATTGGCTTAGAGCTACGCCATTTTGAGCAAAAGATGTGTCTGTGGTTCATGAACCTAATGGTATCAAAACGGCATTTTACCAAAAATCAGAGTTAGGAGGTTTTGACTTCCGAGCGACGGCATATGTTGTTAGCAATTTCAGTAAGGCTAAATTCAATGCAATATTCTAGTTGTCTCTCTTTGTCCAATTGCCAATATATCTTGTACCATATATATTTTTGAAGTTCTTGGGCCAGTTGTTCAAAACTAATGACGTAGTTAGTTAACGTAGGCTAAAACTTTGATCATTTAATATGCACCATATACTAATATTTTTGCTGACAAAAAGTGAGTAGCTTTTGCGTATGCAAAAGCTACTCATATTTTTTCTGCAAAAATATCCAAATTTTAGAATGATGTACTTGCCAGAACAGTTAAAAATATGACCTTAACGATATGACCACTAACAAGGCTTTGAACAATTTGTTTGATTTGAGGTTTAACGTCCCCGTCAACACTGTAAAAGGTCATTTTGGAGACGTTGCTTCCAATTTTGTGGGACTTTTACCCAACATTGAGACGAAATGACATCTCAAGCCCTGTCACCCAATGAAACCAATAGGGTTTACTAGCATGGACGGTCTGCCTCGCACCGCGGTTCCTGGACAGGCTTAGATCCTCTAAGCGGTTTAACAGTACTAGTGTGCGGGCCGGATTCAGCTCTGCGTGGAAGCATCATGCAGCCCATATATTTCTTCAAGCCCCTATGGGCTGGGGGCCGAAGGCTTTGAACAACTGGACCCAGTAGTGTACCCAAGGAATTAAAGTATACTGTGCTTAGTTATTTGGCCCCACCCAGTCTGGCCAGCATCATTCCTAATAGTTTTGTTTGTTTTGGTTTTATGGCCCTTTCACTTATCTTTAGCTGATAGTTAATCAGAAGTAGGCACAAACCAGTGTACCCAGAGATGAACCACCAGACCTGCCATTGCAGAACATTAGGAAAACATGTCCGTTTGAAATAATGGCATCCAACATGGTGTCAGAAATTACACATTCTGGGTAAAAATAACATCTTTCCTATTTCTGCTTTTGACATAGATTGTGAGTGCTCGTCAGAACCACCTCTATGAGGCGGTTCTAACAAGTGCCCACAATCTATGTTTTTAAGCAAAAATAAGGCAGATCATGAATACCCCGTAAACCCCAATTTTCTCTATATAAAGTGGGGTTTAGAGGGGTTTTCCTTTCACTGACTTGTTATCATGAAGACTTGGAATCTCACAGGGGACCCAAGCAAGGTTTGATTGATTGACTGATTGATTGTTTTGGATTTTACGACACGTCAACCCTTGTGGGTCATTCTGTGTCGTCTCCCAGAGAGAGGGAGAAAAGGGATAGAAGAGCCAGTAGAAGAGATGAAAGTATGGAATAGGGGATAAAGAGGAAAACAAATGGAAGTGTAGAGACAGGAGAAATTGCAATGCCCCCCCCCCCCACTCAACCCCTACCTGCTACAAGAACAGCAGGTCTTGTCCAACTATAATCCAATATCAGTTGGATGCCCCAGTGACAAAAGATACCCACCCAACCCCACAAGTAAGGTTTGAACCCATGGCAGTTTGAGTCTGAATGTTTTAAAGTCAGCTCTCTTGAGTACTAGACCAGGAAATCCTGTGGCTCTTTTGATAGCCTGCAGGGTTTTGTTTGTTTTGTTTGATTTGAGGTTTAATGTCCCCGTCAACACTGTATAAGTCATTCTGGAGACATTGCTTCCAATTTTGTGGGACTTTTACCCGACACTGAGATGAAATGACATCTCAAGCCCTGCAGCCCAAAGAAACCAATAGGGTTTATAAGCATGGACGGTCCGACTCGCATTTCTTTGCCTGGGCAGGATTAGATCTACAAGTACTCGTGTGCAGCCATTTCAGCTCTTTGTGGAAGCATCATGCAGCCCATCTATTTCTTCAAACCCCAATGGGCGGGGGGGGCCAAGCCTACAGGGTAGAAAGTCTAATAATAAAAAGACTCTGTGATCAAACTGAATGGATGTGCAAGCTAATCTGAGTCTCTGCTGAACACTAAGAGGCCAGTTATTCAAAGCATGAGTAACTTAACAAGCCTGTTAGTGGTCAAACTCTTAACTGTCCTAAGAAGTACAATATCTAATACAGTGGTATTTTTGCTGAAAAAATGTGAGCAGCTTTTGCATTTGCAAAAGCTGCTCACATTTTTTCCAGCAAAAATCTCACTTATTTGCCATACTAAATGGTCAAAATTTTAACGATAGCTTAGTTCTGAACAACTGACACCAGGTGTTCTTTTATATGCAGCACCTCATGTAATGAAAAACCCATGTAAGCCACAGCTTATATAGAGAAAAGTGGGGTCTACAGGGGTATAAATTTTTTTCCTTATTTTGGCTAGAAAACATAGGTTGTGGGTACTGGTAGAAATGCCCTCATGCCTCAATGAGGCATTCTCATGCCTCAATGAGGCATTCTCACTAGCACCCACAATCTATGTTTGGAGCAGAAATGAAAATACTAAAAAAATCATCTTAGCTAGGGGAATGGAAACACCTTCAGGGGAGGCAACTCCAGCAAAATTATACTTGTCTCCTATGTCAATAGGTGTCAACTCTTAAAGGACAGAAGGAGCAAATTCTTTCCTGTAAGAGTAGACCCCTTTTTTCAGTGGGACAGGGCTTATAGAAAAGCGAACAGAAAGTCCTTAAAATCGTCTCCCTTTGAAAGATGGCAGAAAAATCTGTCAGGGGTTCCCCAACCCTTTAAAAATGCTGCTTGTACAGATATGAAAAGAGCCATTCTAGCAGCCAGGTTAGCCCAAACTCATACAGAATAGAAACAGCACTGCTATTGCATCAAAGGCAAGTCAACACTGAACTCCTGTTAGTGAACATTATGAAATTTTCCATAAACATAACTGGTGATGCTTTACTTGTTTTGAATAGTGTATTAGTTTTGCTCTATGAAATAAGGACACAAAAGAAGAATTTCATTGCTATACTCATACTAGCACACAGCATATCAAACTTAACCCATTGCATGCTAGTGGACTCTTCCATCGCTATATGTTGGTCAAGTCCATTTGTCATATTTGTCATTTGTCTTATTTTTCGTTTTTTTCTACTTTTGATGAAAAATTCTCTTAGCAAATAGTGCAGGCCCTGATCAGACGCCACTTTCTGCAGCGTCTGATCTGGGCTCACACTGTTTGCCAAGGTACCCCTTTAGGGGTTTCCCTGCATACAATGGGTTAAAAACTACATGTAAGTTTATACTTCAGTCTGTTTACATACAAACAGATGGAAATCAGTTGCTAGTACTATGAAAGAAAGAAAATACACACTTTAAATATCAAAAGAAATTGAAAATAAATTTTTAGATAAGACTAAAAATGTCTGACTGTACATAGCTCCAGATACAACGGCTTTTTTTTTTGTCCAAAAGTACTGATATTCTTCTAATTTCTGTATGAAAATGTACGTTATGGGTACTCATTAGAAGCGCCTCAACGAGGTGCTTCTAATGAGTACCCACAACGTATGTTTTCATACAGAAATAAGAAAAATACTATTTGGAACCCACCCCCACCCCCCTCTTATCTGGGGCTATGAATGAAGTGAGCTGCATTTGCAAACTGCATCTCTTAACCCAGTTTAGGTGGGAAACCCCAAGAGTATAAAACTTTTTTCATGCTCAACTCACTTGAGCATCGAAATTGTCCTGCTTATAAATTTTAAAATGCCAACAATTGTTGGCATTTTAAAATTTATAAGCAGGACAAACAATATTCTTTGCTGATCTGATCAGAAAAATTGCCTCATTTGTTTGTACTTTAATAATAATGAGCATTTCAAATTTCATGCTCAAGTGAGTTGAGTATGGAAAAAGTTTTATAACCTCGGGACCAGGATATGCAATATCTTTTGCAAACAGTGTAGATACAGATCAGATGGCATCTACACTGTTTGATATTCAGTTTGTGAAAGTGCAGGAATAAATTACATCAAGTAATGTGATTGGCTGAAAGACAGAAATGGGTGTGGTAAGATAACAAGATTTACAATAATATGAATAGATGCCCCAGAACACAAATTGGCAACACCCCCTTACAATGCCTATGCAGTAAGTTATGGAACAGGTCAAACACTGCCAAAACTTCTATATGGTCCCGACAGCCTAGTAGGTAGTAGAGCGTCTGATTCGGAATTGATATGTTTGTTTGTTTTTATAGGAGTTTAACAGCCCCGTCAACACTATTTTAGGTCATTTATGAGCCAGTCCGTCTACATATCCACACTTTTCCTGGGCAGGCTTATACGTAAGCGGTTAACCAGTACAGTGCACATTCTTTGGCCAGAAACTGACAACTGCCCTTCTTGAATCAGTGGAAGGGAGAGAATGACCGTATTAAAGATATCATGACCAATCGCCATGAAAGAAAGTTGCCGACCCTGGCAGGTATCAAACCCGCGTCCTCCTGATCTCCAGTCAGACGGGCATCCGATGGCGATTCGGGATTGAGCGGTCACAGGTCCCAAGCCACCTCATACCAAAGGCGCCAAAAAATGGTACCTGAGGAGCTCCCTTGGCTGATACTAGCATTGTCAAGAGTCCCAAGGAAGATAAAATCAAATCATGTAACTGTCTCTGAACGCATACTTTGTTGCAGTGAAATAATAATTTAATTACATGAAACATTAATACTGTTTCATTGTTAGAAACCAGGCATTAATTAAAGCTTCTTTATCTTTACAAGACAGCAAAAACTAAAGCGTTTTAAATAATTTGTCACAATAAAATCTCTACAGAGCTTCAAATACTATTAGTTTCTAACAATAATACAATATCAATTAACCCTTATCTTGCTGTTCATGATAACCCCTATCTTTGGAAACAGTGTAGATCCAGATCAGATGGCTTCTGAAGAAGCCATCTGATCAGGATCTACATGGTTTGACATTCAGTTTATGAATTTGTAGGAATAAATTACATCAAGTTATCTGATTGGTTCAAAGTCAGAAATGGGTGTGGCTAAACTGCTTAGCAAGAGAAGGGTTAAAGGCTCAGCAAGAGAAGGGTTAAAGCTTCGGTATCTTTATCATTACAAGACAGCAGCAACTAAAAACAAACAAGTCAGCCTTGATTTGTTTGTTTGTTGTTGTTTGATTTGAGGTTTAACGTCCCCGTCAACACAGTATAGGTCTTTTTGGGGACGTTGCTTCCAATTTTGTGGGACTTTTACCCAAGGCTGAGATGAAATGACATCTCAAGCCCTGTCGCCCAATGAAACCAATAGGGTTTATAAGCATGGACGGTCCGACTCGCACCGCTTTGCCTGGGTAGGCTTAGATTATCAAAGTGGCTTACCAGTACTCATGTGCGGTCGGTTTCAGCTCTGCGTGGAAGCATCATGCAGCCCATGATATTTCTTCAAGCCCCGTTGGGCGGGGGCCAAAGTCAGCCTTGATAGCGCAGTGTTTAAGACCTTCGACTTATGATCAAGAGGTTGTGCTTTGAATCCGGCCACGGGTATCAAGGTGTGTTCTTGGGCAAGACACGTAATGACGCTGTCCTACTCCACCCAGGTGTAAATGGGTAGCAGTGGTGTAAAAGCCACTGTATCTCTCACTTGCGTGTATCAAAACACCCAGAATGAGTGTTCGAGAGTGATTCAATAAGCTTGAAGCTTTCATGGCAATTGAACTAAAATAAATTAGTATAAACTGAACAAGAAACATTTTGCATTGCAGCTCACTATTTTCCACTACACATACATAACCCTGTAGTAATACATGTACCTGTCACAGCTATAAAGGGAGGTAATACCAAGCAAAAAGAAAACTCCTGAAATCAAATTGTTTCGGTAAACAGGACACACCAGAACAAACCATTCACCAATCAAGGGAGATTACTGTAATAGTTGTAAAAAAACTATGTAAACTTCACTTCGAAATTACTATTTGAACACAAGTTACTCTAAAAGGAAAGAATTTGCTCCCAGAGGGAGCAAATTCTTTCCTTTAAGAGTAACTCCCAATGACAAGGGAGGAAAAACATTTTGACAGTGTGGAGTAATCTCCCCGAGAGGTGCACCCGTTCACCTTAAGAAAATATCAGAAACGTACAAGAAGTCAAAAAATGAAATGTTTATACGTAAAAGTGCTGTACCTAACTACATGTACTAGATTTCATTATAGACGAAAAAATGTTCCACAGAATGTGTGTGCCCCTTAATGGGGGTCTACCCATCCTATCTCACCATTTACTCATATGTCCTTTTACCATTAACGAAAGAATTCCATTCCATCGGAAGGATTGCTAATGTAGCCATGTTCAGTGATGCCAGCTGTATGAAAAGACGGGACACTTCAAATCAGTGTGCAACCAGTTCAGATGCTGAAATGTGGCATCTGATCAGATCTGTCACTGTCTGCAAAAATTTCAGCGATTTAGTGAATAAATTTCTGAAATTAAATTGACACCCTTAACCCATTGTGTACCAGAAACCTCCAAAAGTGTACCCTGGCAAACAGTGCAGGCCCAGCTCAGACGCCGCAGAATGCGGCTTCTGATCAGGGCCTACACTGTTTGCAAAAAGTTCAGCCATTTTCAAACCAATTTTGAACATAACACAACCTAATACCTCTAAATATTGAAATGGACTCCTGTTGTTTGTAAGGAGGGAAATTACATTTGGTACAAAAAGGGTTAAATTTGCTTTACTTTTGCCATGTAAAACGCAGGAAATTCCACTCAGTAAAAAATTGGGTTAAGACTACACTGAATTAAGTAGTGTAAATGGGACAGAAAAATCACTTGATTGTCGGGAAAGAAAAAGCGATTATAGATTGTACAATCGGACATTTCATCATTCGCTTCAAAAAATACACGATGATAGCAAATGCTCATTAAAAGCCTCCATTTATACATTTCCACCTAATTGAAGGGCATAATATTCATAACAGAGCATAAGTTATCATTACTTCATTGGCAATCAGCTGATATCTTTAATTCATGAGCAAATAGTGAATTTTGTTTGTTTGATTTGAGCTTTAATGTCTCCGTCAACACTGTAATGGTCATTTTGGAGACATTGCTTCCAATTTTGTGGGACTTTTACCCAACACTGAGATGAAATGACATCTCAAGCCCTGTCACCCAATGAAACTAATATGGTTTATAAGCATGGACGGACTGACTCGCATCGCTTTGCCTGGGCAGGCTTAGATCCGCTAAGCAGTTTACCAGTACTCGTGTGCAGGTCGGTTTCAGCTCTGCGTGGAAGCATCATGCAGCCCATATATTTCTTCAAGTCCCAATGTGCGGGGACCAAGCAAATAGTGGAGGGACTCCAAGACAGACTCAAATGGAAAGACATGTTAATCAGGGTTCACACCAGCCACATGTGCTAGCTACTCAGAACATGAGGTAGGTGACATTATAATACAACATGCAACCTTTGATGGCATCTTTTGATTGCATACGGGATTTTTTACCCCCAAAATGAGCCAGATAATTTTTACCCATCTAATAAACGAGGTCTAGGACCCCTTCTGAATTTTCTGCAGTCCAATTGCGGGTTGTTAAGCATAACAATGATTGTTCTTGGTCCCCTAATAGTTAAGAGTAAGTGTCATACTGTCTACATCGGTATAATTCAGGTGTAAATCATGTGCTAAGTTATGTAACATCTGAATATTGGTCTTACGAACGCCAATAATAGTGTATTAGTGTTTGTTTAATTCAAGGCATCTATTAACCATACGACACTCTAGTCGATATTGGATTTGAGTTTCCAACAAAAAAATTACAAAAAGGATGTAAAACTCGCTTAATTTGCACTAAAAACAGTGTTTTGCCATGTGACAGGCAAAAATAAACTTTTTTGTTTCCTTTAGAATAGCTTCATTGAGAGACAAATCTTTAAGATCTTACGTTTTTCATCAGTTTGAACTGTCTCCCTTTGAAATGTTAGCACTGTGCCAGAAAAAATGCACAATCAAGATACCAAGAGCTGTCACAAGACAGCAAAGCTCACCTATCTGGGGCCAGTTGTTCAAAGCATCGTTAGCTTAACGAGCTCGTTAGTGGTCATATTGTTAACTCTTCTAGTAAGTACAATATTGAAAATTTTGGTATTTTTGCTGAAAAAATGTGAGCAGCTTTTGCATTTTTTCAGCAAAAATTTCAGCATATTTGCCATATTTAATGATCGAAGTTTTAACGATACGTTAACTAACGACGTCGTTAGTTTTGTACAACTGGCCCCTGGAAGCTTATTAGTAAAATGTACAATTAAAACTGGCATTTATATGAAGGTATTACCAAAGGTCTGGACAGTATACTAAATATAAAAACTGATGAAACCATGGAACAGAAATGACTGAAATTTTGTTAGAATGGCTGTTGAACTAAAATACTTGCATATGTCTACTTTATAATGGTTTACCACACCTACACATAGCACTCCACTGTGCGAAACTTTAGACCAATATGTAACATCAGTCCAAGAAGTAACTATATCCATCAAGTGATTTTAGAGATACAGAGCAATAGAAAACTTTAACCAACAAGAGTTGTCAGCAGACAACATAGCTTGCCTTTGGAGGCCTATGTTGGAGGAGGGCAAGTTATCAAAAATTATTTTTTTCTTTTATAGAGCAACAGAAACTAACTAAAAACTTCAACATAAAGTTTCTAAGTCCGTGACCTTGACCTCAAGGTCACTGAAAGGGGTGGGGCTGGTACTGGGCGTAAATAAAGGCCAATATGTAACATCAGTCCAAGAAGTAACTAAATCCATCAAATGGTTTTAGAGATATAGAGAATAGAAAACTTTAATAAAAAACTTCAACATAATTTCTAAGTCTGTGACCTTGACCTGAAGGTCACTAAGGTGAGTGGGGCTGGTACAGTCGGTACTGTGAGAAAATTTAGACCAATATGCAACATCAGTCCAAGAAGTAACTAAATCCTTCTTGTGGTTTTAGAGATACAGAGCAATAGAAAACTTGAACCAAAACTTCAACTTTGAGGGACATACACGGATACGTTCACGCCTACGCCGACGCCAGTGTGACTGCAATAGCTCTTCTGTACTTTCATTCAGTCGAGCTTAAAACTTCAACATAAAATTTCTATGTCTATGACCTGAGGGGGGTGGGGCTGGTACTGCGCAAAATTTTAGTCCCATATGTAATATCAGACCAAGAACTAACTAAATCCATCAAGTGGTTTTAGAGGTATAGAGCAATGGAAAACTTTAACCAAAAACTTTAACTTTGAGTGACGTTCACGTATACCCCTCTGCCGACGCCCATGCCAGTGTGACTGCTATTGCTCTTGTTGTACTTTTGTAAAGGCAAGCTAAAAATGAATGCTCTTAGACCTGAGAAAGATATAAAATTATTTGACTATGCAAACATGGAAATGCTGGAAAACTTTTGCTTCATTTTTATTCATGACCTAATTATCATAAACCAATGAAAATTAGCGTGTGCTTATTGGCACCTTCTGGGGAACTTAGCAATTGGAAAAGCATGGGAAACAAATCCGCAAGCAAACAAGACCTTCAAGTATTAATGCTTTAATGATACAAAAACTTCTGTTCTCACGATCTTTATTTTTTTTTAGTTTACTTCTCAACGACTGCTAATGAACCAAAACTTACCAAACTATCCGTGCGACATTTTTGAACAAATACCTTCATGTACAATCGATAGTGACAAAAGTGCTATTGATTGTCGCCAGATTAGTTTTGCATGATCAGCGACAATCGGAACAACACGAACACTGATGGATGGATCAGAACACACAACATTAAGTAGGAGTAAATGTCTCGCTTACCAAAAGCGGGCTCAGATAAAAACGCTATATAAAAGTGACAATGTACAGTCGTTTGCATACTCCACGCCAATCACAAAACAGTTTCTTTTTGTCATTTTTTCTTTTGTTCTATTTCTATAAAGACTATGAGATAATGGTGAGAGAAGACATTGATACCCCCCATAACTACACACAAGAGGAAGGGTCAGTGTACACGATCTTACTTTTAATACAACTGCCTTCTCATCGGTCACCTCCTAAAATAAGATGTAACATGACCCTATAGGTTCAAGATCCCTTGTTAGGTAGTGGATACAGTTGAAAGTACCTTAAAAATCCTAAAAATTCAGACACTTAATCCTTGTCCTGCTGAATATTTATATGCCACACCCACTACCGATTATCAACCAATCAGATTACTTGATGCAAATTATTGCAACAAATTCACAATCTGAATGGCAAACAATGTAGATCCTGATCAGATGGCTTCGTCAGAAGCCATCTGATCTGGATCTACATTGTTTCAAAGATAAAGCATATCCGGGATTAGCAGGACAAGGGTTAAGAACTTGACATAATACTCCAAAAATTTTGACAAATTTGTTTCACAATCCAGCATGGCCCCCGCCCATTGGGGCTTGAAGAAATAGATGGGCTGCATGATGCTTCCATGCAGAGCTGAAACCGACTGCACACGAGTACTGGTTAACCGCTTAGAGGATCTAAGCCTGCCCAGGCAAAGTGGTGAGAGTCGAACCGTCCATGCTTATGAACCTGATTGGTTTCATTGGGCGACAGGACTTGAGATGTCATTGCATCTCAGTGTCGGGTAAAAGTCCAACAAAATTGGAAGCAGCGTCTCCAAAATGACCTATACAGTGTTGACGTGGATGTTAAACCTCAAATCAAACAAATTCACGATCCAGCAAGGAATCCAATGGGTGGAGATGGAATGGCAAACAGTGTAGACCCTGATCAGACTGCTCCTTCAGGAGCAGTCTGATCTGGGTCTTCACTGTTTGCTTAGGCCTATCTGTCCCAATACTTAGGATCATTAAAGTATTCTGACTATACAAGTGTGTGTTTCTGACAATTTTTAACCCTTTATCTTTATCCTGCTCAACACGAAACCTCTACCTTTGCAAACAGTGTAGATCCAGATCAGATGGCTTCTTAGGAAGACATGTGATCAGGATCTACAGTCGTTCAGTTTGCAAATCTGAACAAATACAATATATCAAGTTATTTGATCAATAGTCAGAAATAGGTGTGGCTAAACTGATTATTCAGCAGGATAAGGGTGTTAAAAGACCAAGATTGCCAAGGCAGAATGCACTCCTTTTTTTCTTTCAAAGAGAATCCGGCCTGACATTTCATGTGGATGGTCGGCAAGCAGTCAATTCTCATAAATTGTTTATCAGTTTTTTGGTTGTTTTTTTTTTTTTAATTCTAAAAATGTTTTTTCTTATTTTTCGGGGAAAATAATTTCTGACATTTCATGTGAATGCAGAGGATTCATGTGATGTCAAGCTTCACAAAAATGCCAAGCCTGATATTCTCTAAATAAAACAATAGCTCACCATGACCTTCGGTCAGGTGAGCTGAAACTCACCATGACCTTCGGTCAGGTGAGCTGAAAACAATGTTTGAAAATGTCATCTGCTGTGTCAAGGTCAGTGGTCTAAGGGTTAAGAATCTATATTTCAGTATTCAAACTTTGTGATGTGATGAAGACAGTGGCAGTAAAATTACGCCAGGAAAGCTCTTCAAATGAAGCACATCAAAACATTATTGTCCTCATTACATGATGAAAAAATGTTAAAAAATCATTTTAAAAATGCAATCTTGATTTTTAATATTTACACTATTTTTAGATTTTTCTGTGAATTATGTACTAAGGTTATATCATGTTTAATATCATGTTTAACAGTCTGTGAAATGAACACCCCTTTAAACCCTGCCTTTATATAGTGAAAACTGTGGTTTACTTTGGTGGCCAGATAAACATTATTTTTCTTATGTCTTCTCCAAGACGTTGATTGGTTATGGGTACTCGTTAAAAACTGCCTCATTGAGGCAGTTCTAAAGATCACCCAAAACTTGTGTTTGCAGTATAAACAAGAAAAATAACATAAATTCTCATAATCATTTGGAAGATATGAAAAATGCACTCTGCCACAGAAAAGTGTTATTGTAATGGTTGCTAACTGTGTGAAATGCGAGAGAAGGAAGATAGATATTGCCATATCAGTAAACCTTCATGTCAGAGTTATTGCCTTTCAAATTATATCCACTAATCTTAAACTATTGGAACTTTTTTTATCATTTTAATCTGAAAAGAAAGTATCTAACTGATGCCAAATTCAAGAAACTGTGATAAAATGATGGCTACACCTCATGGTGTTGATTCTAACAAATGTCCACAACATTTGTTTCTTGGAGTAACTAAGGGAATCAAAGTATCAACAGTGCTGGAGGGTTGAATGTCTCTGCGTGTATGCTGTGAACTGAAACTTAACCCTTATCTTGCTGTTCACGACAACCCCTATCTTTGCAAACAGTGTAGATCCAGATCAGATGGCTTCTGGAGAAGCCATCTGATCAGGATCTACACTGTTTGGCATTCAGTTTATGAATTTGTAGCAATAAATTACATCCAGTAATTTGATTGGTTGTGAGACTGAAATGGGTGTGGCTTAAATGAATATTCAGCATGATAAGGGATAAAACTGTTGCATTTAACCCTTAAATTTCAGTATTTTAAGCTAACAGTGTAGACCTTGATCAGTCACCAAACACTGTGACATTTGACCTGGGTCTACACTGTTTGCCAATGACGTACACAAGTTCAGTCCAGATTTTACAGTTATAACAGCACTAGGAAGTCACAGGTAGAAGAATTGCGCTGCTATAAACAACCATTCTCTTGATTTTGTTCAAGGTCAGCAAGGGTCGTGTGGACCAGGTTAGGCGGGAAGCTTCTGTAGTTAGTAACTTTGGGACGATTGATAAACAATCTACCCAAAAAGGTCTTTTAATACTTATTATACTACTCTTTATTTAGTGGCATTCTTTATAACAGCAAATTCTTTATAAAGGTAAGATGTTGTATTGTGTATGAATGTCATTTGACGTGTCACCAGTAACAATTCTGATTCTGATTTTAGCGAACAAATGCTGTACTTATAATGAGGGTTCTTTGTAGGATATGAAATTTCAAAATAATCATAACATTTCATTTAGCCCCCACCCTGCTGAACCAAAATAATGCCTACCTTTGCAAACAGTGTAGATCCTTATCAGGTGTCTTCTTCAGAAGCAATCTGATTAGGATCTGTACTGTTTGTCATTTAGTTTGTGAATTTGAATCAATACATCATATCAACTAATTTGATTGGCTGACAGTCAGAAATAGGTATGGAAAAAAGAATTTATTCAGCAGGACAAAGGTTAGGATTATGTGATAGCATACAGTCCTGAATGATGTCATGTCACATGACAAATCCATGTCATGACTGAAACAGAATTAACACCTATATAATTTTGACCCCCTTGAACGCCACTTCAATATAGTAAAACTGGGGTTTACAGGGGTAAATGTTATTTTTCTTATTTCTGCTCCAAAATATAGATTGTGTGTACTCGTTAGAACCGCCTCGATGAGGCAGTTCTAAAGAGTAACCCCAATCTATATTTTGAGCAGAAAAAAGAAAAATACCACAATTTTATATCTTAAAATATTTGTTTTTTCGGGAGTAAAGTTTACAATGTATTTGTATGTGCGTATTTTTGTAAAGAATCCCATTATTGTTCATATCACACAAAATAACTGCATAATACATGTAACTGCATAATAAAATTTGAAATAATGAAAAATCAGTAATATAGAAGCAATTTGAAGAAGAACGAATATGAAAGCTTAATGAAAATGTACAAATGATAAAAAAGATCCTTGTCCAAATCTTTAATGTAAAATATGAAATATACTTTTAAAGATATAATAAAGAAACTATTATGAAAGAGCAAATGTCACTGAATTACATGATGAGAATAATTATCCCTTACCCTGCTGAATATTCAATTTAGCCACACCCATTTCTGACCTTGAACCAATCAGATTACTTGATGTAATTCATTCCTACAAATTCATGAACTGAATGTCAAACAGTGTAGATCCTGATCAGATGGCTTCTTCAGAAGCCATCTGATCTGGATCTACACTGTTTGCAAAGATACTTTAAGATAGATGTTGTTGTGAACAGCAGGTTAAGGGTTATAATCTGTTTGAGAAAAAAATTGTCTTGAAAATCAAGTCTTGCCATCATGTTTTTAAGTCCTTAAAAGAAATAATCCAATAAACCCCACCTTTATAACAAGAAATCTGGGGTTTACAGGGATATACATAACAAAGTGAAGCCTAAAACACAAGAGTCCACAATTTTGCTTTACATCAAATAAACACGTCTATATAATTTTGACCCCCGTGGAACCCATTTCATATAGTTAAACTGTAGTTTACAGGGGCAAACCCCATTTTTCTTATTTCTGTTCTAAAATATATAAATTGTCTGTATTCATTAGAACCGCCTTGAATAGGGGGTTCTAACATGTAACCACAATGTATATTTTGAGCAGAAATAAGAAAAATATCACAATTTTTCATCTTTAAAGTTTCCTTTTTTCGGTGATAAAATTTACAATGTATTTATATATGTGTAATTTCAAGAACATGTGAAATTAAAGTTCATATTGAATTTGGAAGGTGGAAAACTAGGTTTCTCAAACATATACTCATAATTATTGTCATTCACTTTATTCAGTGTTTAGCCCTTAAAGCACAAACAACAGTTTCGTAGCAGTTTTTCTTTTTTTTTTTTTTTTTTGGTTTGCTTTTGTTTTTCAGAGTAAATCTGGCTTGACACTTCATGTGATCAGCTGATCCCATGTGATCAGCTGATCACAAGATGTTAAGCCAGTTTTTTCATTAAACATCATGATAATAAGTCTGTGAAATTCGTGACAAAAACTGGGGTTTACGCTAACTTTATTTCTGCTCCTAGACATAGGTTGTGGGTACTTGCTAGAACCGCCTCAATGAGGTGGTTCTAACGAGCACTCATTACCTATGTCTAAAAATAAAAAAAATTTCAGTTTCCATCGGAAAATTTTTGGAGATATGAAAAAATGCACAATGTCACACGGGTAAAATGAAACAAAAAGTTGAAATGTCATCTGCTTCAAAACTTTGCTTGGTGCTTTAAGTGTTAAATGGCATTTTACAATTGGAGCTTACTCAAGCAACAAGGTAAAAACATTATACTTGACAATATACAGTCAAATTCCGCTATTAATACGACCTAAAATTACGTCTAATACTGCTTTAACCCTTGTCCTGCTAATCCCGGATATGCCTTATCTTTGAAACAATGTAGATCCAGATCAGATGGCTTCTTCAGAAGCCATCTGATCAGGATCTACATTGTTTGTCATTAAGATTGTGAATTTTTTGTAATAATTTGCTACAGGTAATCTGATTGGTTGATAATTGGTAGTGGGTGTGGCATATATGAATATTCAGCAGGACAAGGGTTAAAAAGCTTAATTTGTAAGTTGCAGTTATTCTTTCTTTGTGTTTTCTGTATACACAGTCCTCTGGTCAGAGACCATCTTTGGGATTGTTCAAAAGTGGTCTTTAAGACCACTTTTGAACAGTCCCAAAGGTGGTCTTAATATAGGAATTTTACTCTACGTTTCAATGAGCTATTACAGCTGCTGTCTTTGTAGCATACACAAGGTCAAAAGTTAAGAAAAGGCCAAGGCCAGCAAAAGAATCCTTGATTTATAATCAAAATCAGTTGCAAAGTCCTATCATGTCTTTCACGGATATACAAAATGCTACATTAACTTGCCTAAAGTATTTCATCAAGTTAACAAGTCTGTGCAGGGAAGACCCCTGTTAACCCCACTTTACACACAAAAAGTGGTCCAAGTTTAAAGGGGAATACATTATTTTCCTTATTTTTGCTCATATACTGATCAATTGCTGGTGCTCATTGGAACCACCTTACTGGGGTGGCTCTAATGAGCACCAACAATCTATATTTGGCTTGATATAAGAAAAATAAATAAAAAACCCTGAAAATTGCCAGTTCTAGAGGCGAGAAATATGCCATTTTAGCACACAGTGTGTTATCGTAAAGTTAAATGGGCCCCGGCAAGCCAATCTGTTTTCATATACATCCACCCAGCAAAGACACTGATTTGATTAGTCTTTGCTGCATCATTAGGATAACGCAGCCATATACCATACCCTGCAGGCACAAAACGTTGACTCAACTTTGAACTAACGTTGAAACAACGTTTTCAACGATGTTTCAACGTTAGTTCAACGTTGAGTGCCTGCTGGGTAGTGCATTCTTTCATATCTCGAAAAGCAGTTACTTTTCTTATGAAAATTTGTGATATTTTTCTTATTAATGCCGTAGGGATAGGTTGTGGGTGCTTGTTAGAACCATCTAATTCAGGCGGTTCTATAGAGTACCCACAACTTGTGTCTTGGAACAGAAATAAAGAAATAATATATACCCCCTGAAAAACCCCACTTTCTCTTTACAAAGTGGGGTTTACATGGGTGTTCATTACATAGACTTGTTAACACGATGGCTGTAGGGATCACCACTGACCCAAAGTTTTCCCATATTGATAGGTAGTTAAATTCTGACAATAGCAACAAATAGGGTTCATATTTTGTGATAATTGAAGGATAGTTTTTGTCAATTCTCCATAAAAACCTATGTTGTGGGTATTCTTTATTACCGCCTCATTGAGGCGGTTCTAACCGCCTCATTTAGGTGGTTCTAATGAATGCACACAACATAGGTTTATATGGAGGAATATTTTTTGATAATTGAAGTATAGTTTTTGTCAATTCTCCATAAAAACCTATGTTGTGGGTATTTATTAGAACCGCCTCATTGAGGCGGTTCTAATGAATACTCACAACATAGGTTTACATGGAGAAATAAGGAAAACTATCCTTCAACTATCACAGAATACCCACCTTGTCTGTTGTTATGACAGTCTGATGTGAGGCACACACACATGTCCAAAACAATAATTTTGTTCTATAGGTATCATTTGCTGGGCCTTGGCTACAATAAATTCAAAAATTACAAGGATGGAATATACTGACAAAAAAAGAAGTTCAATCAGAGCTGCCACCTACCTTTTTTATTTTCTTGATTTCATCTGTTTCTTCATCCATGAGATGGTTGGACGTCCTATCTTTCTTAAACTTCTGGAGCTAATAACAGACCAGAGACTGAGGTAATAAAAATTATTTTCATGCTCAACTCAAGAGAGCATGACTTGGGCATGATGCAGCATCACATAAATTATATACAAACAAGATGTGTTTGTGAAACACTGATGCCCCCGGACAGCGCCAATGTTAATGTTTTTAAAAATTTTGAAAACAAGATGTGTTTGTGAAACACTGATGCCCCCGGACAGCGCCAATGTTAATGTTTTTAAAAATTTTGAAAAAAATAGGTCAAAGGTCAAGGTCAAGGTCACGAAATCAAAAATGATGGTACCACTGGAAAGGTCTTGTGATAAGGTATACACATGTGAAATATGAAAGCTCTATCTATTACCATTCAAAAGTTATGCCCAATGTTAAAGTTTTTGCAGACGGACAAACGGACAAACAGACAAACAGACGGACAGACCAAAAACTATATGCCCCCGAATCTCTTAGATTCCGGGGGCATAAAAATAGGTCAAAGGTCAAGTTCAAGGTCACGAGATCAAAAATTATGGTACCACTGGAAAGGTCTTGTGATAAGGTATACACATGTGAAATATGAAAGCTCTATCTACTACCATTCAAAAGTTATGCCCAATGTTAAAGTTTTTGCAGACGGACAAACGGACAAACCGACAAACAGACAAACGGACAAACAGACGGACAGACCAAAAACTATATGCCCCCGAATCTCTTAGATTCCGGGGGCATAAAAATTATATATACACATGAATAGAATATCCTACACTCATGGTCATTTCATATGAAATTTATGAAAGAGCCTCCAGCGAATTACATGTACATAAATTTCGTGTGAAATGACCACACAGTCCACTCTAACCCTTATCTTGCTGTTCACGACAACCCCTATCTTTGCAAACAGAGTAGATCCAGATCAGATGGCTTCTGAAGAAGCCATCTGATCAGGATCTACACTGTTTGGCATTTGGTTTATGAATTTGTAGCAATAAATTACATCAAGCAATTTGATTGGTTGATAGACAGGGATGGGTGTGGCTTAAATGAATATTCAGCAAGATAAGGGTTAAAATAAAAGGCTTTGTTCCATTACCAGGACAGGATACATACTGTAATGATCCTAAGTAATGCAACAGACTGGCCAAAGCAAACAGTGCAGACCCAGATCAGACTACTCTTAAAGGAGCAGTCTGATCAGGGTCTACACTGTTTGCTATTCCACCTGAACCTTATTGACACCTTGCTGGATCGTGAAACAAATTTGCTAAAGTTTTTGGAGAAATACAGCAAGTCCTCAAGGTGAGAGAAGCACTTAAGGGGAATGGGAACACCTTCAGGGGAGGCAACTCCTCCAAAAGTATTTTTGTCTCCCATGTCAATAGGGGTCAACTCTTAAAGGAAAGAATATGCTCTTGAGGAGCAAATTCTTTCCTTTAAGAGTAGACCCCTTTTCCAGTGGGACGGGCTTACAGACAAACGAACAGGAAGTCCCGAAAGTTGTCTCCCTTTGAAAAATGGCAGAAAAATCTACCAGGTGTTCCCATTCCCCTTAATACTGAAAAAGGGCAGTGAAACAATTCTGATGGAATTTGTTTACACACCCATGTGACAAATGCATTCTTTTGTATCAACAAAATTGATCATTTTCTGATGACAAAATGTATTTTTCTTATTTCTGTTCCAATCGTAGTAGATTGTGGGTACTCCGTAGAACCACCTCAGTAAGGCTGACACGATTAATCGTATAATTGATTAATTGACCGATAAATTCAACAAAAATGATTATCATTTCTGATTTGCTTTTAATCGATTACTTGATAGGTACAATTTACTACTCAAATTTATGCCTAAAATAGATGGAGGAGTGGCAAACAGTGCAGACCCTGATGAGACGCCGCATTCTGCGGCGTCTCATCTGGGTCTACACTGTTTGCTCAGGCCTGTCTGTTCAAATATACATATGGTAAAGTGCAACATATGGTTAGAGTAATGCTCAGAAGAAAGCCAGACAGGTAAAATTATGACAAAAACCTCAGCGATTTCTAATCGATTATTGATCGCAATGACAGGACTGATACTCGATTATCTTTTCAGCTCCGATTAGCCAGCCCTACACCTCAATGAGGTGGTTCTAACAAGTACCCACAAACTATGTCTTGGAGTAGAAATAAGAGTTATATAACCCTGTAAATCCCAGCTGTCTGCATATTAAAGCAGCTGTACAAGGGTGTACTGTTCATTCATGGAATGATCTGCTTCCCTCAAAAATGCTAATTTTTCCTTGTCATCCCCAATTTTCTGAATTGGACTCTTCCATCTTTGAATTTGGACATGTCTATTGTTGTCAATAGGGGCCTTATAGTCATCATCAGACTTGCTAGTAGGGTCATTAATCCTTTTTGTACCAAATGGAATCTTTCTCCATATATATAGCAGGAGTCCATTTAAAAATTTAGGGGTGTCAGGTTGTGTTTTATTCAAAATTAATTAGGAAAATAGCTGAAATTTTTGCAAACAGTGTAGGCCCTGATCAGATGCAACATTTTGGTGTTTCTGGTACAAAATGGGTTAACCCTTATCCTGCTCTTCACAACAAACCCTATCTTTGCAAACAGTCATCTGAAGCCATCTGATCAGGATCTACACTGTTTGGCATTCAGTTCATGAATTTGTAGCAATAAATTACATCAAGTAATTTGATTGGCTGATAGACAGAAATGGGAGTGGCTTAAATGAATATTCAGCAAGATAAGGGTTAAGAACGGTCTCTTCTTGATCATAGAAACCTGCATCAGTCTACAGTGTTTGAAAGCGTTAAAATTTCTAAGTAGTGCCACTGATCTGTTTTTTTTGTTATGGTTTAACAATCTTATAAAGAATATTTCACCTAAATCACGTCAATCGTTAAACCCTGTCAAAAATTTGAAGTTCTCGGAGAAACACCTGACGTTGCAGAAACTGGCATTTCGTAGTTGCAAACCCACAAAGGTGAGAGACCAACTGTTTAAGAGTCATCATTAACACCCAGTACGCCATGGAGGCCAGTTTGTCTCCCTTTTACCATGTTTGAGGCAAATGTTTGGAAAACTATCATACAAGTTGTAATAACAGATGAAGCCACCCAACTTTAACCCTTAACCTGCTGAATATTTAAATATGCCACACCCCCTACTGATTATCAACCAATCAGATTACTTGATGCCAATCATTGCAACAAATTCATAAACTGAATGGCAAACAATGAAGATCCTGATCAGATGGCTTCTTCAGAAGCCATCTGATCGGGATCTGCCTTGTTTGAAAGATAAGGCATATCCGAACTCAGCAGGACAAGGGTAAGTATAACTACCTCAGCCTTGAGTTTCTTGACCTCCGCCACAAGTTCCTCAGTCTGTTGAACATAATGCCATTTAGCCTGTCTCTCACTCTCCAGAATCTGTATAATATGGAGGTGTTTCTGTTCCAGTTCCTCTTTCTGTTCCACAACCTTGCTGTAGCTGTAAAATTTAGTGAAAACTATAAGAATCTTATATGGGTGCGAGGGGTGGATGGAAAAATCCATCCCCAGGATCACTGTCCGCATCACGAGGCTTGCCGAGTGATGCCGGACAGTGATCCTGGGGAACGGATTTTTCCATCCACCCCTCACACCCATATAGGATTCTTTTTCTTGCATACCTTCCATTACTTAGCTCGGATTTTTAATGCTACCGTCACTTAGGTTACCGACCTCCGCTATATTGCAATGATCCTACAGGAATGTTTAGTGACGTCACGTAACGTGCTGTGACGTCAACCTTAACAACGGCGCATAGGAGGTCGTATTCAAGTGGTATATTTATCAAACACACAAGAATATTCGATGTTGGGTAAGAACATTGGGGTTAGAACAGAGTTTCTATCCCAAGCTAAAACTATAGATTTCCTTATCTGGTGTGCTAGAAAATACAGTCAACCCTCTTTATACCATCATTCGATATACACCACAACCTCTTTATAACACTATTAATGGGGTCCAAAGCAGAAACTGTGTTAAACAACCGTGCTATATCCAAACAAAAATGTATAGATTATATAGAAAAATGACCATTTTTGGTCATTTTTCTATATAATCTATACTTTTTTGGGATCCGTCTTGAAACCGTGTTATATCCAAAACTGTGTTATAACGAACCGTGTTATAATGAGATTGTGGTGTAAAAGCAAAACTTGTAATCAGGACAATTTCATTGGAACGAATTCTAAGCTCAGGATGAGATGATAAATGGAGATATTCAAGGACATTGTAATCATTTAATACTCCAAGAAACAGTTTAAATGTTGTGGATATTTGTTAGAATCACCACGACAGGGCGATTCTAACAATTGTCCTCAATATTTGTTTCTTGTAGTAATTAAGATGAAAAAATCTTTTATTACCTATTAGACTATTCTGTTTTGGAATTATTTATAGCGACAAATTTGCTATAGCGGCAATGCGTTGTAAGGGAACAAATACCGTCATATTAGCTCAGGTATTCTGTACAAACAACTGTAGATTGCACACTTTTTATACATCAGATGTCACAAGCCTCCATGATCTAGTGGATAAGAGCACTGACTTTTAATCATTAGCTCTCTCATCGCTGTTGTTCGAGCCTGGACTGGGTCACCTTTGAGATGCCAAGTTATGCAACAGAATGTCAGGTGGTTTTCCTCTGGGTACAAAGCCACCTCTGATTAAAGATCAGCTCGATATAAGTAAAATAATCTTGAAAGGGCCATAAAACCAACACCCCACCTCACCACCCACCAAAATGCATCACTTGTAAGTATGCAAAAAAAATATGCGCTGTGTGACCTTGAACAGGAGATCAAGACAACTAAGTAAGAATCGAGTCTTAGGACAACCAAATTTGATTAAAATTCTTACCTACAATTGAATCTGTTCAAGAGATACGATGCAGACAAGCAGTGAATGATGAACAAACTTCTGGCCAGTGTGACCTTGAAAATGAGGTCAATTCCTCCAAAATCTGATCAAATCTCCATACTGTAAAACACTTTAATTTGGCGACAGCAAATGGTGTCTTTGATGGGTGGAGTAAGTTAATTGTATCGATTCCTGATCTTTGCTTTACTTCTACTTTTTATAAGTGGACCATTTGGTGGATTTTTATTTTGGCAGATATTCAATTTCCAAAATTAAAAAAAATATGTATGTGATTTCTAATGAAGGTTTATGTATCTTATGCATGCAAAATCTATATGGTGGTTTGCAAGTCATAAGCTGTTATTTTCAACTTCTTTTACATTGCGTTGTTCTTGTTGTGCAAGTGAATACAAATCAGTTCCATTGTTATTTAATTAGTCAATAAAACAGGTTGTGAGTTATTGTTAGTTGAAAATGTCTTTCTTGCTTCACGCTTTTGCTACTTAAAATGTCGGATTAGGTTTTAATACTCACAAAGCAGTAAATCAAGTGACAATTATACATGCAATTTTTGACAATTACTGTCAATGTGTATTTGCTCTTATACAGCCCTGTTAATCATGCTAAATGGATTCATAATTGACAAGCCATGCCAAGAGAAAAATTTGATAAAATATCTTTTACTCTGGCTGGATGGAATAAACATTGAGCTACGTTCCCTAACATTATGTTCGGCTTCTATAGAAATAAATATACTAATATATAAATAAATTTAGAAGAATTTGAAATAAATATACCTTGTTCTTTTTTCAACGATAATGCCCTCGACTGACTGGCAATATATTTCCCTATATCATGTATGAGGTGTTTATTGGGAATAAAATTTCTGCCAGTCTGTTATTCTTCTCTTATGCTCTTCAATCTGTATTGACGGCTTTTTATTTTGGCGTTCTCTTTCTCCCTTTCCTTGACTGCCAAAAGCGCCAAAATAATGTGTCCGCCAAATATTAGTGTTTTACAGTAATATACATTAGTTTAGGCCAAAAAAAAAAAAATTTCATGTTTCCGGAAACCCTACCGACCCTACTTTTTTGGGGCCTACCCAAACTTTTTTAGAGACCTATGAGACTTTATCTTTGATTTTAAGGGGGGTTTTCAAAGAATTTATGCTTTTCCCATACAAAAAAGTTTTCCAAAAAAAAAGTTTGCCTACCTACCTACCCAGAAAATTATTTTGATTTTCCGGAAACAAGACATTTATTTTTTTTTTGGCCTTAACATAAAGAAGTTTAGCTGGTACAGGATATACAGCATAGTGCAGAACACAGGGGTCAGTATCAAGCTTTTTAAGAGGAAAGATATATATACTATCCTATAAAGTATAATATATCTTTCCTCTCAAAAAGCTTGATACTGGCCCCTGTGGTGCAGACATGGTAAAATTAGACATCCTATTGAAATACTTGTCTGACCTTGAAAATTAAGTCAAGATCACTTAAATTGAAGCAAGCTGTGGGTAGGTTGCAATGATACATACATTTGTGTTTCGTTTTGGGGATAGGTTGCAGACAAGCATTTTTTTTTTTAAATAAGGTCAAGGTCATCAAAATCTAATCATGTCTTCTGTAGGTTGATGATATATTATATCAAGTTTGACCACAACGTTGAAAATGAGGTCAATGTGGTCAAAATCTAAACAAGTCCCTAAGTCCTTGGTTAGCTGCAATTATATGACCGAAATTAATAAATTTGCACCCCCCCACCCCCACCCCCCACACACACACACGCCAGCACCATCTTTTGATCTTCCATCCTGGTGATGTAACCATTACGATGATACACCTATGTGACAAAGTGCAGTCTTTCATACATGTATCTCCAAAACGACTACTTTCTGATGAAAATTTGTGATAGTTTTCTTATTTTTGCCACATTGAGGGTGCTTGAAAGATTGTAAGAACCCCTCATTGAGGCGGTTCTAAGGAGTACCCACAAACTATGTCTTGGAGCAGAAATAAGAAAAATAATATACTCAGTCAAAAAAAGTAACTATATCAACTTTCGGGTGAAACTCACTAGATATCTGGTAGCTATTGAGCTAAATTTGGCTGTAGACATTTAAATCGGACGTTTAGCTCGAGAATGCTCAAACTTGCATTTGTCCATACCTTTCTGCTCCAGAGTTGTCTTCCAATATGTGCCTAGAAAGATTTTTGTAAAAAATGGACATTGCGCATGCGCAGAAAGTTCTTTTTTTGTCTAAGATGGAAGAAAATATTCTCTGAACATCGGATAACACTTCACTTTTACAATATCTCATGACCTCGCATTATAAGCGAGGTTTTAATTTGTGAAATTCTCAAATTATCTCCCTTGCAATTAAAAATATAGCAATTTTCGAACTGCTGTAATTTTTATTCCTGTCAATAAATTTTTGCCATTTTTTAAAAAAACGCTTTGTGTCCAACATTGCTGTTCATCATGATGGTAAAAAATACAGAAAATTCATGTAGCATGTAGCACTATCAATTGCGATTTTCTATGGAGTTCCCATTGAAAGCAGCATTTGCACACAACTTCTAAGAATTGGAGGTGAATATGGGGGTAACCTGTTTCTCTTAGCTGATGCAATTAAAGTTCCAAATCTTTTGTGAATAGACGCAAATGGTATCTAAAGAAATGTCACATGTATCAAATTTTAGAAATGTAGGGTACAGGGAAATTTTGTGAAGTTAAATCATTGCATGTTTTAATGATTTTTCTCTGCGAAAATGACACAGTGACCCCTTGGGTGTTTAAAGCAATAGTCTACGATGATGTGTTTACGAAAACAAAAATGAATGGTACTTTTGCACGAAAAAATGATGAAATGACATCTCAAGCCCTGTCGCCCAATGAAACCATTAGGGTTTATAAACATGGATGGTCCGACTCGTCGGCAGTCTTAGATCCTCTAAGCGGTTTACCAGTACTCGTGTGCGGTCGGTTTCAGCTCTGCATGGAAGCATCATCCAGCCATCAATTTCTTCAAGCCCCGATGGGCGGGGGCCTTCCACCTACATGTATCTGTTTAGGAGATACAGTTCAAAGTTCCAATGCCGACACAAAGGAGATCTGCACCAAAGACAAAGTATACAGGCAAACTTCAATGGCTCGAACACCTTTGGGACCTCGAAAATCTGTTCGAGACAGGGGTAGTTCGAGCCACTGAGGTTACTGTCAGGAGGCATAACGAGATACTTTTAGACATCTTTTCGGTGTTCTATAATGCAAATGTATGCTGTGTGTACTCATTAGAATCGCCTCATCGAGGCGATTTGCAAGATAAAAGACTAAAATCTCCTAAATTATCCCCCACTTTTTCTTATGTAGAGGATTTCCCTAGGGGCTCAAGTACAAGTTTGACTCAGCCATGGTAAACGAGCCATCGCTGTTCGAGCCATCGAAGTTCTACTGTATATTAAAGCTGATGCATTGCGAAAGTAACAATACATATACTGATTTGCTTCTTCAAATACAAATTAACCCACTGTATACTAGTGGAAGCCATTGCTATATGTTGGACAAGTTCATTTAATTTGATAGAAAAGGGGTGTCAGGCCTACTTTTTCATTTTTATTCTATTTTTGACGGAAAATTCTGTTAGCAAACAGTGCAGACCCTGATCAGACGCCGCTATCTGCGACATCTGATCTGGGCCTGAACTGTTTGCCAATGTATCCTTTTAGGGGTTTCCCGCAAACAATGGGTAAAGGAATTTTCACCCTTATCCTGCTGAACACAACAAGGTCCCGGAATCCCCTACTTTGGCAAACAGTGTAGATCCAGATCAAATGGCTGTTGAAGAAGCCATCTGATCAGGATCAACACTGTCATTCAGTTTGTGATTTGAATGAAAAGTTAAACAATGTATCATGTAATTCGATTGGTTGATGGTCAGAAATGGGTGAAGCTAAATTAATTTATTCAGCTAGATAAGGGTTAATTTGTTGCAGAAATCTCTTTGTTTATCACCATAATAAGACCACCTCATTTTTTGCGCTATGATCCAGTTCTATTTTTAGCTAATTAAAGAAACCAAGAGACGAAATTACGAGCATGCTAGAGGGCTTGTGCTGAATCTCTATTCAAATGAATGGAAATTAAGCATTTCAGTTGAAGTAAAACAGCTTCAACATTCTACCATTATACCAGTCTAAGTATATTAACCCAGTTTGTACCAGAAACCCCAAAACAGGTACCCTGGCAAACAGTGGAGGCCCAGATCAGATGCCGCAGAAAGCGGCATCTGATCAGGGCCTCCACTGTTTGCTAAAAGTTCCACTAATTTCTGAATACATTTATAAGAAAACACAACCTGACACCCCTAAATTTTGAAACACACTCCCACTATATATATAAAAAGGAAGATTACATTTGGTTCAAAAAGGGTTAACTCCTAACCAAAACTGGCCTAAAATTTGAACAAGTAAAACTAACGAGCAGATGTTGTGTCTAAAAATAGGTGAATGAGTGGCAAACTGTGTAGACCCTGATGAGATGCTGCCTTCAAACTAATTGATTTAACTGCAAGTTAGAAATAACTCATGCCCAATGAAAGACTAAGAAAAAAATACAAACCTTGCTCTCCTAATAGCGTCAATCCAGGCATTGCATTCTGATTCTGTTTCTGTGCGTAAATCATAGTTCCTCTGACCCTCGGACTTGTATGTGATTGTAAAAATATACTGAAAATGGAAAATGTAAAATTTACAGAACACCACAACCGCTTTATACATAATAATGAAGAAAGTGACTGTAGTACCGGAACCGAGCCACTTCCTTCAGTGTGCTCCATTGTTGATGTCACAATGGATACGCGTCTACCCTACCTAGGTTTTGTCCAATATGCGTACCCTTCAGGGGATTCCTGTGAGCTGGATTCTGAAGGAGTGAATCCAGTGATGCCAAACTGGCACCAGATTGCGCCTTATATAGTAGCCAGAACCGGCTCCAAAATCAGCCCCGGCATCCCAGAACCGGCTCCAGGAGCCGCAAAAAACGGCTCCCAAGGATGGCTCCGAGAGCCAAGAGTGCCGGCTCCCCAAAATGGGCTCCCAGAGCCACCCAAAGCGGCTTAAGAAACCGGCACTGACAGCAGATCCGTGCTCCAGGTCAGAGAGCCAGCTCCAAAGATCAACATTAGAAAACACAGGGAAGCCAGCATTCCTGTGCTCAGAGGTATGCATGCCCATTATCCTTGCAAATGACGGCACTGGCGACCAATAAGAACCACATGTGGCACAAATTTGGGGGCTTCAGAGTGCGTAAGCAAGTACGAAACTGTTCATGGAAACAAGGCCAGCCTCAAATCTAGTGCTTATAAGAGACAACATTAACTTGACCTCACTGAATGGAGGTTGAACCAACAGCGAGTTTTTTAAAGGTGTGCTTAAGAGAAGCATTTTGGCAACAGACGTCCGATTGACTATAGTTGATTAACCCTTATCTTGCTGTTCACGACAACCTCTATCTTTGCAAACAGTGTAGATCCAGATAAGAAGCCATATGATCTACACTGTTTGGCATAAATTTAGTTTATCAATTTGTAGCAATAAATTACATCAAGTCATTTGATTGGTTGATAGACAGAAATGGGTGAGGCTTAGATGAATATTCAGCAAGATAAGAGTTAACATACATTGTGATGTTCGTGTGTGGAGGCTTCAGGACACCTTTGTGGTGTGGTATATAGTTTTGTTAAAGAAGTTGATGTAACTGTCAGGTGAGATGTTTGGAGCGATATATTGTGTTGTCATTATGTGTCATGCTAGATGATTGCAGAGAAAGAAGACAATAAACATAGTGATTGGATGCAATCATCCAGCTGAACACATTAAGACCCAATGGATTCAGCATATAGAGCTTATTGCACTTTTTGCGTTCTCGACGCTTAACCCTTATCTTGCTGTTCACGACAACCCCTATCTTTGCAAACAGTGTAGATCCAGATCAGATGGCTTCTGAAGAAGCCATCTGATCAGGATCTACACTGTTTGACATTCAATCTATGAATTTGTAGGACTAAATTACATCAAGTAATCTGATTGGTTCAAAGTCAGAAATGGGTGTGGCTAAACTGAATATTCAGCAAGAGAAGGGTTAACAGTGGACAAATCTCTCTCATGATGGGATGGGAGGATATGTTTGACTTGGAAAAGGCATTTTTAACTGCATGGCCGGAAAGATTAAACTGCAAAGAAACTAAATTAGTCTCATCAAGGCAGAGAGTCTGGTAAAGTTTCATGAAGATCCAAACAAAAAGGGTGAACAAGGTTTTAAAGAAATTTGATCTAGTGGCCTAGTTTTTGACCTGACATGAACCATATTCAAACTTGACCTTGATATCATCAAGACAAACATTCTGGTAAAGTTTCATGAAGACTGAAGCAAAATTATGGCTCCAAGAGGGCGAACAAGGTTTTAAAGAAGTTTTTGACCTGACATGACTCATATAAAAACTTGACCTTCATATCATCGAGGCAAACATCCTGTTAGTTTCATGAAGACCGAAGCAAAATTATGGCATCTAGAGGGTGAACAAGGCTTTAAAGAAATTTTTACCTACTGACCCAGTGTTTAGACCTGACAGGGCCCATATTCAAACTAGATCTTGATATCAAGGCAAATTTTCTGGTAAATTTTCAAGACTGAAGCAAAATTATGGCTTCTAGAGGGTGAACAAGGTTTTAAAGAAATCTGACCGTGACCTACCTAGTTACCTAGTTTATGACCTGGCATGACCCATATTTGAAGTTAACCTTGATAGCATCAAGGCAAACATTCTCAGGGTTTTCATTAAGAGGCGGCAGGAGGCCAAAATGACTGCCTCAGTTGATTTTCTGGTCGCCTCAAATGTAACTTTTGTTAATTAAACTCTTATGAAATAGTAGAATTTGGCCGCCTCAAACTGGTGACTGGCCTCTTAAGAAAAATTTTAGTGAAAACCCTGCATTCTGGTAAAGTTTCATTAAAACTGCTGCAAAATTGTGGCCCCTAGAAGGTGAAAAAAGTTTTGAAGAAATTTGACCTAGTGACCATGGTGACCTTGTTTTAATCTGGCATGACCCATATACAAACTTGACCTTGATATCATACGAGGCCTGTTCAAATATGAATGCAAGTAGAACGTTTTCTCATGCACTAATGCAAAAATCACCTGGAAATAAATATCACAGGGTAGAAAAACATTTTACCTATACATTGATACCAAACCTGTTAAAATCTGTGCACTTTAGCCATACATGTATATCGATATGGTTTGAAGAAGGTCAGAGTACGCCTTTGAAAGATGGTCCTATATTAAGAATCGTTGTAATCTTGGTATACGGTGCAAAGACATTTTTGATGAAATATGTTCGGTTTATGGGCATAATGAAATGTCTTTTCCGACAGTTTTTCGTTGGTGTAAGAGATTCAGCTGTGGGCTAGGCTCAACAGAAGATGCACCACATGATCGTTGGCCGAAAAGAGCAACATCTGCCAAGATGGTTGCTAAAGTGAAAGAAATAGTTGCTACCGATGCACGATACACCACTAGGCAAATAGCAAGTATGGTTGGCATCTCATTAATAGCAGCTCATACAATTCTGAAACGGGATTTGAAAATGAGAAAGATCTGTGCTAGATGGATTCCCCATCTGTTGACAGGTGAGCAGAAAAAGACACGCGTTCAGTGCACCAAGAAGTTGCTCAAAAAGTTTCCAAATTACAATGCAAGGTCTTTCGCTAATGTCGTCACAGGTGATGAGGCATGGGTTCACTTGTTTGAGGCAAAACAAAAGATTCAGAACAAAATATGGGCAACAAAGTATTGCTAAAGACCATGCATTGCAAAGCGGACCATAAGCTTCAAGAAGGTAATGTATGCCATATTCTTTTCAAATCAGGGCCCTGCTATTCAGGTTGCTGTGCCTAAAGGCAAATGTGTAAATGGGAAATTTTACAAGAATAAAGTTCTTCGAAAATTGAAGAAATATTTCAAAGAACGAAGACCTGCAACTGGTTTGGCCAAAGTCAGATTGCTACTTGACAATGCGTCATCGCACAAGGCGTTCATTGTGCAAGACTATCTGAAGCATGAAAAGGTTGTTGAACTCCCTCACCCCCCGTATTCCCCTACCTTGCCCCGTGTGACTTTTTTTTTTGTTCCCGCAGCTGAAAAAATACCTTTCTGGTCGAAAATTTGTACAGCGCAAACACCTCGGTTCTGCAATATTCCAGTGCCTTCATAGTATACCTCGAAAAGACTACCAAAATGCATTCAATGATTGGATCAGAAGACTGAAAGTTTGTATATCTGTTAAAGGGGAATACTTTGAGGGGACAAAATAAATGTTTCATCAAAATCTATCACGGAATCATTTTTATGTGCTTAGTTGCATTCATATTTGAACAGTCCACGTACATACAAAATTGACCTTGATATATTCAAGGCAAACATTCTGGTAAAGTTTCATGAAGATTGAAGCAAAATCATGGCCTCCAGAGTGAACAAGGTTTTAATGCAATGTGACCTAGTTTGGCCCGACATGACCCTGGTCCTATATTCGAACTTGACCTTGATATCATCAAGGCAAACATTCTGATAAAGTTTTATGAAGATTGAAGCAAGAGGGTGAACAAGGTTTTGAAGAAATTTGACCTAGTGACCTACTTTCAACCTGCCATGACCCATATACAAACTTGTCCTTGATAACATCAAGGTAAAGATTCTGGTAAAGTTTCATAAAGATTGAAGCAAAATTATGGCTTCTAGTGGGTGAACAAGGTTTTAAAAAAAAAACTGACCTATTGACCGAGTTTTTGATCTGATGTTCCATATTGGAACCCCACCTTGATATCATCAAAACAAACATTCTGGTTAAGTTTCATGAAGACTGCAGCAAAATTATGGCTTCTAAGAAATTTGACCTGTGACCTAGTTTTTGACCTGACATGATCCATATACAATAATGACCTCGATATCATCTAGGCAAAGATTCTGATAAAATTTCATGAAGATTGAAGCAAAATCATGGCTTCTAGAGGGTGAACAAGGTATTAAAGAAGTCTGACCTTGTGACTGAGTTTTTGACCTGACATGAGGCATATTCGAACGAGACCTTGATATCATCCAGACAAACATTCTGGTAAAGTTTCATGAAGACGGAAGCAAAATTATGGCTTCTAAAGGTAGAATAAAGTTTTAAAGAAATATAACCTAGTTACCCAATTTTTGACCTGACATAAGTTTCATGAAGATTAAAGCAAAGTTATGGTTTCTAGAGGGTGAACAAGGCTCTAAAGAAATTTGACCTAGTGATATAGTTTTTGACCTGACATTAGTCACATGACCCATATTCGAACTTGACCTTGATATCATCAAGACAAACATTTTGGTAAAGTTTCATGAAGATTGAAGTTTTAAAGAAACTTGACCTAGTGACCTATTTTTTTACCTGGCATTACCCATATTCAAACTAGACCTTGATGTCATCAAGGCAAACATATTGGTAAAGTTTCATTAAGATTGAAGCAAAATTATGGCTTCTAGAGGGTGAACAAGGTTTAAAAGAAATTTGACCTAGTGACCTATTTTTTGACCTGAGATGACCCATATTCCAACTTGACCTTGAAATTATCAAGATAAACAGTCTGGTAAAATTTCATGAAGACTGAAGCAAAATTATGGCTTCTAGAGGGTGAACAAAGTTTCAAGGCAACTTGACCTGGTGACCTAGCTTTTGACCTGACAAGACCAAAATTCAAACGCGACCTTGATATCATCAAGGTAAACATTCTGGCAAAGTTTCATGACAAATAAAGTAAAACTGTGGGCTCTAGAGGGTGAACAAGGTAAATGCTGACGACGGAAGATGCACATACAATGGACACAGAGTGATCAAAATAGCTCACCTTTAGCACTTCGTGCTCAGGTGAGCTAATAAATAAGTAGTTGCATTCACAAGCATTTTCTTGAAAATTTGACCTTTGACCTCATCCCATGAGTCGATGATGACCCCAAAGGTTCAGATCGAAATTCGGATACCCTTATGCACATTTGCAGTTCCTAATCAATATGTGTACCAAGTTTGGTAACCATTGCGCAAGAAATAAGAAAAGTATAATCGGGTGACATGTTTCTGAGGGTAACCTGTTTTGGAGTGTAAACTTCAAATCCTCCTTACTGCCTTGATTGGAGTTTTATGAAATCATCACTTTTTGTTTTTTTTATTGTAGACACAGGGTAATATTACGGTTAGGTCCTTTTGCAAAAGTGTGTACAAAACTAGGGGTTTAACAATGATTTTCTTACACACCCCATATAACAGAGCATTTTCACTATTTCTCTTACGCAGCCGGCCTCGGTAGCTCAGTCGGATGTGCGTCTTACTGGTGATCAGGACGCAGGTTCAATACCTGCCTGTCAGATGTGCATCTGACTGTTGATTACGCGAAGCGGATTCAATACTTGCCAGGGTCCGCAACATTCTTTCGTGGACATTGATCATGAATTGAAATCTTTTCTACAGTCATTCTCTCACTTCCGCTAATTCAAGAAGGGCAGTTGTCACATTCTGGCAAAAGAATGTGCACTGTATTCGGTTACTGATTCTGAACAGCCTACGTATAACAGGTCTAAGAAAGTTGTTTTATTTAAAGACAGTCTATAAATTTAATTGTAAAGACTGACTGTCACTTTCTATTTTACCATTTCAAAGCATTGCATTGTAATATTGTGTATCAGAGATCAGCCTGGGATATTGCTATCTTCGCTCGTTCAGTTATAAATAGCACAGAAGCCATAGAGGGCTCCTTTGAACAGTGAAGAGTCTGATCACCACAACAGATGCAGGCTGATCATATAAAATTGTTGGAGCAGAATTGCCTTTTTCAAAAATTACAAATGTTCTTTCTTTTATTCTTTTTTTTTTCTTTATATACTGCAACACCCCCTCACGAGGATTATGTGCAGGTGTACATTACATACACTCCAGGTTTGCAGGATGTTGAGAAAAGGATAATCAGTCAGTACATATTCAACATATTGCATGATTCATCGTTTGATAAGTAAACAGTTGCTGTGAATCGATCAACAGCTGTCTGCAGTCACAGAGCTATCCAGAGAATGTTTTGCATGCTGTTCTGAAACTCTGCTTGCCATTGTGAACCAAGCGAATACTAATCAGGCTGCATATCAGTACAGTATGATCAGTATTTGCAGATAGCATCCGCATGGCTGTCAAGAAAAAATCTTATAGAATGGATGCGCATCATGATTAGGGCTGGCTAATCGGAACTGAAAAGATAATCGATTATCAGTCTCGCCGTTGCGATCGATAATCGATAGTAATCAATAAGGTTTTTGTCATAATTTTACCTGTCTGACTTTCTGTCTGAGGATGACTCTTAACATATTTTGCACTTTACCATATGTATTTGAACAGACAGGCCTGAGCAAACAGTGTAGACCCAGATGAGACGCCGCAGAATGCGGCGTCTCATCAGGGTCTGCACTGTCTGCCATTCATCCAGGCATTTTAGGCATAACTTTTGGTAGTTAACTGTACATATCAAGTAATCGATTGAAAGCAAATCAGAAATGATAATCATTTTTGTGGAATTTATCGATCGATTAACCGATTATACGATTAATCGTGTCAGCCTTAATAATGATCATTGTGCATGTCTGTATGCGGCAAGTGAAGATGTAGACCATTGTGCGCTTGCATGCAGTCTGATCATAATCTTTGAGGATTGCATGAGCCTTCAAAATCTCTGAGACTTGCACGAAATTTCTACAGCCACCGCGAATTACTAAGAGATAAAAGCGATAACTTGCAGTAATGAATGGATGCATTTTTGATCCACAAGTTTGCATGTCTTTAATCGACGAGGAAAGACTGATCATCCTGCACATGCTTGCAGTCTAATGACAGTCCTCAAAGGTATTCACCATATTTGCATTATTTGCTGGCTCCCAGCTTGCACACTGTTAGTAATGGAAAAACAGGTAACCAGACCTCCCTGACCTTGAAAGGTCAGGGGGGTCTGGTTACCTGTTTTTCCAACACTGATAAACTTCAGACTAGGAACCAGCAGATAATGCAAATAAGGTGAATGAACCTTCTGCAGTCACAATACCATCCAAGGTGTCTTTATTTATTTACTTATTTCACACCATCAGTTGTAGGCTTTTTAAGTAGTAAATTGAATCATCATGTTAATGATTCGTTAATCAATCACCCGTTAATCAATTTTGCTGGCGTTATCTAATCTATTTTGTCTATTGGTGATTAACTGAGTGCCAGTGCATGACCTTAATAAGGTGTGAAAACCCGCGTTAAATGTGGGTGTCTTTAATTATGAAGGCGAGATAATTTTTAAGCCCTTGGACTATGTCGGCGAATTCTGTTAACATACAAAATATCCAAGTAAGTTGTAATTGATATGCTTTCGTTTCAAGTCATTTAAATGTCAGCAATCAATGTATATCAGGTGCTCAGAGACACCATCCCATCACTTATCCTTACAATCGCTGACATCGATCGTCAAAGGATCTTTGGGGAAAAAAATATTGTGCATTGCATGGGACAAAGAAGCCGCATCAACGTCGGTGCAATTTCATGAGGTTTATGCAAGGTCATATCTACGTCAATGCAATTCTTGCCGTTGCAACATTGATTTGGTGTTGATATCTACAAACATGAATCTGTCCAACGCAGAGCTGCCAGGTGGGCCACACGAGATTATAGGTGCACATCAAGTGTTACAGCTATGCTTGGAAAACTCCAATGGCGTCCACTAGATCAGAGACGCATCGATAATCGCCTTATCATGCTATACAAGGTCACGCATGACCTTGTTGCAATTCCTCTCAGATTACCTCACACCAAATCGCAGAGAGTCGAAATTTATCCACCCTTTGGCATACAAGCAAATCCCCACCCAGACCAACTATCACAAGTATAGCTTCTTCCCAAGATCAGTTATACACTGGAACGCTCTAAGCCTCTTCCAGCCTATATTGTCTTGCTACCAACCTTGGCACAGTTCTGTCATGCTGTCTGCCATGTAGTGCATGTGTCCCCCTAAGCCACCAGATTCTGTTTTATCTTTTAACTATACTAACTTTCTTTTCGCACTGTATAAACTCATTTCACCTACTTTGCTTACCTTTTATTACAGCTAACCCCCTTTAGCACTTGGTATACCGGATACCCTTCTGTTGTCCTCTTATGAGGTTTAGAAGTATCGGAAGATAGAAAAAGAAAGAAAGCCTTAGCGCCGGAATCCATGTAAAAATTATTCCAAATATATAAAAATAATAAATATTCAACAGGTACTCTGCTGAAAACAATCTATCTCATAAAATCTGGCCGAAACGACGCAGAACCGAAACGACGCACCGAAATAGGCTAAAGTGATCAAAGTCCAAATATAGGCCGAAACGACCCTGGCCGAAACGACTCAGGACCGAAACGTCACGGATTCGAGGCAAGGGTACTAACCACTGCGCTATCACGCTCCACTGTTTTTGTTTGCAGACTGCAAAAAGTGACAGCCATGTACATGCCCAAAATGAAATGGTCCTTGTATGTTTTTTGATTCAACGCTGTGGAAGATTTAGGTTTTCGCGACAAGACCCCAAACCGGGGTACTTCACACTTCCCGCGTTTTTTCACGTTGAAGTGTTCGAAGGCGTACACTAATGTCCGGGATGTGGGGGTAGTCTACCTTCTTATCTTATACTGAGTCGGTCATATTTGGCCATTACCTCAGTAGTGGTGCATTATCCCTAATATCTCGACTTCGGGTGGTCAGAAATTAATAAAATTAGTAGATCTGCCAAATAAATGATAAAAAAAAAAATTCATTATCTTTTAAAATGGAGCTTAAAATTTTATTTTATACATTTTTTTATGAAATTCTGACCACCCTAAGTCGAGATATTATAGGGATAACGCAACACTACCTCCACACATCCCGGACATTTGAATCTAGCTATCTATCTATACTGAGTCTATCTATCTATCTATCTATCTATCTATCTATCTATCTATCTATCTATCTATCTATCTATCTATCTATCTATCTATCTATCTATCTATCTATCTATCTATCTATCTATCTATCTATCCATCCATCCATCCATCCATCCATCCATCCATCTATCTATCTATCTATCTATCTATCTATCTATCTATCTATCTATCTATCTATCTATCTATCTATCTATCTATCTTCTTATACTAAGTCTATCTATCTTCATATACTGAGTCGGTCATGGTCGGGAATAAAAGCCAAGGCCGCGCCGGGCCGGGCCGAGCCGCCTAGCCAAAAATTGCCGATCCGAAGATTTCATTTTTCGGAATTCTAACCGTAGAAGAAATGTTAGTGGTAAATTTTAAGATGATAATGTTAATTGTATCAAATGTGATACTCAGCATAATTTTTGTTCTTTTCGGTGCCCTAATTTTTGTTTTATTGCAATTTTGCAAATTTTTAGGGGTATAAAAGCCAAGGCGGTTTTTATCGTACGTTTTGATGGAATTTGAATGAAACAGACACGAATGAGTGAAAAAATGTACATGACAACCCAAAAGAAGTATTTTCTAAACCTTTTATTGTAATAATTCAAGTCAATTCCTTTTAGCATCTGTAATAACAGTATTTTTGGTTGTTTTATGTAGGCCACGTCGTAATGAACCGCAACGGACGGCAATGTCAGATAAATGATAAGGGCATTTAAATATACTATCTGAATGGTAGGAACTAAAGATGGAGCTTTATGAAACTCATCATATTTCTTAATCATGTCTTAGACATATTAATTATGTTATGATACTTACCTATTGTATTATTATTGTTTATTAATCTGCTTCAGTCAGTTAGTGATTAGTGCATTAATTGACTCATCTAATTGTTTTAGATCTCAGCCTGTCACTTTAAAAAGAAAGGGTTGCAACAAAAACGATGCAATTTGCATACCTGCAGATAACTCACCAAAAGACAAAGATAACGCCTCGGCGAAGACAAAACGCATTTGGCGTGTATTGCCGAATAATAAATTTTACCTATCCACACTTTCCAAGAGCAAGCTTATACGTCAGCGGTTAACCAGTATAGTGCACATTCTTTCGCCAAAACACTGACAACTGCCCTTCTTGAATCAATGAAAGGGAGAGAATGACTGAAGAAAATATTTCATGTTCAATCTCCACGAAAGAATGCTGCCGACTTCAGCAGGTATCGAACCCACATCCTCCTGATCATCAGTCAGTAAACAGCTCCTACTGGCAGTAAACAGAAAACAGAACCCTGCATGCACACAACGTTGAATCAACTTTGTTTCAACGTTGATTCAACGTGGAGTGCCTGCTGGAAACATTTTTTTTTTAAGTTTTTTTCTGAAAAAAGTTTGGTGGACAAGATTGTTTATTTCCCTTACAAGGTATCCCAGTGCCGTTTTAACGACGTCGAATCAACGTCGTAAAACCCTGAAGTCATTCACCAATCATTAAAACAACGTCGCATATACAACCTTTGTCCACTGGGATAACACTCTGACATGGATCGTCATTCGATTCGGATCATTTCGGTCATTGTGTGCCTTCCCTTTCGGTCCTTTTCGGTCGTTTCCTTTAATAAGGTAATTCTAAATAGAAACAAAAATAAAATAAGAAATTCGATCAGATAAGGTGATTCTGGTGAGTATATTTAATTTTATCACGAACACATAATAAGTATAATCAAATTCAAATATCATAAGGCCAAAAAAAAGTAATTTAAACGATGAATTTGAAAGAAATTCGGAATTGTCAATACTCTTTCGCCGCTTGGCTTTTATACCCCTGGATTTCGGAAAACAGTTATTAAACGATAAATAAGCAATGTAGATACGTGAAACTACTTGTAATTATAACATACCTAATTTATAATTATTTAATCCCACATTCACCCAAATATATATCTTACTTGTATCTAGAGACTAAAAATAAAATTTTCGGTAGGCTCGGCGGCTCGGCCCGGCCCGGCGCGGCCTTGGCTTTTATACCCGACCGTCGGTCATACTTGGCCATTACCTCAGTTGGGTGGTGCGCTAAATTCTAAAATTTAGCAAAAAAAAAAAAAAAACACTGGATGAGTTCTTAAAACTATTTACAATCTGCTTTCAGAGGTGTACTAAAACGCACACCTCTGGATCCCAATCTACACCATGCGGGCTTTGAACTCCTCTGCAGTTTTGGCATTTACCACAGAGGAGGGAAGACTATTCCACTGAGGAATAGTTCTAGGGAAGAAAGAATTCTTCAGGGCATCACTATAGGCCTGGTACCTAGGATATTGACTGTTGTTTAGTTTTGATGCCCTAGTTTGAGTTGAAGTAGTCACAGGGGTCAAGTATTTATCTTTATTAAGAGACACTGTGTCGGAGTGTATCTTATAAAAGAAGGTTAAAGACGACTGCTCGCGACGGGCCTCCAACGATGGCCACTCCAGCTCATCGAGCATTTCACCAACACTACTTCTGTTCCGCCATTGCCTGCAGGTCCATCGGGCAGTCGTCCTCTGAACCTTCTCAACCTGTTGAACCTGAATTTTAACATGGGGATGCCAAACAGGTGATGCATACTCTAATTGGGGTCTAACCAAGGTTTTGTATGCAACAGTGACCAGTGTCGCTAACATGCATCTGTTGCAAAACCCTGGAGCATTTATTAGTAAGCAACATCAACAAGCACTTAGCCTTTGAGAGCATTCTTGCTGACTGTCAACATGGTTTCCGGAGTCAAAGGTCTTGCGAAACGCAGCTTGTTCAATTTTACCATGACATTGTGAGCAATCTGGATGGGGCCATAAATCGTGGCCACAAACAGACTGACTTGATCATCATGGACTTTGCTAAGGCCTTTGACAAGGTAACTCACAGAAGGCTATTACATAAACTGGAGTACTATGGGATAAGAGGATCCACGCATAGGTGGATTAGCTCATGGCTCTCTGGGCGCTCACAACAAGTTGTACTTGATGGCCAAGCTTCTGATCCAGTCCCTGTTTTATCTGGAGTCCCCCAAGGTTCGGTCCTTGGACCGGTCCTTTTCTTGGTTTTCATTAATGATCTCCCCGATGATATCAGGTCATCGGTCCGTTTGTTTGCTGATGATTGTGTCCTGTTTAGGAACATATATTCTCCTTCTGACTGTCTTATTTTACAAGATGACCTGGATCAACTTGCACATTGGGAGGCCGATTGGCAAATGAAGTTCAATGTGGCCAAATGTCACTCAATGAGAGTGTCACGACACCCTCCGGACAAGCAAATTAAGTTTGACTATACTCTTCACCAGCAAGTTTTGGAGCATGTTCAATCCGCCAAATATCTTGGTATCACCATCACTGACGATCTTGATTGGGGTCCACATATCTCAGAGATTACATCTAAAGCAACTAGGACTTTGGGATTCCTTAGACGGAACTTGGCTTTTGCACCTAGGCAGACAAAGGATGTTGCATATAAAACATTGGTTCGCCCTCAACTCGAATATGCATCACCCATTTGGCACCCCTATGTTAAAACTCAGACTCAGCAGGTGGAGAAGGTGCAGAGGACAGCTGCTCGATAGACCTGTAGGCGATGGCGAAATAGAAGTAGCGTCGGTGACATGCTTTATGAGCTAGAGTGGCCGTCCCTGGAGGCCCGTCGTGAGCAGTCCTCTTTAACCTTCTTCTACAAGATACACTCTGATTCAGTGTCTATTGATAAAGATAGGTACTTGACCCCTGTAACACTGTCGACCCAAACAAGGGCATCAAAAGTAAACGACTCACAATATCGTAAAAACCAGTCCTATAGTGATGCCCTGAAGAACTCGTTTTTTCCTAGAACTATTCCCCAATGGAATAGTCTCCCCTCCTCTGCGGTGAATGCCAAGTCCGCAGAAGAGTTCAAAGCCCGCACAGTGTAAGATTGGGTCTCAGAGGTATGCGTTTTAGGATACCTCTGTTATGCAGATTGTAAATAGTTTTAAGGACGCATCCAGTGCCTCTCTTTTTTTTTTCAGCTAAATTCTAAATTTAGCCACCCAATCAACTGAGGTAATGGCCAGATATGACCGACTCAGTATAAGAAGATAGATAGATAAACACCCTTTGTCTGCCAAGGTGCAAAAGCCAAATTACGTCTAAGAAACCCTAATGTCCTAGTTGCCTTAGAGGTAATATCAGAAATATGTTGACCCCAATCAAGATTATCAGTAATGGTGATACCAAGATATTTTGCGGATTGGACATGTTCCAAAGTATGCTGATGTAATGAATAGTTTAATTTAATCTGCTTGTCTGGAGGGTGCCTCTGGAGGGTGCCGTGACACCCTCATTGAATGACATTTGGCCACATTGAACTTCATTTGCCAATCGGCCTCCCAACGTGCTAGGCTATCCAGGTCATCTTGTAAGGTAAGACAGTCAGAAATAGTATATATGTTCCTATACAAAACACAATCATCAGCAAACAAGCGAACAGATGACCTGATATTATCTGGAAGATCGTTAATAAATATCAAGAAAAGGACCGGTCCAAGTACCGAACCTTGTGGGACACCGGACAAAACAGGGACTGGATCCGACGCTTGGCCGTCAAGTACAACTTGTTGTGTGCGTCCAGAGAGCCATGAGCTAACCCACTTAAGTGTGGATCCTCTAATCCCATAATGATCCAGTTTGTACAATAGCCTCCTGTGAGGAACCTTGTCGAAGGCCTTGGCAAAATCCATGATAATCAGATCAGTCTGTTTGTGGCCACGATTAATGGCCCCATCCAGATTGCTCACTATGTCATGGTAGAACTGAACTAATTGAGTTTCACAAGACCTTCGACTTCGGAAACCATGCTGACAGTCAGCAAGAATGCTTTCAGAGGCTAGGTGCTTGTTAATGTTGCTAACTAATATATGCTCCAGGGTTTTGCAACAGATGCATGTGCGCGACACCGGTCTGTAATTCGCAGCATCATATTTTTCTCCTTTTTTGGCCATTACCTCAGTTTGGTGCGTAGCTAAATTTAGAATTTAGAATTTAGCTAAAAAAAAAAGGAAAAGAAGTCACTGGATGCGTCCTTAAAACTATTTACAATCTGAATAACAGAGGTTTACTAAAACGCATACCTCTGAGTCTCAATCTTACACTGTATGGGCTTTGAACTCCTCTGCAGTCTTAGCATTCACCACAGAGAGGGAAGACTATTCCTAGGAAAGAAGGAATTTTTCAGGGCATCACTGTAGGACTGGTACCTGTGATACTGTGAATTGTTTACTTTTGATGCCCTTGTTCGGGTTGAAACTGTCACAGGGGTCAAGTATTCATCTTTATTAACGGCCACTGTACCTGACTGTATCTTATAGAAGAAGGTTAAAGAGGACTGCCCACGACGGGCATCTAGGGACGGCCATTCTAGCTCGTTAAGCATGTCACCGACGCTGCTTCTATTGCGCCATCGTCGGCAGGTCCATCGAGTAGCTGTCCTCTGCACCTTCTCCACCTGCTGAATCTGAGTTTTAACATAGGGATGCCAAATGTGTGATGCATATTCTAGCTGAGGGCGAACCAATGTTTTATATGCAACAGCCTTTGTCTGCCTAGGTGCAAAAGCCAAGTTTCGTCTAAGAAATCCTAAAGTCCTAGTTGCTTTTGATGTTATTTCTGAAGCGTGTTGACCCCAATCAAGATCATCAGTGATGGTGATACCAAGATATTTGGCGGATTGAACCTGCTCCAAGATTTGCTGGTGTAGTTTATAGTCAAACTTAATTTGTTTGTCCGGAGGGTGTCGCGACACCCTCATTGAATGGCATTTAACCACATTGAACTTCATCTGCCAATCGGCCTCCCACTGTGCTAGTTGATTCAGGTCATCTTGTAGAATAAGGCAATCAGAAGAAGAATATATATTCCTATAAAGGACACAATCATCAGCAAACAAACGGACATTATCATATTATCAGGGAGATCATTAATGAATACCAAGAAAAGGGCCGGTCCAAGGACCGAACCTTGGGGGACGCCAGATAAAACAGGGACTAGATCAGACGCTTGGCCATCAAGTACAACTTGTTGTGAGCGCCCTGAGTGCCATGAGCTAATCCACCTATATGTGGATCCTCATATCCCATAGTAATCCAATTTATAAATAGCCTCCTGTGAGGTACCTTGTCAAAGGCCTTAGCGAAGTCCATGATAATCAAGTCAGTCTGTTTGTGGCCACTGTTTGTGGCCCCATCCAGATTGCTCACAATGTCATGGTAAAACTGAACTAATTGAGTTTCGCAAGACCTTTGGCTTCGGAAACCATGTTGACAGTCAGCAAGAATGCTCTCAAAGGCTAGGTGCTTGTTGATGTTACTAACTATTATATGCTCCAGGGTTTTGCAACAGGTGCATGTAAGCGACACTGGTCTATAATTTGCTGCGTCGTATTTTTCTCCTTTTTTATAGACCGGGGTAACATTAGCTTATCGCCAGTCATCTGGTACAGTGCCCTGGGCAAGTGATTCATTTAAGATAAAGGCCAGCACAGGTGAAATTTCAGCACCACATTCCTTAAGCACCCTGGCATTCAGGTCATCCGTCCCAGATGCCTTATGTATCTTGAGCTTACCTAACAGTTTAGCGACCCCGTTTGGGTCAATTGTTATGTCCCCCATTGAGGGGAACTGACTATTACCTTTAGTTGGTAGCTCACCATCAGTTTCACGCGTAAATGCAGTTTGAAACTGTTTGTTACATATGTTGGCCTTATCGCGCGAATCTGTTTTGAGAATACCGTTATCCCTTAACGAAGTGATCCCAAAAGCTTCCTTTTTCATGGACTTTACGAATGATCAAAACTTTTTTACTTTACCATTCTTCTGGGGACTGTCGGGATCTGTATTATCATCCTCAAAGGTAAAGATGCTGGAAACATGCTTCCAATATGCATCTCTTATTACCTTTTGTACGTGTGCTCTGAACCGTTTGTAATGGCTCTGAACGTCAGGGCTACTAGACTTACGAGCACGAAAGTACATTCGATTGCGTCTTCTAATTAGATGCTTGATCGTGTTGTCGATCCAAGGGGCACTATGCTTTGTTTTGGTCATTTTCGTTGGAATAAACCTTTCCATAGCCACAGTTAATTCGGTCTTAAAATTGACCCACATGTCGTTAACTGACATGTGCGAAAGGTGAGAGGAAAGGAATGAATCTCTAAATCGCGCCATATGGTCTCGCAGCCCATCCATATCCGCACGTTTATATAGATATATTTTACGTGGAGCTTGTCTGATTCGTTTTGCTTTTATGTCGTATTCAATAAGGACTATGTCGTGGTCAGCTTTGCCGATCGGGGGCATCCCCTTAACTCGATTAACTGGGAATGGGGAATTCGTAAATAATAGATCGAGGGTCTTTTCTTGTCGGGTGGGTATATTAATTACTTGGGCTAGGCAGTGTTCTTTAATGATATCTAAAAGTTGTTGCTGTGTCTGCCTTTTAGATACCCCATGGGGCACCTGCATGTTGCTCCATTCAATGTCACCACAATTGAAGTATTCGCCAACCAAAATATGGGCATTTGCATTTGACAGTATCCTAGACAAAGATGAACTGAAAGCCTCAAGATATTCGGGGTCAATCTGGTCTGGTGGGCGATAAAAAGAACAACGGTACAAAGTCCTACATCCAATGATGTTCAATTTACACCAAACTAATTCACATTTGGTGTCCAACTCCGGAGTTTCTGTACAGAGTAGGTCTCGCTTGAAAGCCACAAAGACACCTCCATGTGCATCCCCAACTCTGTCTTTCCGGATAGCCTCAAAAGATTCTGGAAAAAATTCTGAGTTTTTAATTTCTGGGGTTAGCCAGGACTCATTGCCAAAAATGATGTCCGGCTTAGCTGAGTCGATAATAGTATGAAGTTCAGCCCTTTTGTTCTTTATTGACTGACAATTCATAATCAATATTCTGAGGGGGTGGTTAAGGACCGCCTTTTTGGTCTTTGGTTTAGCTTCTTTTGACTGCTGCACAATGGGCGAAGAAGCTGCAGTGGGCGGGCCAATATTGTCTGGTATCGGACTGTCAGGCTCGGACAGGGTTGATAACGGTTCAAATTGGATATAAGTGTCAATAGAAGATAAAGTGTCAAACAGAGATGTGGAAAAACTTGGCAATCCACATTTCATGCATTCCCATGCTACGTTCATATTCGATGATCTGTTATATAGACTATACATAGTTGATGACATGCCTTGACAGTCTATGTGATACCAGATATTGCAAGTGTCACAGCAAATTCCTCGTTCTGCCCAACCAACACTTCTTTGACAAAGTCCACAGGGAAAATGTGAGCTGTCATTTAGTCATACTCGGTCATACTTGGCCATTACCTCAGTTGGGTGGTGCGCTAAATTTAGAAATTTAGCAAAAAGAAAAACCTCACTGAAATCTGCCTGGTACTCCATACACCTCAAGTAGAGTATTATATGGAGTGCACATGGAAATGGCAAAAAAAAAAAAAAAAATGATTTTCATTCATTTCAGGAAGTTAAATTCATGAGGAATTTTGGTATTTTGAGCATTTTGGCAAGCTGTGAAACTGACATAATTATAAACTTGATGATAATGAGTAAATGATGATGATGATGTGAGTTGAGTTATTGGAAGTGTAAAATCAGACCTGCCCGGAAAGACTCCAGGTCAGGACTGCGGGGTATGTCGGGAGGCAGATCATTCCACAGTTTTGCAACTCTGGGATAAAAAGAGTACTTATGGGGATTTATCCTTGAGTAGGGTATTGAAAATCTGTTACGTGTTGAGGGTTTTGATGTAGGAGGGGAGGCTTATACGGACATGGCCGTTGTGGATTTTGTAGAGAATAACCAGAGTGGCTATGTTCCTGCGTGCTTCTAGTGTAGGGAGTTTTAGTTCAGTTAGCATAGTTGAGATACTACTAGTGTAAGCATAGTCATTGAATATATAACTGACTGCTCTGTTCTGAATCATTTCAAGTTGATGTATGTATGTCTTTTGTCGAAGAATCCAGACCGAGGATAAATACTCCAGTAGGGGTCGGACATAGGTTTAACATGCTGTTTCTCCAATACGTCTGTTGTAAGTATGAATATTTCTTCTAATAAACTTAAGTGTGCTATTACCCTTTGCTGAGATCTGAGAAATATACTTGTTCCAAGATAGGTCATCTGATATGTTAATTCCAAGATACTTAGCTTTTTGGTGGCGATAGCCCAGAGTATTGAAGCGTGATTTTGGCACTACTTTTTGCATTAATGCATACGACCTAATCACCACCAAGAGATACCGTGAGAAAATATAGCGCAATATTCGAAACAGTTTCAAAAGTTCCTCATTAAATGAAACAGCATTATAACTTGAATGTTTTATAAATTTATCCATAAAGTTTACCGTGAAAGGGATTCACTGGGGGAGTCTCCGTGTAAAAAACGTGAATGAAAGCAATGTAGACTAATACGCCATTCAGCGTCTTTTTATAGATCCGTACAATTAGCCCATTTTACAGCTCATTTTGTAGCGGAAATCCCAAAACTGGCAACTGGCAAACAGTGCAGGCCCAGATCAGATACCACAGAACACGGAGTCTCATGAGGGCATACACTGCATGTTTGGGAAAGGTTCAGCATTTTTTTAGATAAATTTTAAAGAAGCCACAACCAGACATCCGTAAAGGAGCAGTCTCTATAAGGCTGTTTTCATGGCCACAACCGATTTCCTTTAAATTTTGTAGCTTCAAATTGGTACATATTGGCTGTCTAATGGTGATTTTTTAGACTCTTTGGTCCACTGGTTTTTGCTGTATACACAATTAAAGTGGGTGGGGTAATGTCACCCCATCAAGGGTATACCAACAAAAATGCTATTATTTTTGTTCAAAGTGCATGACTGGAGGCGATGTTTGCCGTATGCTTACTACCCTTTTAGGCATAGCAGCCGGTGATAACAGTCTTATAAATATCAAACAAGAGAAGAGTTTATACGCGCTTGTAAGTTGTACCCAAATATCAGTAATTTTTATTCCCCAACTTTACGTAAAACCACAACACCTTTACAGTTTTCAACTTATTTCAAAGATCTTTCATAAATATAATGTTGATGTAATAGTCATTCTAGGTATATGCCAGAATTATTGTTAGTTCATAAAACTTAAAGAGTTACCTGCCCCTGAAAATGGATTTTACCCATTTTTTAAATCGGAGTGCATTTATCCGTTTGTAGTACTCACAACTTCATTTGAAAGTGAATAAACCGATTCCATGCAAATATTATTAAATAGATGTGGACAAGGAAGTCATTTGATTTAATAGTGCATGCTAGTATCCCTTTTTTTTGGTTATTTACTTAGTGGGTGACTGACTGACGTTTGTCCGCTATAAGCACACATACTTGATTGGTTTAATGAATACATTAATTTTGCCACACCAATTTTTGAGTATCTACTAGTAAAGTTACTTGATGTTATATATTCCAACTAAATGAGTCAGTGAAGATTTAGACTCACTCCAGGATCTTAACTCTTAATTTCTAGGTGCAAATGGAACATTTGTCAACTGTCAAACATTTTTGACCACCAAAGCAGGCTTTGCTCATGTTGTGGAACCTCATTTTAGACTGATACTGTGCTTAAATATAAGCCTGTATGGTCTCACGACATGTTTAAGAATTTGTTAATTTACTGATCTTCCTCTGAATCGCTAGATGTACTCCATGTGTTAACAGCAGCACCATAAACAAAATCAATATGTTCCCGGCTTGGTTTTGCTTCACTATTTTCTGTTTTGTTCCGGTAATATCCCAAATACCAGAGAACAGAAGCCACATGTGTGCAACATCCCACGGAACGAGCTCCACTTCTGCACCCACAATACCATCCAGTGATTTGGTTCAGTCCTTGTGTATATTCAACCAACATGTTATATGTTTTATTAGACGTATGACGAGAACGTATCTGTGCTTTGAGAACACCATCTTCTTCTTTGTGTGCCATTATCTCATATGATCCATTGTCGTCAAAATGTTCATCTGTGTAGGATTTGGCTTGTTTCAGCTGGTAAATACCCAGTTTCAAATCCCTGAGTTCATCCTCGGTCATCTCTCGAAAATTCTCAAGTTTCTAATCATCGATCTTTTTCCAAATAACCCTTTTTTGTCGCGCCTGCTATTAGCATGGCGCGATATAGGCGCCCGGTTTTCCGTCCGTTCGTTCGTCCGTTCGTCAAGGCGTCAACATTTGCGACCACCCTAGCGTTCACCCTAATGGTCAAGTTTATTTCTCAAGAACTATAAGAGCTTCATTAATGATACTTGGTACAAACTTGTATCTGGGGATGATAACTTACATGCAAGCATCCGTATTTGACCTTGACCTACATTTCATGGTTCACTGACTTTGTAAAACATTTCGACCACCCTAGCGTTCACCCTAATGGTCAAGTTTATTTCTCAAGAACTATAAGAGCTTCATTAATGATATGTGGTACAAACTTGTATCTGTGGATGGCAACTTGAATGCAAGCATCCATATTTGACCTTGACCTACATTTCATGGTTCACTGACTTTGTAAAATATTGCGACCACCCTAGCGTTCACCCTAATGGTCAAGTTTATTTCTCAAGAACTATAAAAGCTTTATTAATGATACTTGGTACAAACTTGTATCTGGGGATGGTTACTTTAAATGCAAGCATCCATATTTAACCTTGATCTATATTTCATGGTTCACTGACTTTGTAAAATATTGTGACCACCCTAGCGTTCACCGTAATGGTTAAGTTCATTTCTCAAGAATTATTAGAGCTTCATTAATGATACTTAGTACAAGCTTGCATTTGAGAATGGGATCTTTTGAGCAAGCATCTATGTTTGACCTTGACCTACATATCATGGTTCGATGACTTTGTGCCCCCACAGGCGCGACATAGCCTTCGGCGGAATTCTTGTTACAACCTTATCCTGCAGCTTATTTGGAGTTTTTGCTAGGGCCATTATTCTTCTAGCAATTACTTTGCCTGAATCTTTGCTTGTTACCAAAGGTGGTCCAAATGCATTGCACAATGAGCAAACAATCCTTACATAGTCGCCAACATATGGTATTTGACTATTGGGCATTGTGTTGCTAAGGGCTTTCCCCTTTTTAATTCTCCCATTAGCTGATTCGACAACCCATCTCACCTTTGTAACAAGAGGCTCAATGAGCCTAAACCGCTCACCTGAGGAACTTAAGTTTTAACAATTTACAGACTTGACTACTAAATCTGCTAATAGAATCCAGCCCATTGACCCTTACAGGATATTAGTCATCAATATTGCATTGCATTCCAAGTTTGAGACTTCTAGCTTCTATAGTTCCTGAGAAATCTTTGACGAAAATTTAACATTGGTCAAAATGGAGAGAAAGAAGAATGAAAGAACAGATGAACAAATAAGCTGAGAAAGCCCAATGTCTCTTACACAAAATAAGTCATCATTATTCTATTGAATACCAAATTTGATGCTTCTAGCTTTTATAGTTCCTGAGAAATCTTTGATTAAAAATTTAACATTGGTCTATTATCTCTATATGGAGAGAAAGAAGAATGAAGGAACAAATGAACCAGACTAGCTCCAAAACCTAATGCAGCCTTTCCTCTTGCCCAATGGTGCTACACATAAAATTTAAACAAGATTGGTCGACTGCCTTCTGAGATATGCTTCATTGAAAGTGTAGACGACGGATGGACGGACGACAGACGACGGACTCCGGAGCCTTGGTATACTATCAGCTCACTGGAGCCTTTGGCTCAGGTGAGCTAAAAATTCAAGTCGCTATTTCTGTCACAACATTTTCCCTACGTTAAGTCTATGGGCAATTTTTTTTGTCTCTCAAGGTCACGTAACTCCGAGGTCAATATTCCGATTCGGCCCAAAATCGAACTTAACCGAGATTTTATGCCTGTCCTCGTTACCTGCAAGTTTGAAGCTGATATGAATAAAAATAAAGTTGCTATCGTGGTCACAACGTATCTTTTATGCTCAAGGGCAGGTAACTCCAAGGCAAATATTCCGATTCGGCCCAAAATCGAACTTAACCGAGGTTTTATGTCTGTCCTCGTTACCTGCAAGTTTGAAGCTGATATGAATAAAAATAAAGTTGCTATCGTGATCACAACGAATTTTTTTATGCTCAAGGGCAGGTAACTCCAAGGCAAATATTCCGATTCGGCCCAAAATCGAACTTAACCGAGATTTTATGTCTGTCCTCGTTACCTGCAAGTTTGAAGCTGATCTGAAAAAAATTCAAGTCGCTATCGTAGTCGCAACATTTTCCCTAATTAAGTCTATGAGCAATTTTTTTGTCGCTCAAGGTCACGTAACTCCGAGGTCAATATTCCGATTCGGCCCAAAATTGAACTTAACCGAGATTTTATGCCTGTCCTCGTTACCTGCAAGTTTGAAGCTGATACGAATAAAAATAAAGTTGCTATCGTGGTCACAACGTATTTTTTATGCTCAAGGGCAGGTAACTCCAAGGCAAATAATCCGATTCGGCCCAAAATCGAACTTAACCGAGATTTTATTTCTGTCCTCGTTACGTGCAAGTTTGAAGCTGATCTGAAAAAAATTCAAGTCGCTATCGTAGTCACAACATTTTCCCTATGTAAAGTCTATGGGCAAATTTTTTGTCGCTCAAGGTCATGTAACTCCTAGGTCAATATTCCGATTCGAACTTAACTGAGATTTTATGCCTGTCCACGTTACCTGCAAGTTTGAAGCTGATCTGAATAAAAATAAAGTTGCTATCGTGGTCACAACGTATTTTTTTTATGCTCAAGGGCAGGTAACTCCAAGGCAAATAATCCGATTCGGCCCAAAATCTAACTTAACCGAGATTTTATGTCTGTCCTCGTTACCTGCAAGTTTGAAGCTGATCTGAAAAAAATTCAAGTCGCTATCATAGTCGCAACATTTTCCCTAATTAAGTCTATGGGCAAATTTTTTGTCGCTCAAGGTCACGTAACTCCGAGGTCAATATTCCGAGTCTGCCCAAAATCGAACTTAACCGAGATTTTATGCCTGTCCTTATTATCTGCAAGAATGAAGTCGATCAGAAAAAAATTGACGGAGCTAGAGTGATGACAAGCTTTTTCCTATGTTAAGTCTATGGGAGCTATATGTTGCCATGGTAACCAGAGTTCCACTCAGATCTGCATGAAAACCTTATGCAGTCTTTCCACTTGCCCAATAATGTTACAAATTTGATCAAAGTCGGCCAAGTAGTCTTCAAGATATACATTTTTGAAATTCACATTAACCCTTATGCAAAAATGCACAAGGGCAGGTAACTCCTAAGTGTATGATCCGATTCTGCCAATTATCGAACTTGACCGAGATTTCATGGCTGTGCTGGTTATCTGTAAGAATGAAGCCAATCCGAACAAAATTGAAGCAGCTACAGTGATGACAACATTTTCCCCATGTTAATTCGATAGGCAATTTTTCGGGCGCTCAAGGGGACGTAACTCTTGAGTGAATTATCTGATTCGGCCCAAAATCGAACTTGACCGAGATTTTATGCCTGTACTGGTTATCTGCAAGAATGAAGTCGATCAGAAAAAAATTGACGGAGCTAGAGTGATGACAAGCTTTTTCCTATGTGAAGTCTATGGGAGCTAGATGTTGCCATGGCAACCAGAGTTCCACTCAGATCTGCCTGAAAACCTAATGAAGCCTTTCCACTTGCCCAATAATGCGACACATGAAATTTGATCAAAGTTGGCCAAGTAGTCTTTAAGATATACATTTTTGAAATTCCCATTAACCCTAATGCAAAAACACACAAGGGCAGGTAACTCCTAAGTGAATGATCCGATTCTGCCAGTTATCGAACTTGACCGAGATTTCATGGCTGTGCTGGTTATCTGCAAGAATAAAGCCAATCTGAAAATAATTGAAGCAGCTACGGTGATGACAACATTCACCCCGTGTTAAGTCAATAGGCAATTTTTTCAACGCTCAAGGGCACGTAACTCCTGAGTGAATAATCCGATTCAGCCCAAAATCGAACTTGATCGAGATTTCATGCCTGTCCTCGTTATCTGCAAGAATGAAGTCGATCAGAGAAATATTGACGGAGCTAGAGTGATGACAAGCTTTTTCCTATGTTAAGCCTATGGGAGCTCTTTGTTGCTGTGGCAACCAGAGTTCTCATCCGATCTGCACGAAAACCTAATACAGCCTTTCCCCCTACCTGATGATGGTTCATATGAAATTTGATCAAGGCCGGCCCACTGGTTCCAGAGATATACTTCGTTGAAAGTGTGGACGACGGACGACGGACGCCGGCTCGTGGTATACTAATACCTCACATGAGCCTTCGGCTCAGGTGAGCTAACTAGCCTTGACTCATTCGCCTCTTCAGTCGTATGTTGCTTCTGAGATTTGTTTAGGAAGTGAGGCATATGAGAATTGATTCCAAAATCCTTTAGTATATCTATAGCATCCCTAAAGCCACGGTCTACAACGAGAACATCATCTTCTTCAAACCAGTCAGTAATATTTTGTGCATTAGTCTTTAACATGTGTTCGGTAATCTTAGCATCTGTGTTTTTCCCATCTGCAACATATGGTCCCATCACAGTCAAAATGTAACCATCAGTAGCCACATGCATCATAGGTTTCAGCAAAGGCTGTCCTTTATGTACGGAATAAGATCTTCTCTGAAATGAGTAGTTTCCACTCTTCTCAATATATATGCATGTTCCATCAGCCACTGCGATTGCAACATCAGAATTTGAATCCCCAAATAGGACATTTGCAAAAGTTGATGTATGATTCAGGGATGTTAGAGAAATACTAAAGGGTTATGAAATCAATTCTCATATGCTTTACTTCCTAACCAAGTCTCAGAAGCAATATACGACTGAAGAGGCGAATGATTCAAGGCCAGGTACAAAGTGAGATAGGTTGTCGAATCAGCTAATGGGAGAATTACAAAGTGGAAGGCCTTAGCAACAAAATATCCAATAGTAAAATACCATATGTTGGCGACTATGTAAGAATTGTTTGCTCGTTTTGCAATGTGACTAGACCAAAAGGACTGAACCCAATCACTGGATGGTACTGTTGATGAAGAAGTGGTGCTCGTACCGTGGGATGTTGTGCTCATGTGCTTGCTAGCTTGCACTATTAAATCAAATGACTTCTTTGTCTACATTTATTTAATTATATTTGCATGGAATCGGTTTATTCACTTCCAAATGAAGTTGTGAGTACTACAAACGGATAAATGCACTCTGATTTAAAACAAATGGGTAAAATCCAATTTCAGGGGCAGGTAACTCTTTAAGTTTTATGAACTAACAATAATTCTGACATATACCTAGAATTACAGCAACATTATATTTATGAAAGATCTTTGAAATAATTTGAAACTTTAAAGGTGTTGTGGTTTTTCGTAAAGTTGGGGAATAAAAATTACTGATATTTGGGTGCAACGTACAAGCGCGTATAAACTCTTCTCTTGTTTGATATTTATAAGACTGTTATCACCGGCTGTTATGCCTAAAAGGGTAGTAAGCATACGGCAAACATCGCCTCCAGTCATGCACTTTGAACAAAAATAATAGAATTTTTGTTGGTATACCCTTGATGGGGTGAAATTACCCCACCCACTTTAATAGTGTATACAGCAAAAACCAGTGGACCAAAGAGTCTAAAAATTCACCATTAGACAGCCAATATGTACCAATTTGAAGCTACAAAGTTTAAAGGAAATCGGTTGTGGCCATGAAAATAGCCTTATAGAGACTGCTCCTTTTGAAGTGGACTCGTTTCATACTGATATAAGGTTGATGATTCTATTCAGTACAAAATGTGTTAAAAGTACACAGTGTGTGCGTCGATTATGTAATTCTTCGTGTCATTAAAGGCATTTATTCTTGATTATTGAGGACTATCATTTCATTACATAATATTATGTAGCCCTCAGTGCTCACTGGAGAGAAGTCCTCTGTCTTCAACAGGTAAGGGGCCGCCTTGGGGAAAATCAATAAATTACTTACTGTTGACTGGTGTACATTATTGATTTTCCCCTTAAGTGTCTCAGTCAGAGGATTCAACAAGAGCTACTAATCACCCTATTAAGGGCCGCCTTTGATCTGCTATAGTCAGTATATCACAGGGGGCAATAAACAATTATGGACACACGGTGTGTTCTACTGTTACAGAATAAATGCCTTTAACCCATATAAGAAGTTGATATCTCCCAGTTAAGAAGTTTGGAGTGGTCCATGTCCAATTGTAGGGGAGCCAGGTATATATTGTTAGCAGTAAAGTTTGCAAAAATTGTATGTACTTTCAGCAAACAGTTTAGACACAGATGAGACACCAGGTATTGCGGCGTCTGATCTTGGTCTGCAATGTTTGCAAATGTCCCCACAAAAGGCTGCTAGGCATATATGGGTTAATGGGGTGTTTATATCAATAACGAGGAAGTCATTTCGTTTTCAGAGACCTTATGGTTAAGTGTTAGTCCCCTAGGTATGTGAACGGCCTCGGTAGCTCAGTCGGATACGCGACTGACTAATGATCAGGAGGACGCGGGTTCGATACCAGCCGGGGTCGGCAACATGTTTCTTGGATATTGATCATGTAATCTTTTCCACGGTGATTATCTCTCTTTTGCTGTTTCACGAAGGGCAGTTTGAAGTTTCTTGTTTGGTTGTTTGTATTGGAGTTAAAGGCACAGTCAACACTATTTTGGTCAGTTTTGAGCCGCTCAGTTTACCCATCAACACTTTTCCTGGGCCGGCTTATACGAAAGCGGTTAACCAGTAAAGTGCACATTTTTTCGCCAGAGACTGACAACTGCCCTTCTTGAATCAGCGGAAAGGAAAGAATGACCGTAAAAACTATTTCATGATCAATCTCCACGAAAGAATGTTGCCGACCCCGACAGGTATCGAATCCGCGTCTTCCTGATCACCGGCTGGAAGTTTCTGGTGAAAGAATGTGCACTGTACTGGTTTACCGTTTACGTAGGAGAAGCGTGGCTAGGTAAACTGACCAGCTCAAAAATGACCTAAAAGGTGTTGTCTTGTTCGTTACACACCAATATAAATTGAGTCGGCTTGAATACTTGCTAGTAACGATTAAGAAATATAAACATTTTTTGGCCTAAAATTTAAAATAATTAAAAGAAACAAGAACAACAGTGAAAACCACAAAAAAAAACAACAACAAAAAAAAAATAATCGGGTTAACAGTCCCTTTATATCAGGTGTAGTACATGTATATGTCTTCTGTAAAGGCTTACGCTCTTGAAAAATATGAAATTCCCCAAAGGAATTAAAACATCGAGTGGTCAAATTTTCTAGACCAGATTAGCTAATTTCGCCAAAGTAGGCCTTTTAAGCAACCTTCCAATATATTCAAGCCCCATTTGAACAGTTAAAGGGGTCATTCATAGTTGTTCATGAATAACATTTGCTGGACTCCAAAGAAGCTGTCTGAATATCTTCGAGGGACCAAACAAATGTTATTGCAATGAAATAAACATACATGGTCGTCATTCCTGCATTTCCTACGGCAAATTGTGACGAAAACGCCCCACAACTCCATATCACCCCTTCAGATGCGACCATTAAACTAAAAGGGCATGGCGGCTAGTTCAAAACGTTGTTAAAACGATAACGTCTGTTCTGCTACACTTAAAAATGCTATGTTCACTGGGACAACGTTACATCGCTCTAACGTGTAAACAAGGCCCATTTTTGATATCCAAAGATCTAAACTCATGTTTCAACAGAATTTCAACATGGATTTCGTTGCATTAACAGGACTTCTGGCCCAGAATAGCTTCAAACAGCTATGTTCATTGGATTTTATTCAGAACTATATTCTTTATGAGTCTGATTTAAAATACCAACCAGACGCTAAAATTGCCTAACCCTATCCATTGATCACAAGCTATCGCCCCATCAGCACTATAAGTGCTTTGATTAGTAGTTTGTAGGGATTCTCATTGGATAGGGTAGTTTTTTTTTCTTTTTGGTAATTCGGATGACCTCACATTTGTCTTGGTTGAAGGCCATGAACCATTCATTTTCCCAGGATTCTAGTTTTGTGAGGTCAGCCTGCAGAGTTTGACAGTCTGTTTGATGATACATAATGGTATAGTAGTCGCAGATAAGATTGACTAGGCGGAGCTATTCAGGTGTTGTCAATATATGTCAAATTCGCTGAGTCCACCAGAAGATTCGGTAGAGTGCCTTTCGCACACTTTCTACAAGCGGACGATATGGTCATAATACGCCACAGCTATGCTTGTGTTACAGTTGAATTCACACAATTGGGTGACCTGGTTTACCTTTTTGTTAATGGAATATTCCTAAGGCAGGTGCAAACGATATCTCCGCCGAGTCAGTCTTACCTGCGACTACTATATCATCAGCAAAATTCTGATATTTCTTTTAATTGTATCCGGTATGTCGTTTATGTCATTTCCATGACATTAGAATAGAATAGAATTGAAAAGAATAAATTTTATTTCCAATCATGGGCCACCATGTGGCAGCATATTAATCACAATTTATAATAATAATAATAATAATAATAATATAACGACTCCAAAATAAACTCTGCAAATATCGTAAAACAACTGAAGCTTGATTCTGATTAGCCAAAACAATTAAATAAAGCACAAGCTAACCCTTGTCCTGCTAATCCCGGATATGCCTTATCTTTGACCACTCAGATTGTGAATTTGTTGCAATAATTGACATCAAGTAATCTGATTGGTTGATAATCGGTAGTGGGTGAGGCATATATAAATATTCAGCAGGACAAGGGTTAAGTACAGCATCCCACCACTTGGGTGCGGGCAGGCAAACAATGCTAACCACAACCATTGGCAACACATTGTGGCGACTAATCAGGACCACCACTGTTCGCCTTACTCACAAACCTACTGCCACAGGCACATGGATACGGTTCATAAATATAAGCCTACTGGTATATATACAGTGTATATATAGAGTCATGGTTCATTCTAGAAGCGCAAAATCAATATGAACCGTGTCACTGTGGCCAGTGTACCGAGTTCGACTGGACGTGCTCATTCGTCTGTCCTGTAAGCAGAGGGTATTGCAGTTTAATGCGTCAACTAGTGCTTTGCCCGCAACTTAAGCCTTTCGAATCAGCTGGAACACCACTTGAATGATAAAACAGTTGGTAATACCGTCCTGTATTAATTTTTACCTTTTTTTATCTAAAGTGTTTGTCTGGTTGTTTGAATTGAGGTTGTATGCCCCAGTCAAAAGTATTTAGGTCATTTTGGAGACGTTGCATCCAATTTTGTGGGACATTAACCCGGCATGATTGAGATGAAATTACATCTCAAGCCCCACTACCCAAACAAACCAATAGGGTTTATATGTAGGGACGGTCTGACACACAACGCTTCGCCTGGGAAGGCTTATACATTCTAAGCGGTTTATCAGTACTCATGTGCGGTCGGTTTCAGCTCTGCGTGGAAGCACCATGCAGCGTAATCTATTTCTCCAAGCCCTATTTTTTACGGTCTTTGAAAAACTAGTGTATGACCCAATAGAATAGTATCTTAAGGAAAGTTATATAAAATCTACTTGCGCTCCATGCAGATATCAGTTTTCAACTGATACATGATAGCTCATTTACCAAATTTAAATTGAATTTCATCAAGATTGTCAAATACGTTTTAGCGCATATCACACAAAACACATACAATCACCACAATATTCTTACATATTTTGTTTGTTTGTTTGTTTTGGAGTTTAACTGCCCAATTAACACTATATTTAGGTCATTTTTGAGCCGGTCAGTTTACTTATCCACACTTTTCCTGGCCAGGCTTATACCTAAGCGGTCTTTCGCCAGAAACAGACAACTGCCCTTCTTGAATCAGCGGAAGGGAGAGAATGACATATACTGAAGTAATTAAATATTTTAAGCAAATATGATGATTTTCAAGTTATCTTACATCTTTGATTTTAAGCATAGACAACATCATGATTTGTCAATTTTAATGATTTTTCCCCTCAGAATGTGCATATTCATTGACAATTAAACCATGTCGATGTTTCCCAGATTTTTTGGCGATGCAATTTTATTAATAAGCGAGAAATTTGAAGAAATATTTTTAACAGTAAATTGCCGGATATGCTTTGCTTTCAATTTAAGCATGACGTTAAATTGTCATAAATTCACAGGCATTCAATGTTACTCACACGACCGCAGTTTTATGGCCATTAATTGTCTCTGGCGTGTAGTGATCTTTACAAAAGATGATAATTATTACTGTCCCATTACGAAAACTAGCCTATACAAATACATTGTAAACTTTTCCACCGAAAAACACTAGAATTTTTAGATGAAAAAGTGTTATATTTTTCTTATGTCTGCTCAAAATATAGATTGTGGGTACTCGTTAGAACCGCCCCATTGAGGCGGTTCTAACGAGTACCCACAATCTATATTTTAGAGCAGAGATAAGAAGGATAAGGTTTACCCCTGTAAACCCAAGTTTTACTATTTAAAAATGGGGTTCAAGGGGGTCGAACTTATATATGTGTGTTTTCGTGATGTTCAAATCTTCAACGAATGACGGTCCACCGATAGACAAGGACCGTTTAACTAATAGGGTTATAATGGAATAACTGGACTGAAGGGCTTTCATTGATTGAAATGCATGTTTTACTTAATTTTCTCAAATTCAGTAGTGACCCTTTTTAATATATATTCTAAATTTAGCTAACTTCTAAATTCAGCCTTTCACCCAACTGAGGTAATGGCCAAATGTGACCGACTCAGTATATGAAGAGAGATTGATCATCGACAGCTTGTTGATGTGTCTGGAACTTTATCATCGTATGTAAGTTTTATTGTGGTGTTTCATGTGGTTCTATTCTGGGACCTCTTTCATTTAAATTTATGAGAATGACATGGCTGATATACTATCATCAAGAAAACACGCCTATATAATTTTGACCCCCTTGAACCCCACTTTTATATAGTAAAACTGGGGTTTCCGGGGGGTATACTTGATTTTTCTTATTTCTGCTCTAAAATATAGGTTGTGGATACTCGTTAGAACCGCCTCGATGAGGCGGTTCTAACGAGTGCCCACAATCTATATTTGGAGCAGAAATAAGAACTAGAATACTGTCGATGACGCGCCATCGCAAATCCCCACGCTTTCTACATGGGGGGGGGGGGCAAGTACCGAAAACACGTCACCCTGGGCCCTAATTTGGGCATTCCGATGGGTACGAATTGCGCACCTCTTGTGGCTGATCTATTCTTGTATTGTTATGAAAGAGACTTCATGTTGTTGCTTTCCATTGATAACCAATCTGAAATTATTGAAGCTATTAGCTGAAGAATAAATTCGATTTGCTAGAGTGTGTAGTCATGTAACTGACTTCAACACTCGTAATAAATTATTAACGGCTAAACTTCTTAATCAGGGTTATCGGTACCATAATCTACGCAAAGCCTTTTCAAAATTTAATAGACGCCATTCTGACTTTATTTTAAAATTCAATATTGGACTTAAATCTCTTCTGCAACAAGGTCTATCGGAACCCGAATTTTATGGGGACTTAGTATATAAATTCAGAAAAATATATAACCGCAATGACTTTAGCACCCAATTTCGTAAAATCGTTCATCGATATAAAAAGATTGGGTACAACATGGATGTTATACGACAGACTGCATGCATGGTAGTTAACCCAATCACGGTTGGCAACTTTGCTTCCCTCTTTAATTGCACGCCGGTGGGTCAGGCCTCAGATTCTATGACGGTTCCAACGTAAAGGCTTATTGAGAATTAGAGAGATCTAATTCAAGGTAATGTTGGTTGGTGCCTGATGCTCTGTCTCTGGTCGGACCCATCGGAGTCTAACTGTTGGTTTTCTTTTGCTCCAGCATTTCAATGGTTTCTTGATGTCGAGTCCTCACCGTTGTCTCACCTCTGTGGTTCTTTGATTATTTGTGTTCACGGAGATGTTGCACTGATGAGTTAGGAGGCCTTCATGCACACTGAACAAATAATTTGTCTAAATCGCGACGGAAGTAAGGGCGAGGATTGTGGCCACGTAAAATCGATTTAAGCCCCCCCCCCCCCCCCCCCCAGTGGGAGTCTTTCCACTGACCGTTCCAAGGCGGTTCTTCTGTGGCGATTTGTTTGTGTTGTTGTTTGTTATTTACTGTGTGTATCACTTGTGTCTTTTTATTTTGGATGGCCATATGACCATTTTGTGGGAAAGTAACTGTCCTCATGGCCTTCCTTTGTTTAGGCTTCGATTATGGTCTGGTCGCTTAATGTTTGTGTTTCTTTCCCTTTGGTGTCTTTGATGGGTGGAGTAAGTTAATTGTATCGATTCCTGATCTTTGTTTTACTTCTACGTTGTATTCGGGTCTTCAGGTGAAAGCGTTGTAAAATTGATACTTTAACCAGGGGACAAATGGTCCTGAACCGCTCAGCTGCGTGCTGAGTGTTTATTGAGTCATCTCGTTTATGGGCAGATTTCTGAAGGGTTTTACCATGGCAGTCACCTTGTTCGTGCAGCCTAAACCATTTTAACACATTTTTGTTCCTCCACCCCATAAAGGCTTCATATGAAATTTGGCCTAGGTTTGCACAGTTGTTTTTCTAATAATAATAATAATAATAATAATAATAATAATAATAATAATAATAATAATAATTTGATATCTGAGTTACACTGGAATAAGGTCAACGAGTAAAGTTTACCTTTGGTAATCCTGCAGTTTCATTAACTTGTTTAGCTAACTGAACATACATACCATCTCAGTTCACAAGCAATAACTGTTGTCGAAAAATTATTCATTTCCACATTTTTTCACACACAGTTCTTTAAGCACAAGTGACCATTGTAAATTTAATTAAGTCAAGGCCAACCAAGACACATCATTTGAATAATGATTTAAATAATTAATAATAATTTGATTTTAAATACAATGAGCCCCGAGTCCCCAATGCTACATTTAGAGTTTCATAGTCCTTGACGCTTTTTGTGTATAAAGGACTGCGAAGAGTTTTATGCGTATTCACCAAATTTGCTGGCTCCCAGCTTGCACATTGTCAATATTGGAAAAACAGGTAACCCAACCCCCCCCCTGACCTTTCAAGGTCAGGGGGGTCTGGTTACCTGGTTTTCCAACTCTGATAACATTCAGACTAGGAACCAGCAGATAATGCAAATAAGGTGAATGCGAAGTCTGGCCCTTCTCTGCGGCGGACATGTCATTTTGAAGGAAATTTTGACATACCCTAATTTCTCTCTCTCTCTCTCTCTCTCTCTCTCTCTCTCTCTCTCTCTCTCTCTCTCTCTCTCTCTCTCTCTCTCTCTCTCTCTCTCTCTCTCTCTTGCACGCTCGCACGCACACACATCCCGTAATCAAACTGATGTTCGTTCGCGGTCGTCATGTTTGTGAAACCGGCTATTGTGATTGCTCACTGATATATACGAGTTGAGGAAAATGGATAAAATGCGAGGTTTTGCCGTGCATTTTATGCCTTTTCTTCGACGAGTTTAATAAATTTAATAATTCATGAACACGATTGCAATATTCTTTTTATCATATGACATTTAAAACACATTTTATTCACAATTGTTTAACAAAAATGTCAACATTCCGCATTAAGTAAACACGACGTCGTTAAGGACGTTGTACAAGTAACGTTAAACGGGGCGTATCTAACTAATTTGCATATTTAATTCACTATGTGGATTATCGAATTTATTGCATGGCATTATTACATTCTCAGACGCGACGTCATATGATAAATAGTTTTACATGTTTTATGTTTTCATATGTCGCTATGATCACGTCACCTCCGTAAACCTACTTTATATAGAGGATCTTACATGAGTGCTCATGTGTTATTGAATTTTTCAAACGAGTTGAGGAAAAGGGATAAAATGCGAGGCTTCGCCAAGCATTTTATCCCTTTTCCTCAACGCGTTTAATAAATTCAATAATACATGAACACGAATGCAAGATTCTATTTATCATATGACATGATAAACGCATTTTATTCACGATTGTTTCACAAAAAATGTCAATATTCCACCTTTATTAAATACGACGTCGTACATGTAACGTTACGGGGCGTATCTAACTAATTTGCATATTTAATCCACCAGTGGATTATCGAATTTATTACATATAGATTATTCATTCTCCTAGTTGAAATATGGGATTTATAAACCGAGGGAGGTAAAACAATCCGATAAAGAAACGAGTGCGAAGCACGAGTTTCTTTAACGGATTGTTTTACCTCCCGAGGTTTATAAATCCCATATTTCAAATAGGAGAAATGTATAATCTGTATATTACATGCACTTCCATAGACTTTTAGGAGAGTTTGGATCTTGAATTTTGGATCTGAATGCCCGTTCAGTTGACTGTTTACAGCTCATGTAAACGGTTCAATCAGCGAAGTGTTACAGAATCTGGGTGGAAGAACAACTGGATGGGCGCCATTTTGAAAGCGCTTTCTACAGTTTTGAACAAAAATAGAAGAAACAAAGTGTTTCAGTGATAAAACAAGTAAAACGTTAGATTAAATAAAGCAAAACTTACATCCTAATCAATGGTCATATCCATGTTTTCTTTTGTTTCAGCGTTGCATCCGACTCAAACGTCACGCATTCTGAACGTCTGTTGATATTTCTTAGACGCCATTACAATGACGTCATGAATAACGTCGCCGTGATTGAAACTTTCCCGCGTTTGAATAGAACAATTTTACTGCAAAGCGGTATCTCGTATCTTGTACATAAAGTAGTTCCAGCTGAAGGGATTTATTTCCCCGGCTAAGAGGAAATATTTCTTCTTAGCAAAAAGGAAAATACCAAGTTTATGTCTGGTAGAAATCATGGTATTTCTCTGTAATGCATGTAATATATGACGTTATTACATTCTAAGACGCGACGTCATATGATAAATATAGGAAATAGTGGTTTACAAGGGTACATGCATACATTTTTTTCTTTATTTTTGCTAAAAAAACATACGTTGTGGGTACTCGTTATAACCGCCTCATTGAGGCGGTTCTAACGGACACCCACAATCTATATTTGGACTAGCAATAAGAAACTAGTTAAAATTTTAATCTGAAAAATCTAAATCTAGAGATATGAAAGATGACAGTTTTCTTACGGGCGTGGTTTCCTTTCATACGAGAAGCTTCAGTTTGTATGTAAAAACGAAGACGAAGAAAAAAGCGCATACTTGTGCTAAATATGGTTATATATTACACCACAATGTAAAATCAGTAGGCGAGCACGTTTCTTATCAGCAATATACAGATATCAGTTTGTTTTGTTTGATTTGAGGTTTAACGTCCCCGTCAACACTGTAAAGGTCATTTTTGAGACGTTGCTTCCAATTTTGTGGGACTTTTACCCGACATTGAGATGAAATGACATCTCAAGCCCTGTCGCCCAATGAAACCAATAGGGTTTATTAGCATGGACGGTCCGCCTCGCACCGCGGTTCCTGGACAGGCTTAGATCCTCGAAGCGGTTTACCAGTATTAGTGTGCGGGCCAGATTCAGCTCTGCGTGGAAGCATCATGCAGCCCATATATTTCTTCAAGCCCCATATCGGAACTTAACTCTTCAAGAACAACCGACCACCAGTAGACGACAAACTTTTTTTTTTCTCCGACAAATAACAGAAAAAAAAAAAAACAAGTTTGGACATGTCGTCAGCTAGTGGTAATTATCGCTTAAAGGTCAAAAGAGAAAAAGATGAAAAAGGAGCTATTTACACATATATTTTATTTCATCAGCATTTCTAATTTGCAGGATTATTTTTCAAACACAGTCACCATGTGGGGAACAAATTACTCTCATTGGTAATTTTGTTGGTGTTGTTTATGTGCATGAATGCAGTTTGATACTATAAGAATCTAATATGGGATTCTGGTGTAGATGGGTTGGAAACGCCAAGCTACACCAGAATCCCATATTAGATTTTTTGCACAACACTGTCAAACAAATGCCAGCAGTTTTAGTGCATATTAAGTTCAGAGTATGAGTGACCTCAGTCCAAGGAAAGAGTGACCTTGACCTTTGATACTCTTGTAGCTTCAGTTACTCATTTAGTGATTGCATCTACAAATTTAAAGTTCACATGCAACAATATTTTCCAATATATAATTAAATAAATAATGACAACGTCCATTTTTCCCATATAAAGCATATGGAACCAAAGGCCCTTATGTAAATTGGGTAAAGGCCAAGACAAAGTCATCTTTTGAACAAACTATGATGGGCTCAAGACTACATACCAAGTTTCAAGGCAATTGCCGTATTGATTACAGAGAAGATGGTTTTTGAAGTGTTTCTATCATATATGGGCATGGTGGCCATATTGGTTATGTGACAAAACCGCAAATAATCAATTTGCGCTTTTCTGTTCCTCAAAGCTTTTGTATGAAATTTGGTTTCAAGCGGTCCAGTGGTTTTTGAGGAAAACAAATTTTAATTTTCATATCCGAATGATATTGGGCCATGATCAAGGAATGACGTTGACCTTGACATTACGCAAACACACCTATACAAATACATTGGCACCTTTATCGTCGGAAAAATGAAAATTTTAAGATGAAAAATTGTGATATTTTTCTTATTTCTGCTCAAAATATAAATTGTGGGCACTCGTTAGAACCGCCTCCTCGAGGCGGTTCTAACGAGTACCCACAATCTATATTTTAGAGCAGAAATAAGAAAAATAAGGTTTACCCCTGTGAAACCCGTTTTACTATATTAAAGTGGGATTCAAGGGGGTCAGAATTATATAGGCGTGTTTTCGTGACGAATACACATGTAGTTTCATTTTCGCATTTAGCTAATTGCACGCACAAATTTTTTAGATCACAGGCTACAACAGCTTCCGAAAATACACCGTTTTGACTTTTTACCATATAAAAGCCTATGCGATCAAAGTTGAAGTTAGCCTAAAGTAGGTCAAGGTCATCCAGGGTCATCGTTCGACCGTCTTGTTCCCAATGCTGTACACCAAGTTTCATAATAATCGGCCCACTGGTTCCGGAAAAGAAGATTTCTGCAGGTTGTTTTATATTAAATGGGCATATCGGCCATAGTGGTCCTGTGACCAAACTCATATTAATTAATTTTCATTTTCCTGTTCCTTAAAGCTTTCATATGAAATTTTATTTGTAAATGGCCCTTTGGTTTCTAAGAAAAATAAAGTTCAATTTTCATATATGAATGACCTTGAGCCAATGTCGAGGAATGACCTTGACCTTGAATACTCATGTAGTTTCAATTATTCATTTAGCTAACTGCATATTCCAATTTTCCAGATCACAGGCCGCAACAGTTTCCAAAAAAAAAAAAGGTTTGACTTTTTCCCATACAAATGCCAATGCTATCAAAGTTGACATTGGCCTAAGGAAGGTCAAGGTCATCCATGTGTCATCATTTGAACAAACTATAATGGGCCCAAGACCACCATGTTGCATACCAAGGTTCAAGATAATTAGCCCACAGGTTCCGGAGAAGACGATTTCTGAAATGTTTTTATTGGTCATGTGATCGAACTAATATTAATTTTTATTTCCTTGTCATAAGAAATTTGGTTACAAATTGCCCTGTGGTTTCTGAGAAAAATAACTTTAGTTTTCATGTCTGAATGACCTAGGGCCAAGATAAAGGACCTTGAATTCTCAAGTAGTTTCAATTACTCATTTAGCTAACTGTATCTGCCAATTTTCAGATCCCAGGCTGCAATATTTTCCGAAAAATACAAGGTTTGACTTTTTCACATGTAATAGTCTATGCGACCAAATTTGACCTGTTGTAAAATAGGTCAAGGTCATCCAGGGGTCATCATTTGAACAAATTATGAGTTGCTCTAGTCCCTAATGTTACATACCAAATTATATGCCAGTCCGCCCACTGGTTCTGGAAAAGAAGATTTTTGAAGGGTTTTGGCACAGCGGTCACCTTGGTCATATGACCTGTACCCCACGAAGAAAACCAGAAATTCAACTTCGGTGAAGTTGATGTCGCACCTGCTCCCCACCTGCCCCACACAAAAAAATAAAAGTTTATTTAAGGCAGAAGAAATGAATATAGGGCTTTGAGAAGAATCCATAGCCTATATATGTGAGGTAAAAAACTGACTAAGTTCACAAAGTGGAAAAAGTGATAAAAATTGATCCCAAGATAAAGTCAAAACCACATGCACATCCTCATACCATAGGTAAAAACACACACAAAGTTTTAAAATGATCAATATAAAACTGTAAGAGAAGTTGCGATGACAAGAGGTACCTATTGTATATCAACTAAAGCTTAAAATTGGCTAAGTTCACAATGTGCAAAAGTGAAAAAAAAATATTCTGAGAATTATGTCGAAATCACATGCACAACCTCATACCATGGTGAAAGCACACGCAAAGTTTCAAAATGATCGGTATAAAACTGCAAGAGGAGTTGCGATGACAAGAGGTACCTATCATATATCAATTGAAGGTTAAAAATGACTGAGTTCACAATGTGGAAAAAGTGAAAAAAAATGATCCGACGATAAAGTCCAAACCACATGCGCATCCTCATACCATAGCGAAAGCACACGCAAAGTTTCAAAATGATCGGTATAAAACTGCAAGAGGAGTTGCGATGACAAGAGGTACCTATCATATATCAATCGAAGGTTAAAAATGACTAAGTTCACAATGTGGAAAAAGTGACAAAAATTTATTCGAAGATAAAGTCAAAAACCACATGCGCATCCTCATAGCATGGTAAAATCACACACAAAGTTTCAAAATAATCGGTATGAAACTGTAGGAGGAGTTGCGATGACAAGAGGTACCTATCGTATATCAAATGAAGCTTAAAAATGGCTAAGTTCATAATGTGCAAAAAGCGGAAAAAAATATTCTGAAAATTATGTCGAAACCACATGCACATCCTCATACCATGGTGAAAGCACATGCAAAGTTTCAAAATGATCGGTATAAAACTGCAAGAGGAGTTGCGATGACAAGAGGTACGTATCGCATACCTAAAAATGACTAAGTTCACAATATGGAAAAAGTGACAAAAATTGATTTGAAGATTAAGTCCAAACCACATGCGCATCCTCATACCATGGCGAAAGCACATGCAAAGTTTCCAAATGATCGGTCTAAAAGTGTAGGAGGAGTTGCGATGACAAGACATCCAGTGTAAAATGTTGACGGACGGACGGACGGACGGACGGACGAACGGACGGACGGACGGACGAACGGACGGACGAACGGACGGACGGACGGACGGACGGACGGACGGAAACTTGCACGCCTATGTCTTCCTGCTAAAGCAGGTGCGACAAAAAAACAAAAAAACGTTCATTCCCACATCCCATGATGCTTCAAATGTTTCGACTTCAATCGGCCCAGTGGTTTCAGAGGAGAAGATCTTTGAAAATGGTGGACGGCCATCGGTCGACGGACCATATACTCACTAATGTGACTAAAACTCAGATGAGTTAAATATCAAACATTTTCTTCTAATTAACCCTTATCTTGCTGTTCACGACAACCCCTATCTTTGGAAACAGTGTAGATCCAGATCAGATGGCTTCTGAAGAAGCCATCTGATCAGGATCTACACTGTTTGGCATTCAGTTTATGAATTTGTAGCAATAAATTACATCAAGTAATTTGATTGGTTGATAGACAGAAATGGGTGTGGCTAAACTGAATATTCAGCAAGAGAAGGGTTAATGCTTCTTTTAGAGAGGAGAGGCGCCATTTTTGCACACGGATGTGTTACCGTAATGTAACAACTTAATTAAATTAATTCAATCCTTTAGGCTGTGTACAAGAAAGCAAACAAGCAGTTCCGAAAATTGCTTCCTGTTTAAACACTGGCGGACGATTTGTCAAGAATTTTTTATTGCTCTGGTGTCATCCCAGCCAGCAAAGAATATCCGACCAACGTCGGACCGACAGCGATACGACATGTCGCTGTCGGTCCGATGTTGGTCCATTTTTTTTGTGCCAGCCGCGATGTACTTTTGATGGTTGGAACAAGTTTCAGGTTTTCATTCACCAGCAAATGCAGTCGCACTTCAATGGTGTCTATAAATAGAGGACCTTACTCCAGTGGCCATTTCGTGTGCAATTTATGAAACAATCTACGCCGCGGCAAGTTGCATAAATTTCAGACTAAACGACCACTAGTGTAAGATTCTGTTTATCATACAACGATTATACATCGGATGCTATTGCCCAAGAAGTCCAAAGGAATTTAAGTAGAAAGCACAGTGTCGTCACGGCCGGCGTCATGACGTTACGTGTTATTACATGTGTGGGCGTATGTTGTTTTTTTATGTCATGACGTAATCAGCCAAATTACTACGTTTTTATATGATAAAAAATATTTCTAGGCATGGATCTGGGGATAATTATAGCGCATCAAGTCAGGAATAATGTGGGCTAGGCATAACGTATTCTTCCATATCTTCAAAATGGACCCGTATCTCCAAAATGGACCCACTAAAATCCACTTTTATATAGTAAAATTTGGGTTTACAGGGATATACATGTTTTTCTTATTTCAGCTTAAAACATAGATTGTGGGCACTCGTTAGAACCGCATCTATGTTTTGACTCGAACCCATCATTGAGGGGTCCGAGGTTTTGAGCAGGAATATGAAAAATATCAGATTTTTTTAATTTGAAAATGTTTATATTTTGGTGCTAAAATTTTCCATATATTTGGAAAGGCGTGGAGTTCAAAGGGGTGTTCATTACGGAGTTGTTAACGAGGCAGTTCGACCATCGACCATACTATGGTAGCGGAAGTCAAACTGCGCATGTTCTTTCACCGGTGTGATCGAACGACCTCTGGTAGACCTTTGGTAAACAAACATGACAGCCCCAATGTCACGATTGGAATTTTTGGACGACGAGGAAGATCAACATTTTGAACACTGCAGAAATAGCAGTGCCAATTCTATCTTTCATATTGTGCATATTTTACATCTTTTTACAAATAAACATGCTTTAACAACACTTAAAATGTGTATTTTCCTGAGGCCAACATATTTTCTTACTTTTCGCCCCTATCTTGAAGAAACCAAAGCTTTAGTCCGGTTGGACCAGAGTGACGTCACGACTTTCCCGCCATGCTACCAGACTGAGTTCCATCACACTTCGGTTAACCATTGGTTAACCATGATTAACCACGGTTCGTGATCGAACTACTTCAACTTCGGTATCAAATATTTAGCTGTATCTGAAGAATTACTCACATATGGAAAATTTTTTGTTTTGGGGTTTAACGTCCCCGTCAACACTGTAAAGGTCATTTTGGAGACGTTGCTTCCAATTTTGTGGGACTTTTACCCGACATTGAGATGAAATGACATCTCAAGCCCTGTCGCCCAATGAAACCAATAGGGTTTATAATAAGCATGGACGGTCCGACTCATGCGCACCGCCTGAGCATGCTTAGATCCTCTAAGCGGTTTATCAGTACTCGTGTGCGGGTCGGATTCAGCTCTGCGTGGAAACATCATGCAGCCCATATATTTCTTCAAGCCCCGATGGGAATAGGTCGTAACTGTTCGAGCCATCCCAGCAGGCACACTTCGCTAGGACAACGTCAAATCAACGTCGGTGCAACGGATGTTGGTGTGACGTCACCATTACGTTATGTGCCTGCTGGGATTGAAGTTTCACTGTATACCAGATTCACAAATTTAGTCATTACGAAAACACGCCTATTCAAATATATTGAACATTTTAACCACCAAAAATGACAATTTTCGGATAAAAAAAAATCTGATAGTTTTCCTATTTCTGCTCAAAACATGGCTTGTAGGCACTCGTTAGAACCGCCTCGACGAGTACACACATTCCATGTTTGATCACAAATAAGAATAACTAATTAGCTACTATACAAAAAGACTATACAAAAAATGCTATACAAAATCAGAAATAAGAAAAATAATATACACCTCTGAACTCCCAGTTTCACTTTATAAAAGTGGGGTCTAAGGGAGTCAAAATTTGGGAATCAAAATTATATAGGTGTGTTTTCGTGATGATTTAAAGACGTATACTATGTAGTCACAGTCTGAAAACTCTGTATAAGTAGAAGGTGCACAGAAGAAAAAAGAAATTGCGAACGTCATCTGAAATTAATATTATAACGGAGAGTTTCAAGTGACAAAGAATCAAACTGAATTTGAACTGTGCTAAGAAAATAAATGTAGAAATGAGAATATGTGCTAGTGCAAGAAAAACTACAACGCTTTTGAATATACCTCATGTTTGTAATTGTTCCATATCATCTGAAAAGATAAAGAAAGAAAGCCTTAAGCATGTCTGCTTGATTTGTTATTCTGTATTAACCCATTTAGTACCGGAAACCCCAAAACGGGTACCTGGGCAAACAGTGCATGCCCAGATCTGACGCCGCACACGGCTTTGTTCAAACGATTCGTATTTTTTCCCCTCAACATTACGTTTGTGGAATGATCTAGATATGACAATCCGCAATGCCGTAACAGTGTCAGAGTTTAGGTTGAAACTGAAAAATCAAAACGTTAAAGCAAACGAGTATTTGGCTATTTGTGAAAGAAAATCCAACATTGTGCTTTCGAGAATTCGTCAAAATTGTAGCAAGTTATCTGCAGATTTGCACAGCGTTAATAGTACCATCTCCTATATGTTCATGCGGTGCAAATATAGAAAATTCCTAACACTTTTTCTTTGACTGTAGACTTTATGAAAGGCAGCGGCACAATTGTATCAGATATTTAAGCTTTATACCCATTTTAACCTTAGATACACTACTATATGCAAACACAACTTATGATGTACAGACAAACGAACGCATCATAAATGGAATATTAATGTTCATTCATGTCACTCGTAGATTTGACTAATGCGATACTTCATGTGTTGAAACCCGTCTATTCCATGTTATAGAAAGCGGGCAAACTTTTGGAATTTTAGTACCACATGACTCGCCTTTGTTCATGACCTAGAAATAAAACAAAATGTTATGTTCATGATTATTGTATATAAAAAAGTTTCCTATTTACCATTGTTAGTTGATTTGAGGTTTAACGTCCCCGTCAACACTGTAAAGGTCATTTTGGAGACGTTTCTTCCAATTTTGTGGGACTTTTACCCGACACTGAGATGAAATGACTTCTCAAGCCCTGTCGCCCAATGAAACCAACAGGGTTTATAAGCATGGACGGTCCGCCTCGCACCGCGGTTCCTGGACAGGCTTAGATCCTCTAAGCTGTTTACCAGTACTAGTGTGCGGGCTGGATTCAGCTGTGCGTGTGAGCATCATGCAGCCCATATATTTCTTCAAGCCCCTATGGGCGGGGGCCGCTATTTACCATTGTACCATTTGAAATAGTTTGTAAATTTTATGGGAGAGGACTATCTAATGTTGCATAACTTGTGTCCAGTCCCGCGCCCTTGTTGTAAAATTTGCAATAAAATACGTTACGATAGCACACCTGTGCGACATAGTGCATTTTTCGCATCTCCAAAATGGCTACTTTTCGGATGAAAATCCATGATAACATAGGTTGTAGGGGCTCGTTAGAACCGCCTCAATGAGGCGGTTCTAACGAGTACCCACAACCTATGTTTTGGGGCAAAAATAAGAAAAATAATGTATGCCCCTGTTAACCCCAGTTTTCTAAACATTAAGTGGGGTATAGGGGGGTCTTCATTTCACGGACTTGTTCACTTGATGTGTATAATCTAAAAGTTATAAGACCGCTGGTGTTCACCCATGCATTTGAAGACAGTACGCCCCCGCCCTTCGGGGCTTGAAGAAATAGATGGGCTGCATGATGCTTCCACGCAGAGCTGAAACCGACCCGCACACGAGTACTGGTAAACCGCTTAGAGGATCTAAGCCTGCCAGGCAAAGCGGTGCGAGTCGGACCCGTCCATGCTTATAAACCCTATTGGTTTCATACGGCGGCAGGACTTGAGATGTCATTTCATCTCAATGTCGGGCAAAAGTCCCACAAAATTGGAAGCAACGTCTCCAAAATGACCACGGGCCCCGATAGCTCAGTTGGTAGAGTGTCCGCTCCGGGGAACGGGAGGTCTCGGGTTCGATCCCGGGCCGCGACATACCAAAGTCGTTAAAATGGTACTAGCTGCTCCTCGTTTGGCACTCAGATTTACGGGGTAAAGTTAGGACTGGTCGATCCAGTGTCAGGATAATGTGACTGGGTGTGGTATCATGTAATGTGTCTGGGACATGATACTTCAGTGAGGCAGCACTATAAACGTGAACATTGAGCTCCCTGTCGCAACCAGACACCGTCGTGATATGACTGAAAAATTGTTAAAAGCGACGTTAAACCCGAATTCACACACACACACACTCTACGCAGAGCTGAAACAGACCACACACGAGTACTGATAAACCGCGTAGAGGATCTAAGCCTGCCCAGGCAAAGCAGTGCGAGTCGGTCCGTCCATGCTTACAAACCCTTTTGGTTTCATTGGGCGACAGGGCTTGAGATGTTACTGAATCTCAATGCCTGGTAAAAGTCCCACAAAATTGGAAGCAACGTCTCCAAAATGACCTTTACAGTGTTGTTGGGGACGTTAAACCTCAAATCAAACAAACAAAAAAATGTGAAGACAGTTCATAAACAAACTGTTCTTAAGAATATTCATGTATGCCATTTTCTCAAATTGTGTGTTAATAAAATTGTTTAAAACATAGATATTCAAACAAAGTTTGATGTTACTCAGCAAAAGCAACAACGAGCTCCGGAGTTAAAAAACTCCATCACAACGCCTCCCTTCCACATTTTATTACATAAACATTCCTAATGAGCGGTCTTCAGCTGTGTTGGGGAACATCAATGGATATCAACATACAAACAATGAACCTGTATAAATTGTCAGTTTAACATAAGGTAATACTTCCCACGTATTTCAGACATTAAGCTTTCATTTATATATCTAGCAATATTTTCATTCACAAGTAAACAGTTAGAAAAATTTGTCGGCGAACTGTACAAAATACTTGTCTGTGAAGTGTCTAGTCGGTAGATTGTCTTGTCGGTAGACTGTTTAGGACGTGCCAGAGACATTTCGCCCTAAACAAAACCGGGACGATTCGTCCGAGGATGTTTCATCCCGCAAATGTTTTATGTATGTGTTCTAAGTGAGGATAGGGAACGGAAAATCAAGTCATAACCATTTTATTGATACATTAGGAAGGAACTGATAAAAGGTGCCAATTTAAAAACTGTACTACATACAATAAATACTGAATGTACAATGACCTGACCAAATACCGTTTAAAGCACCTGGCTTAGGATATCAACTCGAATCGCTGCTCTATTGGCAGTTGGCGACTAGAGACTGTGGGTTGCCACATAACCGCAACTTACTGTATTGACAAGTATGATATCTACAATTTTACAACTTGCAAATTAAAACCGTGAACTAGAATAGACACTGTGCACTAGAATGGGTATTACATCATGAAAACACACCTATATAATTATGACCCCCTTGAACCCCAGTTTTATATAGTAAAACGGGGGTTTACAGGGGTAAACCTTATTTTTCTTATTTCTGGTCTAAAATATAGATTGTGGGTATACGTTAGAACCGCCTCAACGAGGCGGTTCTAACGTTGGGTATACGTTAGAACCGCCTCAACGAGGCGGTTCTAACATATACCCTCAATCTATATTTTAGAGCAGAAATAAGAAAAATATCATAATTTTTCATCTTAAAATTTTCGTTTTTTTTTCCGCGGTTAAATTTACACTGTATTTGTATAGGCATGTTTTCGTAATGATTGATTGTGTTGGGGTTTGTGCACGTGGTATTCGTTTGAAAGTCGGGCAAGGCCTGGTTTCCTTGTGGTAGGGAATGGTAGAGGGGCGTGTTTTTATTTCTTTCTTTTCTTCCCTTCCATTCATTTTTCTATTTCTTCCCTGCCACTTTCCGCCATCTCCTCTACAAAATATTCTATCCCTTTTCCCCCTTTCTCTGGAAGACGACACAAAATGGCCCACAATTGTTGATGTGTCGTCAAACCCCAACGCAATCAATCGACATACAATTCAAAATAGAAGTGGAGGCAATGATCAGGAATCGATACAACCAACCCACATCTCCAATCAGAGACACCAAAGGGAAAGAAACACAATCATGAAACAACAGTGTGTGTGTGTGTGTGTGAATTCGGGTTTAACGTCGCTTTCAACATTTTTTCAGTCATATCGCGACGGTGTCTGGTTGCGACAGGGAGCTCAATGCTCACGTTTATAGTGCTGCCTCACTGAAGTATCATGTCACAGACACATTACATGATACCACACCCAGTCACATTATCCTGACACTGGATCGACCAGTCCTAGCTCTACCCCGTAAATCTGAGTGCCAAACGAGGAGCAGCTAGTACCATTTTTAACGACTTTGGTATGTCGCGGCCCGGGATCGAACCCGAGACCTCCCGTTCCCCGGAGCGGACACTCTACCAACTGAGCTATCGGGGCCGGTCATGAAACAACAGACCCTAATGGAAACATCAATAGCGGAAAGCCAAAAGGACAGATACTTTCCCATAAAATGGCTAGTAGGCTATCCAAAATTAAAAAAAACAAAAAACAACACAATCGACACAAACACCCAAAGACAAACCATAACAAAAATAAACCGCGACAGAAGAGCCGCCTTGGAACGGTCAGCGGAAACGAATTCCAACGGGGTGGGGGCTTAAATCGATTTTACGTGGTTACAATCCTCGCCCTTACTTCCGTCGCGATTAAGACATATAATTTCTTCAGTCCGCATGAAGGCCACCTAACTCATCAGTGCAACATTTTCGTAAACACAAAACTCAAACCACCACAGTGATAAAACAACGGTAAGGACTCGACAGCAAGAAACCACTGAAATGCTGGAGCAAAAGAAAACCAACAATTAGTCTCCGATGGGCCCGACCAGAGCCAGAGCATCAGGTACCAACCAACATAAGCCTTTACGCTGGAACCGTCATAGAATCTGAGGCCTGACCCACCGTCGTGCAATTAAAGAGGGAAGCAAAGTTGTCAACCGTGATTGGGTTAACTACCATGCATGCAGTCTGTCGTATAACATTTATGTTGTACCCTATCTTTTTTATATCGAAGAATGATTTTACACAATTGGGTGCTGAAGTCATTGTGGTTATATATTTTTCTGAATTTATATACTAAGTCACCATAAAATTCGGGTTCCGATAGACCTAGTTGCAGAAGATATTGAATTTTGAAATTAAATCAGTCTATAAAATTTTGAAAGTGCTTTCCGTAGTTTATGCTATCGATAACCCTGATTAAGAAGTTTAGCCGTTACGAGTGTTGAAGCCAGTGACATGACTATACACCCTAATAAATCGCATTAATTGCGAAATATAAACGCCATAGAATGGCGCACGAGGACATCACCATCAAAAAAAGGAAAATTTACAATCTCAAAATCAAAATCATCGCGTTTATCATACATTTTGCAAGAAACAAACCCTTTTTCAATAGACAGATGTAAATCTAAAAACGGGGCCTCAGTATCAGATGAATTTGCTTTATTTAACTGAAGTTCGGGAGGGGGGGGGGGGGGGGGGGGGTTAAATTTGACTGATCAAACAATCGAAATAGGTATTATCAATATTTAATAAATCCAAATATATATAGAAGTGGAGCAAAAAGCTTCAATGATTTCAGACTGGTTTTCAGCAGAAAAGGACATCATGAAATCTCTCTCATAACAAAACAGAAACAGATCTGTCACAAGTGGTGTGCAATTAGTACCCATCGGAATACCCACAACTTGTTTAAATAACTTAGTTCCAAATCTTATGTAAATATTGTCAAGTAGAAAGGTGAGAGCTTCACACACTTTCTGACATGACCATAAAGTATAATTTTTATGCTCTTCAGAAGTGAAAAAAGCATTTCTTACATTACATGCAAGATAAAGGGAGTCTTCCCTATGAAATGTCCATTCAATTAAATCATTAAGTTTTTCTTTTATAATATTATGAGGAAGTGTAGTGTAAAGGGTGGGAAAATCATAAGTAGACATACTTGAAGCACGAAAACGCCTAGATTTCAATGTATTTAAAACTTCATTAGAATTTTGTACAGACCAAAGCAGATTTCTACCTGAGCTTTCGAAGACTTTGTCGCAATATTTTATCACTTGTTTGTTGATGGCAGTAAAACATGAAGTTAATAATTTGGAGAGTTCCGTGGTGGTACAAGAGCTTGAATTTGCAATAAACCGTGCTTTGTATGGTCTTATATAAAGTTTAGGTAACCGATATAACATAGGAAGCTTGTCTTGGCCTTCTGTAACATAGACAGCAAACTTGGTGGCTGAATGAAAAATGTGGTCATCAACTAAAGCCATCTCTACAGCTCAAGGCTGAAGTTCATTGGCTGAAGTTCGACCTTTTTTGTATCGTCTCCCATATCAGACGCCCCAGTGACGCAAGATACAAACACCTTCGCATCACCCAACCATCCTATTCACAATGGGGATAATGAGTCATTTGGGGAAGTAAATCGTCGGTTTTACGGTCGTGTATTCCGGTTTACGTCTCCACCGACTATCGCCGAAAAACTGAATTTCCGACCATAAATTTCCGATCGTAACTGTTTGTAGGTGCACTTTTGATCCACAATTAAAATATTCATGTCATCAGATTCTGAAAATCGCTTAGACATATACTACGCATGTGCATACTAAAAACATTGCAATAAAGACACATCGTACATGCACATGTACATTAAAAGAATTTTCCATTGCATATCAGCGCAGCAGCTCTTAAAGGAAAAAAAAAACAATGCCTCCATTGGGAGAGGTTTTTCCTTAAAAAACGCAGCACTCATCTCGACTGACTTTCTTCTCTCAATTTTCCTTTGTTTTCCTTCCGGCTGCACGAAGGAATTACGTTTCTGATTATTTCGCTCTTGCAGAATCTATCAGTCTGTATAGCAGTACATGTCACCACTATCACGACAGCAAAAATTATATCGTGGAAAATCTAGACAATCCAGCAAAATATATCAATATGGTATCATAATCTAATTTCCCCTTTTTAGACATTGTCAGGACTGTGGTTTGCTATGTAATGGAAAATCGATTGGTAATTCGTACCGGTGAAATTTGCGAGAAGACGCTTTCATCTGGGAATTATTCTATGATGGAGATAGCTTCAACTGAATCACTGGTGTACGATTAGACACGAGCCCTGTCATGAGACAATCTGTGTTTAGGGTTTGCGACAGGGTAAAAGACAAGCCGGCGTGCTCTGCTACGCAGGCAAGAAAGTTTCTTGAAATGATAGATATAGAAACTATGGAAACTAGAGGTATTGTACTATCCAAATGTAGCGAACACTAAAGTGCAGATCAGCCTGCGCATGCGCAGGCTGATCTGCACCTTAGTTGTTCGCAAATGGCTAAAACAGGTTTTGTTATGACATGGCCCACGTAATATCTTTAAGTAAGTCAGTCTTACCACGATCTCTTTATGCATGTGGATATGCCTCCATTTAGAATCTGATACATTTCAGAGTGCCTATATTATAATCATCTAGAGAATAATAGAGACAGATCACTCTAAATGAGAATCGTTTTTTCCTTTTGATAAAAGAGACAAAGAGAATATAGGATGAAGCTGAGGTTTAAAAAATGAAATCTCAGGCTTCTTTTCCGATAGTTTACGCCTCTTTGAAGAGGTAGTCCAATCATAGATTGATAATTTCATCCGTCCACCCATCCACCCATTATTGCATGTATCCACACACGCATCCACACACGCATCATTCCTTGCATTCAAATATCTGATACCGTCAAGTGCTTGCCACTGTAGACAGACAGGCAAATAGGCAGAAAGCCAGCAAGCCAGACAGAGAGGGAAAATGCCTGATAACTTCAAGTGCTGACTGCAGACAGACAGACATACAGACAGTTAAGCATTAAGCATGATGTTCAATGGCCATAAAATTGTCACTGCTAATTAAGGTTTTTCCCATTTTTTTTCTATTTGTGGTTTAACGTCCCCGTCAACACTGTATAGGTCATTTTGGAGACGTTGCTTTGTGGGACTTTTACCCTACATTGGAATTAACATCTCAAGCCTTGTCGCCCAATGAACCCAATAGGGGTTCTTCCCAGTACATCATTTCTCAGGCCATAAATCGTCTCTGAATACCGTCTGTATGTAGCTGTTCAAGTATTGGCTCGCCGAATTATTTCAAGACATTTTTTATCTCTCCAAGAATGATGTTCCGCTTATAAAGATGGTTCATTTAACTGACAGGACTATAACTTAATAACAGGTCTAAAGGAATTTCTTTTGTTAGACGGAATATTGTATTCAGTTTTACTAAAACAGAAGTGAAGGCAATGATCAGGTATCGATACAATTAAACCACAGTACCGATCAGAGACACCAAAGGGACAAAAACACAAACATAAAACAACTAGACCATAATGGAAATTTCAATATCGGAAAGCCAAAATGACAGTTACTTTCCCACCAAATGACCAAATGACTATCCAAAACAAAATAATATAAGCGGTACACTCAAAGTCAAACCATAACAAAAAAACAAAAACAAAAACGCAACAGAAGAATCGCCTTGGAACGGTCGTGGCCACAATCCTCGCCCTTATTTCCGTCGCAATTCAGACAAAAAAATTTTTTCAATCCGCACTCAGGCCTCCTAACTTATCAGTGCAACATCTTCGTGAACACAAAATCAAACGACCAAAGAGACGAAACAACGGTCAGGACTCGACAGGAAGAAGCCATTGAAATCCTGGAGCAAATGAAGACCAACAGACAGAGCGCCAGGCACCAACCAACATTACATAAAATGAGATACTCTCATAGAATCTGAGGCCTGAGCCAACGGTGTGCAATTAAAGAGGGAAGCAAAGTTGTCAACCGTGATTGGCTTAACTACCATGCATGCAGTCTGTTTCTGTTGTACCCTATCTTTTTATATCGAAGAATGATTCATCGAAATTGGGTGCTGAAGTCATTGCATTTATATATTTTTCTGAATTTATATACTAAGTCACCATAAAATTCGGGTTCCTATAGACCTTGCTGCAGAAGAGATTTAAGTCCAGCATTGAATTTTGAAATAAAATCAGAATGGCGTCTATAAAATTTTGAAAAGGCTTTGCGTAGTTTATGATACCGATAACCCTGATTAAGAAGTTTAGCAGTTAACAATGTATTACGAGTTTTGAAGTCAGTTACATGACTAAACACTCTGGCAAATCGAATTAATTGGGAAATTTAAACGCCATAGGATGCCGCACGAGGAATAATACTATCCAAGAAAGGAAAATTTACAATCTAAAAATCAAAAACATCGCGTGTATCATAAATTTTGCAAGAAACAAACCCATCTACAATAGATAGATGTAAATCCGAAAACGGGGCCTCAGTATAATAATACTTTGCTTTATTTAACTGAATTTCTTGGGGGGGGGGGGTAAATTTGACTGATCAAACCATCGAAAAAGGTATTGCCAATATTTGATAAATCATCCAAATATCTAGAAGTCGCGCTGAAGGCTTCATTGATTTCAGATTGGTTCTCAACGGAAAGGGACACCATGAAGTCTCTTTCATAACAAAACAAGAACAGGTCAGCCACAAGGGGTGCGCAATTTGTACCCATCGGAATACCCACAACTTGTCTAAATAACTTAGTACTAAATCTTATGTAAATTTTGTGAAGTAAAAAGTTGAGAGCTTCACACACTTTCTGACATGACCACAAAATATATATTTTATGCTCTTCAGAAGTGAAAAAAAACATTTCTTACATTACATGCAAGATAGAGGGAGTCTTCCCTATGAAATGTCCATTCAATTAAATCATTAAGTTTTTTTTATAAGATTGTGAGGAAGTGTATTGTAAAGGATGGAAAAATCATAAGTAGACAGACTTGAAGCACGAAAACGTCTGGATTTTAATTTATTTAAAACTTCATTAGAATTTTTATGGACCAAAACAGATGTCTCCCTGATCTTTCAAACCATGAAATTGCAAATTAAAAAAGAATCCACACTGTCTATTGGTTCTGAGTAGAAGCTAGGCAGGGCACTCCTTTCATTCAGAAGGCAAATCAGTTTTTATTTCTTGAAACCGATTTTCGGCCTTCTTGGGAAGTAGAGGTTATATTTGCTGGGATATTTTTAAGTGATTCACCTCCTTTATGTATTGTTAAAATATGTAAGTCTTGGCATTTTGGTTCCCAGAAGATTGGGATTGAAAAATATATCTCAGTTGTTTAGTATCCTGTGTGATTTCTGATTAAAAGAAGGTTTTGTTCAATGTGTCAAAGAAATTAAATTAGTTAAAGTTTTCTTCCCAGAAGTTGGAATATACCGGCCCCGATAGCTCATTTGGTAGAGTGTCCGATCCGGGGAAGGGGAGGTCACGGGTTCGATCCCGGGCCGCGACATACCAAAGTCGTTATGAATGGTACTAGCTGCTCCTCACTTGGCACTCAGATTTACGGGGTAGAGCTAGGACTGGCCGACCCAGTGTCATGATAATGTGACTGGTTGCGGTATCATGTATCGGTGTCTGAGACATGATACTTTAGTGAGGCAGCACTGTAAAAGTGAGCATTGAGCTCCCTGTCGCAACCAGACACCGTCGTGATATGACTGAAAATTGTTGAAAGCGACGTTAAAGACACATTTTTTTCTCTATATAAAAGGGGTGGCCTGTTACATAATCTCCAATAATCAAGTCCTTCGGACCATAGGGCACATCAAAGGCTTATCTTATCTAAGTGATTATGAGGTGATTATGAGCAGAGACTCTCTGAGAGATATGTTTAAGAGGGGGCTCTATAAGGGGAACTTGTGTGATGGTAAACTTGATGAATTTATTAATTCACGTTTGATTTGAGGTTTAACATCCCGGACAACACTGTATAGGTCATTTTGGAGATGTTGCTTTCAATTTTTTGGGGACATTTACCCGACACTGAGATGAAATGACATCTCAAGCCCTGTCGCCTAATAAAACCAATAGGGTTTATAAGCATGGACGGTCCGACTTGCACCGCGATTTAGTCATTCAATTAACATTTATTTATTTATTTGGGGTTTGGAAGGGTATACATTATTTTTCTTATTTCTACTCAAAAACATAAATTGTCCTGATTAGAATCCCCTCGCAGAGGCATTTTTTACGAGTAATCACAATGTAAAAATATTGTATAGTAAAACTGGGGTTTAGAGGGGAAACGGTATTTTTTTTTTAATTTCTACTCAAAAACATAAATTGTGGGTTCTCGTTAGAAGCACCTTACCGATGCGGTTCTAACAGGTACCCAGAATATATGTTTTGAACACAAATTGTGGGTTCTCATTAGAAGCGCCTCCCCGAGGCGGTTCTAACAAGTACCCACAATATATGTTTGAGCCTAAATATTAAAGATATCAGGACTTTTATCCTTTTTGGTCGTAAAATTTAACCAAGATATTTCAATAGGCATGTTTTTAGTAATGATTATCAATAATTGTGACTAAAAATAAAATAAATAAAAAAAAAACAAAACAAAAAAAAAAAAACAGAATACATTCCATTAATATCAAAACCAGGACATGGTTATCAAACAAGTAAATAAATATCTATAGATGTGAATTATCTCTAGGTAACTGATTACCCTCTCTTGGTCCCCTACCTGTATGACAGTCAGAATACCCCAAATGTATCTTATCTTAAAACTGATTTCTTCAATAACTGGTCATTAGGGTGTTATGCAATCAAAAAATGTGTCTTTAAACCCAAATTCACACACACACAGAAGTTGTAAAGGAAATCCCTGGTACAGTTTTAAAGGGCCTATTTTGTTGATGGTTTTCTGAGAAATAGGGTCCTTTCGAGCTGTTTGACCGAACAATGAATCCATAAGAATGTACTTGTGACAGGGAGAAGTTGGAAGCAGGAGTTAGTTGGTGTAGTGACTTGATCAACAAGTTTGAACATTCAAAAACATGCAAAAATGGTCCATTTTTCAATTAAAAAGCAGACAGAAAACAGGGGTTTACCTTCAATCGAGGAAGACATGCAATCCTGTGTATAAGGCAGAAGATAAATATAGAATATTACAGAAAGCATTCTTTGATGAAGGATACTTGCAGAACAGCTCATTTGATTAAAAAAAGAAATGAGGGCAATGCTCAGTAATCGATAAAATTAACCCATAGCTCCAATCAAAGACACCAAGGGAAAGAAACACAAACACGAAACAACCAGACCCCAATGGTAACATCACTAGCGGAAAGCCCAAAGGACAGATACTTTCCCACAAAATGGCCAATTGGCTATACAAAGCAAAACAATATAAACGACACACACACTCAAAGACAAACCATAACAAAAATAAACCACTACAGAAGAACCGTCTGGGAACGGTCAGTGAACTCCACTGGGGGAGGGGGGGGGGGGGGGTGGGGTCTTAAATCGATTTTACGTGGCCACATTCCTCGCCCTTACCGTCGTCGCGATTTGGACAAATAATTTGTTCGGTCCGCATGTAGGCCTCCAAACTCATCAGTGCAACATCTCCGTGAACACAAAAATTAACCAGCCACAGAGACGAAACAACGGTGAGAACACGACAGCAAGAAACCACTGAAATGCTGGAGCAAAAGAAAGCCAACAGTTAGATTCCGATGGGGCCCAACCAGAGACAGAGCATCATCCTAGAAGCATTCTACAATGTGACAATGAATAAAGCGGCCCCGCCCATCGGGGCTTGAAGAAAAAGATTGGCTGCGTGATGCTTCCACGCAGAGCTGAATCCGAATGCACACGAGTACTGGTAAGCCTGCCCAGGCAAAGCGGTGCGAGTTGGACCGTCCATGCTTATAAACCGTATTGGTTTCATTGGGCGACAGGGCTTGAGAAGTCATTTCATCTCAGTGTCGGGTACAAGTCCCACATAATTGGAAGCAACGTCTCAAAATAACCTATACAGTGTTGACGGGGACGTTAAACCTCAAATTAAACAAACAGAACAATGAATAAAGCCAATAGCTTGGGAGAAACTCTCGATTTTGAAAATATGGAGGACACTTTTAATGACAAAATTATGGATGTAGACAGGAAAATCTGGCAAGTCTCCAGTACCGGAGGAGCAATGGAAAATTGCAATAATGCCAACTTGTCGTGGTCGAAGGGCATTTTACCAGAAATATGGAAAATAGCTCGTGTGAAGTTTTTAAGAAGGCAAGGGAAACCTTACTACTATTCTCCGTCATCATACCGCCTTATTAGCCTGACTAGTAACATCTGTAAAATCATGGAGAAGTATTTCTTACCAGACTGGAAGCATCAGTAGAAAGGAAGCACCTAATGGACAAAAAAGGACTGGTTTTTGGAGATTCCATTCCTCGGTGTATGCTGTGCGGAAACTAGATTGTGTTCAATGAAGGAAATGTGACAGTAGCTTGAGCCCCGCCAAGCGAATTTGTGTCTTCGAGCATTCCGTCATGACAAATTTTAACTGCGCATGCCCAGCCATTCAGAGGGGTCAGGGATATGGCTTTCTGTCTGAAGGTTCCTCTTGATTCACCACTTATATGAGCGAGCAGCGAAGGTTCTGGCGAGACTGCGCGGATGTGCAGGCTCGCCTGAACCATCGCTGTTCGCATAGGCGATAAGTACCAAAATCGCTTGACGGGGCCCAGCTTGTTTTGCCGATTTGTAGAAACGGTTTATGATTCTGTCTGGCGGGAAGGATTATTGGTGAAGTTAGCAGACATTGATGTACGTGGAAGAATGTGGGCCTGGTTGGTTAATTTCTTATCAGAAAGACAAATGGCATGTTTTATTTGCCAGGTACAATGGCGAAATCACTTGGACTTCCTCAATGCAGAGTTTTTGTGCCTATTGATTTTTAATGCATTGATCAGAGACATGTTTGAGGGCATAGAAACATATCATTGTAGATTTGCAGACGATGCAACCTTCTGGCACATTGGAAGTACCTTGGCTGATAAAGTCAACAAGAATATGGTTTATTTGCAGGGATGGGCATACAAGTGGCGTATGAAGATCAGCTATTGTAAGACAGAGGTCACAGTCTCCACCTTCCGTTCAGTCACCTTCGACAAAACATTTTTCAAAATGGAAAATGTGGTTATTCCTAACAACTCAGCACCCAGAATACTCGGGATCAGACTTGATGAGAGTATTAACTTCAATGAAGGAAATGTGACAGTAGCTTGTTTAATTGGCCAGGTACAAGGACCAAATCACTTGGACTTCCTCAATGCAGAGTTTTTGTCCCTAATGATTTTAAATGCATTGATCAGAGACATGTTTGAGGGCATAGAAACATATCACTGTTGATTTGCAGACGATGCAACCATCTGGCACATTGTAAGTACCTTGGCTGATAAAGTCAACAAGAATATGGTTTATTTGCAGGGATGGGCATACAAGTGCCGTATGAAGATCAGCTATTGTAAGACAGAGGTCATAGTCTCCACCTTCCATTCAGTCACCTTCGACAAAACATTTTTTTTCAAAATGGAAAATGGGGTTATTCCTAACAACTCAGCACCCAGAATACTCGGGATCAGACTTGATGAGAGTATTAACTTCAATGAAGGAAATGTGACAGAAGCTTGTTTAATTGGCCAGGTACAAGGACCAAATCACTTGGACTTCCTCAATGCAGAGTTTTTGTTCCTGATGATTTTTAATGCATTGATCAGAGACATCGGGATCAGACTTAATGAGAGTATTAACTTTTTAAAATAGAAGTAAAGGCAATGATCAGGATACAGTTAACCCACAGCTCCCAGCAGTGACACCAAAGGGAAAGAAACACAAACAAGAAATAACCCTAATGGAAACATCAATAGCAGAAATCCAAAAGGACAGTTACTTTCTCACAAAATGGCCAACTGGCTATCCAAAACAAAATAGCACAAGCGAAACACACACACACAAAGACAAACCATAACAAAGATAAATCGCGATAGAAGAATTGCCTTGGAAAGGTCAGTGAAACGAACTCCACTTGGGTGTGTGTCGGGGGGTCTTAAATCGATTTGACGCAGGTTACTTCCGTCGCGATTTAGACAAGTTCATCTGTTAAATGTGGAAAGGAAATCCGACAGAGCGTTAGCTATTTTATCATATGACGTCGCGCCTGAGAGTGTAATAACGCCATATATTACATGCATTACAGAGAAATACCATGATTTCTACCAGACATAAACTTGGTATTTTCCTTTTTGCTAAGAAGAAATATTTCCTCTTAGCCGGGGAAATAAATCCCTTCAGCTGGAACTACTTTATGTACAAGACACGAGATACCGCTTTGCAGTGAAATTGTTCTATTCAAACGCGGGAAAGTTTCAGTCACGGCGACGTTATTCATGACGTCATTGTAATGGCGTCTAAGAAATATCAACAGACGTTCAGAATGCGTGACGTTTGAGTCGGATGCAACGCTGAAACAAAAGAAAACATGGATATGACCATTGATTAGGATGTAAGTTTTGCTTTATTTAATCTAACGTTTTACTTGTTTTATCACCGAAACACTTTGTTTCTTCTATTTTTGTTCAAAACTGTAGAAAGCGCTTTCAAAATGGCGCCCATCCAGTTGTTCTTCCACCCAGATTCTGTAACACTTCGCTGACTGAACCGTTTACATGAGCTGTAAACAGTCAACTGAACGGGCATTCAGATCCAAAATTCAAGATCCAAACTCTCCTTAAAGTCTATGGAAGTGCATGTAATATACAGATTATACATTTCTCCTATTTGAAATATGGGATTTATAAACCTCGGGAGGTAAAACAATCCGTTAAAGAAACTCGTGCTTCGCACTCGTTTCTTTATCGGATTGTTTTACCTCCCTCGGTTTATAAATCCCATATTTCAACCAGGAGAATGAATAATCTATATGTAATATTTTCGATAATCCACTAGTGGATTTAATAAGCAAATTAGCTAGAAACGTTCCGTAACGTTACATGTACGACGTCCTTAACGACGTCGCGTTTACTAAAGGCGGAAAATAGACATTTTTGTAAACAATCGTGAATAAGATGTGTTTCAAATGTCATATAATAAATAGAATCTTGCATTCGTGCTCATGTATTATTATTAAATTTATTAAACTCGTTGAAGAAAAGGGATAAAATGCTCGGCGAAGCCTCGCATTCTATCCCTTTTCCTCAACTCGTTTAATAAATTCAATAATACATGAGCACGAATGTAAGATCCTCTATATAAAAAAATCAAGAGAATCACAAGAATATCTCACCGAAATTGATTCAGTTGTATGTGATTCGGCACGATCTACCATTGAAAATGGAAGCATCATTTGGTAAACAATTAACAGATTATATTTCAAGGGCTTAGAAACAGTGTAGACGAAAGCTTTGTCACTTTGTTTGTGTCTGCCTTCAACTGAATATAGAGAAGCTCTGGAAATCGCTGCTTGGGTATTGCCACTGGACTTACGATTCTGTGAAAGAGCTATTTCTTGTACATCAAAGATCATGGCAAAGCCTGAAGAAAATCAATTAAAAAGAAATTGAATGATGAGATACAAGCAGACAACAGTTCTCAGCTGAAATGTGTCACTCCATTAGGACTAGCAGCTTGTCAGATTATGGAGATGAAGACGGATAATGGGTTGGGCATAGGCTTCATTCAGCCAGAACCTGCGGATGGCAACAGCGTTTTTTGCCGGACTATCGAAAGACCAATCTACTGGAGCCAACTTTGAAAGTCTAAGAGTAGAAGCATCCAATAACAAGAACAGGGTAGAGTAATAACATCAGAACTCATAGAGGAAGCACCTCCTCAATCAACTATCTGCTTCACAGATTGTTCCTATATCAAAACCCTAGAGCAGGAGCTGTGAAATGCCTTCCTGAAGTGACAACACGGGTCTGTGACATTGCAGAGACCAGTATCAGTTCAAGGCTTCATACTGCTAGCTGTAGTGGTGGCAATCCTTTTTGTTATTCAAGAAATGTCAGGATACCAACTGATGTGCGCTCCTGGTCATGGAAACATTGCTGGTAATGAATTAGCAGATGTTCTGGCAAAAGCAGCTGCAAAAGATACAGAAAGTTTGAAGGGGAGGAAACTAGCATTATCACCTAACAAGATGTGAAGAAAAATGCAAGACTAAATATTCCTATCAAGTGACAAGCCAGGTGGGGTACTGCAGAGACCGGATGGTTATTATACAGCAACTAAGACAGGGTCAGATTTAAAATGTATATTAAAGGGTCAGATTTAAATGTAGATTGGACTTTCCAACAAAAACTGAAAGAAAACATCTACTTCAATTTAAAACAGGGTATTCAATACTAAATAATAGGACACTCTACCACTTCCCTATGTACTCGTGGTGAACCAGAAATAGTCAGCCTCTTCTTACTGGATTGTAAGCAGTATGATATGAGGGTGCGCGGGCAAAGCATCTACATAGCATACAAACCCTACTTGGAATAACCACACTGGATTTGACTTCAATACTCGCATATACGGACCCTCTTGAAATTTCCAACTGTAGAGAAGTGATTACAACACATGATTAGGAATTTGTGGATGCCACAGGACGCTTTAACAATGAGCGAGAGAGGCAGACTCCACATGAATCCTAAACCTACATCTCATAAAAGTAAATTTGGTAAAAAAAGTTCAGCTGTGACAAAAGTACAGTGAGGTGAAGAGTTTGTTTATATTGGAGTTTAACGGCCCAGTCAACACAATGTTAGGTTTTTGGGCCGGTCAGTTTACCTATCCATACTTTTCCTGGACAGGCTTATATGTAAGCGGTTAACCAGTACAGTGCACAGAAACTGACAACTGCCCTTCTTGAATCAGCGGAAGGGAGGGAATGACCGTAGAAAAGATTTCATGGTCAATCTTCACGAAAGAATGTTGCCGACACCGGCAGGTATCGAACCCGCGTCCTCCCGATCACATCCGACTGAGCTACCGAGGCCGGCTCATTACAGATGAGAGAAGTACTGCCTGTCACAAGTACGAAAACACGCCTATAAAAATACAATGTAAGCTTTACCGCCGAAAAAAAAACCCGACAATTTTAAGATGAAATATTGAGATATTTTTCTTAGAAATATGAACGAAGAGGCGGTCCTAACGAGTACCCACAATCTATTTTAGAGCAGAAATAATAATTATAAGGTTTACCCCCTTTCAACCACAATTTTTCTATATAGAAGTGGCCTATTGGCCGAAACTAGCTAGTCTGGCCCAGGAAACATGTACACTCCATATTTTCACTTATGTGGTGTATTCCTTGCTTCCAAAGGATAACCCTTTCATAGAACATACATGTATTTAACTTCACTACAGCTGGTGTGTGGGAATGTGTGGCGGCGGTAAAACGTCTCCCTGCCCTACATCATAGTGTAGATTATATTTTCTTGTCCTTTGGGATCATTGGTTCCATTGTGGAATTTTGAAAATATCTGAGGGTCAATGATGAAGCCTAATTGGACGAAACTAGCTAGTCTGGCCCAGAAAACATGTACACTCCATACGAGGACTGTTCAAATATGAATGCAAGTACATGCAGAACGTTTTCTCATGCACTAATGCAAAAATCACTAATGGAAATAAATATCACAGCGTAGAAAAACCTTTTACCTATACATCGATACCAAACCTGTTAAAATCCGCGCAATTTAGCCATGTATATCGTTCGATAAACACTGTCTACTCTTGTATACTAATACAAGACATGGTTGGAAGAAGGTCAGAGTACGCCGTTGAAATAGGTCCAATATTAAGAATCGTTGTATTCTTGGTATACGGTGCAAAGACATTTTTGATGAAATATGTTCGGTTTATGGGCATAATGAAATGTCTTTTCCGACAGTTTTTCTTTGGTGTAAGAAATTCAGTTGTGGGCTAGGCTCAACAGAAAATGCACCACATGCTCGTCGGCCGAAAAGAGCAACATCTGCCAAGATGGTTGCTAGAGTGAAAGAAATAGTTGCTACCGATGCACGATACACCACTTGGCAAATAGCTAGTATGGTTGGCATCTCATTAGGAGCAGCTCATACAATTCTGAAACGGGATTTGAAAATGTGAAAGATCTGTGCTAGATGGATTCCCCATCTGTTGACAGATGCACAGAAAAAGACACGCGTTCAGTGCGCCAAGAAGTTGCTTAAAAAGTTTCCAAATTACAATGCTAGGTCTTTCGCTAATGTCGTCACAGGTGACGAGACATGGGCTCACTTTTTTGAGCCAAAACGAAAGATTCAGAACAAAATATGGGCAACAAAGTATTGCAAAAGACCATGCATTGCAAAGCGAACCATGAGCGTCAAGAAGGTAATGTATGCCATATTCTTTTCAAATCAGAGCCCTGATATTCAGGTTGCTGTGCCTAAAGGAAAATCTGTAAATGCGAAGTTTTACAAGAATAAAGTTCTTCGAAAATTGAAGAAATATTTCAAAGAACGAAGACCCGCAACTGGTTTGGCCAATGTCAGATTGCTACATGACAATGCGTCATCGCACAAGGCGTTCATTGTGCAAGACTATCTGAAGCAGGAAAAGGTTGTTGAACTCCCTCACCCCCGTATTCCCCTGACCTTGCCCCGTGTGACTTTTTTTTGTTCCCGCGGCTGAAAAAATACCTTTCTGGTCGAAAATGTGTACAGCGCAAACACCTCGGTTCTGCAATATTCCAGTGCCTTCATAGTATACCTCGAAAAGACTACCAAAAAGCATTCAGTGATTGGATCAGAAGACGGAAAGTTTGTATATCTGTTAACGGGGAATACTTTGAGGGGACAAAATAAATTTTCATCGAAATCTATCACGGAATCATTTTTATGTGCTTAGCTGCATTCATATTTGAACAGTCCTCGTATTTTTCACTTTTTTGGTGTATTTCCTTGCTTCCAAAGGATAACCATGTTACAGAACATATTCAAGTGGGTCGGAATTAGGCGTGTTTTTGTGATGAACGGCTAGAGACAGAAATAGAAACAATAAAAGTAAATCATGGCTACAATTAGTTTTTTTTTTTAGTTATGAAAAAAAAACATACCATAAAAATAAATGAAATTCAATATGTTAGCATTACTTTGACATAAAGATTATGAAAATACACCCAAGATATGGCGGAGAAAATGTCATTTAAAAAATACCACTGCCATAAGGTGAAGTCTATCCTTTGGATGCCATTCACAACAATTAGTCTTCTTTGTCGTCCGCTGGTTACTTTAACTCAGATCAGTCTAGTCCTATAGGAGCAGTCTGATCACAGACCTCACTGTTTGCCCCAAACTGCTTGCCTGTATGCAAAAATAGGTTTGCAAAGCCTGCAAAAATATATAGCCCAGCAGGCACACGTCGCTAGGGCAACGTCAAATCAACGTCGGTGCAACGTCACGACGTTGCACCGACGTTGATGTGACGTTGCATCAACGTCATGACGTTGTACCGACGTTGATGTGACGTCACAATTACGTCATGTGCCTGCAGGGAGCAGATGACACTAACGGCCGGAATTTTCAGATGCCATTCACAGACAGCAATGCATTTATCGAGTATTATCGACATTGAAATCCTTTTCTGCTAACTGCCATTCTTAAACTTCTGTAACAGAAAGAAGCAGTCAATCTGTCAACTGTTATCACGTTTCTTTCTGTCTAATTGATTTCCGGAGGAAATTGTAAAATGTTTATGTTCTTTAGAGGAGCTATCAATTGAGCCAAAGCATGCCAAAATATACAAGAAGGACGATGGGCCCCCGGTCATCGGGGCTTGGGGAAACAGTGCTGAACTCAGCTGAGCATGAAATTTGTGAATCCTTAACATTATTAAAATACGATTTCCTGCACTGATCAGTACAGAATGCCATTTATCCTGCTCATAAATTTTAAAATGCCAACATATGTTGGCATTTTAAAATTTATGAGCATGATAAATTTCATGCTCAAGTGAGTTGAGCATGAAAAGGTTTTATAACCTCGGGGCCCGTCTTACCGGATCGAAACCCCGAAGACACGCCTTTTCATGGCGGGGTTCCAACAGCACGATATGAGTAAATGTTCAGGAGGTAGCTAAATGATGGATGAAGATGACGAAAAAAAAATGTAATATATATTATAATTATGCCCCAAACTTTGATATCTAGGGAGTTGTGAGAGCCGCTTCAGTGAGATAGTTCTAATGAGTACCCACAACCAATGGTTTGGAGTAGTAAAAAAAAAAGAATAACGTATATTCCTGTAAACCCAGGTTTCCTCTATATAATGTACATGTACGTCTTAAGGGGGAATGGGACCACCTGGCAGATTTTTTTTCCGCCATTTTTTCAAAGGGAGAATATTTTCGGATTTTCGGTACTCCCTGTTAGCTTTTCTATAAGCCCTACCCCCACCCCCACCCCCCGGAAAAAGGGGTCTACTCTTAAAGGAAAGAATTTGCACCTCAGGAGCATATCCTTTCCCCTATTGACATGGGAGACAAAATACTTTTACAGGAGTTGCCTCCCCTGAAGGTGTATCCATTCCCCTTAAATGGATCGTCATTACCCAGACTTGTTAACGTTACATACAGTTACCACTTTTCCGATTTAATATATTTTATTTCATAGCAGATATTAACCCATTTTGTACCAAATGGAATCTTCCACCTTCTATATAGCAGGAGTCCATTTCAAAAATTAGGGTTGTCATGTTGATTTCTTCAAAATTGATTTGGAAAAGGGCTGAAATTTTTGCCAACAGTGTAGGCGCTGATCAGACGCCGCGTTCTGTGGCGTCTGATCTGGGCCTTTTTAACTGTTTCAGATTTTTATACATTATCATTCTGACTTTTTACTTTTAATATCATCATAATTGTTCATGCCGTTTAACCATCAACCGTTTGACGCTTATGACCCACAAAGAGGGTTGACGCGTCGTTAAACACGAAATCATCATCATCATCATCTGATCTGGGCCTGCACTGTTTGTCCCGGTACCAATTTTTGGGTTTCCGGTAAATGGGTTAATACTTCGGTCTCAGCTTTCATAACCATATCGGTATAACGACGGCTATATTAGGTTATCCTAGAGAAAATCAGGACAACCCTGCTAAGTGTATCAAAATGGCATCATAATCTAATTTCCCCCTTTTAGACATCATCTTTGACTATTTAACCGTAAAATAGAAAATCGATGGGCAATTCGTACTAGGCAACCGTGAAACTGGGAATAATAGTTTGATGGAAGTGACACTGTCAACGTCTGTGGCGAAATAAAATACTTCAGAAGCGTCTCGATATCCATTGGGGAACCATAAAGTTAGAAAGTCCATGTAGATGGGACTAAAATAAGGTTTGCCCCATGTGCATTCTTCTGTTACCTTTTTCGTCCAGAAACATGGATTAAAATTATTCGATAGAAATGGTCATTTCCCAACAGACATTTAAGCTTTAAACCTTGGTGGGGCGGTTCTAACGAGACCAACAATGTATATTTTAGAGCGGAAATAAAAAAGAAATAAATAAGGCTTATCCATGTAAACCCCGGTTTTACTATATAAAAGTGGGGTTCAAGGGGGTTAGAATTATAGAGGCATGTTTTCTTGTTGGGAACATTGTCAATGCAGTGTCATGGCGCTACATCGACGTTGATCCGACGTAATTTGTACGCAGTTGACCCAGCGGATTTAGATGTGTGCGTATAATGACTCTGTCAGCATTTTTTCAGGTGATTTTTCCTTATTTCTAACCTAAAAGATTGTGGATATTCTTTAGAACCGCCTCAACGAGGGTTTTCTAATGAGTACCTATAATCTATGTTTTGAGCAAAAGTAAGGGAAAGCAGCCCCCCCCCCCCCACACACACACACACACAAACCACCACCACTACCACCATGTCAAATCCATGCAGGCTTTTCACTTTTCACCCGAGATCAAGTTTACACCCATATTGTTGGGCCCCAAATTAAGAGTTTCTTATGATTCGCAGTCCCTCTGCAAAATACATGAAATTCGCACTCTCCCCCCCCCCCCCCCCGCCCCGGGTCTAACAAATACCAACAATACATCACTTGAGCAGCAATAAAGAAAATTATACATAACGAAAACACGCCTATACAAATACATTGTTAGCTTAACCGCCGAAAAACGAAAAATGGAAATTTTCAGATGAAAGATCGGGATTTTTTTCTTATTTCTGCTCAAAATATAGGTTGTGGGTATTCGTTAGAACCGCCTTCTAACGAGTTCCCACAATCTATATTTTAGAGCAGAAATAAGAAAACATAAGGTTTACCCCTGTAAACCCCAGTTTTACTATATAAAAGTGGGGTTCAAAGGGGTCAAAATTATATAGGCGTGTTTTCGTGATGGTAATTAGCATTGTTTCTAAACCCACTTTTCTGTACGAAATGGGGTTTACCATGGTATTTCTTAAACTTCATGAAAGAACAAAGCCATCACAAACAACAAACGTAAAGGAAAAATGAATGAACGAATGGTTAAGAAACGCATCACGTTAACATGTTCATGAGGTGAATAATTTGTAATCCCTACTGGATAAAGAGAACCCCGGGATTTGCAATGGTTTGCTTGTTTGTATAAACACATACACTGAGGGTAATTACCAGAATGTGGCCCTCGGAGAAGCGGTTCTAACGAGCACCTACTCTCTATGTTTTGCACACACACACACACACACACACACACACACACACACACACACACACACACACACACACACACACGTAAAAAGTGAGATTTAGACCAATAAAAGACGCCATAATGTCACCTAGATATACGCTCGTATTATCTTAATTTGAATGCACAAACAAAATTCAAAAGTGGGGTCTCAAATTGGCCCACGCACGGATTTTCTTCAAAGTTTGAATTTAATTTACGTGAGGCCCTGCATCTATAAAATGACTTTATTTTTCAGATTAAAGAAAACTGGGTCTCAGGAGAGCTCCTTGATTTACTCCTTGCTCAGACTTATACCCCTTATACAAATTATCAGTCTTAAAAATACAATTCAACTTGATCTTCAATCATGTCCATCGTAATATTGAAGCGCTTTATCAAGGAGTATTTTAATATCATGAGCTCATTTGTTTTCGTTTCTGTATTCATATTATCAAATATTTTACTTTAAAAATGTCTAAAAATTTGGTTTATAAAAATAAAAAGACTGAATTCATTTTCAAAATTAGGCATGTTCCCATTCTTGTCAATCTATAATTGTTTCTAAATAATATGCCATATATGTCTTCTCACGATGTATGAAATATCATGAAATTTAGAAACCGGTAACATACATATAATACCCATTATATGTGCTTATGTCGGTTTTGAGCAAGACTGCTATTTTTTTCCAAAAATATAAAAAATCATGAAAAATATAAACCATTACATGAACTTAGTCATTAATATTATATATAGCTACTGCAGAGCAACCAAAATTCTCTAAAATATTGATTTTAAAATCATTAGCAAAAATTTGTCCTTTGTTATTTAACTGTCCGTCAGAATGTCAGACAGGGTTACGCATTACTTGCCCTAATCTATGGCTGCTTTGCTTCTATAGAAGTACGATCATTTCGAGCCGCCTTCAAACAAGAATGATAAAATTCTGGACAAGTGCCTATCTTCTGCGATAAATGTATACGCCAAACACTTTTCTTTATAATACATGCATACACCCAACAAAGATTACCTATTTTTTTCTGTATTCACACATATTTTGATTTCTCTATCTTATTTTGTATATAAGCAATAATGATATCATTGTAAGATACATTCTGACTGTCTTTGAAGACTCAGAACAGTTGTCTATTTAGTATTGAAGCGTTCCTATTCTTCTGTTTTGTGTTTTAGGTCACCTTCTCAGTTTTCTTTCAGATTTTATCGAGTGTTTCTTTTGTCATCCTTGTTTGCTACACGTGTGAGATGAAATAGCTCCGTCTTGTCTAGCAATAATCTATTGTTGAAGTTTTGCATAAAATAGCCAATAAAACGCTATTTCTATGAATGCATTTCATTATTGTGTTCAAAAATCTTGCCGGCCTCCGCCCATCGGGGCTTAAAGAAATATATGGGCTGCATGATGTTTCCACGCAGAGCTGAAACAGACCCGCACACGAGTACTGGTAAACAGCTTAGAGGATCTAAGCCTGCCCAGGCAAAGCGGTGCGAGTCGGCCCGTCCATGCTTATAAACCCTATTGGTTTCATTGGGCGGCAGGGCTTGAGATGTCATTTCATCTCAATGTCGGGTAAAAGTCCCACAAAATTGGAAGCAATGTCTCCAAAATGACCTTAACAGTGTTGACGGGGACATTAAACCTCAAATCAAACAAACAATATAAAAATCTTGCTTTAGATTTTCTTAGTTCAGTGGTTAATTAATCATTGTTCTGGAAAGGTAGAACATTAAAGTTAAAGCTGTAAATACTATCAGCCTATAGTTCTTGTAGCACATATTTTTTGGTTTTGACTTCAATCATTCACTATTCGCTTATTCATTTTTGTTTTTAGTAAAGAAGCTAAAGGCTTTCTTTTCTGTAAAGCTGTAAAATATTTTGGAAAGAAAACTGTATGTTTGCTGTATGAAGGGAGTTATGTTTGTAAATAACATTTAAGGTTGATGTTTCACTCATATGTAGAAAGTTTACATCCTCTATGTGTGTCATTTCTTTAAAGAGAACCAATCACATTTTGGAATTAGCAGTCGATTTAATAATGTAACTGTATAGTCAATCATCTAGTTGTAACTGTTTAGAACAACAGCTCAATTGTTGTCTTCAGATATTTAACTGTTGCCATTTTGTACTTCTAAGTGGAAGGGCAACTAGTGCTATCATGGTTCCACCTCTTGCTTAGAGTGACAGCACATTTATCTCTTTTCAATTTAGTTACTGACTTTTGTTGAAGCTAAACAGGTTGCTGTATCAACACAAATTTTGTGAATACATTTCATTATTGAATTGTTATATATATTGTGATTTGCTATTCTTACTGTTCTCACTGTTGCTGTCCTATCTATTGCTTTGAGCGACAGAGCATTTCATGTTGATGACGTATCTGTGAATAGTTTTTATTGTTGTATGTTTGTTCATTCCTATACCTTGTGTAATTATCTTTTTGAAATAGTGTCATTTTTTTGTGCAGAGAACCTTCATTTTCGGAACTTATTTTCTCTTTTGCATTAAATAGTATTTGAGTGCATTTCTGAATTGCTTCTCATTCTTTTGTGTCTTACCTTTTCTTCTACTGTTACTGTGACCTTTTTACTTGAGCCTTTGTAGTTTGAATTATTCTGTATGAATTAATTTCATTGTGTGATTCTTGATCAATACATATTTCATCACTTAGCATCTTTTGAGAAACTTTTTGTTCTCATTGTTGCTATCGCTTTTGCTGCCTAGAGTGGAGCTATATAGCTATTTATGAACCCAAGATATGCCAAAATACATTAAAAGCATTAGTTAGAACGTTATCAAGTTTTTGCATAGTTTTGAATATTTTCCCAAATATGGCTTGTCTGATGTAATGTCCAAAACCAAGTTGTTACCGGTTTCAAATGTTTATGAAATTTTGTGACAATAATTTACAAATGTGTGGTCTATTTTTTTATTAAAATGATAGGTTGACAGGAACTGCAACTGAACAAAAATAAAGTTCAAATGTGACAAAAAAGAAATATGGAGTAGAAATGGGGATAACGTGAAACAAATTTAAAGATAAAGTCCTCATAAGAAGCAAATAAAGAAATGTGTATAAACACAGTTTTTAACTATGATTGACTGTTTCTATCAGAAAATGTCACATCCAGAATATCCATTTTAGATAGATTTAAAATGGCTCTGTCTGGGGTACCCATACCTTGAGGTCAGTTTTTATTGGAAACCCCCTATTCAAGTAAGGTAAGCAGATAAAGGAGTAAATGCATTTTTAGTACAAACGACCTATCCTAGGCTACAACTGTGTATAATATTGTAAGATTCTGTGCGTGGGCAGAGTCCTATGTAAAACTATATGCTAATACTTCGCCTTTAACCTATTCTCATTAGGAAAACATGTCCGTGTGAAATAATGGCGTCCACCATGGTGTCAGAAGTTACACATTTTGGGTAAAAAATGATGACATCTTTGTTATTTCTGCTTTCAACATAAATAGTGGGTACTCGTTAGTACCGCCTCAATGAGGCGGTTCTAACGAGTATCCACGATCTATGTTTTTGAGCAAAAATAAGGCAGATAATGTATACCCCCGTTAACCCCACTTTTCTTTAGATAAAGTGGGGTTAAGAGGGGTCTTCGTTTCACGGACTTGTTATCGTGATGTCACAGCAAATAACAGGTAGGAAACTGGAAAAGAGCGACCACCTTGGGACGGTCTGAAGCTATAACGTGGGGGTGGGGTGGTCTTCACCTCTGGAATCTATGCGATTTCAACTTTTACGGTCATTGTCTCCCATTCTCTTTCAAGAAGGACAATATTGTGTCAGTCTCTTCCGAAAAGAATGTGCACTGCACATGTTACACGTGACTACTTATGTTCAATAAAACTCCTATACAACGACCATCTTTGGGACTGTACAAAACTGGTCTTTAAGACCACTTTTGAACAGTCTCAAACGTGGTCTCTTAGTTGTGGACATCGGGTACAGAAAACACAAAATGCGTGTTGTTGCAGCATGACAGCGCTAGAGTCCATACTTGCAAAGTTACTGTGGACGCAATGAAACTGAACGGTTTCAAACCCTCACCCATCCACCCTGTTCTCCTGATCTGGCACCCAGTGTTTTCTTTTTGTTTCCCAACTTTAAGAATGAATTCCATGGACTGCACTTCCGGTCCGATGAAGACCTTAATACAGCAGTTGGAGGGTGGATTGACTCCAAAGACCCAGAATTCTACAAACATGGACTTTCAGCCTTGGAACATTGATGGAGGAAGCGGGGTGACTATATGGAGAATGACAAAGTCAAGCGTGACTCTCAGTAGGTAAGACCAGGTACTTATTGAATGACCCTCGTATGTTAATGTGATCTTTCAGCACTGTTTCATTTTTGAAACGCTCTGAATTGTAATGTAATACGAGTATAATTCTTGAAGAACTATATGTGCATGGCTTATTAGAGCATCATGTTAACAAGTACGTGCGAAACAGGCACATGACGTAATTGTGACGTCACATCAACGTTGGTGCGACGTCATGACGTTTATGCAACGTCGCATCTACGTTGGTGCAACGTTGATTTGACGTTGCCCTCGCGACGAGTGGCTTCTGGGTGTATAATGAACACTCCTCACTCTATATAGAAGAAGACTGGGGTTTACCGGGGCGAACATTATTTTCATCTTTATGCTCCAAGATATAGGTGGTGTTTACTCGTTAGAACCGCTTTAATGAGGCGGTTCTGTCGAGCATCCACAGCCTACGTTGAGGTTATTAACCGATTTTGTACCGGCAACCCCAATAGGAGTACCCTGACAAACAGTGCAGGCCCAGATCAGACGCCGCAGAACGCGGCGTCTGATCAGGGCCTACACTGTTTACAAATAGTTAAGCTATTTTCCGAAGAGTTTTTGAAGAAAACATAACCTGACACCCCTCAAGTTTTAATGGACTCATGCTATATACATATAAGGGGGAAGATTCCATTTTGGTACAAAAAGGGTTAATAAAAGATATCACTTTTCACCAGAAATCATCTTTTTGAAGATATGAAAGAATGCACAAAGTCACAAGGATGTGTTATCCTAATATTCTTAATCTGATCCCCAATCTTTAAGTGACAAAAAATTGTATTTTAAATCTAAAGACTAGAATATTTTCTTTGCATTATTCGCGGTTAGATTTGATTCATTTTCCTGACAATTGCCTCTGAAATAATTGAAGAGATGTTAAAGTTGGTTGGATTGAAATATGTGTTATTTAATGCATGTTGCAATTCTTCAACTTGTCTTCAACTTTGATTTTCTGGAGTTTATTCAATAACACACGCACTGCGGTAATACTAGAGAGCCGGGAAGGAATTTGCAAGTAGGGCACAGACTCCTAAATGCGTTGGCAGAGACTTCAATTATAGCTTTTCCTGACTTTCTGACTCAAAAGTTGAATCTAGAATTATAGTTTGGACTGTTAACCCAAAAGTTGAATCTAGCATTATAGTTTGGACTGTTAACCCAAAAGTTGAATCTAGCATTATAGTTTGGACTGTTAACCCAAAAGTTAAATCTAGAATTATAGTTTGCACTGTTAACCCAAAAGTTGAATCTAGAATTATAGTTTGGACTGTTGACCCAAAAGTTGAATCTAGAATTATAGTTTGGACTGTTAACCCAAAAGCTAAATCTGGAATTATAGTTTGGACTGTTAACCCAAAAGTTGAATCTAGAATTATAGTTTGGACTGTTAACCCCAAAGTTGAATCTAGAATTATAGTTTGGACTGTTAACCCAAACGTTAAACCTAGATTTATAGTTTGGACTGTTAACCCAAAAGCTAAATCTAGAATTATAGTTTGGACTGTTAACCCAAAAGTTAAATCTAGAATTAAAGTTTGGTCTGTTAAACCAATAGTTAAATCTAGAATTATAGTTCGCACTGTTAACCCAAAAGTTGAATCTAGAATTTAAGTTTGGACTGTTAACCCAAAAGTTAAATCTAGAATTCACTGCAGCTGGTGTTGTGCCGTGTGGCGGCCGTAAAACGTCTCCCCGTACATCAACCATAGTGCAGTTTATATTTTACTTTTGGTCCTTTAAGATCAGCGTGAATATTCTGAGAAATCATAAATTATTGGTTTAGACACATATTCTGGACAGGTTTTTAATTATTTGGACCCCATTTTGATTTATTTCAGTCTTTGAATCGTTTGCCTATTCGAAATTCGCAAAATTGCAGTATGTTTCCTCTGGCTTGCTTTGCCGGATCATTACAGGGTGACTGATGAGGTTTTATTAGCCGAAACTACGTAGTATGACCCATCTTCTTTCTTATGAATGTTTTCATTGCTCTTATAGGAACTCATTTTTTGATTTTTATTATAGTTTGGACTGTTAATCCAAAAGTTGAATCTAGAATTATAGTTTGGTCTGTTAACCCAAAAGTTGAATCTAGAATTATAGTTTGGACTGTTAACCCAAAAGTTGAATCTAGAATTATAGTTTGGACTGTTAACCCAAAAGTTGAATCTAGAATTATAGTTTGGACTGTTGACCCAAAAGTTGAATCTAGAATTATAGTTTGGACTTTTAACCCAAAAGTTGAATCTAAAATTATAGATTGGGCTGTTAACCCAAAAGTTGAATCTAGAATTATAGTTTGGACTGTTAACCCAAAAGTTGAATCTAGAATTATAGTTTGGACTTTGACTTATCAATCAAAAGTGAGGAAATACAATGTCGACCAGCATACAGGTGTACTTTCCGGGTTCTGAAGCTGGTTAACCGTAAGCCCGCAGAAAATAAACAATGACAATTTTAAAAAAATAATGTCCTATTTTATAGCCACAGCTTTCAAATCAAGACAAGTCATTTTTTCTTGGAATTTGTAGAAAGTGTCTATTTGACAACTTCTTACAATTTCACCAAATCCACAGGACGGTTTACCTTTAAAATATACCCATGATTCCCCATGTATCCTTTTGGCCAATAGCTGCCTTGTTCATATTTTCCAGACTAAATGCACATACAATAAAAATCACTGTTTTTTTTTTCAGACAATAAATATATTGGATTAAAAAACTGTGTTTGTTTCAGTTACAATGTAGTAACTCATTTCCCATGGGTAACCGCAACATAAAATGAGCCAAAAATCTGCATATCTCTGCAGGGGTGACAAAAGTTATTGTTTCATAACTTTGAAAAATATAAGCCAGTTTCACTTTAAACCTGGCACATACAATCACTAACCTGCTGCAAATAAATATGACTTATCGGTATGCCTATCTCTTATCCACATCTGATCAACAATACATGTTTTACTCCATCCACTCCTATTAACAAGGCAAAGTAGTACTACTTCAAATATTAGTCTTTTTCAACAACTGTGTTCACTTTAAATCACCATAAAACCATCAACCCTCATCTTGCTGTTCACGACAACCCCTATCTTTGGAAACAGTGTAGATCCAGATCAGATGGCTTCTAAAGAAGCCATCTGATCAGGATCTACACTGTTTGGCATTCGGTTTATGAATTTGTAGCAATAAATTACAACAAGTACTTTGATTGGATGGTAGAGAGAAATGGGTGTGGTTTAAATGAATATTCAGCAAGACAAGTGTTAAGCAAGTCATGCTTTGGTTCTGAAAGCAGAGGACAAACATACATGAAGTATTTTTTTTTCCTCAAATGATTTCTGCCCACTCAGAGATATGGCTGAAGACTCCCGGCCAAGACCGGGCTCGGCACTTGGGGATGAAAGTATGAAAAAAAGCTGTTAATGAGTTTTATTTTACATAAATGGATGCTTCATTTGCTATTTTTCATTACTGCTGCTAATGTTACCACAAGATGCTGTTTTCTGGTCATGATATCAGTAGCGACCACGACACACTACCTAAAAGGACATTTTCTTCATGAATTCTGGACATTATGCACCTAGAATATCATGATTTATCACTGAAGCAGTTTTATTAATTATAATATATATAATTTATATATAAAATATAGTGTTTTGCAATCCTGTAGAACAAAAATGTACCGGTCTGACATTCATCTACTGGCAGTCTAAGCAAATGATGGTAAAAGGGAGGTAGCTTAAAATAAGACCACACTGGAAATATCTTCAAACACTGCACACCAGATGAGCATGCTCACTCAGTTCCACGCCGGTACTGCATCAGAAGCCCCCTCCAGCATCAGAAGACAAAGGGTGGTACTTACACTACAGTACACACACCAGTTTTTCAACAGTGAGTCCTGGACTTATTCAAAGAATGCAGCTCAAGAGTCAAACCATCTGGATTAATGCACAGTTTCTCATGACACAGGTGACTCACATCTATTTGTTGGCCAAAACTATCGTCACCTATTTAAATGAGCTGTATTTTGGTCAAGGTTTTGGTCCTGTTTGGTCATATCACACTCTTTACTCCAAACCCATATAAAACTACCCCCACACCATACTATACCCTCAGGGAGACTGCCATACACCATCCCCTTTTTTAATGTATCCACAACGTTTTGTCTTGGAGCAGAAATAAGAAAATACTGTTGCGTGCCGAGGGGTTCACAGAGCCAGTAGGGCTTCTCCACAAGATATAGACAGGGCTGAAACTAAAGCTGGCTAGACAGCGAGAGCTCCAACTGCCTTGCAGAAACGCTAGACTTGGTCTAGGCCTCTTTTGAGGGGTATAGTGAGTCTCAGATAAAAATACCAAATAAGGGACAATGTAAATTAGACTATTTTTTTATTATTCTGCCTTGAGCCAAGTATGGGCAATTATTCTGTTCTATTCTGTATTTCAGGGAGTGAATAGAAGAAACAAGACAATGAATGGGGAAATAAAAACTTTATCCTTTAACGATGGCTAATAAAATATATGATAACAATATGAGTTCTTTGTTGTGATTTTTGACTAGCCTTACTCAGGGTATATGAAGGACAATTGCTGACTGATATGAAGTTATTATATGGACGGTATGACGTATGCTAGACTTATGAATACAATGACATGATGGAACGGTAGCAGAGATCGCAAACTAGTCAAGGTTAAATGGCGGCAAACAGTGTAATTTTATGCAATGACTGATAAAAATGTGATGAATTTCGGTGAAATTAATACATAGAAAGTTTCAGAATAAATCTGAATGAGACATAGACATGTATACTGAATGAATCTCTAAACTGACATGTATGTCTCTAAATAAAGATCATGGAGAAAAATAAATAAATAACCAAAGGCCATTTTCTTATTATTCGTCTGTAAAGTTAACCCCTCTAATAAAAAATATAAGTTTTGGCCGAAAGGTTGCTGCTCGAAAATAGAAAAACAATTCAAAACCAGAAATAAAGCCCAAAATTTCGCAGCAAAATAAACGTGACTTTCACTAACCAAAGATAATCCAAGACTGACTCGGGAATCCCAAGAAACTGTTTATATATTCCCAGGCTCCCGTCTCCCAAACCCAGAAGATTTCACCATGGGTTCCCCGATCCCTAGAAGATTCTCTCCGGGAAAATGGGATTCCCGGCTAGAAACCACCAGGGAATGGCCGTTCCCAAGAGAAAAATGTCTGGGAAGATGCCGCCCCATAGAAATTTCGAGCCGCCATCTTTGATCCACCGATAAATTTCACCCCAGTACCTAACTTCGACTGGCAAATATAAAGCCGTCATGAATGAAATCCCCCAAGATATTATGACCAAAATGACCCCAAAAGAATAAATTTTATGACAGTCATAACTAGAAAAATTTTTATTGTACCGATTGCATGAAATTCTATGCAGAGTTTGTCTTGACTGGTTTGCGATGACTTTGCTGTTTTGACAGTTACGGTTCATCGATTACACACAGGCTCCCATAATTCCATGCTTACACACCATAACAATGGACGACATAGACAATTTCATGCTTCAGACTGAACAACTTTGTGTTCAAAACAGCTGGTTAACAGCAAATAATGGATTAAATTAACTTGCAAAAGAAATGTAATCACTTTGTTTAAAGGGGCGATGGGTGATAACTTTGTGTCTTTTAGAATATTTAAGTATTGGCCGTCCACTGGCAAAAATGTGCAAACAGCTGATCTGTGAACCATGTAGAAAATTGTAACACGGGAAACCGGGTCACTACATTACCCCCCATCCAGGGTCGATTAAGTTCCATCAAACGACCCTGAATATAAGGCTCAGCACCAATCCGGTTTACCAAATACAATTTTAAAATGCAAAACAGTCACTAGGTTGGTAAAATCCTGGATACGGCACCAAATTAATTTGAACAGTAAGAAAAAGTGCCATATCTAAGTAAAAACATCAGAATTGAATATTACAAAAAACTGAATTGCATATTCTTAAATATGCAAAGCATAGCTTAATCTAACCGTAACAATTAATTTAAGCTTAATAAAAATGTGAATGTTGATAAACATTCTGGTTAAATGATAGAATGGTATTGTTTACACTACATTACAATATTTTGGTGTAAACACGAGATTAACTAGAGTAAAACATGTCATGTGTGAATGAATGAGTGTTATTAAGAGATTTAACAACACAGTGCAAGCTCAAACAGAACTTAGTCACGCATCATTGCAATACTTTACGGGTCTTTTACCATAAATATCTCAATAAAACCATCATTCGGTTCACAAATTAATTTGACTGCCAATCACTTTCTCTTATGTACACACCCCTATAAATGTTCAGACTCGAACTGCTGATGTTCGAGTAAGAAAACTCACAGTGACGGACACTAAAAGTGATGTGCAGTCTGGGAGCAAATCAACCCTCTGCCTCTCTCTCTCTCTCTCTATCCTTAAATTCCTACTTAAATTCTTCGATAATAATATCTGCTTCATTAGCACATTGTCACTTTCTCTTAAAGAATTATCCACTTAATGTCACTTCCTCTAATAGAATTGCTTATATACTGTCACTTTCTTTTATAGAATAGCTTATATAATGTCACTTCCTTTTATAGAATTACTTATATAATGTCACTTTATACACTTATTTATCACAATAATATTTCTGAATTATTAAATATCACATTTTGTCACTCTCTTGTATGTTCCTTTTCAGAATTCTCCATCTAGTGAGTCCAAAACACGTCATAAGTTTTCCAGGAATGTTTGGTACTGCTCCCTACCTCATCTCACTTCCTCATTTTCGTCATCCTATGTTTTATCCTATGTTAGTGTATTATTCATGTTACTATTCTTATATTATCTGTACTCCTCTTGTGTTGTTCTGATCTATACTCTCTTTGTTGTTCTGAGTTATTGTTTTATATAAATGTGTTCATATTCTCTTGCTAAAGTCTCTAATAGAATTTTCTGTATATGACTTTCCTAAAGCTGATCTGATCTCTTTCTTTGGGTTCTCCTTTCCATCCTTCTCCTCCACTCCCTTCTCTCCTTTTCCTGAGCTCTTCTTTTCATCCCCCTTTGATGAATCTTTCTTTTCTCCAATACTGCAGATCAGTTTTCTTATTTCCGCTCGTTCTTTCTTCTCTGCATCTCTCCTCCTATCTTCCCGTCTTCGTTCTGCTTCTCTTTCTCTTTCCCTTTCTTCCTCTCTCTTCCTTTCCATGTCAAACCACTTCTCTTCCCTACGTCTATCTTCTCTTGTATTCTCTTCCACTGCTTTCTTAAGGCCATTCAGAGCGGCAACAACCTTCCCTAACATGCAAGTGGCATCTGTCAGCGCCTTCTCCACTCTATCGGACGCCTTCTCTGTCCTGACACCTTGTTTGTTTCCACTCTGTATGGCTGACACTAGCCCATTCATAGCCACCAGACTTATTTCCAGAGTTGGTCCCATCTTGCTTTCCACCTGCTCTCTTATCTTCTTCCACTCCTTTGAACATTCAGCTTCCTGCTCCTCAGACTCCTTCACTACTTCAGTCTCCACCACATCTTCATTCTGCTCTGACGCCACTGCACCTTCTGTCGTTTCTATTTTCCTCCTTTTGACTGTCACTTCTTCATCTGCTGACTTCCTTTTCCCGAACTCCTGGTCCCCGGCCTCTGAAAATCTGTCAGCCTCACCATGCGGCATAAGCTGTGGCCATAGATCTTCTACCTCCTCTATGGAATCTCCTTCTTTTTCTGCTTCTCCTTGGTCTTCTTTATGCGTTGACTGAGGCGGTTCCGGTTCAGCTCTAGACACGGGTGTGACCTTCCCCGTCAGCTCGACTTCTACAGAGCCCAAGTCTGAAGCCGGTCGTGATCCAGCGGTACTTCTATCAGGCCTCTGGGCTACCATTAGGAGATTGGTGCTTCCGGTTGGCAGAAGTGGTGTTTCCAGGGCATCAGTCCTTTGGACAACCACGGAGAGAGCAGTGTCTCTGGTAGGCAGAAGAGCTGGTCCTTGGCCGCCTGTCCTCTGTGCTGTAACAGGGATAGCATCGCTTCCAGCGGGAAAGAGTGCTGTGCTGGGACCATCACATCTAGCGTCAGAAGAGGGCTGCAACGAAGTACATGAAACACCCCCCAGGGGTGATAACAGGGAACTCTGAGGTGCGGCAACCAGTGGATTGGCTGGGGCAAAGGCTGATGTCACTTCCTGGCTTGTCCGGATCGGCTGAAATGGTGACCCAAAGTTCATCCCAAGTGTCGTAGCCTGGAAAAGAGGACTTTGCGGATGAGTTATAGGCCGCTGCATTGGTGTCGCCGTTCCCGGGTTCTGGGTCGTGCTGGAGGCTTGCTGCATCACTGTAGGCCCTACTTGCCCTGTCAATAACCCAAGCCCTGTGACTAGCTGGTTCAGAGTGGCAAACTGCAGCTGCTGACCTCCAACTATTGGGATCGGGTCCTCCGCTTCTGTCAGAGACACAACAGGTGCTGGCGTCTGCATAACACTGCCGACTGTGCATCCGGGATTGGCAAGGCTAGCTGGGTGGCTCTCTCCAACGGCTGGTGACTCTGAAGTATAACCTGTGCTCTGGGTAGCAGACTTCAGGGTCTCTCCAATCTAAACAGGACTCACTACCGGCATTGGCTCCATCACTGTCGTCACTGGAGACTGCTCCCCTGCCTGCTTCTTCAAGAAGAAGAGGAGACTTTCCTCCTGGGTGAACTTCATGAGGTCCATCTCCCCAATCTGGTATGGCACTGGGCTGGCCACCATCCACTCCTGATGATTTGTAACATTCATCTCCCATGCTCTCGCCAGGTGCCTAGAGTAGTGGTTCACGTGGTGGTTCATCTGTTGCAGTGTGACGCACTTGAACGTACACAGGCGACAGTAGAATGGAATCCTGTCTCGTGCCACATGTTTCTTCAGCACATGGTCCTCGCTCGCCCACGATCTGTACGCCCTTCTGATTCTGGCAGCCCAAGCAGAGGTAGGCCCTGCCCCGCTTCTTCGCTTTGTCTATCGCCTCTTTGCCATACAACAAGCTTAGCATTCTCGTGTCCATCTTTCTCTGGAAGTATAAAATAAAACAACCCTGCCCTATCTCTTAATGCTACCCCGGAGCCCTTGACTAGATTGCTCGTGATCTCTGTCTTTGTAAACGCACACGCTAAGATTTTATACTTATGTAAACGACGCGAAGACTTGCAAGGAATCTCTTCTTCAGTTTTGCCCTTGGGTCGCTTTCCTTGAAAACCCCTAGTACAATATATAGCGGACCATACTTCGCATACGGGACCTCCCATCTAATGCACATATTGTTCCATTTGACTTTAGTCCATCTCCGTTCCGATTGTCGTCAAAACTGCCGAACTGTACCTCTACCGAACTCGGTGCTCTCAGCACCACCATGATAGAATCTTGGTACTCTTTTTTTCCTTACCTCCATACTCTACATCATTTTAGGAGCACCATTCTGCATTAGTTTACCTGTCCCTTCTCTTTGTCCACCTCCTTGTACTTTACTTACTCTCGTCTTCAAGTTCCACTAGGTCTTCGACTTAGTTGCCTTCGGTCGTCTACATCATCTACCCTCTTGGACTTATAGTGATTATATTTACATTTATTTGTAACTATGTGACATTCCTCCCCCCAAAATTTAATAAATCCTTCACTTATTACTGACTAGTTCAAATGGTAAGTGGTTTCTCTTAAAATGACTGATACACTTGTAAGCACCTACCGTCTTCGTTTTTCCTTACTGTTGTGAGTTATTGTTGGCTAAAAGCCGCCTTCTTGCTTTCTGTACCCACCTTGGAGGCTGATCACCTTCATAGGGTTTTAGCTTGTCATGGTGAACCACCTGTTTTTTCCCATCTTCATCTAACTGGATCAGAAAGTCTACTTCGCTTACCTTCTCACTCACAAGGAAAGGACCATGGTAAGTAGGCTTCAGCTTCGGAGCCTCCCCTACCTTTCTTGTCTCTAGTAGGTACCAAACAAGATCACCCTTCTTGTATTTGTTGACTGCCGTCTTTACATCATAAAGGTTCTTACTTCTTTTAGCTGAGGAGCCTAGATATTTCCTTGCTATTTCATGGGCATGCTGCATGCGAGACCTGAGAATGTCCACATAATCACCACAGGAAGTTATCTCGTCTCCTTGGCTACTATCAACTAGTGTTGCAGCCATCTTGAGAGGATAAGCTTCTTGAAACTCCGCAGTAGCCTCTATTAGACAATTGCTTTCAGATGAGAAATCATCACTCTCATCTCTCTCAATATACACGTCTATCACCGATTCTGCTTGTGGTGGTATGACAAAATGATCTGCAGCAGTTACTCTGCGCAATCTGTTTTTCAGACCTACCTGTATTATGGGTACTTCCTTGTCTTGGACCACTAGCACTCCTTTGCTAAGCAGTAAGTCAGCAGGACCACCATCTCCATTTTGGAGCACATCTATTCCTAGGAGTCCATCATCATCGATCTCTGCGACTACTGCCTCAACATATGTGTCTATTTGTCCCAGTGTTAGTGAAAATTTGGCCTTACCTAGCTCATTTATAACAGCTCCACTTGGACCTAACAATCTGGAGGATTTAGTGAGCGCTGGTCTGTCTGTCATATCCATTGATTCATACATACGTTTCATAGGATAGTCTTCGAGGCACCCGTATCTGCGGTGAAAAGAATGGGATACCCCTGAATAGTACCCCTTACATAAATGCCATCTGGCAGCTTTCTTGAGGTCTTAATGGACTTTAAAACTTCATTACCTTTCTCGTCTAATAATTGGCCTTTTGGTTTATCACAGGCTTCTCTGTGGCCACCAGAGATAGCCTGCTCTAGTTTAAAGATTGTCTGTCATTACTACAATTACCCGAGGTCTGACCTATGCCTCCAGTAGGTCTGGCACTACTAGGTGGTTTACGATTCGCAGGTTTATCATCTTTCTTGGGACAGTCTCTGATAATATGGCCCACTTCTTGACAGCCATAGCACACTATACTTCTTCCCCTAAATGGTCTTGGTGTTTGCTGTTGAGAGACCGTTATACCTTTGTCCTTAACAACTACTTGCATCTGATTCATGAGGGTTTGTAACATGTCTTTAGCTTCAGTCAGAATTTTTTGAAGATTCTACCTCTGCAGTTGGTTTGATATTACCTGAAGATTTCTTTTCAGTCCTCTTTTTCTGATCTGTTACTTTCTTTACAGGTAATCTACACACTCTGTCTGGGTCCTCACTTTCATCTTGTGACTCGTCTCCAAAACTATCTTCCTCTACTTTTGACCTTCTGGCATACCTTTTGAATTTTCTGTCAGAAGACCCTTCTGTAGGCCCTCTGTGCTTGGTTTGTACGAAATTGACAACATGGTACACGGCTTCATCTATATCCTCAGGTTCTTTGTTATACTCCACTTCAAAACGTGCATCACCGTCCCTGAGACCATCCAAAAACCTACGAACAAGATCTTCTTGTCTTGTGTTTTCATCACGGTAAGTGTATGCCTTTGCATACAGTCGCTTAAGCTCTGCAGCAAATTCTTCAGCTGTTTCCCCAGGCTTTTGTGTTCGTTGGCTGAATTTAGCTGCAAATGTTTTCTTAGTTTCTACTACCCTAAATCTACTATTAAGCTCTTTAATGAGTGCATTATAATCAGAAAGGAGGTGCCGTGGTAACTGTGTAAACACAAACTCGCCCGCTTTACCTTGTAGCTTTGGTAACAGGTTATCAAGTTTCTTCTCCTCTGACCAGGACCTTCTTTCTGCAATGGCTTCGAATCGGCTGACCCAGACTTTCCAGTCTTCCTTGCCGTTAAACGGTGGTAACTTTACCTCATTTAGCCATGGATTCATCTGTGACTGGCGAGCCATGTAAGGCACCCTTGTGTTTTTGGGCACTCTGAATTGAACATTTCGCGAGGACGCGCCACTGTCAAAAGACTGAGTGCATATAGGATCAGATCTATAATAGTTACCTCCATCTGTGTTGGTTCTATATGCCCGCCTTTCATTAGCAATTCCTCTATTATACGAAGGTTGCCACGAGGTTCGACTATAGTTATCACTAGCTGAATATTGTGACTGTGATTGTGCAGGCTGTTCCATGTTTGCATCTGATGTATCGTGCTGTGTCCTTTCCACTACACGATCAGTACCTGCACCGACCTGTACCGACTGCACGCTGCCTGTACTGTACATTGGAGGTTGCACGCTGTCTGTACTGTACATTGCAGGTTGCACACTGTCTGTACTGTACTCTGCTAAGGGACCTGTGCCATAATAGTCAACAGTGCTTGCACAATTATTTTGGCTATGGTTTCGCGACCTTTTAGTTAGCTCTTGTAAAATGGACAGGACATTTGTGAGGGTACCAGAAATAGAATCTTGTTTGATTTCCATGTTAACTTGTTGTTGTTGTAAGCCTACCTGCTGCTGTTGCATGCTAGCGAAAGCGTTACTTAGGCCAGTTAAAGTATTCCTCACGTTAGCTTCTGAATACATAGCAGATTCCATATTGTGGTCACCTCTGTTGAAAGTGTGTCCCCTAGATGCCTGCATAGACGGGTAGCTGTGAGAGCTAGTTATTGACCCTTGATGTAAATGACTCACTGAGTTGGGAATAGAGGACCCCCTTGTTTGAGTCTGTGATACTTCACGTAACTGCATTAGAGAAGCAGCAGCTACTGTTTGTTCATTTTCGCTAGTTAAGCTTTGACCCTGGCTTGTGTTTACTAATGTGTCATAATGTGTCATTTCTTGGCTTTCCGTCTGCCTACTAGACCCCCTCTTATTAAAGAAAACTTCTGTCTCAGAGCCCGAATCTTCATTGTCAGCCCTATCGCCTGTGGGCTCATCATAACTGGTTTGTCTACTATCCATTTTAACGGGTTGGTATCACAGGATCCGTTGATTATGCTAACGAATCCCACTGCTGTGCCACCATAAATTGTGTTGCGTGCCGAGGGGTTCACATGGCCAGTAGGTCTTCTCCACGAGATATAGACAGGGCTGAAACTAAAGCTGGCTAGACAGCGAGAGCTCCAACTGCCTTGCAGAAACGCTAGACTTGGTCTAGGCCTCTTTTGAGGGGTATAGTGAGTCTCAGATAAAAATACCAAATAAGGGACAATGTAAATTAGACTATTTTTTTATTATTCTGCCTTGAGCCAAGTATGGGCCATTATTCTGTTCTATTCTGTATTTCAGGGAGTGAAAAGAAGAAACAAGACAATGAATGGGGAAATAAAAACTTTATCCTTTAACGATGGCTAATAAAATATATGATAACAATATGAGATCTTTGTTGTGATTTTTGACTAGCTTTACTCAGGGTATATGAAGGACAATTGCTGACTGATATGAAGTTATTATATGGACGGTATGACGTATGCTAGACTTATGAATACAATGACATGATGGAACGGTAGCAGAGATCGCAAACTAGTCAAGGTTAAATGGCGGCAAACAGTGTAATTTTATGCAATGACTGATAAAAATGTGATGAATTTCGGTGAAATTAATACATAGAAAGTTTCAGAATAAATCTGAATGAGACATAGACATGTATACTGAATGAATCTCTAAACTGACATGTATGTCTCTAAATAAAGATCATGGAGAAAAATAAATAAATAACCAAAGGCCATTTTCTTATTATTCGTCTGTAAAGTTAACCCCTCTAATAAAAAATATAAGTTTTGGCCGAAAGGTTGCTGCTCGAAAATAGAAAAACAATTCAAAACCAGAAATAAAGCCCAAAATTTCGCAGCAAAATAAACGTGACTTTCACTAACCAAAGATAATCCGAGACTGACTCGGGAATCCCAAGAAACTGTTTATATATTCCCAGGCTCCCGTCTCCCAAATCCAGAAGATTTCACCATGGGTTCCCCGATCCCTAGAAGATTCTCTCCGGGAAAATGGGATTCCCGGCTAGAAACCACCAGGGAATGGCCGTTCCCAAGAGAAAAATGTCTGGGAAGATGCCGCCCCATAGAAATTTCGAGCCGCCATATTTGATCCACCGATAAATTTCACCCAACTTCGACTGGCAAATATAAAGCCGTCATGAATGAAATCCCCCAAGATATTATGACCAAAATGACCCCAAAAGAATAAATTTTGTGACAGTCATAACTAGAAAATTTTTTATTGTACCGATTGCATGAAATTCTATGCAGAGTTTGTCTTGACTGGTTTGCGATGACTTTGCTGTTTTGACAGTTACGGTTCATCGATTACACACAGGCTCCCATAATTCCATGCTTACACACCATAACAATGGACGACATAGACAATTTCATGCTTCAGACTGAACAACTTTGTGTTCAAAACAGCTGGTTAACAGCAAATAATGGATTAAATTAACTTGCAAAAGAAATGTAATCACTTTGTTTAAAGGGGCGATGGGTGATAACTTTTTGTCTTTTAGAATATTTAAGTATTGGCCGTCCACTGGCAAAAATGTGCAAACAGCTGATCTGTGAACCATGTAGAAAATTGTAACACGGGAAACCGGGTCACTACAATACTGTTTACCCCTGTAAACCCTAGTTTTCTTTATATAAAGTGAGGCGGGTGGGGTGTTCATTTCACGGACTTGTTCACGTGATGTCTTTCAACGAAGAGTAGACCGTCTTTCAATGAAGTGCAGACCCGTCTTTCAGAGTGCATCGATTTATGTAGAAGCTACTGACAAGGATATGCAAGATGTAGTCTTCCCAGCAGGCACTCAACGTTGAACTAACGTTGAAACAACGTTGAAAACGTTGTTTCAACGTTAGTTCAACGTTGAGTCAACGTTTTGTGCCTGCAGGGTTTGTTCTTAACTTGTTTCGTGTCCAGACATATTTCTTAGTGGGTATGTGATGTGATGACACAGCTATACCAGATAATCCAAGGCAATCCTGATAAGTGTCAATATGGCACTCTAATGTAATTTTCCCTTTTAACCCTTTTTGTACCAAGTGGACTCTTCCACCTTATATATAGCAGGAGTTCATTTCAAAATTTAGGGGTGACAGGCTGTGTTTTCATCAAAATCTTTTTGGAAACTGGCTGAACTTTAAGCAAACAGTGGAGGCCCTGATCAGACGCCGCGTTCTGCGGCGTCTGATCTGTGCCTGCACTGTTTGCCAGGGTACCCGATTTGGGGTTTCCGGTACTAAATGGGTTAAGGCATCATCTTAGGTTATGCCGTTCATGGCCTTTGTAATTTATATGGTATCCTCAGAACAAGGATATAGAACATCTTCCAGGATGTCAGAATATAGATATAGTTACAATGGTTAAAATTCTTTGACATGCCACTCTGTTTTATTTAAAGCCCTTCCCAGTCAATGCAACGTCAGACCACCACCCCTTGAACACAATCTCCAGCGCCTGATCACTGGTGTTGTTCCATGGCAGTTTCTCATAATGTTGAGTGAGTGAGTGAGTGAGTTTTACGTCTCATCAACAGCTAAGGTCATACGGAGGCGAGACCTCGGTTTAAAGACTCACCCGAAAGTCTGGAGAAGCCCGGTATCGATCCTGTGACCCCTGGTTTACAAGGCGAGTAGCATAACCACTACACCACGGAGGCTTCTATACTCATAATGTAAACTGGCTTTGTTTTTTTTTTTTATCAGTGTTTTTGGTATATGCTATTAAAACATTTTCTTTCTTCTTCTTTATCATTGTGTAAATATCATTTTATTATTATTATTATTATTATTATTATTATTATTATTATTATTATTATTTGGTTGGCTTTTGTTATTCCTTAGTGATTTTACTTATTATTTTTGCTAAAGTCTCTCAGCCTATTCAAGTGCCACGGGAACTTCTAGAACAGACGCCAATCGTTTTTTCCAGAGACAATTGGGCCCCGGCAAGCGATTTTGGTACTTATCGCCTATGCGAGCAGCGAAGGTTCAGGCGAGCCTGCGCATCCGCGCAGTCTCGCCAGAACCTTCGCTGCTCGCTGATACAAGCAGTGAATCAGAGGAACCTTCAGCCAGAAAGCCATATCCCTGGCCCCTCTGAATGGCTGGGCATGTGCAGTTAAAATTTGTCATGACGGAATGCTCGAAGACACAAATTCGCTTGGCGGGGCTCAAGTAATACCTGACATTTCATGTGAATTGTTTGCAAAGCAAAGTACAGTAATATTCCGCTATTAAGACCACCTAAAATTAAGACTAATTCTGCTCCAAAAAGCATGTCTAGAAGGGTTCATGTTCTCTGGCCAGGGACCACCTTTGGGACTGTTAAAAAGTGGTCTTAAAGACCCAAAGGTGGACTCAATACAGGAGTTTTACTGTATTACAGGTGACATGAAGCCTCATTATCTTTGGAAAATAAGAAAAACATGTGCTGCAGACGAGTCACATGCAGCGTCACTAGCTTTGCATTACGATAACACACCCGTGCGACATAGTGCATTCTTTCACATCTCCCAAATGGCTACTTTTCCGATGAAAATTTGTTATATTTTTCTTATTTGTACTTCAAACATAGGTTGTGGGTATTCGTTAGAACCGCCTCATTGAGGCGGTTCTAACGAGTACCCACAACCTATGTCTTGGAGCAGAAATAAGAAAAATAATGTTTACCCCCTTAAACCCCATTTTCTCTATGTAAAGTGGGGTTTAAGGGGGTGTTCATTTCACGGGCTTGTTAACGTGATGGGAAAATATGAATAAATTTTGCAGCGGACATTCGAGTGAATCGTCTAATATAAAAACGTTCGGGAAAGAGGAGAGTTTTCGCTGCTTTGATGAACCGTCTATGGTATTTTTCGACTGAGCCCCCGCCCAGCTGGGCTTGAAGAAATATATGGGTTGCATGATGCTTCCACGCAGAGCTGAATCCGACCCGCACACGAGTACTGGTAAACCGCTTAGAGGATCTAAGCCTGCCACTGGAAGTCCGACTCGCACCACTTTTCCTGGACAGGCTTAGTCCTTTTAAGCCAGTACTCGTGTGTTCAGATTCCTGCTCACGGCTAGATATGCGAGCAGACATATGGTTCAGCCGAGCTTGTGTAGGCAACTAATTGAGATAATTGCACGGCCTTTTGTCTGAATTGGGGTTTAACGTCCCCGTCAACATCATTTAGTTCATTTTGGAGACATTGCTTCCAGTATTTGTTGGACATTTACCCGACATTGAAATGAAATGGAATGACATCTCTAGCCCAACGAAACCAATAGGGCTTATAAGCACTGGAAGTCCGCCTCGCACCACTTTGCCTGGACAGGCTTAGTCCTTTTAAGCCAGTATTCGTGTGTTCAGATTCAGCTCTGCGTGGTACCTTCGTGCAGCCTAAGCTATTTCGCTAAGCCCCGATGGGCGGGCTCCCAGATGTATAACTGTCTCTGGAGGTCTCCACTACAGGTCGGCGAGTAGCAAAGTCTATGGAGAGACTGTCCTTGCTTAATGAGCCTTTTTCCGCAGGTGGTTAATATAAATCCGCGTTTTAATCCCTGCTTTCCCCGAATTACTGGTTTAGTCAAACACTTTGGTTACATGTAAACAATTTCTAGTAAAAGTCAATCTGTCGGCCATTATCGTGTCTCTTTCTGTTTTATTAGATTTCCGACGGAATTACATAAACGTTTATGTTATTTAGTGAAACCATCAATTCTTGTTTCCATTAAATAGACTGCTAAAGTTGTCAAGCGCACGATCATTACATTACAACTGCAAAACGGCAAGAAAGGAATTCACTGGATTACAGGCGAACTTTTCTTTCATTCTGTTTTTCTAAGACACTTAAGTTGTAAAGTGCTCAATCATGACATCTTTCTATGACCGCCTTAGGATGCTGAGACCTCCATTTTGCGACTTTGGTTAGCGCCTATATACCCGCATTGCCGAACCCAGTGAGGTTAGTTATAAGTTCTTTGATGACCTTGAATCTGTGATTTCTGCAACACCCCGGACAAACACTTCTTCCTCAGAGACTTTAATTCCAGAGTAAAGTAAAGTAAAGTAAAGTAAAGTAAGTAAGTAAGTAAATCAGTCAGTCAGCCAGTCAGTCATTCAGCAAGCAAGCAATGAAGGAAGAAAGGAAGGAAGGAAGAAAGGAAAGAAGCAAGCAAGCAAGTAGTAAGTAAGCAAGGTAGGAGGGAAGGGATCAAACAAGGAAGCAAGCAAGCAGGTAAGTAAGTAAGTAAGAAAGTTAGTAAAGTAGGTAGGCAAGTATAAGTAAGTAAGGTAGGTAAGCAAGCAAGTAAGTAAGTAAGTAAGTAAGTAAGTAAGTAAGTAAGTAAGTAAGTAAGTAAGTTTGTTTGTTTGTTTGTTTGTATTGGAGTTTAACGGCCCAGTCAACACTATTTAGGTCAATTTTGAGCCGGTCAGTTTACCTATCAACACTTTCCTGGACAGGCTTATACGTAAGCGGTTAACCAGTACAGTGCACATTCTTTCGCCAGAAAAGTAAGTAAGTAAGTAAGTAAGTAAGTAAGTAAGTAAGCAAGAAAGTATGTTTGTATGTGTGTGTGTATGTGTGAATTCGGGTTAAACGTCGCTTTCAACAATATTTCAGTCATATCACGACGGTGTCTGGTTGCGACAGGGAGCTCAATTCTCACTTTTATAGTGCTGCCTCACTGAAGTATCATGTCCCAGACACATTACATGATACCACACCCAGTCACATTATCCTGACACTTGGTCGACCAGTCCTACCTCTACCCCGAAAATCTGAGTGCCAAGCGAGGAGCAGCTAAGCTAGTACCATTCTTAACGACTTTGGTATGTCGCGGCCCGGGATCAAACCCGTGACCTCCCGTTCCCCGGAGCGGACACTCTACCAACTGAGCTTTCGGGGCCGGTATATGTATGTATGTATGTATGTATGTATGTATGTATGTATGTATGTATGTATGTATGTATGTATGTATGTATGTATGTATGTATGTATGTATGTATGTATGTATGAATGTATGTATGTATGTATGCAAGTATGTATGTATGTATGTATGTATGTATGTATGTATGTATGTATGTATGTATGTATGTATGTATGTATGCATTTATGTATGTATGTATGTATGTATGTATGTATGTATGTATGTATGTATGTATGTATGTATGTATGTATGTATGTATGTATGTATGTATGTATGTATGTATGCAAGTATGTATGTATGTATGTATGTATGTATGTATGTATGTATGTATGTATGTATGTATGTATGTATGTATGCATTTATGTATGTATGTATGTATGTATGTATGTATGTATGTATGTATGTATGTATGCATGCATGCATGCATGCATGCATGCATGCATGCATGCATGCATGCATGCATGCATGTATGTATGTATGTATGTATGTATGTATGTATGTATGTATGTATGTATGTATGTATGTATGTATGTATGTTTGTATGTATGTATGTAAGTTAGTTAGTTAGTTAGTTAGTAAGGTAAGGTAAGGTAAGGTAAGGTAAGGTAAGTATAAGTATGAAAGAAAGGAAGGAAGGAATGTTATGTAAGTTAATAAAATGTAGGGAAGGAAGGGCTTTATTTAAAGAGGATAACACTTTTAGCATTATAGCTTATGTAATAAAGTGGCGACGAGACTTATTTTTTCACACTCTTTCATGCCCTCAGACGCAGTGCTGCACACCCCCTCCCAACACACACACACACACACACACACACACACACACACACACACACACACACACACACACACACACACACACACACACACACACACACACACACACACACACACACGTACACGCACGCAAGCACGCACGCACACACACTGACCACCAAATGTCACAGAGGAAGAAATGGAACATGGCTTGACCGGGACTCGAACCCAGTGCCACTCGCATACCGTGCGAACACTCTACAGACCTGTACCCGACTGAGCTACCGAGCCACACGGTCGACCTGTTACATCTGCAAGAGGCAACAAAGAGCTAAGTTTGGTCTCATCAGCCATATTAGAACACACACTTTTTGGGGGAGTTGGACATATACGTGTATGTGTTGAAAGCACCAGCCATTATCTGAGCCACGGACATGCGAAAATGTGCATATGGGCCCCGTCAAGCGATTTTGGTACTTATCGCCTATACGAGCAGCGAAGGTTCAGGCGAGCCTGCGCATCCGCGCAGTCTCGCCAGAACCTTCGCTGCTCGCTCATACAAGCAGTGACTCAAGAGGAACCTTCAGACAGAAAGCCATATCCCTAGCCCCTCTGAATGGCTGGGCATGCGCAGTTAAAATTTGTCATGACGGAATGCTCGAAGACCCAAATTCGCTTGGCGGGGCTCATATCAGGCAGCTGATCAGCAATTCTGTTTTTAATGTGATAAAAGCAGGACAATTTGACAGTATAGTGCAGTACTTCTAGTTTGTACAGCTAACATCGCGAAAAATACCTGCATTATCAGTTTGGATCCCTTAGACCCCACTTTTATATTGTAAAACTGGAGATACAGGGCTGTATATTTTTCTTAAAACTGCTCAAAAGCATAGACTGTGGGTACTCGTTAGAACCGCCTCGGATACACAGACACAATCTATGTTTTTAGCAGAAATATGAAAAATACGAGCGCATTAGATTTTTTTCCGAAAATTTTCATTTTTTTTATTTGTAAATATTCAAAATATTTGAATAGGCGTGTTTTGGTAACGACTTTCGAGACTCTTGCTAGTCTGTATTGTTAATTCTAACACAGCCCGCCTATATAGGAAATGGAAAATAGCTGTGCTTTATTCTGCAACAAATCACAGCTCGGAAGAGCGTGACGAGTGACGTCATTAAAAACTGCAAATTTATGACGTCACTAGTCGATTAGACGGTGTAACGTCATTTTCTCGCATCGAAAACGTAAGAAATGGATATAAATGCATGTGTTTCAGTCGATAATTTTAGCGGGATTTCTTCTAACAATGGCGAAAAGTTGTGAGCTTTTGAAGGAAACAACAACATTATTGCCGATTTTCAGCGTGTTAGAATAGAAATAGATCAGCTCTAGCCAGTGATTTGTTGGGTAATAAATCACAGTTTGTCGGTCAGTTGTAAGTAGACAAATCACGCGCGCTACGCGCTCGTGATTTGTCTACTTTACAACTGACCTCCAAACTGTGATTTATTACACAACAAATCACAGTTAGAGCGGATCTATTTCTTAAGCAGACCAGTTTGTGTCGAATCTGGTCGCAAACCTCGAAGACAAGTTTTCTTGTGACGAAGTTTATTTATTTTTTTTTCAAGTACCTTAATGCACCAGTAAACTCCTAAAATTCGGACACCTTTAGGACTTTCTCTAATTCTCCTAAACTTTTTACAAGTTTGTTTCATGGTCCAGCAAGGAGTCAAAAAGTGGAGAAATAAAGGCAAAAGGTGTAGACCCTGTTCAGACAGCTCCTATAGAAGCAGTTTGATCTTTGTTTGCACTGTTTGCTTAGGCCTTAGGCCTGGCTATCACTGTAATTCATAAAAATATAGGCCAAGTTTGACATTAGTTTAGAACAAAATGTCAGTCACTGCTGGCTTATACTGAATCTGGTCATTAAAAACTAATATAAAAGATTAAAAAAAGCCAACTTTCGATCAGATTTAGAAAAAAAAAAAAAAAAAAAGATTGTTATAAATCTGGCGTGGGCATAGAATTCGCGTGAAGCTTTTATGGTTATCAAAAAAAAACAACAAAAAAACAAGATCTGTCTAGTAAGTGGAACTCGTTGGCTTGCACACCGATGGCCCTTTCACCAAGGCTGAGTCGTATAAGAATCCTACATGAGTGTGAGGGTTGGATGAAAAAATCCATCCCGAGGGTCACCGTCTGGCATTACGAGGCTTGCCGAGAGATGCCGGACAGTGATCCAGAGGGACGGATTTTTCTATCCACGCCTCACACTCATATAGGATTCTTTTTCTTGCATACCTTCCATTTTTGAGCGTTGGTTTAAATACTGCATTCACTTCGGTTGCCGACGTCCGCCATATTGTGATGACACTACAGTGATGTTTAGTGACGTCACGTAAAGTAGTGTGACGTCAACCTTACCGACGGCGCATATGAGGTCGTATTCAACCAGTACATTTATCAAACACGCGAGAATATTCGATTTTTGATAAGAACACCCGGGTTAGAACAGAATCCCAAGCTAAAACTATAGATTTCCTTATCTGGTGTGGAAGAAAGCCCGTTCTTCAGCAGTAGATAATTTTTTCTCAAGTTCTCATAGGCCTATAAAGAACAAAACCAGCCCAACCTTTTCGACGGGAAAAGTCCCTAAGTAATAGTTCACATACATAAACATGGTTTCATTGGGCGACAGGGCATGAGATGTCATTTCATCTCAATGTCGGGTAAAGGTCCCACAAAACTGGAAGCAACGTCTCCAAAATGACCTATACAGTGTTGACGGGACGTTAAACCACGAAGCACACAAACAAACACACACAAAAACAAGTAAGCATCTAGTAAAGGATTTATAACAGGGATAAGTTTGTGCTATGCTTTCTTTTTACATTAAACATACATTGTGAATACTTGCTAGAATCGCCTCATCGAGGAGATTCTAACACGTGTCCACAGCACATGTTTTGACAAGAAATTAGGATGACGAGCCTTTAATTATCTATATTACTCTTCATCGTCGTAGATGTGACGTTGCATAAACGTCATGGCGTTGCACCGACGTAGATGTGACGTAGGATGAACGTTATGGCGCTGCACCGACGTTGATGTTACGTCATAATTACGTCACGTGCCTGTTTGGATTGTTTTCTTGCCAGCGATGTTTTATGCCTACACCCGTAAACCCCAGTTTTTTTTATATGGAATGGGGTTTAGGGGATGTTCCGAGGCTTTCACGGGCTTGTTCACGTGATGCAAGGCTACAAACCGCGACTGGATGCTGACAATGTGCTAATCCAGTTCGCCGAGTGTGAATCCCAGCCTGACCTTTATAGCTTATATAGGTGCTCTAAGCATGCCAAAAACAATTTGAGTAGATTGCTATAAACAATATCATAAGCCCCCGCCCATAGGGGCTTGAAGAAATATATGGGCTGCATGATGCTTCCACGCAGAGCTGAATCCGGCCCGCACACTAGTACTGGTAAACCGCTTAGAGGATCTAAGCCTGTCCAGGAACCGGGGTGCGAGGCGGACCGTCCATGCTAATAAACCCTATTGGTTTCATTGGGCGACAGGGCTTGAGATGTCATTTCATCTCAATGTCGGGTAAAAGTCACACAAAATTGGAAGCAACGTCTCCAAAATGACCTTTACAGTGTTGACGGGGACGTTAAACCTCAAATCAAACAAACAAACAAAAAACAATATCATTGTCATACTAAACGCATGATTTGGCGGTAGGTCAAAGCTTAAATAGCCATCTCCTGCATCATTGAGAAATGTGGCACTACAGTAAAAAATATCCCCTTACTCACAATGTAATTTTGGGTTTATTCAATGTTCTGCCACATTTCAACACGTCTAATGAGTTCATAGCAGGGCATATAATATGACAGGAATCCCATTTACTTGCCAGAGGCAGCTAAAAAAATAGGGTGTCGTGCGGTATATTTTTGGCTTTTTGGCCGTCAATGTCAACAAACCCATACCTAGGCATTTCCAGTGGCCAGTCAGCACAATTTTCTTTCTATTTAAATCAGCTGCTTTACCTACTAATGATTCTTCTAATAAGCACTAATACTTTTCAGAAAAATAATTGCTTACAGCACCAAATACAATAAGAAGCACCTGAATATTAATTTCTGTACTGAAAGCTAAGCAAGTACAGCTTTCATAAAGACCAATTCATAAAGACCAATGTTTTACTGCAGTGCAATCGGAACACACAGCATATTGAATTAGTCGTAAAATACAAAAAAAAAACAACAACAAAAAACAACAACAACAAAAAAAAAAAAAAAAACAACAACAACAACAACAACAACAAACAAACACACACAAAAAAAAAACAAAAAACATCAAGCTTAAGCACCATTATACCTTTTTCTGTGTCATTTAATGTCATTTATCTCTATTCTCCGAGGCTGTTACATGTAGCAAGACCGGATATACTGCAGGACATCCATATCCTAATACACAAAATACTAAAACAAGGCATCACCCTGAACATAGATTGGATCCCCTCCCACTGCAACGTGCAGGGGAATGAGCGCGCGGACACGCTGGCCAAAGAAGCTCTGACCCGGGGGAAGGAACTTGACTACCTCCCCACCCCACAAGAAGTCTACACAATCATTAAGGCCAGCATCAAAAAGGAATGGGCGCGCATATGGCAGGGACAACACGGCTTCAGACACTCGATCTGCCAGTCCTTGACCCCGAAAATAGTTCAATACAGCGACAGCCGAAAGCTCGATCGCATATATACACGACTAAGACTTGGGGTCAACGGACTAAATGCACACAACATCTTCTATAACGCGGCCGATCCATTATGCGGGCACTGTGGCGGGGTTGAGAGTGTTCAACACTACCTCGCAGAGTGCCCCGCACACGGCCCCGCTAGAAGGGAACTAAAGGGAGAACTGACAGCACTAGGATACCAAGGGGAGATAAACGCGATTTCTTTGCTCAATCTAATGTCACAGGAAATGAGGGACGCGGTTTTCAATTTCTTTGAGAAAACAAACTACCTGGACAAAATATAGGGGAAAGCTAAGGGCGCAGACTAAAATTTTTTGCACTGTTACGAGAGACACACCCCGTACGAGGTTACACACAAACATGCCTGAAACCAAAACCGTTAGAGACCCGATTTCAGAAACAATAAATGATTTAACCGCACCTGAGACGCAACCAACCAAAAAGGAGCGTAGTGATCAAAGGGCGGCCGTCTCACGGCGAAAAGGGGAACAAAGTCAACGATGGGCACTGTGGTTTGCTGCCTCGGCTTTGCACTAAGGAGTGCCTAACGGTGACAGCGATCCCTGGATCACTGTGAGAAAACCATAACAGAACGGGGCATGGACCTACCACAAGGAAAATCCATGGCCCCGACCCACCCTCCAAAGGGGTATGGCAAGCGAGAGGCTAAGACGAGATGTAGCGTTGTGGTTGCGGCCCACTGGCTTTGCACTTATGAGCGCTGCACCAAAATCCTAGCTGATCGGGAGCCACACTGCCCAAAAGAGGATCACACGAGAACACGCCGGGACTGGGCATGGATCCACCACAAGGAAAATCCATCGCCCGGCCTCTCCGGAGGGGGTGAGGCAAACGGGAAATCAGGACGAGATGTAACGCTGGGGTTTGCGGTCTTAGGACTTTGGCACTGAGCAGCGTTGCGTCAAAATCCTGGCTGATCGAGAACCACACAACCCAAAGGAGAACGGCACACAAACACACTAGCAAACAAAAAGGCTCTCCTTCAGGAATACACATAGATGAGTGGGACAGAAATAAGAAACAATAGGCCTTATCACATCTCTTTGTTTTTCTCTTTTTTTTTTTTTTTTTTCGCAAATTTCGCTTTCGAATAAAGGATGTACATTATAAGGTTACCAAAACGGAATGATCTGGGGGCCCACAAAAGGACATTTTATAAACACCCGACTAGCAGAAAAATCGCAGGAAGGCCCTTTCTAAGCACTCATGGTATTGCTTCTGTCCCTCCCTTGACAAATGAATACGGTCCCTATAATAGTGCCTGTGGAGACGACCATCGCTGTCCCAATTTTGCCCTCGGAAAATATGAACCGCTGTCCCACAAGTCAACATCATAGCTCGCCACGCGCATACCACCACGGCCGAAAAACGGAACCTCGCCTGGTACATCAAACAGCCCTCGGTACTGCCCTTGTCGTTTAACATAAGTATCATCAAAGACAGCAAATCGCGCCATGACCGTAATTAAAACGGACGGTCAAGACGGCCAAATATTTATACAGATAAGGGAAATTAACTAACTAACTAGGGCATGACTAAGCGCGACCCTGAAGGAGGGCATCAACACACAACCACCCACGCAAAACTAAAACAACACACATCCACCCACGCAATGCTCAATTAAGTAGATATAGCGATAGTTGTAGAATATTTGTAGAGTAGGAATCCCGTAGAGAGGATAGAATAGGAAAAGAGAGATCAAAAACCTGGAGATAGAAGCAGAAGAAGAAGAGTTTTTTCCCAAAAAGCGATTTCAAACATTGTTAACTGTAAATATGACACATAAAAACAAGATCGCATAGGAGTGCTCGACTGCGCACATGCGCAGGCGGACGCTTGTATGCGACCTATATGATTATATGAATTTGTACTAACTACATTGCTAACGAGATCGGCACACGATATCTCGGGCCCTCAAACGACTAGGTAGGAATACAATTCCTCCTATGGTGCCTTCCTTCACGTAGGTTGCGATAATGACATGTAAACATGGGGACTCAGAATGACCCACTTACGGCCCCACAAAATATGACATCCTACGTGGAGGAGGCCTAGCTAGGGGCACCACATTTTCCTAACTTTAACAAAAAATGCAGAAAGGGGATTGACCTACTTCCACAGCCTCCGCGATAGAGGTCACCCACTAACTAAAATAAACACAAACTTGGGCCCGAGACGGCGGAGGCCATTACACTATACTATATGTTGTATGTACAGAATAAAGAAAAATCACAAAATATAATCTACAAGCACAACCTTGCAGGTACAAACACTGTCCTACCCAGCAATAGAGAGCGGGTGGGCTTGCCCCAAAACGGACAACACCATCTTTAAAGCACAAGAAAAACAATCATGACAGGTCCGTGGCGGGGCGAGCACATCCGCCCGCATATATACTCAATAAGCTGGGGGCACAGACCAAATAATGTAAAAATGTACATACGTTACAAAAATATGCAAAAATCAAACCAAAAAAAATAAAAAAACAAAATACCAATACCAAAACTGATACAAAAAGCGTAGACGACATCCATAGACATGGTGCTGGCGTGAGGGTGTAGATGCGGCTGAAGCTACAAGCTAGAAGAAAGAAATGGATGGACTCTACAATTTTGTGGTGCAAATAAGCACCACAAAATGGCCAAAAACTTTGTCTCGAATCCCCTGATTGGGTATAAGGTGCATAACACGTAGCATGGAAACGTGTATAGCAATCTTTAGAAACGTCTTCCAAATCGCAATGAAACTTTCAAACAAAATTAACTGCTAAACGATCCCCTTTATGATAAGGTCAAACTCGGAGCCTACCCTGTTACACAAAACAACCCACACCCCTTTGCGGCAAACCGCAAAAACCCAAGGCACAGCACTGCTATAACTTAAACGCAGGCAATCACGTAGCCAAACCTTTAGAATGGAGTTCCAAATTACTACAACTAAACTATGTTGCACCAAAACAAAGGCTCACATTGGAACTGTGCAACACATCCACAGCCCTTGAAAAATGAAGCACGCCTAGCCCAGAAACTCCAATCAATAAAGATGCCCTTTAGCGACAGGACACATGCACTCCTGAAGCAAACGGGAAGACAAAATATAAGCCCCACCGAGACCTGGAAAGGTCACGGCACCGTTTCACAAACCTCTCAGGACGGAGCTCGGCAATTGGCTACAGGGTAAGGGGATGCCCGTGGGCTCGGTGACACCTGAGACGTGAGACGACAAACATGAGACGGACGGGGCTGGAGCCGAGCGATGGTCTCCCTGTTCACCGGCAACGGGGAATGGGGGTACCACCGAACGGCTACGGTGTAGTGCCAGCATGGATTCGTTCCCTGGGACCCCACCAGCTGACGACCCGCGACACGGGGAAACTGGAAAACAACAAAGTTACATGTAGCATACCGAGTTATCTCAGCCGCTTCACGCGAAAATGCGTCTTATAGCGAATGTGCATAGTATAGACTCAGATCAGACTGCGTATTAGCGCAGTCTGATCTGCATCACACAAACACGCCGATATAGTTTTGACCCCATTAAACCCCACTTTTATATAGTAAAACTGGGGTTTGCTGGGATATACATTAGTTTGCTTATGTCTGCTCAAAACATAGATTGTGGATACTCATTAGAACCACCTCGTCGCTCAACAACATAGATTGTGGGTGCGCGGTAGACCCGCCTCGACGAGGCGGTTCTAACGAGTATCCACAATCTATCTTTTGAGCAGAAATAAGAAAAAATGTCACAATTGTTCATCTTAAAATTGCTAAAATTTACAAGGTATTTGTATTGTGCATCACGTGAACAAGTCCGTGAAATGAGGACCCCCCTAAACCCCACTTTATATACAGAAAACTGGGGTTTACGGGGTATTCAATATTTTTTTTATTTCTGCTCCAAGACATAGGCTGTGGGTACTCGTAAAAACCGCCTCAATGAGGCGGTTCTAACGAGCACCCACATCCTATGTTTTGAGCATTTATAAGAAAAATATCAAGGATTTTCATCAGAGAAGTAGCCATTTTGGAGATGTGAAAAATGCACTATGTCGTACGGGCGAGTTATCGTAATGGTATAAGCGTGTATTCGTAATGGTAGGGTGACAATGGGCCAAAAAGTCCACTATTTCTGGTAGTAACCCATAACCCCCCCCCCCCCCCCCCCCGTATAACAAAACATGTCGTATACCAAAATGTTCGTCAGCATCCATAGTATCTGAAACTGCCGGCATAAATTGGCATAAATGATGGCGAGCTGAGAAATCCAAGATGGCGTCAAAGATGGCCGCCATAGCTGTAAATTCCAGTTTTTCGTAAAATATGAATATAGATACCACAAATCATCTTAAAAACGTACTTTAATTTATTTTTCTGGTGTAGAAAGAAGATTTGTGCTAGAATATAGATCAACGTTTTAGGTTTAACTTGAAAACCGGTGAAAAAAATGATATTTTATTGTTTTTGTGTCTAGTTTCATAGGTGGTACATGAAAGCAATTCTGATGTTTCAAAATTTAAACAGTTTTTACATATCTATTGTTTTATTTCATTTAAGACACTATTCTAAAATACATTTAACACTATTCTAAAGTACATTTATGGTTGATTATGACTTTTTTACCATCAATTTAGCCCCAGGATTACCCCACCCACTCAGTTTACCAGTATAATTCATACACATAATATTGCCACAAATCATCTTACAAACTTATTTTAATTTATTTTTCTTGTATAGAAAGACGACTTGTGCTAGAATATTGATCAACATTTTAGGTTTGACTTGAAAACCGGTGAAATAAAAGACATTTCATCGTTTTTGTGTCTAGTTTCATAGGTGTTACATAAAGGCAATGCTGATGTTTCAAAATGTTGAACAGTTTTTATTTATCTATTGTTTTATTTAAACTAAGACACTATTCTAAAATACATTTAACACTTTTCCCAAGTACATTTATGGTTTGTTATGACTCTTTAACCATACATTTAGCACCAGGATTACCCCACCCACTCAGTTTACCAGTACAATTCATTCACATAATACTCACACTCAAGGGATTTGCAGGCGAGGATTTCATTTTACTCAACAAGTAGAAGAGGGCATTGAAACTAATGCTTAATTATGTTTTCATACTATATTATATGATCAGCCATTAGGAAACACCACCTCTTTATAACACTGTTTTCGGGATATGAGGATTAACCGTCTTAATTAAGCAGTGCTACATCCAAACAAAATAGCAAAATAGTGTTTATCAAATTGATCTAAAATGACTTTTATTGTCATTTTTGCTGTGTAACTGCTAGGTTTTGGTGGTTATAAAGTGTTATATCAAAAACTGTGTTATAAAAACGTGTTATAAAGAGGATATGCTATACAATTAGGTTATATTTTTTTATTTGAGGTACAAGTCCCCGTCAACACTATCAGTCATTTGGCATTTTGGAGACATTGGTTCCAATTTTTTGTGAAATGACATCTCAAGCCCCGCCACACATTTAAACCAAAATGTTTTATATGCAAGGATGGTCCAATTCGCACCACTTTTCCTGGGCATGCTTAGAATCTCTAAGCGGTTTACTCTGTATACCCTAGGTCTACTGGGCTAGGCAAATTAATCTTAGATTTTATAGCTCCCCATCAAATCGGTAGCTGATATGCACACCTGTGCACTAAAAAGAAATTGCTGCTGCTTTAACTAGACCTGAGTCATTTGACTCAGTCCCAAGACCTGAAATCTCTTGAAGCTGGAAGTTTGGTTTAGGCAGAACATTAATTGCCTTCTTCTTGCCTGTACTATGTAAAGAAGAGCAGGTATCACAACCCATAAGGCAATACAGATGGCATAATTGCCCTTTCATCTGGCTCTAGCTTCCTGAAAACAATGTAAACTGGAATATACCTGGTGCAGTCAGCATGAATACCTTTTCTGCCTGTCATCAGCATAAAGCAGGTTAAAGTGATGCACAAGTAGAAAGAAAACATCGGTATCAGAACTTACAACAAGAGAACCTGCAACGGCTAGTTGTAAATCATTCTACTATCAGTTTCTTCACGATTGGAATAAAGTTCATGCTGAACAGGAACAACATCAGCGAAAACATCAGAGCCTTGTTCTCAAGTCAACCTGCACCAACAATAGTAGCATTCTTCTTAAGAAGCTCATGGCAATTTTCGTTAAGGTATCTAGTGTAAAGTTCTTGCTTTTACTGCTTGAATCTATCAATCACCAGTTACTATATTTTTCCTCGTAGACACAGGCGCGTGTGAAGAAACATTCTTTCCACAGTTTTGTTGTGTCTGTGATTTGAGACTGTTTGCCTCATTCCTGTCAAAACCGACGTGAATGGTAGCTACCCAAATAATGGTAAGAAGATTGTAAGACCAACACATAGCATCCATCTGTTGATATGTCAGTTTGAGACATGATGAATGCTGCAACAGTTTAAGTACAGACATCCCGTCAAATACTATACAACCAGCAAAGTAGAAGTAAAACAAAGATCAGGAATTGATACAATTAACTTACTCCACCCATAAAAGACACCAAAGGGAAAGAAATACAAACATTAAGCGACCAGACCATAATGGAAACCTAAACAAAGGAAGGCCATAAGGACAGTTACTTTCCCACAAAATGGCCATATGGCCATCCAAAACCAAAAGACACAAGTGATACACACAGTAAGTAACAAACAACAACATAAATAAATCGCCACAGAAGAGCCGCCTTGGAACGGTCAGTGGAAGATTTCCACTGGGGGGCTTAAATCGATTTTACGTGGCCACAATCCTCGCCCTTACTTCCGTCGCGATTTAGACAAATAATTTGTTCAGTCCGCATGAAGGCCTCCTAACTCATCAGTGCAACATCTCCGTGAACACAAAAATCAAAGAACCACAGAGGTGAGACAACGGTGAGGACTCGACAGCAAGAAACCACTGAAATGCTGGAGCAAAAGAAAACCAACAGTTAGACTCCGATGAGCCCGACCAGACCAAGTCTTTCTAGTTTTTCAAGGAAATCCGACTTATTGGTAGACATCATTAATTCTTCATCTGTAAACAAACTCGCGTGATCATGCGCATTTTTGAAAGACAAGACCTTGAATGAATGAATTGATGTATAGAAAGCATATATCTCTTCACCGGTGGCAGTCAGTTCTTCAGACTGGTTTCCCCAGACACCTGTGCCATTGACCTGATATCACTCATAGTCTGGAGTTTTGACCCAGGCAAAAGCTCATAAGATTGTTCTTTGGACTGCCTAACAAGCTATGGGTATGAGCCTTTCCTGCATGAATGACTCAAATGGCTTTTGACCCATTTTATGACAACTTATCAAACTTCTCTATCTCTTGAGGAACTTCATCTCCAGTAGCTATATTGTCCAAATGTCTTCGGCCCCCGCCAATTGGGGCTTGAAGAAATAGATGCTTCCACGCAGAGCGGAAACCGTTCGCACATGAGTACTGGTATAACCCCTTAGAGGATCTAAGCCTGTCAAGGCAAAGCGGTGCGAGTCGGACCGTCCATGCTAATAAGCTGTATTGGTTTCAGTGGGCGACAGGGCTTGAGATGTCATTTCATCTCAATATCGGGTAAATGTCCCACAAAATTGGAAGCAACGTTTCCAAAATGACCTATACAGTGTTGATGGGGACATTAAACTTCAAATAAAACAACAAACAAACAAAATTGTCCAAATGGCAGGAAAAACGGTTCAATAAATTTTAAACTGTCATTGTGAAATAAATAAAAGACTTATTATAAGCCTGTGTATTGGTATGGTGTTTGGTAGAGCTTGTAACTATGCATGGCATACTTAGCAGTAATGGGTCGTGATAAAAAACCATCTAATAAGGGCTTGTTCATAACTTCATTGTGGGTGATTCCTATAATATAACTTGATAGCCAGTTTGCCATTTTGTGGGACAGTAACTGTCCTTTTGGCTTTCCTCTGTTGTTGTTTCCATTAAGTTCTAGTTACTTCATGTTTGTGTTTCTTTCCCTTTAGAGTCATGGATGGGAGGTGTAAATTAATTGTATCGTTTCTTGATCATTGCTTTACTTCTATTTTGAGAACAAATCTCTGAAAGTATCCAGTGAGGTTGTTGCTGCTCAGCATTAACTCGATTACAACTATGAAGAAGCCGATAGTAGAATGATTTTGCACCTGCAGTTTGCAGGTTCTCATGGAGTTAACACAGCTATTCTGGTCAGTCCATATACCCATGTTTTCGTTCTACTTCTGCTTCACTTTAGCCAGCTTAATGTTGATGACATATTCTTCAAGACAGGCAGGAAGGGTATTCATGCTGACTGCACCAGGTATTTCAGTTCACACTGTTGTCAGGAAGCTACAGCAAGATAAAAGGGCAATTATGCTGTCTGTATAGCCTTACAGGATGTGAAACCTGCTCTTTTTACATAGTATAGGCAAGAAGAATGCCTAAATCAGACTTCAAGCTTCAAGAGATTTCAGATCTTGGTATTGAGTCAAATGTCTCAGGGCCAGTTAAGGCAGCAGCAATTTTTCTGTAGGTTTGCTGTTCAGACAAACACATTTGACAACAATGGTGCTCAAAATATCCAGAGTTAGACCTAGTCATATACCACCAACTAATAGTTTTTTGGCTCCATTTGTACAGGTGTACATATCAGCTACTGATTTGATGGGGAGCTATAATATCTAAGATTAATTTGCCAAGCCCTATAGACCTAGGGCATATGGTTCATGCTGAAACTGGGTTATTCATTCCACAGCTCATAACACAGACACAAGCAGCTCCCTCTATTTACTGATATGGTTGTAAATAGCCTGATCAGTGTAATGATGATTGCATTTGCTCATAGAAAGTAAAACCATGTACTCAAGCTTGCAAGTAGTTAAGCATGTTTGAATAGGTCTTACATTTGTAAGTGCCTAAATGGTGATCAGGAGGACGCGGGTTCGATACCTGCCGGGGTCGGCAACATTCTTTCGTGGAGATTGATCATGAAATCTTTTCTACGGTCATTCACTCCCTTCAGCTGATTCAAGAAGGGCAGTTGTCAGTTTATGGCGAAAGTACTGTACTGTTTAATCACTTACGTATAAGCCTGCCCAGGAAAAGTGTGGATAAGTAAACTGACAAGCTCAAAAATGACCTAAATAGTGTTGACTGGGCCGTTAAACCCCAATTCAAACAAGCAAAGTAACATTTGTAAGTCGCCCCCGCCGATCGGGGCATGGAGAAATAGATTGTGCTGCATGGTGCTTCCACGAAGAGCTGAATCTGACCACACACGAGTACTGGTAAACTGCTTTTAAGAAGGACTAGGCCTGCCCAGGCAAATCGGTGTGTGTCAGATCGTCCAATGCATATAAGCCTTCTGGTTTCATTGGGCAGTAGGGCTTGAGATGTCATTTCAGCTCAATGTCGGGTAAAAGTCCCACAAAACTGGAAACAACGTCTCAAAAATGACCATAATAGTGTCGACAGGGACGTTAAACCCCAATTCAAACAAACAAACAAACAAACAAAAACTAACATTTGTAAGAACTTGTTTACAATACTAGCTCATGTTCATACCGAGGACTATGACAGTTTTAAAACATGTACTTGTAGTCTCATATGGCCTATTAGTACAGCACAATCGTTTCATAACACATTTTTATATAACACTGTTCAAAGCCCAAACCCCTAACTAATTGCATTGAAAAAATGACGAAAACATGTAAGGGAAGTTATTTTACACTATTCTACCTTTTTGTTTGGATAGAACACTGTTTAACTAAGAGGTTTATGCTTGGATTCAGAAACAGTATTATAAAGAGGTGGTGTTTCAAATGGCTAAATACATAACATTACGAAAACACGCATAATTCAAATCCATTGGAAGAGTTTACCACCAACCCCTCACCACGCCCCCACCCCCCAACCCCCCACCCCCCCCCCCCCCAAAAAAAAAAAAAAAAAAAAAAAAAAATCAAGATAAAAATGATATTTCTGTTCAAAACATAGATTGCGGGGACTCGTTAGAACCCTCCCTCAATGTGGTGATGCTGTCAAACACCCACAAGCTATGTCCTTAAGCATAAATTAGAAAAATAATGCTTACCTCTGAAAACCCTAGTTTTTCTATATAAAAGTGAGGTTCAAGGGAGTCAAAAACATATGGGCATGTTTTCGTGGCGATATGAAATCAGAACTAAGCATTATTGTGAATGTCCTCTACAACTTAATTGTCTAAAATGAAGCACACGCCTACAAATCCCTTATGTGTGAGTATTTATGTGAATGAATTTTACTTGTAAACTGAGTGGGTGGGGTAATCCTGGGGCTAAATTAATGGTAAAAAAGTCATAACCAACCAAAAATGTATTTTAGAATAGTGTTAAATGCATTTTAGAATAGTGCCTTAGTTAAAATAAAACAATAGATATGTAAAAACTGTTTAGATTTTGAAACATCAGAATTGCTTTCATGTACCACCTATGAAACTAGACACAAAAACAATAAAATATCATTTTTTCACCGGTTTTCAAGTCAAACCTAAAAAGTTGATCTATATTCTAGCACAAATCTTCTTTCTACACCAGAAAAATAAAATAAAATAAGTTTGTAAGATGATTTGTGGTATTTGTTTTCATATTTTACGAAAAACTGGATTTTACAGCTATGGCGGCCATCTTGGACGCCATCTTGGATTTCTCAGCTCGCCATCATTTATGCCAATTTATGCCGGCAGTTTCAGATACTACGGATCCTGACGAACATTTTGGTATATGACTTGTATTTGCTTTGCGATTTACAGTGGACCCTTGGCCCAAAGCTGATAACTTGTTTTTGACAGACTAGGTACAGAGGCTGGTTTGAGTTTTTGTTGTGATGTCATGTACTGAGACACGTTTTTATATGATATGGCTGATCATGCTCCTCTGTTCCCATGTGACATGCGTGTGAAACCTTAAAAAACTGATGTCTGAAGCAGTAGAATATCTCCGTGTGACATTGGATTAAATATGCGAAAAACTGGATTCCTCAGAGCTCGCAAGGGATAATTACATAAGGATAAGGCAAACTTTGTATAACGAATCGAACTCTTTTTCAGCTTTATCAACGTAATGTAGATTTTTATATCAAAACCCAGTCCGTTTCATGGTTTGTTTCGATTTGGCTAATGATAAAAAAGGCACAGATAACACTATTAAGACCATATCTGCCCAGCCAGGTTACAACAAATAACTTTTCCTTGACAGGCTCATTGTCTACGTCCATGGGCGTAGACATTATAGAGGTAGGGTTTAACATTCAAGTACAGCCATTAGTCACCCACAATGCAGGTTGACCTTTATATTTATGCAACATCAAGCATAAACTTTCACAAGAAGAAAAATGCGGCACATAACAAGTATACTGTTTTAAATAAAAATAGATCCACGGGCAGAGCTCTAAATAATAATAATAATAATAATATTCCATATGGCCACAGAAATGCTACCACATATGTACAAGCCCATATGTATAAAATATACATCTACAAACTCTCGACCACGACGGACCAAGCTCCCCGGGAGCCTTCGGCTCTGGTGCGCTGAAAAAACTTGCCTCGCCGTTAGCAAAATGTTTGGGTAAATCTTCAGTAAAGTGTAGGAAAGTTGTCTTCTAAACTTATCAAACAGTTTTCAAGCATTCCATTTGATAAGATGTTACAAGCATATTGAAGTTGCACATGCGCCTTTTTAAAGATGCAAAAATACTTTTTTGACAAAACTATAGCATTTGCAACTTTGACATTTCAGACATTATACTTCAGTCGGCAAGTAGAATATTGCCAAAGGCAGTTATTTATATAAAACACATTTCTGGGATATAACTCTAAAATGTGCTAAGCGTAGACCTAGCTTTCTGTAAAAGCTATACTTGTACACCCATAACAAATGGTTATTAGTGTAGTGCGAAACTAACAACTGCCATTCTTAAATCGGGATGACCGTAGAAATTACTTTATTTTTGTACACCCCGGCTCCTTAAATTAGAAACCATGGACTGTCCCAAGCTGTTAAGTAGAATAGTCCATGTGACATATAGAGGATCTTACATGAGTGTTCATGTATTTATATTTACATTTCCAGTGTTTGTTTGTTTGATTTGAGGTTTAACGTCCCCGTCAACACTGTAAAGGTCATTTTGGAGACGTTGCTTCCAATTTTGTGGGACTTTTACCCGACATTGAGATGAAATGACATCTCAAGCCCTGTCGCCCAATGAAACCAATAAGGTTTATTAGCATGGACGGTCCGCCTCGCACCGCGGTTCCTGGACAGGCTTAGATCCTCTAAGCGGTTTACCAGTACTAGTGTGCGGGCCGGATTCAGCTCTGCGTGGAAGCATCGTGCAGCCCATATATTTCTTCAAGCCCCTGTGGGCGGGGGCGGTACATTTCCAGTGTAAAGTCTAATGTAAACCTATAGAAAACAATAGAGTTCATACTTCCATGATCGCATCGAGTCACACGATTTTAAGTGACGTCAAGTGACGTCAATCTAAAGCACGGTTCTCTACGGGCGTTGATGACGTCAACGCTGTTCCACTCTTTGTAGCTAAACAAGAGGGTAAATGTTTTTCAGCTTTAAAAGTTTGCCCTATAAGCATTTTTTTGTTCCAGAGATGAGGGGCAAAGAATGTGAATATAAAAATAAACTTATTTTTTCTGCTTTTCATGAAAGTATGAGCGTCAACGGAACGCTAGCAAAGTTTACATGAACCCCTTCGGGGTTCATTTATTTTGCACGCGACCCATAGCGTTCATACCTTCACGAACGTCAGAAAAATAAAATTCATTTCTTAATTGAATTTATAAAACGAGTTGAGGATTGAGGATAAAATGCGAGGCTTTGCCGAGAATTTTATCCCTTTTCCTCGACGAGTTTTATAAAGGGGGTCTTTCAAGGTATTGGAAATTTGCATTGGTTTCTGTCCACACTTGGATTTTGATTAAATTATGCACAATAATTGCCTTGGATATAACCATTATAATTACGATGCATTCATTTTTAGATTTTATTTCAGTAATAAATTTATTATATATTTTATGAAGCCTCTATCACAACAGAGAGTACTCTCATATAAACTTGTCTACAGTATTCAGAGTTTCATATATCTAATGCTGCTATGTTTTATGAATTAAAGCCATAATTGGTGAGTTAGTTGATACTATGAATGACCTCATATGTCTAGTAATAGTGGCTGGGCATTCAGTTTTCTTTGAAGGTGTCCCCATATTTCAGCTCCTATTTTTGTATTCATTAAAATTTTTATGCATTTTTACCATGTTCCAATTTTTGTCAAGACACCATTTTAACATAAAAACAACCCACATATCATAGGAACATGTTGATGAATTTTGATGGAAATTGAGGACCGCTAACATTGTGTTTTAACAGACTAAATACTGATAGTCCTGATTCAGCAAAATGTGAAATTATATGATTATCATATTTTGGTCATGCTGTTTAATAATACTTTACTATTGCTTTCAATTTGGATGACTAAAGTATAGTATGCTTTGTGTAAATAGTTCATAGCATGATTATAAGTATTATTTCAAAACATCCATTTCTGTAAATTTGCCCCCTATGGAACTAACTATTTTGTCTACAGAACTATACCGCAAAGGTTTTGATGACAAACGTCATCAAATGCACCCAAGTAATCATGTGCACAGTTTTCTTTCTGTCTTTCTTGTCTAATTTGGCAATGGTGCTAAGGTGATGTTTAGATTTAACATTCAAATCAACAACATGCCAGTCACTTTAGATGTTGCTTCAGATTTTGTGAGATTTGTTATCCGACTCGAGATAAATGACTCTCAAGTCAAACTGTTCTTTGTTTATTTAACCCTAACTGTCCATTTAAAAAGAAAGGTTTACTCTAGGGAAAATCAAATAACACTTGAGATTACTTTTCCTGCACATTAAGTTTTTAGAATTTGTATCTGCATAGGCACTAGCCAATCTATCTGTGTATTATAGCCCCTATGAACGAAATCAAACGGCTTCCTGAAGCTGTATTCCAAAGCCATTTGAATTTGCTTTTAGAATTCACATGGTCGTACATTTGTCAGTGTTCCAAAATTTATATGATCATGATTGTGTTGTCTATATATTTGTATAGGTCTTTCACTTCATTTACCTATCTCAGCAGTTGTTGCAGCAATTTTTAGAAGCCTCCGTGGTGCAGTGGTTACGCAACTCGCCTTGTAAACCAGGGATCGCAGGATCGATCCCGGGCTTCTCCAGACTTTTGGATGAGTCTTTAAACCGAGGTCCCGTCTCCGTATGACCTTAGCTGTTGGTGGGACGTAAAACTAAAACTCACTCACTCACTGTTGCAGCAATTACAAAGCACATTATGTAAGATATCCAGAAGCATTTAAACTGTTGATAATAATTATTAAATCTGTGAGTAGTTATCGCATTACTCATAGGATTTTAAATTATTTTCAGTAAATACATTGTGATGCTTTTTTTCTGTCCAAACACTGCAATGCTCTTTCTAAGCTGAGAGATACATTACACAGAAATGTACTGGTAATTATTAATGAACAAAAAGCAAGCAAGAACAGTGCTTAAAAAAAAACAGTGAACTTGCATTCAGCAGAAACATTCAATAAGTGGTTGAAAGTTTTACAACCAGAAAAAATACTAAAAGCTCGCTTCCGATAAATTAACCACTATGTTGACAAAGTAAATGGAAAAAATAAGACACTAAAGAAACGTCAACAATTTCAATACCAATGCGGAAAAAGACATATTTATGCATGTGTACTATAAGGAAGGAAACTGTTTCTCTCCCTGTCTAATAGCAAAATTTCTCTAGGTCATGGAACAGCTTTGTTTACACCAACTATTCTGCGCCTCATCCATCAATGACATCTTTTGCAACAGAAACTCAATATCAGTAACATTTCGATTTTTGGAAATACTAACCAATAATTAATGTAACTTTTTTGTTAGGATAATAATCCAGCGTTCATAAAGACAGAGCATATCTAAGGCTTAATTTGGCCATGGATTTATCAACAGAACTATTTTTACTAGTAACAACAAACCACTGACTATTGCGTCCTTGCATACCAGCTTGGTATGGAAATGAAAATAATGGATCTCCTTGCCTTACACCTATTTGAGTAGCATGACTTATGCAAAGTCATTAAATAAAGTTGCACATGTTCACAATAATTTTGCTGCTAATAAAAAAGCAATATGTGTTGTTAAGCCTAATTTGTTGATTAGAATACCTTTGATTTAGTGTTTTACTATCTACTATTTTGGATAGATCATAGTGTATAAATGAAAGGAAAATATCAGAAATTCTTGATATTTTAATAGTTTCTAAGCTAGATCAGCTCAATATGTATTCATTTTGATTTGTATAATCTCATTTTTAATACGTAAGTGATACGAGTTGCCTCTTTGTAAGGTTCTTGGATGATTTCAATAAAATAGTAAATTTTGCAGAAACGACTTACATCCATTAAAGGTGTAAAACTTCAGTGTTACCGGTTTCGTATTTTCATGAAATTTGGCATAGCTAAAGAAGATACATATGGCAAAATGAAATCTTGACAAAGACTAGAACATATTTATCTTAGGGATTGGATTTTCATAATTATTTAAAATTTTAATTAAAAAATGAGATTTTTGATAATTATTTTATCAGAAAATGTTTACTTTAATTAATTCAAAAGGTTTTTTAGTATCAAAGGAATGCCTATGGAGTTCTGCATTCAATCCAGTTCACAGATCTTGAAACTAAATAAAACATAAGATTTAAGACGCACTTATTTAGAGACAGACACCAGCTCATGGAGGGAGTCAGTTAGTGTGGTCTCCTGAGTCCTACTTTGATTTATATAAGTTATTAAATACATTTTTATAGGTTGTATATGCTGAGTTATTAATATACAAAGTTTAAAGAAAAAAGCATGCATGGGCACAGATGAAAGACCCCCTTAAATAATATATGAGCACGAATGCAAGATTCTATTTATCATATGACATTTAAAACGCATTTTATTCACGTTTTGTTTATAAAAAGTGTCAATTATACGCCATTAGTAAACGCGACGTCGTTAAGGACGTCGTACATGTAATGTTAAAGGACGTACATGTATCTAACTAATTTGCATATTTAATCCACTAGTGGATTATCGAATTTATTACATGGCGTTATTACACCCTCAGGCGCGAAAAGTGGGTTAAATGAGCAAACTTTTAAAATATCCATGCGGTATAATGGCGTTTAGGACTAGCATTTTTCAGATGAAAATGTGCTGCCCCCGCCCATAGGGGCTTGAAGAAATATATGGGCTGCATGATACTTCCAGGCAGAGCTGAATCCGGCCCGCACACTTGTACTGGTAAACCGCTTAGAGGATCTAAGCCTGTCCAGGAACCGCGGTGCGAGGCGGACCGTCCATGCTAATAAACCTTATTGGTTTCATTGGGCGACAGGGCTTGAGATGTCATTTCAACTCAATGTCGGGTAAAAGTCCCACAAAATTGGAAGCAACGTCTCCAAAATGACCTTTTGCAGTGTTGACGGGGACGTTAAACCTCAAATCAAACAAACAAACAAACAGATGAAAATGTTCCATGTTTTTCTTGTTTCTGGTCCAAATATAGATTGTTTGTGTTCATTGCACGATCTTGTTTACCTGGTCAGAAAAACATTGGGATTTTAATCTCTCTTTGCCGTTTTGTTTCGGTTTGAAGTTTAGCGACCCAGTCAACACTGTTTAGGTCATGTCGAACCCGTTAGTTTACGAGTACCTGACCATACTTTTCCTGGGCAGGCTTATACATAAGCGGTCACTTTTTCGACATACTTTCTGGAGGAAATAACCGACGAAAATATTTCCTGATCAATGTCGACGAAAGAATCGTCAATTACCGTACTTGTATGTACATGTTTTGTTTGTTTGATTCGAGGTTTAACGTCCCCGTCAACACTGTAAAGATCATTTTAGATACGTCACTTCCAATTTTGTGGGACTTTTACCCGACATTGAGATGAAATGTCATCTCAAGCTCTGTCGCCCAATGAAACCAATAGGGTTTATAAGCATGGACGGTCCGACTCGCACCGCTTTGCCTGGGCAGGCTTAGATCCTCTAATGGTCTACCAGTACTCGTGTGCGGGTCGGTTTCAGCTCTGCGTGGAAGCATCATGCAGCCCATCTATTTCTTCAAGTCCCAGATGGGCGGGGGCCGTGCATGTACATGTAAAGTCATCGAGTAACACCATAATCTCCCAACTCTTGTATTCAATTTCCCTCGATTTCGTAGAATAAACTGTCCCATATATAACCCGTATATGGCAAACATTATGTCCCACGTTTTAGTATAAATAAATCTGGCTGAGTCCATTTTAAGTTTCAGAGTTTTCCTATTGGTGCTCAAGCATTCCCGGTTTTCGTTTTAGCAAACAGCGTAGCCCCAGATCAAACGTTGCATTCTGTAGCGTCTTATCAGGGGTTACGCTGTTTGCAAGTGTCCATATTATCGGGCGCTCAAGGAATATATGGGCTGAACGTTTATGTTACAAGCTGTGCTTAACATCAATTCTTGGTTCCATTAATAGGAAGTTAAGTAGCATATTTAAGAGTCTCAGACGTTCAACGAACTTCCTTTCACTCACCCTCTTTCATCGTCGAGGAATAATCAAGGCTTTAAAAAAGAAAGATTAAGTGGAAAAACAGGTTTTTTTTCTTCTGATATTGTTGACTTCCAGTGTAAATCAGCGAAACATAAGTGAAGAATATCACGGTTGTATGCCTGTATGTGAGTGAGTGAGTGAGTTTTAGTTTTACGTCCCACCAACAGCTAAGGTCATACGGAGACGGGACCTCGATTTAAAGACTCATCCGAAAGTCTGGAGAAGCCCGGGATCGATCCTGCGATCCCTGGTTTACAAGGCGAGTAGCGTAACCACTGCACCACGGAGGCTTCTCTATGCCTGTATGTATGTATGTATGTATGTATGTATGTATGTATGTATGTATGTATGTATGTATGTATGTATGTATGTATGTATGTATGTATGTATGTATGTATGTATGTATGTTTGTATGTATGTATGTATGTATGTATGTATGTATGTATGTATGTATGTATGTATGTATGTATGTATGTATGTATGTATGTATGTATGTATGTTGCTTATTTTTCAGCGCAAATCAGTTCTGATCTGGCATGTGAATCGTCTACAGACGATTCACATGAAATATCGTGTCTGATTTTCGATGAAATAAAAATAAGATAATGAATTTCATCTCAAAAATTTACTTGGCGCTTTACTGGTAAGTGCAGATCATCGGTTATCCTCAGTAATGTATCAGGGATTGCCTTGTTTTTCTATCTCGTAACAAGTTCGTCTGTGTTTAACTCAATGGAATATAGAGAAGTAGAGTTTGGAAGGGCATTCATTATTTTCTTTATTGCCCTGATTGTGGTCTCACATTACAACCGCGTCGATGAGGCGGCTTTAACGAGCACCCAAAGATTGTTTTGTTTGTTCGATTTGAGGTTAAACATGCGCGCCAACACTATTTATCTCATTATGGAGACGTTTTTTTACCAATTTTGTGGGACTTTTACCAAAAAATTTAGATGAAATGTCATCTTTAAATCCCTGCCGATAAATTGAACCAATAAGGTTGATATGCATGGACGGGCCGACTCGCACCACTTTGCCTGGGCAGGCTTAGACCTTCTAAGTGGTCTACCGGTTCGTCGGCCCCCGCCCATCGGTGCTTGAAGAAATAGATGGGCTACACTGTGCTTCCACGCAGAGCTGAAACTGACCGCCACGAGTACTGGTAAACCGCTTAGAGGGTCTTGCCTGTCCAGGAAAAGCGGTGCGAGTCGTACCGTCCATGCTTATAAACCCTTTTGCTTTCATTTAGCGACAGGGCTTGAGATGTCATTTCATCTCAATGTCGGGTAAAAGTCCCACAAAATTGGAAGCAACGTCTCCAAAATGACCTATAAGTGTTGACGGGTACGTTAAACCATAAATCAAACAACAAAAACCGGTACTCGCGCGCGGTCGATTTCAGCTCTGCGTCGTTGCATCGTGCAGCCCAATCTATTTCTCCAAGCCCCACTGACCGGGGGGCCTCAGATTATATAATTAAAGCGCAAAGCAAGATCATACGACACATGTGTCTCAGAAAAAGACCATTTTCCCAGTCTTTAAAGTTTGACGTCATACTGTTAACATGTTTTGTGAAGACACATTATACAGTCAAGACAGCTATTGGTAACTCGAACCGATCAGACGCTACACATGTACTAGGTTACGTGTTCAAGGAGGTCTTGTGACATTTGAAACATAACCTATCTGCTCAGAAACAGACTATTTAATGCTGCGATATGGTATATACAGGAAACCACAAGCACGCATCGCTGGCAAACAGTGTAGGCCCTGATCAGACGCCGCATAATGCGGCGTCTGATCAGGGCCTACGCTGTTTGCACAAAGTTCAACCATTTTCTATATATTTTTCTATACATAAATGAACCTTACAGCCCTAAAAAATGAACTCAGCCTGCTGTATTATCATTACGCAAACACGCCTATAGAAATACATTGCCACCTTTATCGCCGAAAATATGAAAATTTTATGTTGAAACATTGTGATATTTTTCTTATTTCTGCTCAAAATATCGATTGTTGGCACTCGTTAGAACCGCCTCATCGAGGCGGTTCTTACGAGTACCCACAATCTATATTGTAGAGCAGAAATCTCAAAATATCGATTGTGGGCACACGTTAGAACCGCCTCATCGAAGCGGTTCTTACGAGTACCCACAGTCTATATTTTAGAGCAGAAATAAGAAAAATAAGGTATACCCCCGGAAACCCCAGTTTTACTATATAAAAGTGGGGTTCAAGGGGGTCAAAATTATATAGGCGTGTTTTCGTGATGTGGAGTACGAAAAAAAGTGAAATGGTAATAAAAGCCCGTCTGATGACAAAAAGTGGTAGGTTTTATATTTGCTATATTATTCTTTGCCACATAAATGACCTTCAGCGAAACCACAACTTTATAGAAAATGAATTGTTTGTTTTTGCACACATTTCCTTGACACGGTGACATCACTAAGGCTGACACGATTAATCGTATACTCGATTAATCGATCGATAAATTCCACAAAAATGATTATCATTTCTGATTTGCTTTTAACCGGTTACTTGATTGGTACAAGTTACTACCCAAAGTCATGCCTAAAATAGCTGGATGTGTGGCAAACAGTGCAGACCCTGATGAGACGCCGCATTTATGAGACGCCGCATTAAATGCGGCGTCTCATCTGGGTCTACACTGTTTGCTCAGGCCTGTCTGTTCAAATATACATATGGTAAAGTGCAACATTTGGTAAGAGTCATGCTCAGACAGAAAGTCAGACAGGTAAAATCATGACAAAAACCTTAGCGATTACTAATCGATTATCGATCGCAATGACAGGACTGATAATCGATTATCTTTTCAGCTTCGATTAGCCAGCCCTAGACATCACTAGCTAAAGCTGAGTTCCCTGCTGATAATGCGCCTTACCTGCTGTGCAGCTGATATGGGGGTGATACATACTTAAGCGATTGACAATTTCGCCCAAAACTGACAAATGCCCATTGTGGATCAGCGGAAGCGACAGAATGACCGTATAGTTTGTCAACGACCTCTGAGAGTTCAACGTTCAAGCGTGGCAAGACTATTCCATGTTTCCGGGGAAGCAGGTTTCGGATTTCTTTTTTTCACAAGAATTTTAAAATTATAAATAATTTTTTTGATACTGTCATTATGTAGAAGTCGTTGGCAAGTGGCTAGTATGATGCAGTACGAATCTCAGAAAAACTATATCTGCCGAATGTAAAATCCCAACTGAAGGCGACTTACCTAAAACACGGACTAGTCCAAAATTAAAAGTGCAGTCACGTCTCACTGCGTTTTGAAAGGCTATAGAAAAGATTGCATAAAGAATGCAGCGTCTACGTTTTGTTTACAAACTCGGAAATACATTGTATGTACTTTAAAGAACATTGTATAGCTCTCTGAAGGCCATGGTCTCCCAGACCAGCGAAGAAACAAATCAAGATTTTTTTGCGTCTGTTCTGTATGTTTTTCAGACATAAGTCAATCGCTAAGAAAAACATAGGGTAATCGCTTGCAGACAGCGAAGACGCTGATCTGCCTGCGCTGTCGGCATAAAATGAGCCCCGCCAAGCGAATTTGTGTCTTCGAGCATTCCGTCGTGACAAATTTTAACTGCGCATGCCAAGCCATTCAGAGGGGTCAGGGATATGGCTTTCTGTCTGAAGGTTCCTCTTGAGTCACTGCTTGTATGAGCGAGCAGCGAAGGTTCTGGCGAGACTGCGCGGATGCGCAGGCTCGCCTGAACCTTCGCTGCTCGTATAGGCGATTAGTACCAAAATCGCTTGACGGGGCCCATATGCACATTTTCGCATGTCCGTGGCTCAGATAATGGCTGGTGCTTTCAACACATACACGTCTGAAGGTTCCTCTTCATTCACTGCGAGCGAGCAGCGATGGTTCTGGCGCGGATGCGCAGTCTCGCCTGAACCTTCGCTGCTCGCATAGGCGATAAGTACCAAAATCGCTTGACGGGGCCCAAATGTTTATCTTTTTGTACGCTTTTGGCCATGACACAGACATGCTGATCCCATTAAACCCCACTTTAATAAAGTAAAACGAGGGTATACATTATTTTTCTTATTTCTGCTAAAAAAATGATTTGAGCAGAAATAAGGATAACATCAGATTTTTTTTATCTGAAAATTTTCATTTTAGGGTGATAAAATTTTCAATATCTTTGAATAGGCGTGTTTTCGTACCTGAGTTGGGTTCTGGCAATCCGCCCAACTTGCCTGATAGCCACCATTGGCATTTCAGTGTATCTTTCATGCATGATTGGAGCCTTCGCTGGTCGTCTATAGCATAGATTTAGTTCTTCTGCAGAGCGACTCGTTTGCATGCTTCCGGTTTTCGTGGAGATGCTAAGTTCATCTGACACAAGCATCTAATGGGAAGCGAGAAATCTGATATATTTTTATCAAATCCTCGGTTGTAAATGTATATTAGCGAGACATGTTACAATGTTACGTTCAGCCATGCGCAGACAGAGAAAACACACGTAGGACGGATAACAGTATGGCCCCCGCCCATCGGCGCTTCGAGAAATAGATTGGGCTGCATGATGCTTCCACACAGAGCTGAAACCGACCGCGCATGAGTACTGGTAAAGTAGAAGTAAAACAAAGATCAGGAATCGATACAATTAACTTACTCCACCCATCAAAGACACCAAAGGGAAAGAAACACAAACATGAAGCGACCAGACCATAATGGAAACCTAAACAGAGGGAACGGCAAAAGGACAGTTACTTTCCCACAAAATGGCCAAATGGCCATCCAAAACAAAACGACAGAAGTGATACACACAGTAAGTAACAAACAACAGCATAAATAAACCGCCACAGAAGAACCGCCTTGGAACGGTCAGTGGAAAGAATTCCACTGGGGGGCTTAAATCGATTTTACATGGCCATGATCATCGCCCTTACCTCTGTCGCGGTATACACTAATTTTGTTTAGTCCGTATGAAGGCTTCCTAACTCATCAGTGTAACATCTCCGAGAACATACAAATAAAAAAAACAACAGAGATGAAACAAGGTTGAGGACTCGACAGCATACAACAACAGAATTGCTGGAGCAAAAGAAAACCAACAGTTAGACTCCGAGGGGCCCGACCAAACCGCTTTAAAAGGTCTTAGCCTGCCCAGCCAAAGTGGTGCGAGTCGGACCGTCCACGCATATAAACCTTATTGGTTTCATTTGGAGGCAGGGAGTTTGATGTCATTTCATGTCAATGTCAGGTAGAAGTACCACAAAGATGGAAGCAACGTCTCCAAAATGCCCTTAAAAGTGTTCACAACGTTAAACCTCAAACAAACAAACAAACAAACGGAAGCATCTACGGTCGTTGCTATGATTCCTCCGCCGTTTGGGACTTTATTTTATAAGATAAAATAAGAAAGAAAACCTTTCGAACTTCCCGTGACTTTGAGCCCATAATAATCTGGTACGAGGTGCGGTATGGTGAAAAGACAAAGACGAGCAATGAGAATCATCTTTTCTCAATACGTGAACAAGTCCGTGAAATGAACACCCCAATAAACCCCATTTTATATAGAGACAACGGGGTTTTTAGGTGGGTAAACATTATTTTTCTTATTTTTGTTCCAAGACATAGGGTGTAGGTACTCGTCAGAACCGCCTCAGTGAGGCGGTTCTAACGATCACCCACAACCTATGTTTGCTGTATAAATAAGAAAATTATCACGAATTTTCATCAGAAAAGTAGCCGTTTTGGAGATGTGAAAAAAATGCACTATGTCGCATTAAGGCAGAGAATACGAGATCTCAAACTGACGGAGCAGACGCCTCATTAACAGCACCACCAAATTTCTTGAAGTCTCCGTACTGTGATACCCTTCTCGAAAAAAAAAAGCAAAAAGAAAAAAAAAAACAAATACACAAAAATGGTCCATTCCATATCTATTTCTTTGCATACATGTAAAAGACATATTAGACCGTCATTCGGCTGAGTGGGAGTTGTTGAGTTGCAAAAACTGTTGTCGAGAGCTAAGTTTGCGTCAAGTTAAGCAGTTCGCGCATGCGTGTCCCGATAACATAACCTACACAATTTGCTTTATAACGGAACCCGGGCCTGCCAAGGAAAATTGCTGCGAGTCGACCCGTCCATGCTTATAAACCCTATTGGTTTCATTGGGCGGCAGGGATTGAGATGTCATTTCATCTCAATATCGGGTAAAAGTCCCACAAAATTGGAAGCAACGTCTCCAAAATGACCTAAACAGTGTTGACGGGGACGTTAAACCTCAAATCAAACAAACAAACGGAACCCGGGAAGGGACATGATTGTTTTTAATATGCTGTCAAGAGATTAAGTTTTGCGCACAAGATATTATCGTGTGTGCACAACTTATAAAAAAAAATTATGAGACTTCCCGGGTTCCGTATTTTATACAGGGGATAAGGTTAGTCATTTTGGTAAAATGTTCAAAATTTGAATAAAAATCGGCAAAAACAGGAATTAAATTACATTGTATTAAGTTAATTTTAATAAATAGTATGGATTAACTGGTGTCAAGTTGCAATCAAAAAAAGTTTCAGCCTGATAAATGCACTGCAAGTTGCCTTTTTGGGGTAGAAACATGGAAATTTGACAAAAACGCGGAAAATGGGATTTTTTTTTTAAAGTTAGTGGTGAGGAATCTGGAAAATGTTTTGATGTTAAAGGTTACATATGGGTATCATTTAAATACATGACTAAAATAAAAATTTTAAATGTTTAAAAAGTATCCGTTTTGGTGGTTCAAAATTGCTATTTTTTTACAGCTAAATAAAAATCTAAAATGAGTTCCTTTAAGAGCAAAGAAAACATTCATAAGAAAGAAGATGGGTCATACTACGTAGTTTCGGCTAATAAAGCCTCATCAGTGACCCTGTAATGATCCGGCAACGAAAGCCAGAGGAAACGTACTGCAACTTTGCGAATTTCGAATAGGCAGTCGATTCAAAGACTGATATAAATCAAAACGGGGTCCAAATAATTAAAAACCTGTCTAGAACATGAGTCTAAACCAATAATTTATTTCTGATTTCTAAGAATATTTACGCTGATCTCAAAGGACCAAAAGTAAAATATAAACTGCACTATGGTTGATGTACGGGGAGACGTTTTACGGCCGCCACACGGCACATCACCAGCTGCAGTGAAGGCAAATAAAAATCTAAAATGAGTTCCTTTAAGAGCAATGAAAACATTCATAAGAAAGAAGATGGGTCATACTACGTAGTTTCGGCTAATAAAGCCTCATCAGTGACCCTGTAATGATCCGGCAACGAAAGCCAGAGGAAACGTACTGCAACTTTGCGAATTTCGAATAGGCAGTCGATTCAAAGACTGATATAAATCAAAAACAATCAAAATACATGTTTTTTGACAAGTAGGAAATTTTACATTATGATACTTTATTGTATGATGTGTAGTCCAGGAAATTAACTTATACAACCTGATGTGTACTTACCACTTTCAATATCCTTCAGCTTCATGCCTGTATAGAAACATCACGAAAACACGTCTATATAATTTTGACCCCCTTGAACCCCACTTTTATGTGGTAGAACTGGGGTTTACAGGGGTAAACATTATTTTTCTTATTTCTGCTCTAAAAGCAGAAATAAGAAAAATAGCACAATTTTTCATCTTAAAATTTTCATTTTTCGGCGATAAGGTGGCAATGTATTTGTATAGGCGTGTTTGCATAATGTAAGGGTATAGGAGATGGGGAAATGTGTCCAAAATTCGGAAAATGGGAATACTTTTTCAAAGGTTAGAGATAAGATTCTTGAACATGTTTTGATATCAACAGTGATATATGGGTATCATTTAACTACAAGAACAAATTGTTTTATATAGATGTTTATAAAGGTAACTTTTGGGGGTACAAGAATGCACATTTTGTATAAACAAAACTTGCAAAATAAATTATATGTTACGAGTCACACTTTATTTAATATTGGATGCAAAAATACATGTATATACAAAATAATACAATGTTGCATACTGCCACTAACCATCCTGGACCATCTTATATCGTAAGAAAGTGATGGGTATACATGTATCAACAAAACAGCTTAAACCAATATTCATTATCATTTGACAGTTTTTGCAGAGTCTTGTTATTATAAATGTGTGCTATATCGTATATGTATATAACAGTTATGCTCCAAGTTTAAGATCCGTAACCTAATAGTTAAAAAGGAATCATAAAAAAAACTCAACATGCCTATAAGACTACATAGACAGGAATAAAGAAAGTACAAAGAATCAGATTTTTTTTTGTCTTTTTGGACGGTTTTTCAAGGAAAAACTCCGTCTTTAGAATAGCGATGTCCGTGCGGGCGGGTGCCGGGCGGCCGGTCGGGCGTCCGCGTCCCGGTTTACCTTTTGGTTAACCCTGAAAAACCCGTCCATAATGCCATTTGACGTTTTTCTTGTTCATAAAAACAGTCGGTGAAATATTATACTGTACCGGGTCCCATGCTTAAATAATCTTTGGCCCTAACAAAGACCAATAAGAGAAAAGAAGAACAGGAGTAACATAAGAACATGCAAAATGTTACATCACGAAAACCCGTCTATATAGTTTTGATCCCCTTGAACCCCACATTTATATAATAAAACTGGGGTTTACAGGGGTAAACCTTATTTTTCTTATTTCTGCTCTAAAATATAGATTGTGGGTACTCGTTAGAACCGCCTCAATGAGGCGGTTTTAACGAGCACCCACAATCTATATTTTGAGCAGAAATAAGAAAACTATCACATTTTTTCATCTTAAAATTTTCATTTTTTCGGCGATAAAGGTCACAATATATTTGTATAGGCGTGTTTTCGCAATGACTGACCAGAAGCAACATTGAGATAACCAAATCCATGTCCAAACTATGGTAGACCTGTGTTTTGCCCTGGGATAATTCTATTCTATGTCAAATCTGTGGAAACCAAGTTGGGAAGAAGAAGAAGAAGAAGAAGAAGAAGAAGAAGAAGAAGAAGAAGAAGAAGAAGAAGAAGAAGAAAGAAAGAAACAGGTTAGACTGAGCAGCCGTCCAGCAGTTCCAATCGTGTTTTCTTTCCCTTTAACATGTTATGTTTGGTAAATGCATTTCTTGCATTAATGGCCCCGCCCATCGGGGCCTGGAGAAATAGATTGGGCTGCATGGTGCTTCCACGCAGAGCTGAAACCGACCGCACACGAGTACTGGTAATTTACTGAGGCGGTTTTAACGAGTATCCACAATCTATGTTTTGAGCAGAAATAAGAACGAATTGCACATTTTTTCATCTTAAAATTTTCGTTTTTTTTTCGGTTATAAGCTTAACAAGCATGTTTTCGTAATGAGTATGTTTGGTGATGAATGTGAGGGGGCTAAACTACGGAGTTTTGAAATTTCAATCCTCGCACTCAGTTCCAGTGCAGTATCAAACATGGAGGCTTCCAACTCAACAGTGATTCATAATAAAATACACAGTCAAACGATCATATATATAGACGTCATACATGTAACGTAACGGGGCGTATCTAACTAATTTGCATATTTAATCCACTAGTGGATTATCGAATTTATTACATGACGTTATTACACTCTCAGACGCGACGTCATATGATAATAATACAATCATGAATCACGGTTGATGGCTCAACAAAAATCCGACGTCAGGGTAGAAAATACCACCAGCTAGATCACGGAGGGTTGAATCAAGGATATATCCGGTTCCACCCATCTTGAATTCAAAAGATTTAGAATGGGTCCGTCATAGAGTCCGAAGTCCGGCCCACCGCCGTGCTACCGAGGAGCGAAGCACAGCTGTCTACTGTAAAAGGTTCGACAACCTAACACGCGGTCTGTCGCATAACATCCATGCTATAACCAATTTTATTGCATTTCGCAACAATTTTCCCGAACTGACTAGAAAAATTATCACTTCCTAGTATTCTTTGGAATTTATAAACTAAATCTCCATAAAATTCAGATTCCGACCGTCCTTGTTGCAGAAGTGTCTTCAAAGAAACGCCATTTTTAAAAATAATGTCATAATCTCGACGATAAAATTTTGAACATATGATATCGATAGCCCTGTTTTAGAAGCTTTTTTTCTGTTAAAATTCTGTTTCGATCATTAAAGTCATCAACATGACAACAAGCTCTAGTAAAACCAATAAGCTATGACATATAAATCCCATAAGACATAGCCTTAGGGACGTCAATCCCAAAAAATAAAAAAAGAGGAAAATTTACAATTCCAACATTAAAACCATATCTTTTATCATAAATTTTGGATGAGACAGTACCATTAGATACAGTCGGGCTTTGGAGACATCAGAATTAGCCGTAAACTTAAGACGGCTTTACGTCACCTTAACCTAGGTATTCAAGAATTTTATAGGAAGTATGTTTCGGCTCCGGCCGACCAAGCCGCAAACAATGTAGTTATTGTTGGACGGCTCCACTATGTTTACACTCTCCAGCAAGAACTTGGTGGTACAAAGGTATAACTACAGCCTTTGGCTGATGAGCGGTCTGTAGCTGTTACAGAAGGCCAAGACAGGCTTCCTACACTATATTGGTTATCTAAACGTCATAAAAGACCATACAAAGCGCGGTTTATTGCAATTCAACGTCTTTTACCACTACTGAACATTCTAAGTTATTGTTTACGCCCATGGGCGTAGACATTATAGAGATTGAGTTTAACACGGAAGTACAGCCATTAGTTACCCACAATGCAGGTTGACCTTTCCATTCTTATGCAACACAACAAGTATAAGCTTTCACAAGAAGAAAAGAGCAGCCTATAGCAAGTGTAAGCTTTCACAAAAAAAGATACCGGCGGGCAGAGCTCTGGCACAGAATTGCTATTACATTTGTACAAGCCTATATATTTGTACAGGCTAATACAAAAATATACATCTACAAACTCTCGATCACGACGGACCACTGCTTATCCTATAAGCTACTCAGCAGCCTTCGGCTTTGGTGAGCTAAAAAAACTTACTTCGCCGTTAGCAAACTTTTAGGTTTAATCTTCAATTAGTCTTCTATAAAGTCCAACTTCTTCAACAGTTTTCAAGCATATAATTTGAAATATGTCACAAGCATACATGTGCCTTTTTAAAGATGAAAAAGTACTTCCTGACAATATTACAGCATTTTTAGACATTATACTTCAGTCGGCAGGATGGCAATTAGAATATTGCCAAAGACAGTTAATTGTATAAAACACGTTTCTTGGATTCACATTTAATATGTGCTATGCGTAGACCTAGCTTTTTGTAAAAGCTATACTTGTTAACGATAAAGTCTTTGAAAGATCAGGGAGAAATCTGTTTTGGTCTATCACACGAGTACTTGTAAACCGCATAGAGAATCTTATCTTGCCCAGGCAAAGCGGTGCCAGTCGGACTGTCCTTGCTTATAAACCATATCGTTTTCATTGGGTTACTGGGCTTGAAATGTCACTACGTCGAGTAAAAGTCCCACAAAATTGGAAGCACTGTCTACAAAATGACCCATACAAATCAAACAAACAAAAGCTTGCGTCAAAATCTCATTTAGGCGAGTTTTACACGCGTAAAGAAAACATTCTAACAAGTGATATGTTATCATTATAGTATAAACCCATTCAAAAACACATCTATACAAATACATTGAGACAGGGGTAGTTCGAGCCACTGAGGGATACTGCCAGGAGGTATACGATGTTCTTTTGGACATCTTTTCGGTGTTATATAATGAAAATGTATGCTGTGTGTACTCATTAGAATCGCCTCATCGAGACGATTCTAATGAGTACACACAGCATACATTTGCAAGTAAAAAAAGCGAAAATCTCTTAAATTATCCCCACTATTTCTTATGTACAGGGTTTCTCTAGGGGCTCAAACATGGCATGGGTTCGACTCAGCCATGGTAAACGAGCCATCGGTGTTCGAGCCATGTATATTAAATTAGAGGCCCAAGTAGGATAGAAAGCGCTCACCTGGAACAGGCTGATCATGGTATGCTACATTATGCCATGGTGCACATTTGGCTATCATATTAGATTGCCATTAACAATTCTGAATCTGCATGTTGCCTTGGAGATAGTGTTGGTGAGGTATGGACGCTGTAGATACCATGGCAGCCACCTTGGACATCGGAATGCAACTATTTTAGTTCTGAATCTGCATCTCATTCCAGTGTTTTCCCCTAAGTTTCGACTGAATGGAACTGACCGTTCGGAAGCAGATTTGGTTTTAAGATTTTCAAGACGACCGCAAGCTTGGATATCTAAACGAAACGATTTCCGCAATTTTTTATTCTGAACCTCCATATGTTACTCAGTGCCTTCCTAGGAGTTTGGCCTAAATCTTACTGATCGTTTATGAGAATTAGATGTTGTTTGAAGATTTTCAAGATAGCTGCTGAGTGTTCGTCTTAGATATGGAAACATATCGCCTCCCGCCATATTAGGACTCAATGCGGCTTACCATTCGGGTGTATGTGTGTGTGTTGGGGTGGGGGTGGTGGTGGTGGTGGTGGGGGGGGGGGGGCGATGTAGAATTGTAGTTTGACATTTTCAAGATGGCCGGCATTGATATTGAGACTTTGGGACTGAATGATTTTGGCAATTCGGAATCTCCGGTTCTTCCTGATGCCCCCTGCCCTCCCATCATGTTTAAGCTTAGTCCGACTTTCGGTTTGGAAGGAGAAGTCGTTGACAGAATTTCAAGAATACCTCCATGGTGGCCATCTTAGATATCAGAACGGACGACATAAGCAATTATAAATCTCAATGTTGCCCCGGTGCCTCCTATCAAGTTTCAGCTAAATCAAACTGTCGGTTCAACCGGAGATGGCGGCTATCTTGGAAATCTGAATAGATTGATTTTATTAATTCTGATTCTCCATGTCGCCCGATGCCTCCCGCCAAGTCTCGGATAAATTCGACTTTCGGATCTGGAGAAGATGCTGTTTAATCCATACCCTGCTGTTCACGGCAACCGCAACCTTTACAAACAGTGTAGGTCCAGATCAGATGGCTTCTGAAGAATCCATCTGATCAGGATCTACACTGTTTGAAATTCGGTTTTTGAATTAGCAGGAATAAATTACATCAAGTTATCTGATTGGGTGAAAGTCATAAATGGCTGTGGCTAAGGATAAGGAGATAGCTGTTGTGATGGTGGTCATCTTGGACATCCGAAGGCAACACACGGGTAGGTTAAATAAATAATAAAAAGCATAATGAAAAATAGAAGTGATGGCAATGATCGATACAATTTACCATAAGTCATTAACAATTAAGTCATCTCGGCTGCTCGTTAGTTTCCTAGATTTAATCGAACATTCCCGGATTACTGTTTCAACCAAGTTTGAGAATAGGGTTGCTTATTTCAAACTAAAAAAAGACCAAAACGTTGTGCATTTAACTAAGTAAAATTTACATCAATATAAACGTCTGATATTGAGAAAAACGACCCCGACTGAAAATGATCGATCAAATCTGAAAAGCACGTACTAATCTTTATTTATATTTTTATTTCATCGTCATTTTTTTTTTCATTTTGGTATATATTCAATAATTTCAATGGTTGTAACACATAACCCGAAAAAGGACCAAATTGTTGTAGCGATACAATCACGAAAAAATATGAGCTTACTCGCCATATAATGTAGCATTCAATGCCGACTGAAAAAAGTTTCTATCTGTATAGATTATTAAAAAGTAACCTCCTATCTAAATCAAAGCATTTTTGTGTATAGGTCGTCCAGGTATTAAAGTGACTCAGTTATGGCTGACGGGGACGTTCAACATCAAATCAAACAAACAAAAATCAAAAAGACGGACGACGGCGAACAACAGGCCCATACATTACAGCTCCAGGTAAGATTTTTATTAGTGACATTCGAAAGTAAAACTTTACGGAATAGGAAAGCCTTTCTCGAATTTTTCAGTGACAAAAGTCTTGTCCTAGGTTACCATTATTTAATCAAATTTTGTAAGATAATTAACTATGGATATGAAAAGTCGTTTTCAGTTATATAATGTTAGTTTATGTTGCGTGTCTGGCCACTGCAGAATTAGACTAAACATAAAGTGGCAGCACTGGTTGGTTGATTGCCTTTGCGGTGTAGGCTGAGAAAAATGGCCTTGAACAGGGACTTCGAATAGTTCGTTAAACACATACAATCGCCCAACTATTCTAATTGCTATACTCGTATAAGTAATATTGAACAGGCTTATTCTAATCTCTACTTTGAGCAAACCGTGTGGACCCTAGTCAGATACCGAGTCTGCGGCGTCTGATGTCGGCCTACACTGTGCATACATATACGTGATGTTTAGCAATGCACACTCAATTTACTTTTTTCATGGTACTCTGTTTATTTTCAGTTTGTGTGCTCTTTAAACTAATCCGTGGACAATAGTAGGAAAGGGTCAGCAGTATTCTTAGAGAGAGAGAGAGAGAGAGAGAGAGAGAGAGAGAGAGAGAGAGAGAGAGAGAGAGAGAGAGAGAGCTCATATTGCATGTATAAGCAGAACTGTATAGCTTTTTTCCCGATTAACTGCTTGTCAGGAACCACAGGAGACAATGCTATATATAATTATTTTGCTTGTTTGAATTTAACGACCCAGTCAACACTATTTAGGTCATTTTCGAGCCGGTCAGTTTACCTTTCCACACTTTTCCTGGGCATGCTTATACGTAAGTGGTTAACTAGTACAGTCCACATTGCACGACCCGCAGAAAAAGCGACCGACTGAAGTCGGTTGATTTCTAACAGTGCCCTAAAATCACCGTGTCATTCTGTCAGTCTGTCATTCTGTCAGTCTGTCAGTGTCTGTCCGTCCGTAACCCGTTTGTGAACATTGGTGATAGTGACTTAACCGCTTTGAATATTTAAACATTTTTTGGCATACTGATAGATATCAATGAGATCTAACCAATGAACTTGCGAAATATTACATTCCATTTAGTATAGCCTCGCCGAGGCGAAAAATGTGAACATTTTCGAACTGCTTCTCCTCGGCCACCGTTGGGCTGATTGAAGTCAAATTTCATATGGAGCCTCTTTGGGATGGGGGAAACCAAAATTTGCTCATGGGGTCCAGGTCACATGACCAAAATGGCCGCCAAGCCATATATGGTAAAAACCCTTCAAAAATAGTCTTCTCCAAAATCACTGTGCAGATTTCCACGAAACTTGATAAATAGCATCTGGGACGTAGGCCCATCATAAATTGCTAAAATGGTGACCCTGGGTTGACCTTGACCTTCTTTGTGCCTAGGTCAAACTTTGACACATATGCTTTTGTTGGAATATTTAAACAATTTTTGGCATACTGATAGATATCAATGAGATCTAACCAATGAACTTGCGAAATATTACATTCCATTCAGTATAGCCTCGCCGAGGCGAAAAATGTGAAAATTTTGGAACTGCTTCTCCTCGGAAACCGTTGGGCCGACTGAAGTCAAATTTCATTTGGAGCCTCTATGGGATGGGGGAAACCAAAATTTGCTCATGGGGTCCAGGTCACATGACCAAAATGGCCGCCAAGCCATAAATAATAAAAACCCTTCAAAAATAGTCTTCTCCAGAACCACTGGGCAGATTTCCACGAAACTTGACAAATAGCATCTGGGACGTAGGCCCATCATAAATTGCTTAAATGGTGACCCTGGATTGACCTTGACCTTCTTTGTGCCTAGGTCTAACTTTGACACATATGCTTTTGTATTGGAAAAGTGAGAATGCATTTTATCCTGCAAACGATTCAGAATACAGTACTAAAGTATAAGATATAGTTTTGCTCCTTACGATAAGGCGCATTTATTGGGGGAACCGTTTTAGGTCCAGGTCACATGACCAAAATGGTCGCCATACCCATACATGGTAACACTCATAAAGCTAAAAGCATCCGGCGGGTCGTGCACTTCAGCTGAAGCACTGGTTCTTTCGCCAAAAACTGACAATTGCCGTTCTTGGATCAACGGAAAGGAGAGAATGACCGTAGAAAAGATTTCATGATCAATCTCCGCGAAAGAATGTAGCCGACCCGGTATATATAATTATCGTAGGAGCCATTGACCGTAGACTGACAAAGCAAAAAAAAAAAACTCGTAAAAAGGCTATTGAATGACAATAGCCAAAATACGTTCAAAAGGTTATTTAGTACCTGTCGAAGGTCAGTACATGTCGCCATTTTATCGTATTTTCGCTATTGCCAGTCGACTGGTAAATGGTACAGTAGCCAATTTTACATATTTTGGCTATTGCCATTCGATTCAACTTGATGATAAGGCGGTTCTAACGAACACCAATAACCTATGTTTGTTTTTTAAATAAGAAAAATATCACGGATTTGCAATAGAAAAAAGTAGCCATTTTGGAGATATAAAAACATGCACTCCAGTCGCTGTTTAATGTTAAGTTTGCATTAGGTTACATGTATACAGGTAATCATAAAAACAATCCGGTGATCACAGGAGAATTCCCCGATCAGTGAGTTGTATCAGTAATTTACATCAGTTAGCAAGTCCGTTGAACCAGTACCATTAATATTGAGAAAAATGGGTGTTTTTAGGATAAGCGTTGTTCATGTTCACATCGAATTGCTTGCATGTTTAAGTAGGAGGACACAAATCCAAAAGTCCTGCACCTATGCTGCTACATTCTCAAAGATTGTTTCACTTTTTTTCGAGCTAATCGTTAATCAGAGGTGGACAAAACCCGGAGTACCCGAAAAAATCACCCGCCCTTCAATTGCGGAAAGTGGCATCTCGCGTGTGATCCAAGCGATGCTCGAACCCTTAACGGAGAGAAGGTTGAAAGCCAGCTCTCTTAATCGATATGCCACGGAAGTCCGTCATGATACGTCGCAAAGGCTTTGAGGAAACTGGCCCCTGAACTATTGCGTTTTCACTGTGACTCAGTTATTGAATATCCAGCTAGATCCTCGCCTTGATGGCGTTCTAACGTGTACACACATAAACCGATTTTATATACTTAAGAAATTAAATAAAATTATTATGATTGATAACGGGGCACTTTTATATCTATTCTTCGTCTTTATACATTGATTGTTATGGAAAAGAGAAAAGTAACTACAATCTTTGCTTCGAGCATTTTTCTGATACATGGACATGAATGCATAAATAACTTATAATTTTGTAGCCATATAAATCCACACTTTTTCTTATCACATTATTTGTTTGTTTGAATTGAGGTTTTAACGTCCCCGTCAACACTGTAAAGGTCATTTTGGAGACGTTGCTTTCAGTTTTGTGGGACTTTTACCCGACATTGAGATGAAATGACTTCTCAAGCCCTGCTGCCCAATGAAACCAATAGGATTTATAAGCATGGACCCGCACCGCTTTGCCTGGGTAGGCCTTCATGCGGACTGAACAAATTATTTGTCTAAATCGCGACGGAAGTAAGGGCGAGGATTGTGGCCACGTAAAATCGATTTAAGCCCCCCAGTGGAAATCTTCCACTGACCGTTCCAAGGCGGCTCTTCTGTGGCGATTTATTTATGTTGTTGTTTGTTACTTACTGTGTGTATCACTTGTGTCTTTTAATTTTGGATGGCCATATGGCCATTTTGTGGGAAAGTAACTGTCCATATGGCCTTCCTTTGTTTAGGTTTCCATTATGGTCTGGTCGCTTAATGTTGGTATTTCATTCCCTTTGGTGTCTTTTATGGATGGAGTAAGTTAATTGTATCAATTCCTGATCTTTGTTTTACTTCTACTTTAGATCCTCTAAGCTGTTTACCAGTGCTCGTGCGCGGGTCGGTTTCAGCTCTGTATGGAAGCATCAGCCCATCAATTTCTTCAAGCCCCGATGGGCGGGGGCTGGATACCCGTCACATTAACATTTTAATGTTTTGAACATGCCTGAATACTCCCCTTTAAGTTGATGAAAGACTCCACAAGTCTGTGAAATGAACATCCTTTTAAACCCCACTTCATACATGCGTGGGCTTTGCAAGGGTATACGGGTACATCGGGTTAAGAATTCCATGTAATGAAAACATTACAAAATTCCACTTTATGTTGAGAAAAGATGAGTATACAGTGACATTCCGCTATGAAGACCACCTACAATTAAGGTGAAATTTGTTTTGAAATGTTTATTTAGAAGGGGCAGTTATTCTATTTTCGTGTTTTCTGCCAACAATGTCCTCTGATCAGGGACCACCTTTGGGACTGTTCAAAAGTGGTCTTAAAGACCACTTTTGAACAGTCAAAGGTGGTCTTAATAAAGGAATTTTACTGCCCTCGGCTACAGATTATCGTTGTGATGGAGTTTCTGTTTTACGTCCCACCAACAGCTAAGGTCATACGGAGACGGGGCCTCGGTTTATAGACTCATCCGAAAATTTGGAGAAGCCCGGGATCGATCCTGCGACCCCTTGTTTACAAGGCGAGTAGCATAACCACTACGCAACGGAGGCTTCTTATCCTACGATAAAACACTAGGGCTGGTGAACAACCGTTAGAACCGCCTCGATCCTGCGACCCCTGGTTTACAAGGCGAGTAGCATAACCACTACACCACGGTGGCTTCTAATAGATTATTGTTAATCCTACGATAAAACACTTGGGACTGTTGACAACCGTTAGAACCGCCTCGGGTTATTTCATGGCCGTTTGGGGGATTGTCTAAACTATTGCCCAGAGGAGCCTACGGCGACTACCATGTAGTGTTGCCCGATGCGTGTGCATGGGCCGGCCGAGGCACCGTGGATGTTGTGTACTTTTGTTCCAGAAATAAATCAGTTGTTACATGTTGACCTTTTTTTCCCATCTCCTCTTTGTTGGTTAAGGAGAAAAACGACGTCTCTTCTTGAAATAAAACAGATACACCAATAAGGGATGAAACTCATGCTTAACTTGATTTTTCGTGTTTCCGGTTTGTGGACGAGCTCTTTTGCCAAAGAAGTTGCCCACAAAAGGAAAATGTTCTTTCCTTTACTCGTAAACTTAGCCGAACTCATCACGAAAACACGCCCTTATAATTTTGATCACCCTGCTTTTTATAAAGTAAAACGGGGTTTTACAGGGATAAACCTTATTTTTCCTTTTTCTGCACTAAAATACAGATTGTGGTACTCGTTAGAACCGCATCATCATAAAATACAGATTGTGGGTTCTAACGAGTACCCACAATCTATATTTTGAGCAGAAATAAGAAAAAATATCACAGTTTTTTCATCTGAACATTTTCGTTTTTTCGGCGGTAAAGTTTACAATGTATTTGTATAGGCGTGATTTTGTAATGTTACGAAAGGAATCAACAATCGGAGATGCGACATCCTTTCGACAAAAGTTGTCTCTCTTTAAAAGCCAGCGACATATCTTTTGAATGTTTGCAATCGCCGTGTGTTTTCGAGCAATCTTGCCCGCGAATTAATGTAAATTGCTTTGAGTGGATGAAAGTTTTAAATAAACACACTATTATCTAATTTTCGTCGGAGCTGCATTGTGAATTATTGATGAATTCCTGGGACATTTTGGTTCTCCCAAATGCCAGAAAGTGCAGTTGCATATGCTATTTTAGAAGGTCTCGAACGTGCAAAGGTTATCAACTTTCTATGTGAGTGCCTGGCAAACGCGGCGCGGCGAATGGACCCGGGTCTACATTGGCTGCTTTAAGTACAAGGGTTCAAGGCTTTTCGTTGAATAAAGTAACAGCTGACACACCATAAAAAATGGTAACAGTCCTGTCCCAACCTATACGGTGGGAGATTCTATTTGTTATGGTGGCCTAGCCAGAACAAAAATATTTCAACCACGCAACCAGAGAACGTATTGAAAAATGTGGAGTGCACAATTTTTTTTTTTTTTGTGGGGGGGGGGGGGTGGGGGGGTAGGTGTGTGTGTGTGTGTGTGTGTGTGTGTGTGTGTGTGTGTGTGTGAGGGGGGTGGGGGGGGGGGGAAGGGGGCATACTCGTTTGTTTCGTCCACTAAGGTTTTATCAGTGACCCTCATAACCTGCCGTATACCAAACATACATGCCATTCCTAGAGTCGTATTGCACGTAACAACGCAGAGGAACATATTTTCAACACAATAAAATAACACACATTGGAGACTCCGATCTTCAGTACTGCGCTGATGAGCAGGCTGGTTTTTGTTGTGTCCGAACGGACATAATTTCGCTTGTCGAGCATATTATCAAACCCAAGAGATGTACAGTAAAATTCCTATATTAAGACCAACTTTGAGACTGTTCAAAAGTGGTCTTGAAGACCACTTTTGAACAGTCCCAAAGGTGGTCCATGACCAGAGGACACTGTATGCAGAAAAAACAGAAAGAAAGAATAACTGCAACCTACTAAATAAGCTTTTTACAGCAGAATTAGTCATAATTTTAGGTGGTTTTAATAGCGAAATTTTATTGTATTTGAATATTCACAAATGTTCTCTAAATCATCGTTCAATCTAACGAGTACCCACAATCTATGTTTTGTGTTGTGATATGTTACATGTTGATGTACCTATCACAAGTTTCGTATGCAATTTTAGAGCCACGAAATCTACAATTCTCGTCTACAAATTCATGTACATGTAATGTATAAATTGAGCCAGCGCATGGCAAAACCTACAATAAGACATGTGTGCCCAACGAAGACCCAGATCAGCCTGCGCATCCGCGCAGTCTGTTAAGTCTTCGTTGTGCGTTCTAACGATAGCTAAGGGCCCAATGCTCCTTCATGCAGCAAGAGAAGTCTCTGGTTAGACTATATGGATGCGCAGGCTGATCTGAGTCTTCGATGGGCGCACATGTCTTATTGTAGGTTTTGTCGTGCGCTGGCTCATATAAGTATCATCGGGTTCTTTTGGTTTCTCTTTAAAGCGAATCCCTAATGAACACTTTCGCTGATTATTGGAGTTCAGGAATTTTGAATGATTGCGGAAAGATACTAAGCCTTTGGGTGCATTTCCGTTACAAAGGAAATCCTATATTTACAAATAAGTCGCATGTACTAGAATTCACATGACCTAAAACTGCAGCGTTATTAGCGTATAATACCAAAATAATGATCATTCGAAGAATTAAACACATATCACGTGCCGATGACGCACAAGTTCCATTTTAGAAGTTCAGAATGTTCCATTTATATCAGTCAATATGTGGCAATATTTTTTTCTGGCGTATGTAATGAATGAGGAGCTGTGTGTATTTTATGACGTTAATCTCTTAGGGGAATTGAATACATCAAGCATAGTTGCAGCCATTATTGCAAGAAATGGATACTGAATTAGTTTATTTCCAAAGCATTCCATACAAAACCGGTTAGATCTAAATATTTACATTCTAGGTGAAAGACAACCCGATAAAGCTAACGTTGTTTATACTTCAATATTTACATTGTTACATATACAATGTAGTTCATACTTCTGTGAGAGCATCTAGTCACATGATTTTCAGTGACGTCAAGTGAAGTTTGTCTCTTCGAGCGTTAATGACGTCAACGCTGTTCCGCTCTTTGTTGAAACACAGCGTGTTTTTCAGCTTTAAAAATTTGCCCTATAAACATTTTGGGGCGATAGCACCAGAGTATTGAAGAGTGATTTTGGCACTACTTTCTGCACTAATGCATACGACCTAATCACCACCAAGAGACACCGTGAGAAAATATAGCGAAATATTCGAAATAGTTTCAAAAGTTCCTCATTAAATGAAACAGCCGATGGAAATAAATATTATAATTTGAATGTTTTATAAAAAAATCCATAAAGTTTACCGTGACAGGGATTCACTGAGGGATTCTCCGTGTAAAAATTGTGAATGAAAAACAATGTAGACTAACACGCCATTCAGCGTCTTTTTATAGATCAGTATAATTAGCCCATTTAACAGCTCATTTTGTACCAAAAATACCAAAACTGGCAACTGGCAAACAGCGCAGGCCCAGATCAGATACCACAGAGCACCGCCGGGAGTCTCATTAGAGCATACACTGCATGTTTACGAAAGGTTCAGCAATTTTCCAGATAAATTTTGAAGAAGCCACAACCAGACATCTCTAAATTTTTAAATGGACTCGTTTCATACTGATATAAGATTGACGATTCCATTGTTTCAACAGTCGCTTGATATTGTTGAAATCCCCACAGAATGGCTCTTAGCGAACATCTGTCCACTCTTCAAAAAAGGAGATAGGGCCCTTGTCCGTAATTATCGCCCTGTGTCTCTGACTTGTGTTCTGTGTAAATTGCTTGAACATATAGTCTGCTCAAACATTATGGCCCACTTAGATGAACATAAAATTTTGTCAGCCAGTTTGTTTTATTTTATTTGAGGTTTAACGTCCCCGTCAACACTGTATAGGTCATTTTGGAGACGATGCTTCCAATTTTGTGGGACTTTTACCAGACATTGAGGTGAAATGACATCTCAAGCCCTGTCGCCCAATGAAACTAATAGGGTTTATAAGCATGGACGGTCCGACTCGCACCGGATTGCCTGGGCAGGCTTAGATCCTCTAAGTGGTTTACCAGTAATCGTGTGCGGTCAGTTTCAGCTCTGCGTGGAAGCATCATGCAGCCCATCTATTTCTTCAAGCCCCGATGGCCGGGGTCGAAAATCAGACAACATGCATTTAGGAAAAGGCATAATTGTAAAACACAGCTGAGCACAGTTATTAATGACTTGGCAAAAATCTTGGACAAAGTGGGGCAGGTGGACACATTTATTCTGGACTTCGAGAACGCTTTCGACACCCCTCCTCGTGAACTACTAAAATCTAAGTTATTTCATTACGGAATTAGGGGGAAGACCCTAAAATGGATGGAGTCCTTTCTTTGCTACAGAAAACAGCGCGTTGTTGTTAATGGTGAATCTTCGGAGTGGGCTCCAGTTTTGTCTAGAGTTCCGCAAGGGAGTGTTCTTGGTCCACTATTGTTCTCCCTGTACATCAATGACATTTCCACTGACATTGACTCAGAAATAAGAATGTTCGCAGACGACTGTGTTTGTTACCGGGAAATTAGAGATGCAGACGACTCACTGAGACTTCAAACTGACATAGATAGATTAGGATGTTGGATCCGAAAATGGGGCATGAGATTTCAGCCAGTTAAATGCAATATTATGCAGATAACCAGGAACAGATCTAATAAAGTTGAGGCTTCTTACACCTTAGAGGGAACGTTCCTCGAGAATGTGGACTCCATTAAATACCTTGGAGTCACACACAACTTGAGATGGAATACTCATCTTAGCAACATGTGTACAAAGGCAAACAGAACGCTTGATTTCATGAGGCGAAATCTTCATTAGTACCCTCAGGATGTGAAAGAGGCAGCATATATAGGTCTTGTTCGCCAAATCTTGGAATATGGTAGTTGTATCTGAGACCCCAGTGGAGTGGTCCTTAACGAAGAAATTGAGAAAGTTCAGAATAGAGCTGCTAGATTTGTAACAGGCAATTATTCCTTTGGAACTGGGAGCATGACTGGAATACTTGGAAAATTAAAATGAGAGTCTCTCAAGAAAAGGAGAAAAGACAGTAGGCTCATCCTTTTACACAAAGTTCTTAAAGGTGCTGCCAGCATTCCAACAGATGACCTTGTTCCCCCAGCTAGACACTGTAGAAACCACTTTTCGTTGACGTTTCAGACCCTTACTGCAAGAACTGACATTTATAAAGAGTCGTTCTTGCCCAGAACCATTATAGATTAGAATGCCATTCCCGATTCGATTATTTCGACAGCTGAAGGTGCTATGATAATGAAGCTAAATTTACCTTTTTGGTTAGAGCTAGGGACTAACTTCCCACATCACAGGTCCTGGTGTATGAATGTCATTTGACGTGTCACCAGTAATAATTCTGATGCTGATTCTGATTCAGTACAAACTGGGTTAAACTACGCAGTGTGGGTCGATTATCTAATTATTCCCGCTTTTTTGAAGAAAAAAAAAAAAAAAAAAACGGGTATATTATTTTCGTCACGGGTGTCCGTCCGTCCGTCAGTCCTTCCGTCTGTCAAGTTTCTTGTGAATGCAACTCCTTTTTTATTTCTTTACCTACAGTGACCAAACTTGATACATACATTGCTTGGGGACTGCAGATGTGCATGAAGGTGTCGAAAATTTCATCTGACCCCCTGGGGTCATGGGGTGAGGTCAAAGGTCAAATTTCTAAGAAAAGGCCTGTGAATGCAACTCCTTTTTTATTTCTTTACCTACAGTGACCAAACTTGGTACATACATTGCTTGGGGACTGCAGATGTGCATGAAGGTGTCGAAATTTTCATCTGCCCCCCTGGGGTCATGGGGTGAGGTCAAAGGTCAAATTTCTAAGAAAAGGCTTGTGAATGCAACTACTTTTTTATTTCTTGGCCTACAGTTACCAAACTTGGTACATACATTGCTTGGGGCCTGCAGATGTGCATGGTGTCGAAATATTCATCTGACCCCCTGGGGTCATGGGGTGAGGTCAGGGGTCAGATTTCTTAGAAAAGGCTTGTGAATGTAACTTCTAAATTGTCCGATTCACTGTACACATGCATTTATAAGTGTGTTGTCCATAGAAAAAGCGGGTATTTGCGATGGTGCACCATCGACTGCGTGATTCTAGTTCTTTGTATAAAACAGTTAAGAAGTTTGAAGTGGTACATGTCCAATTGTAGGGGAGCCAGGCTTGTGTTGTTAGCAGTAAATTTTGCAAAAATCGTATGTACTTTCAGCAAATAGTTTAGACACAGATGAGAATCCATGTGTTGCGGCGTCTGATCTTGGTCTGCAATGTTTGCAAATGTCCTCACAAAAGGCTATTAGGTATACATGGGTTAATTGGGGTGTTTAAATCAATAACAAGGAAGTCAGACATGGTTAAGTGTTAGCGCCACTAGGCATGTGAACGGCCTCGGTAGCTCTGTCGGATGAGCGACTTACTAATGATCAGGAGGATGCGGGTTCGATACCAGTCGGAGTCGGCAATATGCTTCTTGGAGATTGTTCATGAAGGGCAGTTGGAAGTTTCTTGTTTGGTTGTTTGTATTTGAGTTAAAGGCCCAGTCAACACTATTTAGGTCATTTTTGAGTCTGTCAATTTACATATCAACACTTTTCCTGGGCAGGCTCATACGAAAGCGGTTAACCAGAGCAGTGCACATTCTTTCGCCAGAGACTGACAACTGCCCTTCTTGAATCAGCGGGAGGGAATGAATGATCGTACAAAATATTTCATGATCAATCTCCACGAAAGAAAGTTGCCAACCCCGGCGGATATCGAACCCGCGTCTTCCTGATCACCAGTCAGACGCGCATCCGAAGCCGGCTGGAAGTTTCTGGTGAAAGAATGTGCACTGAACTGGTTTATCGTTTACGTAGGAGATGTGTGGCTAGGTAAACTGACCAGCTCAAAAATGACCTAAAAAGCGTTGACTTTGTCGTTGCACACCAATATAAATTTATTCAGTTTGAATACTTGCTAGTAACGATTAAGAAATATAAATATTTTTTTCCGAAAATTTAAAATATTTAAAAGAAATAAGAACAACAGTGAAAAAAAAAAAAAAAAAAAAACAATTGGTGAACAAACAGTTCCTTGATATCAGGCGTAGTACATGTATATGTTTTCTATATCGGTTTATGCTTTGGAAAAATGAAATCCCGCAAAGGAAATAAAACATCGAGTGGTCAAATTACTAGACCAGATCAGCTTGTTTCGACAAAGTAGGCCCCGTAAGCTACCTTCTAATATATTCAAGCACCATTTGAACAAATAAAAGGAACATCCATAGTTTTTCATGAATAACATTTGCAGGATTCCAAAGAAGCTGCCTGAATATCTTCGAGGGACCAGACAAATGTTATTGCAATGACATAAACATACATGGTCGTCATTCTTGCATTTCCTACGGCAAATTGTGACGAAAACGCCCCGCAGCTCCATGTCACCTCTTCAGACGTTGTTAAAACGATAACGTCTGTTTTGCTAAACTTAAAAAGAGGGCCCAGAGGGCCCTGAATCGCTCACCTGAGAATTAGTGTCTCTAGTACATTCTAGGCCCAAGGGATATAATTTGAACAAACTTGGTAATGGTCCACTAGATGAAGCTTCATACCAAATGTCAAAGACCTGGACCTTCTGGTTTCAGACAAGAAGATTTTTAACGGTTTTCCCTATATAAGACTATGAAAAACCATAGGGTCCCGGGGTGGGAGCATTTTTGGCCCCAGGGCTATAGTTTTAAAATTTTGAAAGAGGTCCACTAGATGAAGCTTCACACCAAATATCAAAGATCTGGGCCTTGCCGTTTCAGAGAAGAAAAGTTTTAAAGATTTCCGCTACATAAGCTTAGGTAAAACCGACGGCCCCCTGGGCGGCGGCATTTTTGGCCCAAGGGCTATAATTTGAACAATCTTGGTAGAGGTCCACTAGGTGAAGCTTCATACCAAATATCAAAGACCTGGGCCTTGTGGTTTCAGAGAAGAAGACTTTTAAAGGTTTTCCCTATATAAGCCTATGAAAAACCAAAAGGGTCCCAGGGTGGGGGCATTTTCGGCCCCAGGGCTATAATTTGTACAATCTTGAAAGAGGTCCACTAGATGAAGCTTACCACCAAATATCAAAGATCTGGGCCTTGAGGTGTCAGAGAATGAGATTTTTAAAGATTGTCCGTGTATAAGCCTATGTAAAACCAAAGGCCCCCGGGGCGGGGGCATTTTTGGCCCCAAGGCTATAATTCGAACAATCTTAGTAGAGGTCCACCAGGTCAAGCTTCACACCAAATATTAAAGACCTGGGCCTTGTGGTTTCAGAGAAGAAGATTTGTTAATGATTTTCCCTATATAAGCCTATGTAAAGCCAAAGGCCTCCAGGCTGGGGCATTTTGGCCCCCAGGGCTATAATTTGAACAATCTTGGTAGAGGTTCACTAGATGAAGCTTCACACCAAATATCAAAGATCTGGGCCTTGCGGTTTCAGAAAAGAAGATTTTTAAAGAATTTCCCTGTATAAGCCTATGTAAAACCAAAGGCCCCCGGGGCGGGTGCATTTTTGGCCCAAAGGCTATAATTGAACAATTTTAGTAGAGGTCCACCAGGTAAAGCTTCACACCAAATATTAAAGACCTGTGCCTTGTGGCTCCAGAGAAGAAGTTTTTTTTAATGATTTTCCCTATATAAGCCTATGTAAAACCAAAGGTCCCCGGGGCGGGGGCATTCTGGCCCCAGGGCTATAATTTGAACAATCTTGGTAAAGGTCCACAAGATGAAGCTTCATACCAAATATCGAAGAACTGGGCCTTGCGGTTTCAGAGAAGAAGATTTTTAAAGTTTTCGTTTAAAAATCTATTGTTAGCTCCTGTGACCTAGATGTGCAATGGACCTGAACCGTTTGAACAACTTTGAAAGGGGACCACCTAAGGATCATTCCTGTGAAGTTTGGTCAAAATCCGATCAGTGGTTTAGGAGATGTCATTTGAAGAAAAAGTTTATGCACGCACGCACACACGCACTGACGACGGAAGAAAAGTGATCACAACAGCTCACCTTGTCACTACGTGACAGGTGAGCTAAAATGCTACGTTCACTGGGACAACGTTACATCGCTCTCACGTGTAACGTGAACAAAGCAAGGTACATTTTTAATATCCAAAGATCAAAACTCATTTTTCAGCAGAATTTCAACATGGCTTTTGTGGCGTTAAAAGGATTTCTGGCCCAGAATAGATTCAAACAGCTTTGTTCATTGGATTTTATTGAAAAATATATTCTTTATGAGTCTGATTTAAAATACCAACCAGACGCTAAATTTGCCTAACCCTGTCCATTGATCACAAGCTAATGCCCCATCAGCACTCTCAGTGCTTTGATTCGTCCAGTGATGAGGGGCAAAAACATAAACTTAATTTTTCTGCTTTTCAAGAAGTAATGCATGACAGAGGGTCGCTAGCAAAGTTAACATAAACCCCTTTGGGGACTCACATCACTTTACCTGTGCATGTTAATACCTTAGCGGTCTACCAGTTGGCTGAAGCATCATGCGGCCCAATCTATTTCGGCAGGGCCCGGAATAGTACATGTACAACATATGATAATTATTAATAGCAGTTTTGGTTATCAGCTTACAACCTCATTACGAGAACACATCCGCGAGCTAAAATGGCGCCTTTCATAACTAGCATTTCTTTCAGATGAAAATCTTTGATATTTTTCTCTTTCTTGTCCAAGCATAGATAAATGCTTGCAATGAATTCAGTACCCAGTTTCTTAAAATCATTCTTCGATTGGGTACAGCATAAATGTTATGCGACAGACTGCATGCATGGTAGTTAACCCTATCACGGTTGACAACTTTGCTTCCCTCTTACATTGCACGCCGGTGGGTCAAGCCTCAGATTCTATGGCGGTTCAAGCGAAAAGGCTTACTAAGAATTAGAATGTATGTAAAGTTGGTTGGTGCCTGATGCTCTGTCTCTGGCTGGGCCCATCGGAGTGTATTGTTGGTTTTCTTTTGCTCCAGCATTTCAGTGGTTTATCACCGTTGTTTCACCTCTGTGCTTGTTTGATTTTTGTGTTCTCGGTGATGTTGCAGGCCTTCATGCGGATTAAACAAATTATTTGTCTAAATCGCAACGGAAGCAAGGGCGAGGATTGCGGCCGCGTAAAATCGATTTAAGCCCCAAATGAAATTCTTTTCACTGACCGTTCCATTCACTGACCGTTCCAAAGCGGTTCTTCTGTGGCGGTTTATTTTTGTTATGGTTTGTCTTTGAGTGTGTGCATCTCTTAAATGTTTGGGTTTGGTTAGCCACTTGGTCATTTTGTGGTTAAAGTAACTGTCCTGTTGGTTTTCCGCTATCGATGTTTCATTAGGGTCTAGTTATTTCACGTCTGGGTTTCTTTCCCTTTGGTGTCTCTGATGGGAGCTGTGTGTTAATTGTATCGATTCCTGATCATGCCTTCATTTCTATTTTAAAAAGATTTTCGTTTTACGGACTTACATGTATCAACGGAACGAGAGAGCTTTTGCAAAGCCATCTTGTTGAAATTGCAGCGAGTAAGGAAAGATCTCATGCAGTGTGACCAGGATCTGTGATGGCTGCACGGTTTAATTCATGTGCCCCTTTACGATGACACACCCGTGCGTTAAAATAGAACCTATCTTTTCTCTAGAAGATGAAAATGTTTGATACATTTCTTATTTCCGGTCTAAATATAGAGTGTGAGTGCTCGTTAGAGTTTTAGGCAAAAATTAGAAACATAATAAATACCACCAAAAAACCAACATTTCTCTATATAAAGCTGGGTTTTTTAGGGGCGGAGTCTTCTTTTCACGAACTTGTTAACCCTATCACGAAAACACGCCTATTAATTTTGACCCCTTTAACACCACTTTTCTATAGTAAAACTGGTGTTTACAGGGGTAAACCTTATTTTTCTTATGTCTGCTCTAAAATAAAGACTGTCGGTACTCGTTAGAACCGCATCGATGAGGCGGTTCAAACGAGCACTCACAATCTATATTTAGACTGGAAATAAGAAATGTATCAAACATTTTCATCTTCTAGAGAAAAGATAGGTTCTATTTTAACGCACGGGTGTGTTATCGTAAAGGGGCACATGAATTAAACCGTGCAGCCAACACAGATCACAACCTTTATTTCGGAGCAGAAATATAAAAAATTCTAACGATTTTTTATCTTAAAATTTTCTTTTTTTTTCGGCGATACAGTTAACAATGTATTTGTATAGGCGTGTTTTCGTAACGTGATGCGTAATTTGGAATAGTACAAGAAAGAAAGAACAAAAGAAAGAAAGATTTAAAATTAGAAAGAAAGAACTGAAAGTTTTTATTACAAAGTAGACAAAATGTTTTCACGGAAAGTAAACAATTTTGCAACACGATCTTTTTTTATTTCACGCAGTCAAACTAGCTGTATGCAAAGCAAGAAATGCGATTCATGTAAAAGACTGTTCCTCTGTTAAGACCACCGAAAATTAAGACCCAGAATTAAGACTATCTACTAGACTCAAAGCTTATTTCGTAGTCTACGGTTATCTTTTCTTTGTGCTGTCTGCATACAGTGTCCTCTGATCAGAGAGCACCTTTGGAACTGTTCAAAACTGGACTTTACATCATAGTGTAGATTATATTTTCTTGTCCTTTGGGATCATTGATTCCATTGTGGAATTTTAAAAATATCTGAGGGTCACTGATGAGGCTAATTGGCCGAAACTAGCAAGCCCGGCCCAGAAAACACGTACACTCCTTATTTTTCAGTTCTGTGGTGTATTCCTTGCTTCCAAAGGAAGCACACATCAGCTGTAGTGAAGTTAAGTATGTACTTTAAGGATAACCCTTTTATAGTACATACTTAACTTCACTACAGCTGGTGTGTGGGAATGTGTGGCGGCGGTAAAACGTCTCCCTGCCCTACATCATAGTGTAGATTATATTTCCTTGTCCTTTGGGATCATTGATTCCATTGTGGAATTTTGAAAATATCTGAGGGTCACTGATGAGGCCCAATTGGCCGAGACTAGCTAGTCTGGCCCAGAAAACACGTACACTCCTTATTTTTCAGTTCTGTGGTGTATTCCTTGCTTCCAAAGGATAACCCTTTTATAGTACATATTTAAGATTACTTTTGAACAGACCCAAAGGTGGTCTTTATATAGGAATGTTACTGTAAATAGGTCAGCTTATGAGCACATATCTATTTAACATGTTTTTTAAACGCGCATGTGCAGCCTAAAGGGTTATACACGTTTGTTCTTGCATAAATGCTAGCAGCAAAGCATCACGAAAACAAGCCTATATAATTTTGATCCCCTTGAACCCCACTTTTATATAGTAAAACTGGGGTTTACAGGGGTATGCCTTATTTTTCTTATTTCTGCTCTAAAATACAGATTATGGGTTCTCGTTAGAACCGCCTCGATGAGGCGGTTCTAACGAGTGCCCACAATCTATATTTTGAGCAGAAATAAGAAAAATATCACGTATTTTCATCTTAAGATTTTCCCCTTTTTTTTCTTCGTTGGTAAAGTTTACCATGTAATTGTATAGGCGTGCTTTTAAAGGCATTTATTCTTGATTATTGAGGACTATCATTTCATTACATAATGTTATGTTGCCCTCAGAGCTGACTGAGGAGAAGTCCTCTGTCTTCAACAGGTAAGGGGCCTCCTTGGGGAAAATCAATAAATTACTTACTGTTGACTGGTGTACATTATTGATTTTCCTCTTAAGTGCCTCAGTCAGGGGATTCAACAAGAGCTACTAATCACCCTATGAAGGGCCGCCTTTGATCTGCTATAGTCAGTATATCACAGGGGGGCAATAAAACAATTATGAACACACCGTGTGTTCTACTGTTACAGAATAAATGCCTTTAAAATGGCTCTAGCGAGTCTCGCCAGAGCCTTTGACGCTCATCCATGTGATAAGTGACATGAACTAAGACCGACAAATCCTCTAGCGCAGCATGCTCGTTACAGGTCACGTGACCCACACTGCAATGACGTAAAAAGGCACAAAAAAGGAAGCTTCTGGAACAATACGATCACAGCTAAGGACACAAACAATAGACTTGGGATTTATTATAGCCAGTTTAATCTCGTTAGACCTCGACAAGTGAAAATCTGTCTTCAAATATATGAGCACATGGCAGACAAAAACAAATCTGCGCACGCATTCAGGACAAAAACAAAATAACCTGACTGCGTGAAGAGGTTTTAGTTTAATGCTCATCCCTGTAGGCCGTGCAATGACGTTGATGAGACTGCGCGCATACGCAGGGTTATCTGAGTATTTCCCGAGTGCGCATGTACGGAGATATATTTTGCCTATGGTGGCACATTCATCACCGGCTTTGTACCAGTTCTAATGAGTTATACAAGGAAACGTTGCTGCTTTCAGACGCGCAAGTTTATAATTTCAGATCGTTACGACTACAAACGGATAGGAATGGAACCTTAAATCAAGACTGGCCCTAGGTGATCATTAACTTTCAGCATGTTGTTGTCAGTAACCGCAGAAAACAAATTTGTTATTTTTGGTCTCTTTTCGGAGGTCGACTGTTTGTCAGTCGAACCAAACATCACGAAAACACACCTATATAATTTCGACCCCCTTGAGCCCCACTTGTTTATAGTGAAATTGGGGTTTAAATGGGTAAACCTCTAGACTCACTAGAGTTACCTGAATCCCCCATTGAAATATCATTGTTAACCACCATGTGGACTGATTATTTTCCGACCGTGAATATCCCGAATTTATATTTGTCCGCACAAATTCTCTGCCTCTAGGGCCTCTGCCGCCCCGAGTCCATATTCCGCGACATCTGTAGCTAGCCATATTCGGTCCAAAATAGGCAAATAATGTCAAAAACACTAAAATGTCGAGAGCGAGCGAGAAACTCCCGCAACGCCAGGTTAACCTGAAGTTAATTTCGTGAGATTTCCCTTGTTAGTCATTTAGCTGAATTACGATAACCACAGTGCATTGTTTTCATACCTCCAAAACCGTTATTTTTTTTTCGGATGAAAATGTGTGATATTTTTTAAATATTCTCCAGTTATAGGTTGTAGGTGCTCGTTAGAACCGCCTCAATGAGGCGGTTCTAAAGAGTACTCACAACCTATGTCTTTGAGCAGAAACAAGAAAAATGATATATACGACAGCCAAATTTTCTCTATACTCAGTGGGTGTTACAGGCATTCCACAACAATGTGAAACACGTGGCAGCTTGTTTGTATCATGCCTTGTAACATGCTGTTCATGGCAAAGTGATGGTCTGTACAGTCTGAAAATATCAAAACTGTGTGACTATGACTTTGTTTTTTTTCCATTATAGTTTTTCCTATATTGGCTATCGGAAAAAAAAAACTACCAATATCATAAGGAACCGTGCATTGAAAAAAAATTATAAATAAAAAAATAAAACTTAAGGATACTTTGTTGGTTTGGTGTTTAACAGTTTTGGACGCGTCCAAAGTCAATCATGGAAAAATCCATTTCAGGAAATATATGATGAAAGGGTTAAAGTCGAATTTGCTTCCAACTGGGTAAACTACATTTTCCCCAAGTTAAAACATTTGGAATGTTCCAACCAACACCCACATACTAGGTTTGTATCAGAAGCCTTCGAGGTGTAGTGGCTACGCTACTCGCCTTGTAAACCAGGGATCGCAGGATCGATCCCGGGCTTCTACACTGAGACTTTCGGATGAGTCTTTAAACCGAGATCCCGTCTCCGTATGACCTTAGCTGTTGGTGGGGTGGGACATAAAACTAAAAACACACTCACTCTATAATTCTTTCCACTGACCGTAACAAGGCGGCTCTTCTGTGGCGGTTTATTGTGTGTTACTACTCACTGTGTGTATCACTTGTGTCTTTTTATTTTGGATGGCCATTTGACCATTTTGTGGGAAAGAAACTGTCCTTATGGCCATCCTTTGTTAGGTTTCCGTTATGGTCTGGTCGCTTCATGTTTGTGTTTCTTTCCCTTTGATGTCTTTGATGGGTGGAGTAAGTTAATTGTATCGATTCCTGATCTTTGTTTTACTTCTACTTTGTATCAGCTGTGGAAAATATCATATCTTATGCCAGTGTCATGTCAGACTTGAAGCAATCTATCGGTGCAATGGCATACATTTGTACATGAGCCCCGCCAAGCGAATTTGTGTCTTCGAGCATTCCGTCATGACAAATTTTAACTGCGCATGCCCAGCCATTCAGAGGGGTCAGGGATATGGCTTTCTGTCTGAAGGTTCCTCTTGATTCACTGCTTGTATGAGCGAGCATCGAAGGTTCTGGCGAGACTGCGCGGACGCGCAGGCTCGCCTGAACCTTCGCTGCTCGCATAGGCGATAAGTACCAAAATCGCTTGACGGGGCCCACATAGAAACATCACCTTCTCAGTCTGCTACCACGAAAGGCGTTAACCAGTCTGCTCCGCTACACAGACTAGGTATAAAACTAGAGGATCCAAACAGTGAACGCTTACTTGAAGGCGCTGATCAGACAGCGCGGATGCGCAGGCCCATCCACACTTTTGATGTTAGCAAATGGCAAAACAGGTTTTCCAGTGACGTGACATATAGCTTTTCCGTATCCAACGTTTCCGTATGTAGCATGTGTTCTATTAGGTAAGATTGTCATGTTGAGAAAAACATTATCACGCTTCCGTGACATGCATTTTTATTTTCTCAGCTGTAACCCATATATGCGTAGCGGCTCTTTTCTGGGACCTTTACAAACAGTGCAGACCCAGATCAGACGCCGCAGAACGCGGCGTCTGATCTGGTTCTACACTGTTTGCACAAAAAATATTCATTTCTGTTTAATTTGCTACAAACAAAAACAAACCTGACACCCCTATAATTCGAAATGGATCACTCTAAATTCATTAGGTGGAATATTCCATTGTCATATATGGGTTAATTTACAGTGAAACTTCGATAACACAATCTACCTTGGCTAACTCAAACCCGTTTGGGAATTCTTTATAATTCTTCCCATAACTCCAGTTTTTTTCTGTTCTGTTCATTTTTACGGCCCTTTTAAGATAATGTCACTCATATCGAGCCGAACGTTTATCAGAGATGGGCGAAAACCGCAGTACCCGGGAAAAGACACCTGACCGTCCGTTGCCGAACTTGGCGTCTCACATGTGACCCGAGCCAGGCTCGAACCTGAAGCGGTGGAAGATCTCATGATTAAGAGTCAGCGCTCTTATCATCTAGGCCATGGAGGCCTGCCCATGGCCCCAGATATCCATACATTTAGGAATTCATGAAGTCTGCTTTATTTTATCTTGAAAAGGTGTGTGTGCACTCATTAGAATCGCCTCAATCGTTTAATAGAACACGTATAAACAGATTATTTAAGAAATTTATATGAAATCGTGTGTGTGTGTGTGTGTGTGTGAATTCGGGTTTACCGTCCCTTTCATCAATTTTTCAGTCATATCACGACGGTGTCAGGTTGAGACAGGGAGCTCAATGCTCACATTTATACTCGTAGAGCTGCCTCACTGAAGTATCATGTCCCAGACACATTACATGATACCACACCCAGTCGAGGAGCAGCTAGTACCATTTTTAACGACTTTGGTATATCGCGGCCCGGGATCGAACCCGTGACCTCCCGTTCCCCGGAGCGGACACTCTACCAAAAATACCCTTAGAAACGCTCTACTGTAAGGAATCTGACAAACTGCTTAGGTTCCGGGGCGGGTCCTCAGATACATTGGCTAACAGTTGGACAGTTTGACAAGGCCTGCTGTACTTAAAGCAGATCAGGGTAGTGGGGGATCGTTTTTGATTCTTCTGTGTCTACACTTTCATTATTAGTTTTATCATTATTATCGGGGGTAGTTGGGTGTGGCAAGGGTGACGTGTATCTTGCGTCACTGGGGCGTCCAACTGATATTGGCTTACAGTTGGACAAGGCCTGCTGTCTTTGCAGCAGCAGATAACACTAGTGTGCGTGTGTGTGGGCGTTTATAAGTCTTCTGTCTCTATACTTTCATACATTATTTACTTTCTGTACTGTCCCGCACTTTCATCTTCCCTACTATCTCATCTATCTCTTTTCTCCCTTTCCCTGGGAGACGACACAAAATGACCCACAAGGGTTGACGTGTCGTTAAACCAAAATCAATCAATCAATCAATCAGTTATTAGGAGATGAGAAGTTTTAAGCACACCAGAAAATCTAATATCTGTCCGCTATCATTGAACTCTTTGTTTCGACTAGGCAGAGTCGTGGTCGTGTACAGATGCAACATCTTAAATGACTATTAATAGCCAATGACCTTTCTGAATAAAAATGCCAGTGTCACACATGCCTAGATCTGGGCCTAGATCAACGGCATCCGACCAGGGACTGCACTGTTTGCAGAAAGTTTAGTAGACATTTTTTAAATAGTTTATGCCACTTATTTTCAGGACAAAATTGGCCATCCAGGATAATCATGATCCATGGGAGGGATATTTGACAAAAGGCTACCTTCATCTAAATCCCCGGTGGAATCCGCCGTTTTTCTCTCTCCCCAAACCCCTGGGTACTGTACTATAGAAGATGAGAGGATTCTAAGAAAGATATATCTGGGCTGATCTGAACCTCGGCTTTGAGTCCCCGACGAAGCTCCGATTCGTCCTGGCCTCTAAAACTGACAAACGCGTATACCGAATCCATAGAAACTAAAGGGTATTTTTCTTGCATACTACGTTTTTCAGTGTCTTCACGTTACACATGCACCCTTTTCAAGGGCAGTTTAACAGGACTAAGGGATAACCTCTTCGATGACAGAGTCAGCATTTTTCTCATCTTTTTATTTCTAGTCCAAATATAGATTGTGGGTGTTCTAACGAGTACCCATGACCTTTGTTTATGAGCAAACGTATGCCGGGAAAAATCCACCACGCGAACAAGTCCGTGAAACAAACACCCCCCTTAAACCCCAATTTATATAGAGAAAACTGGGGTTTACGGTGGTATACATTATTTTTCTTTTTTTTCTGTTCCAAGACATAGGTTGTGGGTACTCGTTCGAACCGCCTCAATGAGGCGGTTCTAACGAGCTCCCACAACCTATGTTTACAGTATAAATAACAAAACTATCACGAATTTTCATCAGCAAAGTAGCCATTCTGGAGATTTGAAAAATGCACCATGTCGCACGGGTATGTTATTGTAATGTATACCCCTTTAAACCCCACATTTTCTCTAGAGGGGTGTTGTTTACCAATGCAACAAATGCAAATTGCATTAAATTCTATAAAGACAACTGGTTTGATTTATCCTACCCAGGTTTGGTTCGTCCCCCGCCCATCGGGGCTTGAAGAAATAGATGGGCTGCATGATGCTTCCACGCAGAGCTGAAACCGACTGCACACGAGTACCGGTACATGTAAACCGCTTAGATGATCTAAGCTTGCCCAGGCCAAGTCGGACCGTCCATGCTTATAAACCCTATTGGGCGACAGGGCTTGAGATGTCATTTCATCTCAATATCGGGTAAAAGTCCAACAAAATTGGAAGCAACGTCTCCTAAATGATCTGTACAGTGTAAGGGTCATTCTTAAAATAATGTACAATTTGGACAGTGAAATGCTTCATGTGCAATATTGTTATTTCTATCATTTTTCATGATATAGTTAAATTGTGATAGGGTTTGAATGAAAAGGCATCACTGACTACACCTCAAACTTGCCAAAAAGTAATGTTTCATCTTCTTTTAATGTGCATGCCATGGCAATGATGTCATTACCGTAACACACATATAAAGACCCATAAGATTTTGATTTCTAATTTTGAATGTATTATTTTTATATATATTATATGTTGCAGTTATGATGCAAACATTACAACCAAAAACCAATGAAAATCTCACTCAAAATTCAGAAAACATTGAAAGTTTACACATTCAAAAGGCCAAAATACATTTTTCTAATATTTGATTTGTGCTTTTTCTGTTTAAAATTTGGATAAAGTAATCAGTTACTGTGTTATATTATTTCCTGGACAAGCAAGTATCTATAGAACGCGCATACATTTGTCTGCATGGTATAATTAGCCTGTAAGAGGGGTTTAATCACAAGAAAAGTTACGGAAATGACACATTTTTCTTGTTATGGAAATGACGTTACGGAAATGACAGTTAAATTATCGGTCATATCATAGACACGGGTCAGTTTATAGCTACAAATATTAATTGTATCACTTCAGTATGCATCAAACATTGCATTTATCACGAAAAAACTGAACGAATCCCAGTAATTCTTGGTATCGTGTCATTACCGTAACCAACAATGTTTCGGAAATGACGGTTACGGAAATGACAGTTTCATCGTTTTTATCAGTTTTTCATACCTTATTTTAATGGAGGCCTTGTAGTGCTGTTCAATTATTGTATGTACACTTATGATGTAGCTGTAAGAACGATAACCAAACACGTTCAGGGGAAGATAAACTTTTAAACAGGTGTACGGTAATGACATACAGAAAAGGTACTCATCTAAATTGACGTCTTTAAGTCTTTGTCCCTGACTTTTATCATCAGCTATCCAAGTTAAATATTCACTGAACTATTCCCAACATTAAGTGCTTTAAGGGTGGTCAAAGGGGATTTCTTTTAGAAATTTCAATATCTTTCTGAAATAAAATATGTGTTGGCGTTACGGAACTGACAAAATATACAGGGACAAAACGTAAAGCCTCAAATAAACGCTTGAAATTGTCTTATTGTACACATTGTTTCTAGATTTTATTACAGTTAAGTATTATTTGCTTAAAAATTCGAAGTGGGTGACAGATAGGGGCATGCTATTGAAGTTCATTCTTGATAAATATCAAAGGTACCATACAGGGACATGGCAAAAAGCAAGCCCCTACCATCTCGGATGATCATTTTTGTAAATATATTCATATAAAATGTAATTTTTTTTAATATGTTTAGACTCAGTTTTGATTAATATTACATAGAAAATAAGTAGTGTGCATTAAAACGTAACCGGGTGTGTTTTAAGCTTCAAGCATTTACAGGGACATAAAACGTACATTTATTTTGGAATGACCCGTAAACGGGGACGTTAAACTTCAAAACAAAACCCAGGTTTGGCCCCTGTCCATCTGGGCTTGACGAAATAGATGGGCTGCATGATGCTTCCACGCAGAGCTGAAACCGACCACACACGAGTACTGGTAAACCGCTTAGAGGATCTAAGCCTACCCAAGCAAAGCAGTTGGAGTCGGACCGCCAATGCTTATAAACCCTATTGTTTTCATCCGGCGACAGGGCTTGAGATATCATTTCATCTCAATGTCGGGTAAAAAACCCACAAAATACAGCGTCTCAAAAATGGCATATACAGTGTTGTTTTTTTGTTTGATTTGAGGTTTAACGTCCCCGTCAACACTGTAAAGGTCATTTTGGAGACGTTGCTACCAATTTTGTGGGACTTTTACCCCACATTGAGATGAAATGACATCTCAAGCCCTGTCGCCCAATGAAACCAATAGGGTTTATTAGCATGGACGGTCCGCCTCGCACTGCCGTTCCTGGACAGGCTCAGATCCTCTAAGCGGTTTACCAGTACTAGTGTGCGGGCCAGATTCAGCTCCGCGTGGAAGCATCATGCAGCCCAAATACAGTGTTGACAGGGACGTTAAACCACAAATCAAACAAACAATTCTAACGCAGCGCGCCTATATAGGCAATGGGAAATAACTGTGTTTTATTCTGCAACAAATCACAGCTCGGAAGAGCGTGACGAATGACGTCATTAAAAACTGCCAATTTATGACGTCACTAGTCGTTTCCTTGGCGTTAGACAGTGTGACGTCATTTTTTCGCATCGAAAACGTAAGAAAAGGATGTATATGCATGTGTTTCAGTCGATAATTTTAGCGAAATTTCTTCTAACAATGGCGAAAAGTTGCGAAATTTTGGAGGAGACAACAACATTATTGCCGTTTTTCAGCGTGTTTGAATCGAAATAGATCAGCTCTAGTTTCTGATTTGTTGAGTAATAAATCACAGTTTGTCGGTCAGTTGTAAGTAGACAATCCACGCGCGCGTTAATCACAGTTTGTCGGTCAGTTGCAAGTAGACAGTAGCGCGCGTGATTTGATCTACTTTACAACTGACCGCCAAACTTAAATACTCAACAAATCACAATTAGAGCTGATCTATTTCTTAAATCAAACAAACAAACAAAATTATGCAGGCAGGGAAGGTTGTATCCTGACAGCGTTTGATACGTAGGCTGATAAGCGTCCCCACTAAGCTGATGACACGTTTTTTTATATTTTTTTTTTTTTTGGGGGGGGGGGGGTTGAGGTTGGGGGGGGGGGGGGGGGTCGCGACAAGCCAAAATGAGTCTTCGAACGTGCGCGCTCAGCGAAGACTCGAATCAGACTCCTTACCCACTCAGTTATTGTACAGCCCCCTCGCCCCCCCCCCCCGGGGCTTGGAGACATAGATTAGGCTGCATGATGCTTCCACGCAAAACATAATTCGACTGCACACGAGCACTGGCCGCCCCGGCCCATAGGGGCTTGAAGAAATATATGGGCTGCATGATGCTTCCACGCAGAGCTGAATCCGTCCCGCACACTAGTACTGGTAAACCGCTTGGAGGATCTAAGCCTGTCCAGGAACCGCGGTGCGAGGCGGACCGCCCATGCTAATAAACCCTATTGGTTTCATTGGGCGACAGGGCTTGAAATGTCATTTCATCTCAATGCCGGGTAAAAGTCCCACAAAATTGGAAGCAACGTCTCCAAAATGACCTTTACAGTGTTGACGGGGACGTTAAACCTCAAATCAAACAAACAAACAAAACACGAGCACTGGTAAACGCTTGAAAGGTCTAAGCTGGTTCGAGTCGAACCGTCTTTGCATATAAACTCTATAGGTTTCATTGAGCGGCAGGTTCAAAAAGTCCCAATGTTTCATTGAGCGGCAGGTTCAAAAAGTCCCGCAAGATTGGAAGCAATGTCTCCAAAATTAGCTAAATAGTGTTGACGGAGACGTAAAGCCTCAACACAAACGAAAACGTCCACCTCAGTCTGTATGGAGAAACTTAGAGTCATGGAGCATCCATATAGCGTACAGCGAAGAACCTGATCAGAGTCTTCGCCGGGCGCATATGATCAGATACCTCTTTTCGCTTGGCGCGGTCCACACATGCTGGGGCCAGTTGTTCAAAGCATCGTTAGCTTAACAAGCTCGTTAGTGGTGATATTGTCAACTGTTCTAGCAAGTTTAATATTTAAAATTTTGGTATTTTTGCTGAAAAAATGTGAGCAGCTTTAAGCTGCTCACATTTTTTCAGCAAAAATATTAGCATATTTGTCATAATACATGATCAAAGTTTTAACAATATGTTAACTAACGACGTAGTTAGTTTTGAACAACTGGCCCCCTCAATACTTGCTATTGTGGCCTTAGGTCCCAGTCAGAGTGTCACGCATTGCCCTTAATACGTGACAGTGTGACTGTGGCCTGTACCGGAAGGTCGGGTGGCTTTTTTCTCCGGGTACGGAGATTAATGATCGGCATTAATTAATGCCCAACTCTGATTAATGATCGGCTCGAAATCAGTGAAATAATCTTTTGAAAGAGCCGTAAAACTAAAGCTTAAAGAAAAAGGACATATATTCTATATATCACTTTTTCCCTGGCTAATAATGCAAGACGGGCCTCCGTGGCCTAGTGGTTAAGAGCGCTGACTTTTGATCATCAGGTCTCTCACCGCTGTGGTTCGAGCCTCGCTTGGGTCAAATGTGAGACACCAAGTTCTGCAACGGAAGGGCAGGTGGTTTTTTCTCCGGGTACTCCGGTTTTCGCCCAACTCTGATTAATGATCGGCTCGATATGAGTGAAATAATCTTGAAAGGTCCGTAAAACAAAAAAAAAAAAAAAATAAATAAATAAAAATAAAACAAGCATGTATTATATCAAGCGCAATCTATCACCTGTGAGATAATACCAGCGAAACAATGCTTAAGGTATGCGCACTAATAAGCGACTAAGTGCGCATGGATGGCTATTAATTTAACCAATCGAATCTTTCAAGGTGATTTTTGTCTTAATGATAGCCACATGTCAAATGGCACAGTTTTGTTTGATGTGGTATCACCATGGTGACCCGTCAGAGACTTGTTTTTAATTTGAAATTTGATAGTATCAGGAGACAGAATTTGTGTCATTCTTTTAACGATTTGTAGCGTGGTGATAACCAAGATGTCAACGACATATATTCGTTTGAATTGAGGTTTAACGTTCCCGTCAACAATATTTAGGTCATTTTCGAGACGTTGCTTCCACCTTTTGGGGCTGGATGAAATGACACCTGTCACCCAATGAAACCAATGTGTATTTGACGGTCCGACTCACAACACTGTATCTGGGCAGGCTTAGTTCTATCACTAAGGCTACCAGGACTTGTGTGTGTGGTCAGATTCAGTTCTGCGTGGAAGCACCATGCAGCCCAATCTATTTCTCCAAGCCCTGATTGGCGGGGGCAACAGATACGATTCGGTAATGAGCTGTTTTGTTTGTTTGATTTGTGGTTTAACTTCCCCATTAACAGAATATAGGTAATTTTGGAGACGTTGTTCACGTTGCTTCCAAATTTGTGGGACTTTTACTCGGCATTGAGATGATATGGCATCTCAATGAAACCAATTGGGTCTATATGCATGGACTTTGCCTGCACAGGCTTTGATTCTCTAAGCGGTTTGCCAGTACGCATGTGCGGTCGGTTTCAGCTCTGTGTAGAAGCAACATGCAGCCCAATCTATTTCTCCAAGCCCTGAAGGGCGAGGGCCCAGATTATTAGCTGTAACATCTTGTTAACCACTCTTATATTTATCTGCGCCCAGTTGTTAAGAGCACTGATACCTTAACAAGCCCACAGACTTTCGGATGAGTCTTTAAACCGAGGTTCCGTCTCCGTATGATCTTAGCTGTTGGTGGGACGTAAAACTCAAACACTCACTCACTCACTCAACTTAACAATCCCGTAAGTGGTATAAATGTTAACTTTCTAGCAAGTACAATATCTAATATAGAGTTAATTTAGCTGAAAAAAAAGAACGTGAGCAGCTTTTGCATTTGCAAAAGCTGCTCACGTTTTTTTTTTCAACAAAAATGCAATGTTAACTAACGACGTCGTTAGTTCTGGACAACTGACGCCTGTTTTGGAAGTGCCGTACACCACCAACCAGACCGCATTCAAACAAGGCTTCAGCGAAGAAAAGCGTCGAGTCGATTGGTAAGATTTGTTTGTTTGATTTGAGGTTTAATGTCTCCGTCAACACTTTAAAGGTCATTTTGGAGACGTTGCTTCCAATTTGGTGGGACTTTTACCCGATATTGAGATGAAATGACATCTCAAGACCTGCCACCCAATGAAACCAATGGGGTTTATATGCATGGACGGGCCGACTCGCAACGCTTTGCCTGGGCAGGCTCAGACCCTCTAAGCGGTTAACCAGTACTCGTTTGTGATTGGTAGGAAATCTATGCCCCAATACTAGGTAGCAAGGGCCTCAAATATAAATTTACCATATACACAAACAATTTATACATGCAATTGCAAAACTTGTTTGTAAGTGTTGAGGATTTACGTTCCCGTCAACACTATTTAGGTCATTTTGGAGACGTTGCTTCCCAATATGTATTTTGTGTTTTTACGACATTGAGCTGGAATGATGCCCAAGCGCCAAAACAAACCGATAGGGTTAATGTGCAGGGACGGTCCGACTCGCACCGCTTAGCCCTTCTAAGCAATTACCAGTTCTCATCATGTTAAGTCGGTTTTCTGCGCGAAAACACCATACAATACAGCCTAATCTTTTTCTCCAAGCCCGGATGGGCGGGGCCATGAAAAAAGGTATGTATGGGTTCGGCTGTGTGTCCGCATGATAGACACTGGGTTCTCGTTTGAATGAGGCGGTACTAACGAACATGCACAATATATGTTTGTCGTATAAATAAGAAAACATCAACATTACGAAAACACGCCTATACAAATACATCGCCGAAAAAAATAAAAAAATAGTTGAAAAATTGTGATATTTTTCTTTTTCTGCTCAAAATATAGACTGCTGGTACTCGAGGCGGTTCTAATTATTACCCACCGTCTTTATACAACAGAAATAAGAAAAATGAGGTTTACCCGTGCAAACCCCATATTAACTGTATAAAAGTGGGGTTCGAGGGGGTCAAAATTATATAGGCGTGTTTTCGTGATCATTTTATATCTGTCCTAGTACTCGGCACCTTTCTTGATCAATCCAATCCATAATAAGTCTTTGGTCTCTATCAGTAACCGAATTATTGTGTAATTTGCATATAACGCCCTTGTTATCAAATTCTAAGAAAAAACATGGCAGCGTTAGGATTAAAATGCCCAAGGTTTCAAATGGCCATAACTCAAGAAAACACTTTTGGATTTTTTTTTTCAAAAGTTAATCAATTCATCTGCTCATCATCCTCTATCAACAGATCAACAACTCAATCAGTTTTGAGATACATTAGGTTATCACACCCGTGCGACAAAGTGCATTATTTCACATCTCCAAAATGGCCATTTTTCTGATGAAAATCCGTGATATTTGTCTTATAAATACTGCAAACATAGGTTGTGGGTGCTCGTTAGAACCAAGGGAACGAAGTGGACTTAGAGCCCATGGGTTGCGAAGAGACTTGGACTTTGAATTATGGAGATTCGTTTGTTTCCAACTAAGACATGTGAAAGGTCATTAAATGGCTTTAAGTGCCCGACAGTACAACAAAATGTACTGGCAATGGAAAGTACAAGTACCGTGATAATGATAATTGTTTTTTGTTGTTTTTTTTTTAATTTGGGGAACCGGTGTTTCAGACAATCTAAAGTCACACGAATCAACTTAAAATTAGGATATTTCCAAATCAAAAGGAAGGAAATTACATGTTAATGCTATTGACAATAGCCGTCAAGTGCTTAAACAGATGCACAACTGGCGTTTCTGGTTAAAATAATTGTTGCACTAGATCCTAGCCTATAGCCTACAGCAACCAAAACAGTAATGCATTTCAGAAATAGAAAATAGGAGTCGGCATGTAGGCAGGTATGAGCCTGGACAAGCGCAGACCTATCGTTTGGATATAGCACAGCAAACACTCGCAAAAAACAACGAAACGATAGTCGTTAGGGTAGTGAATGTGATGAAAAGAGACAAACATGGTGAAGAGAGAGAGACAGACAGACAGACAGACAGACAGGCAGGCAGGCAGGCAGGCAGGCAGACAGACAGACAGACAGACAGACAGACAGAGACTGAGACAGAGAGAGATATATATTGGTTTCATGACTTGGTTTCTGTAATCCGTATTCTGTTCCCGATAGAAACCAGTGCTAATTACTCATTCAGTCCCAACCTTTAGAAAAATGTGTAACATATGTCATCTCAGCCTCCGGCAGCTAAATTATCTTCGCATGTCAGAGCAACTTTCTAGGTCACCGATTCGTTAGCTTTGAGAGGCAGTCAAAGAAGGGACAAGCAATTACATCTAAAGATGTTTTTTATCTGGTAAAACGAAACATGCAAGAGGTCTATAAAGGAAGCTTTCAAACGAGCCGCAGCATATAAAATGTCTTGAGACATTTCCGTCGGCGAGAAAAACTCAAATCAGCCAGCGTCTCCACTCAGAATGCAGCCATTCCTGACTGCGTTCATTAGGGCCTATGACAGCGCTCAGCGAATACTCAGATCAGACTAGTCTGATCTCAGTCTTTACTGGGCGCACATATCCGGACCCGCATTAATCCTTAGATGACCCAAACGTTCCCTTAATTTCAAGCATAATAGGTAATTGGTCTGAAATAGCTGGCTATTCAGTGGCAAAGCAGGAAGCCTCGTTATGGGAAAAGAGTATTTTGCCGAATATATTAATTAGAATTATTAACCTATGCGGCGATATAGTGTTATCGTTAATTCTACCAAGAAAACATTTGGTCAAAACACGAAATGTCGGATTAAACAATGCGAGATATGAATCGTATTAGTTATGGAAATAAAAAAATAATTTGGGAGTTAGTCTGGCCAATTCCATCCTTTTTGTTGAGAGTTGTCATAGTGTCGAATGCAGACAGAGACGATGTTAGATCTCATTACGAAAATACGCCTATACAAATGTATTGGAAGATTTTACCACCCAAAAATGAAAATTTCAGATAACAAAATCTGATATTTTTTTTTTACTTTTGCTCAAAACATAGATTGCGGGGACTCGATAGAACCGCCTCGACGAGGCGGTTCTATCGAGTACCCACAATCTATGTTTTAACAGAAATAAGAAAAATAATGTTTACCCTGAAAACCCCAGTTTTATTATATAAAAGTGGGGTTAAAGGGGGTCAAACTCATATAGGCGTGTTTTCCTGATGTGCAAAATACCTGATGAGAAAAGTCTAAACGGAACCAGACTTTATAGATAGAGTTTAACTATGCAAATAGTATTCTCTTGTATACATTTTCCCCACAATTTGTAAGTAAGTACTGTTCGTGTATATGTTCTGCGCAAAGTGGGAATCGGTACAATTCCGGAATCACCCTGCGCAAAGTAGGAATTCCCACTTTACACAAGAATTCCGGAATTTTATACCGGTACAATTCTAGAATTACACAAGGGATCGGGTGTTAACTTATAAATTATTTGTCAAGGTAAATGTCTCTGATCATTTGGACAAAGTAAGAATCAAATCAAATACAGTTTTTTTCGCAATCGAACCGACTACTTCTTTGCGCAGAACATATATTAAGTAAGTAATGCCTCTACTGAGCGAAGCCAATCTTTTTACTCAATAGATCCGCCTCACCAAGGCGGTTCTAACAAGCAGCGACAACCTATGTTTGCTGTAGGCATAAGAAAAATGCAAGAAATTTAAACCCTTATCCTGCTGTTCACGACCACCCCTATCTTTGCAAACAGTGTAGATCCAGATCAGATGACTTCTGAAGAAGCCATCTGATCAGGATTTACACTGTTTGACATTCAGTTTGCGAATTTGTAGGAATAAATTACAGTAAAATTCCTATATTACGACCACCTTTGGAACTGTTCAAAAGTGGTCTTTAAGACCACTTTTGAACAGTCCCAAAGGTGGTCCATGACCAGAGGACACAATGGGCAGAAATCACAAAGAAAAATTTAGTGAAGCCTCCGAAATAAGCTTTTTAAAGCAGTTTCAGTCTTTATTCTAGGTGGTTTTTGTTTGATTTGAGGTTTAACGTCCCCATCAACACTGTGAAGGTCATTTTGGAGACGTTGCTTCCAATTTTGTGGGACTTTTACCCGACATTGAGATGAAATGACATCTCAAGCCCTGTCGCCCAATGAAACCAATAGGGTTTATTAGCATGGACGGACCGCCTCGCACCGCAGTTCCTGGACAGGCTTAGATCCTCTAAGCGGTTTACCAGTACTAGTGTACGGGCCGGATTCAGCTCTGCGTGGAAGCATCATGCAGCCCATATATTTCTTCAAGCCCCTATGGGCGGGAGCCGTTATTCTAGGTGGTCTTGATAGCGGGATTTCACTGTGCATCAAATAATTTGATTGGTTCAAAGTTAGCAATGGGTGTGGCTAAATTAATTATCCAGCGGGATAAGTGCTATTCAGAAAAAAATGTCAGTAAAACTGCCCAGACAACACAATTTAGGTCACACGGAGCTGGTCAGTTTACCTAACCACACATTTCTGGTCAGGCTTATATGCGGTTAACCAGTACAGTGCATACAGATTGTAACAACTGCTCTTCTAGAATCAGCGGAAATGAGTGAATGAACATAGTAAAAAATTCATGATCAATGTCAAGGAAAGAATGTTGCCGAGGAAAATAATCCACTCACTATATTTTTGCCTTAAGTGTCATTGACATTGGCAACATATTTCACCTAATACATGTACTAAGCTGAACTTATAATATGTATTGGTTCGGCCATCATTAATCCAATTTGTACTGGAAACCCAATAACGTGTCATTGGCGAACAGTGCAGGCTCAGATCAGACGTTTGATCGGGGCCCAAAAAGTTTGCAAAAATTTCAGTCACTCTCCAAATAACTTTGGAAGCAACACAACCAAACCTTTCAGAAGCCGCCTGATCTGGATCTACACTGTTTACAAAGACAGGGATTGCTGTGTTGAGCAGAATAAGGGTTAAATAATGCAGAAACATACACCTAATATTAAAAGTAGGAGCTTTAAACTTTAGTATCATGTTCATTCTTTGTTGTACAGTCAGCCCTCTTTATACCGACATTCGTTATAACGCCAAAACTCGTTATAACGACAATTTCAATGGAATGACTTCTTAGCTAAAAGCTTAGCTTTGGTTCCGAGCGGTGTGGGCTTCCCTCGGGTTGGAAATGCACTAATCGAGTCCATAGTCATGAACGATTCTTAAAACTTAATACTCCAAGAAACAAATGTTATAGATATTTGTTAGAATCGCCGAGGCGATTCTAACAAATGTCTATAACATTTGTTTTTCTTGCAGTAACAATGGGAAAAGGGCCTTTTTACCTATCATACTCCTAATTGGGATTCTTTATAACGTCAAATTCTTTATAACGGCACAATAATAGGGAACAAATACTGTCGTTATAACGAGGGTCCTCTGTACCACAGAGAAAGACGTGCAAGATACTATGGTCTTCAGTAGAACACATTTACACATGTCGCTACTCCTCATGAGTTTTAATTATAGTATCAAAGTACTAAGAATTATAGCATACTGAACCATCGTATTAAATGTATTTCCAATTGCTCCTTTCAAGTATGTAGATTTGACTTATAAAGTCTGATGAGATTTTTTTTTGACAAACGTTTCTCAACAGCGGTTCACGTAAAAATGGCTATTGACAAAAGTTTGTCAACAGCGATTTCTCGTAAAAATGGCTGCTGACAAGTTTATGAACTGTGATTTTGCGTTCAAATCACTATTTACAGACGTCTGATTACAGATTTTCTAAACTTAACTATTCGGTTCTCTTCATTTTTGCCTACCCGCTCCTTGACGAGTACTAATTACCTTTTAAATAAAATAATAATAATAAAAATAAATTAGAACTACTGTCAATATTACCCTCAGTCAAAGGTCCAACTGAGACTTAATTATTCCAAAAGTCCCGGGCATTTCTTATCTATATCAGGTGGAAAATGTCTTTCCCCCACCGGTGTATAAAGAAGCTGCTTTGAAAACGGTATGCAAATCATGTTTTGTTGGTTATTTTCTATGCTGACTGTATTTTCAAAATGCAAAGTGTTCTGCAAAATAGGGCATTTTGCATAGATGTGCTACTCAATGACTGACATTTCGATGGATACAATATTCAAATACATTGGCAAAAATTTACCCCCAAAAATGAAGTGTTTAAGATAAAAATCCTGATATTTTTTTATATTTCTGTTTAAAAGATAGATTGCGGGTACTCGTTAGAACCGCCTCACCCACAATCTATGGTTTGGGGCAAAAGCAATGTTTTTACCATATAAATGTAGAGTTTACACTGATGAATTAGGAAAACTTCATGCGGACTGAACAAATTATTTGTCTAAATCGCGACGGAAGTAAGGGCGAGGATTGTGGCCATGTAAAATCGATTTAAGCCCCCCCCACCCCCACCCACCCAGTGGAATTCGTTTCCGCTGACCGTTCCAAGGCGGTTCTTCTGTCGCGGTTTATTTTTGTTATGGTTTGCCTTTGGGTGTTTGTGTCGCTTATGTTATTTTATTTTGATAGCCAATTGGCCATTTTGTTGGAAAGTAACTGTCCTTTTGGCTTTCCGCTGTTGGTGTTTCCATTAGGGTCTGTTGTTTCATTTTTGTGTGTCTTTCCCTTTGGTGTCTCTGATGGGAGCTCTGGGTTGATTGTATCGATTCCTGATCGTTGCCTCCACTTCTATTTTAAGGGGGTCAAGGTTATATGGGTGTGTTTGTGTGATGTTTGTGATAGTTTGTCTTATTTATAACGATCACTCACAATCTATGTTTACAACAGTAATATTCATCCCGTGAACAAGTCCGTAAAATGAACTTCCCCTCCCCGCTAAACCCCAAGTTATACATAGAAAACTATAAGCCTCCGTGGTGTAATGGTTACGCTACTCGCCTTGTAAACCAGGGGTGGCAGGATCGATACTGGGCTTCTCCAGACATTCGGATGAGTTTTTAAACCGAGGTCCCGTCCCCGTATGACCTTTGCTGTTGGTGGGACGTAAAACTAAAACACTCACTCATATAGAGAAAACTTGGGTTTACGCGGGTATCCATTTTTTTTTCTTATTTATGCTCCAAGACATAGGTTGTGGGTACTCGTCTGAACCGCCTCATTGAGGCGGTACTAACGAGCACCCACAGCCACTGCTGTGAGCATTTGTAAAAACATCGCCTAATTTCATCAGAAAATTTGTCACTTTGGAGATGTGAAAAATGCACTATGTCGCACGGATGTGTTGTCGCAATGATTACCTCTGCAAACAAAGAATGTGAGTGCTATGTAGAACCGCCTCGTTGATTTTACCACATACATGTACCATATATAGAGGATCTTATATGAGTGGTCATTTCATATGAAATTTATGAAACGAGCCTATGGCGAGTTTCATAAATTTCTTATGAATTGACCACAACTGTAAGATTATGTTTATCTTATGACCACTTTAAATTGGATTTAATGGCCTTTTTCCCACCAAAAATGCATTGTTGACATTGACGTCGTCATGACATTACTTAATACCGCAAAAGTGTTATTACATGTGTGGTCATACAACTTTGTTTACACGACGTTATCCACTGCATATCAGCGCCGTCATATGATAAAATTATTTTGCCTTGTGATTTTTCAGCTTTAGAGTTAGTTCACTATTATTACCGGCTGAGACGACATGAACACAACAACACTATATATACAAATAAATGATGTTTTAAAATGTCCTAGCAGTATTGCTTTGGTGTTTTAATTTTATTTAAGAAATAGATCAGCTCTAACTGTGATTTGTTGTGTAATAAATCACAGTTTGGAGGTCAGCTGTAAAGTAGACAAATCACGAGCGCGTAGCGCGCGTGATTTGTCTACTTACAACTGACCGACAAACTGTGATTTATTACCCAACAAATCACTGGCTAGAGCTGATCTATTTCGAGTCTAACACGCTGAAAATCGGCAATAATGTTGTTGTTTCCTTCAAAATCTCACAACTTTTCGCCATTGTTAGAAGATATCCCGCTAGAATTATCGACTGAAACACATGCATTTATATCCTTTTCTAACGTTTTCGATGCGAGAAAATGACGTTACACCGTCTAACGTCAAGTAAATCCACTAGTGACGTCATAAATTTGCAGTTTTTAATGACGTCACACGTCACGCTCTTCCGAGCTGTGATTTGTTGCAGAATAAAACACAGTTGTTTTCCATTGCCTATATAGGCGCGCTTTGTTAGAATATTTATTTACTTTCAACTGATCCGCAACCTGCTATATCTTACTTTAAATTGAAGATTGAAAAAAAAATCACAAACTTTTGTCAATAGCGATTTCACTTAAAAATTACTTTAACAAACGTTTGCTAATAGTCATTTTAACGTTCATTTGGTATTGACAAACGTTTGTCAATAGTCATTTTAGCTACTTCGTTTCTTTTCTTTTCTGTTTTATTTTATTATAAGATATCTTTAGTACGCAGCATGAATAAATATAGCCTGCGCTGTTTGCCAGTAGGGAGTGGGTAGCTGCCAAAAAGCAGTAGTATGGATAGCTTTTGAAAAATCAACAACAAATGATCATCACAACTCGCTTCATAGAATCTGTAATTTTCAGTGTGTGTGTGTGTGTGTGTGTGTGTGTGTGTGTGTGTGTGTGTGTGTGTGTGTGTGTGTGTGTGTGTGTGTGTGTGTGAAGCCCGTGATCGAAACTACGAACCGAGTAGCTTATCCACTACACCGCGGAGGCTTCTATCACTTCAGTGCCTTTGTCGCTTTAAAATCAGGTTAACAAGTCCGTATAATGAACACCACTATAATTCAGTTGAAAACTGGAGTTTACAGCGATATGCATTATTTGATTTTTTATGTCCCCTGAATCAAAGATTCGGGGGTATATAGTTTTTGGTCCGTTAGCCTGTCCTTCTGTTTGTCCTCAAAACCTCAACATTGGGCATAATTTTTGAATGGTAACTAATAGGGCTTTCATATTTCACTTGTATATACCTTGTCAAAAGGCCTTTCCAGTGGTACCAAATTTTTGAACTTATAACATTGACCTTGATGTTGGACCTCCTTTTTAAAATCTGTCATTTTGGCCATAATTTCTAATTGGTAGGTGATAGGGTTTTCATGTTCCACATGTGCATTTCTTGTCAAAAGAACTTTCCGGTGATACCATATTTTTTGACCTAAAGACCTTGGCATTTGACCTACTTTTAAAAAACAATAAATTTGGCCATAACTTTCGACTGTTGAGTGAAAGAGCTTCAGTAGCGCCCCCGCACATTCATTCGGGTGTGAAAGTATCGTAACATATCATCACTGTCTCATGTCAAATTGCATTAGCTTTTTCTGCCACGAATGTATCTATATATTTCAAAATACCCCAAGAGGTATAAAATTATAACTGTACACTGTGCCTTTAAACGTCGATTTTGTACAGTATTACATGTACGATGAACAACGAACTTTAAACGAAAACGGTCGAGTATTACCATGACAACCAGCATCCACGACCATTATCCTAAGTGCATGGACATGCAAGAAATATAGCAAACATATATATACTATATTATAAAGAGATTTTACAAATTAACGGGGACTTTAATGGTGTGATATTAATAAAGAGTTAATGCAGGTAATGTACATGTATATGTAGGGTTATATTACGATAAAACATCTGTGCGACATAACGCGTCTTCCATGGGCCAGTTAAAAGCATCGTTAGCTTTTAACGCGCTCGTTAGTGGTCATATTGTTAACTGTTCTAGCAAGTTTAATATTTAAATTTTTGGTATTTTTGCTGAAAATATGTGAGCATACGCAAAAGCTGCTCACATTTTTCAGCAAAATTTTAGCATATTTGCCATAATAAATGATCAAAGTTTTAACGATACGTTAACTAACGTTTACGACGTCGTTAGTTTTGAACAACTGGCCCCATATCTCAAAATTTGATAATTTTCTAATATTTGTGTATTTGTTTATTTCCACTCCAATTATAGGTTTCGGATGCTCATTAGAACCCCCATCATCGAAGTGGTTCTAATAAGTATACATAACCTATGCCTTGGAGGAGAATTAACAAAATGTGTTTGTGGGAAACACTGATGTCCCCGGACAGCGTCAAGGTCAAAGATACAAGGTATGGGTAAAAATACTGGTACAATCGAAAGGTCTTGTCGCAAAGAAATGCGCACGTAAAATTAAAAGTCCTATCACTCAACAAATCAACGGTATGACCAATGTTCAAGTTTTTAAAAAAGGAGGTCAAGGTTACAAGTTCAACAATTATGGTACCATCGGAAAGGTCTTGTGACAAGGAATGCATATGTGAAAAATGTACATGTAAGCCCAATCACTTACCGATCGAAAGGTATGCCAATGTTAAAGTTTTTAACAAGAAGGCCAAGCTTCAAGGTTAAGGTCACAATTCAAAATTTATGGTACCACTGGAAGGGTATTGTGACAAGGAATGCACTCGTGAAACATGGAAGCTATGTATGTATCTTTTCCGAGGAGGTCGATATTTTTTATACAATACATAGAGGCCGGCCGGTAAATGGGTCGCCGTTCACGAGATGCCGAAAATTTACGTGAAGTTTACGAAAACCGACCTATTAGGAAATAACATTGACTAATTTATTCTTTGCATAGTGGTCAGTCTCATATACCAGCTAAAATAAAGACAAGAACTCAAAAGGTAAATTGTAGGACGCGAGGTTCTTCATACTTCAATGAATACACCGGTTCATGAAACGTCACATGATCACGTCAAAATAAACCATGGGCCTCTTGTTCGGCCGAGGCCCATACAGCTGACCGAGGGCCTGTAACTGCGCCAATACGAACGTACTTGATTAATAATATTACATTATTAATTGACTATCTTGTATTGATCAGAGACCATCCGTATTAATACCAGGTCAACCAATATAAACTGCAGTCAAGTGAGGTCAAAAAATAAAAAATCATATTTTTTTTAATTGTGTCAGTTAATAAAATTGTCATTAATCAAGTAATTTCGCACTGACCCAATTACAGGTCCTCGGTCAGGCCTCGGGCCAATGCAGCAGAGCGAGACCCTGCAACTGGGCCAATACGAAATTACTTTATAAATAACATTATATTACTGGACCATGTAAGCACAATGTACAGTTATACAGTTACATTTCTTTATTAAATTCTATATTAAACCACCTTTGGAACTGTTCAAAATTGGTTTTTAAGACCACTTTTGAACAGTGCCAAAGGTGGCCGCATTCAAGAGGACTCTTGGTATAGAAAACACAAAGAAAGTACAGCTTAAATTATTCAAATATGCTTTTGAGAGCAGAATTTGTCTTCATTTTAATTGACCTCAACAGCGGAATTCTACTGTGTCTTGCGTATTTTAACTACACTGTATTTACAGTCTTAGCGCATGAAGAACGCTGTTCGTAGTTAACTATTAGGATACTATAGTTACATATAACTGCCATTCATACTTCAATGAATACATTGGCTCTCACAACGTCTCATGATCACTTTAGTGATGTCAAATAAACCATTGTTCTTGCATAAATACCTATGTGCATGGCTGTTTGAAGCTTTTGTTAAATGGACCGAAAGCCGTGCTCAAACAGCAAAAACCATGTTCAAATAATAAAATTCGCGTGCTGTTTGAACATGGATTTTGAGCTTTTGATATCACAACACGGGCCTTGCTTTGTTTACGTTACGTTGAGCGACACAACGTTATCGCCCTGAACATAGCGTTTTAGGATTCTATGATGACGTCAGAGGGCTACTGCATGACAACGTCGTGGTAAACAACATTCTGAACTGACCGCCATTTTGGTTTGCCTGTCGCATTTGAAGAGTTTATATGGAATTTATATGGAGCTTTTGGGCGTTCTCGTCATTATTTGCTGTCGGAATCGTAAGTTATCCAAGAACAACGATCATCCATGGTTATTTCATTGCATTAACATTTGCCGGATCCCTCCGAAGATATTTGAACATTCGGCCTGGCGGCCTCATGTTCAAACAGCTTCCTCGGGACCCGGCGAATGTTAATGCATAAAAAACCATGGTTGATCCCTATATTCTCTCCATTATTATGGGCCAACGGCAGCGATATGATGCTAACGCCGCTCTTCCGACTTAAATAGGAAACTGCAATTGTTTTCATCTTTTAATTTAAATCCTCGAACTAGATGTTTTCGTACAAAATGCATGGAAAATAAGTGACAAAGGTATTTTATTTAACGTTTATTGAACGATGAATAAAATTGGGTCATGATCAAAGTTTAAGTGAGCCGGTCAAGAGCAAAGTTTAAGTTATCCCCTTCGGGTTCACCTAAACATTGCTAGTGACGAGCAAAGTTTAAGTGAACCGGGTCACGACTCACGAGCAAAGTTTAAGTGGATCCTTCGGTCTTGTTCGCGGATCTACTTAAGTCAACGTCAAAATACCTTCATTTCTGAATTGAACAGAACACGACAGGAAACGAAATTTCATACATGAGCCGCGGCAGGTAAAAACGTATCTTCCGATATATGCGCACAGGAAGGTCAAAGATCAGTCGGCGGGCTTGCTCTGTCAGGGCACAATCTTCCTTGTTTGCTCCAAATATTTGCTTTATGTTCATGGGCGTCGTTGTAGTGCACAGCGAAGACTCTGATCACAGTGCACGGTTTACATGTAAAAAAGCACATTCTTTTTTTTGTCGTGACTCATATAATATTCAGATTTGTACAATCCCAGAAGGCACACGACGATGACTCAGCGTAAAACAACGTTGTTTCAACGTTGATTTCAAATATAGGGATCAACCATTGTTTTTCATGCATTAACATTCGCCGGGTCCCGAGGAAGCTGTTTGAACATGAGGCCGACAGACTGAATGTTCAAATATCTTCCGAGGGATCCGGCAAATGTTAACGCGGATGATCTATGTTCTTGCATAACTTATGATTCCGATAGCAAATTTTGACGAAAACGCCCAAAAGCTCCATATAAACTTCATATAAACTCTTCAATTACGACCGGTGAACCAACATGGCGGTCAGTCAGAATGTCGTTTACAATGACATGGTTACGCAGTAACCATCTACCGTCATCATAGAACCCATAACCAATACGTTCAGGGCGATAACGTTACGTCGCTCAACGTAATGTAAACACAGCAAGGCCAGTCTTGTGATATCAAAAGCTCAAAATCCATGTTCAAACAGCACGCGAATTTTATGATTTGAACATGGTTTTTGCTGTTTGAGCACGGCTTTCGGTTCATTTGATAATGGCTTCAAACAGCCATGCGCATAGATATTTATACAAGAACGTTGTTTTAACGTTGATTCAACGCGAGCGCTTGCTGGGATTGCACATGACAGCCTCTGTACAAGAAAATGAGAAAACGGGAGGAATTCACGGTATCTATTCTAAGTTGTATGATTATAACCAACTCACCTGCTTTTCTGACTCTTTCCCCTTCAGTGGCGTTATCAGTCGTTCACAGTAACTTCCCTCTAGTAAAGCGACACCTGACGGCCGGGTTCCCGTTTCATTCTCAAAATAGAACAAGAGGTTCTGGTATAACACAAAATATCTCTGTTGCCATTTTCCTGTGTCAGAGCTCCTTTTGTAAAGGTAGCTGGCCATAGAATTTTCCCGTCGGGCTTTGCCCACAAGGTACAATAACTGATTTTCGTTGAATCTAATGGTCTTCTGCATTGTTACAATGTGACGTCATACAGTGACGTTCGATTCACTTCCGATATGAAATCACTGCGTTCGTGACGCTTTTTTGCATAAATTAATCCATCATCATATCTAGTTTGAATTTAAAAGGGTGTTTTCTTTTTACTTCACTGGCATCATATTGAAATAATAGCAATCACTTTCATATCAACAATTTGCTCAAGTCACAATTAATAAAACATCGCATAACGTTATCAAAAGGCAGAAAACTAACTGTAAATTATTTTATATCATTTTAAACCGTTTTAAATTAAAGTGAAGAGAAAATTCGTCATAAAATTTTAAGAAACAAATTAATCCAAGCAGTTGTAGTAGTTTGCGCCAAAAACTATAACACTTTCATACTATGAGCAGCTATAGACATCATTGTACACGTCTTATATTCATATATCAGTGCATCTCGCTATCTCAGCTTTAACGTACGTTGTGACAATCAATATGAAAAATTCATTAAATGAAAAGAATATTATTGGCTTTGCAATAAGTCTTGTATGGCAAGAGCACTATGAAACCAGTAACAATAGGTTGTGTATGAACAATACTCGTATGTTATTCTGTGCCTTTATTAATGACAAAGTCGATATTGCTGCAGGTTTCAAATAATTTATTTCCTCTTTCTAGCTCACATAATAATATGGTCGCATTTTCAGCTTGGCTGTAATTACCTAGTTGGTGATAGTCAGCTTACAGGAAACTTGACCAAATGACATGTGGTATGAGTAAGTGAACGTAGTTTCGAAAATACGCCAATACAAATACATTGTAAATTTGACCGCTGATAGATCGAAAATTTTAAGATGAAAAAATGTGATATTTTTCTTATTTATGCTCAAAATATAGATTGTTGGAACACGTTAGAACCGCCTCATTGAGGTGGCTCTAACGAGTACTCACAATCCGTATTTTAGAGCGGAAATACGAAAAATAAGTTTTTACCTGTAAACTACAGGATTACTATATAAAAGTTGGGTTCAAGAGGATCAAAACTGTATAGGCGTGTTTTCGTGATGGAAACGCTGGAACGATGAACACATGCTTTGAGACGCGGGAAATCTACGTATTTTGCGCATGAGAGGAACAAAGAATGTGCGATTTGTATGTGAGTTGGACGTGTACACGAAAGTAGACAAAATCTTCTAAAATGTTATTTGAAGAGCAAATAAAGTAAAACTTGCAAACGATGAGTAGTGTCTCCGAAGTCTGAAACAAGGCTTTCCGAGTTATCTACAGATCAATACACAAATCTGCCACTCTTGCAAGAGCTTTGAAATTATAAATGTATAAGCAGGTATTGTTCTATACAAACAACAAAAACCATGGTGCTGATCATTTCGCGGATGCGCAGGCTTTTCCACGACCAGAGGTAACCAGTGTTCGTTGATGGCATGTTTAATGTTCAAAGACTGCACTAGCTCCCTTTAATAAAAGCCGAGTCTGCGACAATGTTATATGATATGGGCAAATATCGTGCATATGGTATGTAGGGCGAGCACCATCTGTGCAAATGTCAACTAGAGCTGTCAGAGGATCTGACTATAGCCCCGCTTCAGCGCTGTCAGAGAAGAAAGTTATTTAAGCTGCAGAGAAAACAGTTATGAACAAGAAATAACTGTTGAAAATTTTACATTATCTGGAAAAACTCTAAGAGTTGTGAGCCCTTGTCCCTCATTTCAATAAGCATGATACATTACCAGAATGTCCATGTTTATACTAAATTTCATCTTCCATTTTTCAATGTTCAAAGGGTAATAACTCCTAAAGTAGGCAAATCAGAGTCAGGGTTCCTGCGCTCTGCACATTGTCTCATGGTGCTTTACACTTGTGTGAAGTGTCATGAAAATATCTCAAATGGTTTGTGAGTTATGGAGCCGACACAGTCAAAATTGCCTTTTTAAATGTTCAAAGGGCAATAACTCCTAAAGTAGGCAAACCAGAGTTATGGTTCCTGCACTCTGCACAGCATCTCAAGGTGCTTTTCTTTTATTTGAAGTTTCATGAAAATATCAGAAACGGTTATGGAGCGGACATAGTTAAAATTGCCATTTTTTAATATTCAAAAGCCTATAACTGAAAAAGTAGACAATCCAGAGTTTGGGTTCCTGCGCTCTGCACACGTAATATGGTGCTTTACATTTGTGTGAAGTTTCATAAAATTATCTCAAACGGTTTTTGAGTTATCGAGCAAAGACGGCTAAAATTGATATTTTTCAATATTCAAAGGGAAATAACTAAAAAATTAGGCAATCCAGAGTTATGGTTCCTGCACTCTGCACACCATCTAATGGTGTTTAATGTTTGTGTGAAGTTTCATGAAAATATGTGAATGGGTTTTAAAGTTATGGAGCGGACACGAAAATTGTTAACAGACACAGACAGACACACAGACAGACACACAGAAAATACGAAAACCAGAGTTATGGTTCTTGCGCTCTGCACATTGTCTCATAGTGCTTAACATTTGTGTGAAGTTTCATGAAATTATCTCAAACAGTTTTCGAGTTATGAAGCGGACACTGTTAAAATTGCCATTTTTCAATGTTCAAAGGGCAATAACTCCAAAAATAAGCAATGCAGAGTTATGGTTCCTGCGCTCTGCACATCGTCTCATAGTGCTTAACATTTGTGTGAAGTTTCCTAAAAATATCTCAAACGGTTTTCGAGTTATGAAGCGGACACAATTAAAATTGCCATTTTTCAATGTTCAAAGGGCAATAACTCCAAAAGTAGGCAATCCACAGTTATAATTCCTTCGCTCTGCACATTGTCTTATGGTGTTTAACATTTGTTTGAAGTTTCATGAAAATATGTTAAGCAGATACAAAGTTATGGAGCCAACACAAATTAACGGAATCACGGAATTACGGAATTACGGAAAATGTTCAAAGGGCAATAACTCCAAAAGTAGGCAATCCACAGTTATAATTCCTTCGCTCTGCACATTGTCTTATGGTGTTTAACATTTGTGTGAAGTTTCATGAAAATATGTTAAGCAGATACAAAGTTATGGAGCCAACACAAATTAACGGAATCACGGAATGACAGAAGGACATGGCAAATCCAATATAGCCCCACTTTTTCAAAGCGGGGCTATAATTTACTGGTGAGACATGCACAAATGGCATGAGAGGTGTGCAAATCCTGCTAAAAAGACATGCGAGATTAACACAGCTGTGTAGATTTCTCCAAATGGCTTGTCGGGTGTGTAAAGCATGCACAGTGAACTTATGAGGTGTACTGAGTTTGTGCAAAAGACAAGTGAGGTGAGCAAACTTGTGCAAATGACTTACCAGAAGAGCAATTTGAGCCCCGCCAAGCGAATTTGGGTCTTCGAGCATTCCGTCATGACAAATTGTAACTGCGCATGCCCAGCCATTCAGAGGGACCAGGGATATGGCTTTCTGTCTGAAGGTTCATCTTGATTCGCTGCTCGCATAGGCGATAAGTACCAAAATCGCTTGACGGGGCCCATTTCAGAACATGAGGAAATGCTGCGCAAATGGCGTAACATGGGGAAGAATCTGTAAAGTTATCATCCTTAAATCAGGTCCGAAAGAGCTTTGTCATATGATAATACAATTCCTGTACATGTATAGAAACCTTAGAACATGTGTTTTTGTCGATAATACATGTCTGTAGTTGAGTTTCCTGTTAGCTATTTCCTATGATAAATCTGCGATTTCTTGCGGAATACAACGCAGTAAAATGACAGGCATGTGCACCTGGCAAAGGACATGAGTATTTGATATCATTTGTCAGGCAGCGCAAGCTGGTCATATCTTCTCGTCCTGACTGCAGCCACAACACCAAAAAGGCTACTTGGACCGCGTTCGATCCTGAATCGAGTAACACTTTTTTGTTGCTAACTCCCGGCTAAGATTAAGTGCGACCTAAATCTGTCAATGACTAGATAGTGAATTTGCAGGAACTGCCTGTCATTAAATAAGTGTCGTCCTCTTGATTTGTTCTGGAATTTGGCTGGCAAAGCTTGGAAAACTTCTCACGGCTCTGAAAGACATAAATTGAACTTCTTTAATGAATATGGAAGAACAGATCACGGATAAATGCTGTGGAACATCAATGGCTAAAACACAGATCGCTCAGGTACAATGTCCGATTCGAACTCGCTCTTGAGTGCCTAGTTGGTTCCAGGTAACACATATCTAATCTAAAAATATCTTAGGGCTAGACTGGCTCCCGTCTAACTGAAAATTTAGTCACTATAAAATGTAAATTCTTCCATTAGCAAAAGGTTTCTCATTGATTTGGCTGATCAGTTGAAGGAGTTTTATCCTAGTAAGGGAGTTAATAGTCAAGGATGAGTACTCTGTCTTTAGAATTCTTCAACTCATAGCCGGGTAGCCAGACAAGCTTATTTTTTCTTATTCCTTCTGTATTATGTATATAACGCCTATATAATACTGTTCCGCCTGAACCACACTTTTATATTAGTAAAACTGTGCTTTACAGGCGTGAGCTTATTTGTTTTATTTCTGCTCTAAAATATAGATTGCTGGTATTTGTTCAACCCGCCTCGATGAGGCGGTTCTAACGTGTACCCAAAATTTATATTTTGAGCAGCAATAAGTAAAATATCATATTGTGTTATCTTAAAATTTAGCGTTTTTTGTTTTTGGCGTTAAAATTTACCATGCATTTGTATAGGCGTGTTTTCGTACGACGCCCAGGGGCCATCCCTAAATTATTCCCGGCTGCCTCTGCTGTTATCCTCAGTGGCCAACCTTAGACCTATCACGGAACTTCAACACTTCTAGGGACAAGTGGAAAGAGTGAAATCGAGGTTATATTTCAGACATTGTGGATTTGATATAATGGTAAACCATGCGTGCTTGGAAACCGACTTAAAACGAGAATCAAAATAAACGAATTCATTCCAATCCTGCGCATCTGTCTTAAGCTACATAAGGTTAAAAAACCACAACATATTGCTTTTTTTTTTTTTACAGTTAAAAGTACTACCAACTTTCTTATTTTTTTGTATTCATTTTTTTACGTTCTCCTTCAATTTCACACTCATTAAAGAGAAAAGGTTCGGTAGACTATGTTCAAATTTCATTTCTCATTTCATTTGTGGAAGAAAATGTTTGCCTCCCAACAATTTGTATGCACGTCGTCTTGCTCTGTCTCTGGTCGGGTCCATCGGAGTCCAACGTTTTTTTTTTTTTTTTTTGCTCCAGCATTTCAGTGGCTTCTTGCTGTCGAGTAAGCACCGTTGTCTCATCTATGTGGTTGTTTGATTTTGTGTGAACGGAGATGTTGCACTAATGAGTTAGGATGCCTTCATGCGGACTGAACACTTTATTTGTCTAAATCGCGACGAAATAAGGGCGAGGACTGTTACCACGTAAAATCGATTTAAGCCTTTAAGCTCCCGCCACACACACCCTTGGAGTTCGTTTCACTGGCCGTTCCACGGGGGTTCTTCTGCCGCGGTTTTGTTTTTGTTATGGTTAGTCTTTGAGTGGGTGTATCGCTTATATTATTTGGTTTTGGATAGCCAATTGGCCATTTTGTGGGAAAATAACTGTCCGTTTGGCTTTCTGCTATTGATGTTTCCATTAGGGTCTAGTTGTTTCATGTTTGTGCTTCTTTCCCTGTGGTGTCTCTGATGGGAGCTGTGGGTTAATTCTACCGATCCTGATCAGTGCCTTCACTTCTGTTTTGCTGCCAAGCTAGATTTTATTATAAAATTCTGACATATAATTTCAGCTATCCATCTTCCTTTATTCGGCCCCGCACATCGGGGCTTGAAGAAATATATGGGCTGCATGATGCTTGCACGCAGAGCTGAATCTGACCCGCACACGAGTACTGGTAAACCGCTTAGTGTATCTAAGCCTGCCCAGGCAAAGTGGTGCGCACGAGTCGGACCGTCCATGCTTATAAACCTTATTGGTTTCATTGGGCGACAGGGCTTGAGATGTCATTTCGTCTCAATGTCGGGTAAAAATCCCACAAAATTGGAAGCAACGTCTCCAAAATGACCTTTACAATGTTGACGGGGACGTTAAACCTCAAATCAAACAAAAATCTTCCTTTTTTCTGCATTTTCGAAATTCAAAATTTCAGAATTCTTGTTTTGGCATATTTATTAAACACCTGTGAAAATGCTAATAATGAGAGGACAGAACAATTACAGAACTTTTGTACAAAGGCTGGCTTGCATAGGCTGTATTTTGTCAACTAGCAGAGCGTATTCATTTAGTCGACCGTTTTGATTCTCAATAAATTCGAATACTATGTGATTATAACGAGAGCTTTGAATATGCAACCATTAAACATTCCGCAAGTCTGTGCTAAAAATGAACTGAATGAAAACTATGCGTGCTTGAAGTATTTTGTTTTCTAAAGATAAGAGTCGTCAAAATGGTATGAATGTTTTCAATACAGTATTCCTTCTTTAGGGTCGGTATCTCTGCTGGTGGATGATTCGTTCGTCTCCGAGGGTATCATCAGCTCAGTACCAGTTCCTTAGTGCTGAGGTTGATACTGCGGTGTTGACGTCAGTACTCAGGCACTGATTTAAATAACTATATTATATCTTTAATTTTTGCAGTAAAAATTTCTATTTTTTTTTTTAAACCAAGACTGACTTGTCAGGTGGGACATGTATCTTAGCGGATTTGGTTGCCACTTTTTGTAATATTATAAATTTTGCAAGTCTCGCTACTTTGGGCATCTCCTTCCTGATGCCCGGGACTTCCGTGGAGTGTTGGCCATGTTTGCTGATGTTGGCTCGGTGGGGGACGCCTATAAGTTCCCTGGTAGGCGTCTCTTGCCTGATGCCTCCAGTTGACCTGTCTCATGAGCTGCGTCGGTCGGTGTGTGCTCGGAGGGGGATGTGCTGTGTTTGCCGGATCTTGTCCATCATCCGTTTCGGTTACAGAACTTTGTGGTTTAGACACACCGATGAAGATTAAATATCAGAAAGGCGTCTGTGTCACTAAATTTGGTATAGTTATGCATTAATTAGAAGTTATCAGTCAATTCTAAGATGGAAAACCACTTAAGCAAAAATAAAATAAAAAAAAAAAGAAAAAAAAAAAAAAAAAAAAAAAAACTCACATTTTAAGATTAAGTAGGTTTTCCCAACGTGTTCATATTATAGTTGGAAAACTGTCTTAAAAATAAGAAGATATTCTCAGTTCTCATAAATTTTTCGTTTTCGGGGGAAGGAAATAACATAAAATAACTGCATGAATAGTCCATCTTCTGCGATACAGATGACTTAAATGTAATTGAACAGACTCCGTACCCCTCTGTACCCTTTCATACTTCGAAATACTGGCTAATAAAAATATTTGCCTTCATGGGAAAAGCAAACATATTGTAAACATCTGAAATCAGAGTTTGTTCACAGCATTCGACTCGATACATTTCTTCACCGGGCCTTGTCTGTATGTTGTCTGGTCAAGGTTGTCACTCGATACTCCCGCGGTGCGAGGCGGAACGTCCATGCTTACAAACCCTATTGGTTTCATTGGGCGACAGGGCTTGAGATGTCATTTCATCTCAATGTTTGGTAAAAGTCCCACAAAATTGGAAGCAACGTCTCCAAAATGACCTTTACAGTGTTGACGGGGACGTTAAACCTCAAATCAAACAAACTCCCAAACCAGATAAATACAGAAGCGTGGAAAAGTGAGCTTTAAAAAGTCTTCATAATGACAAATATGACAAAGTACATGGAGAATTACTCGGTGCGATAAGATGGATTTTCCATTCTAAACATAAAGATGATTTTTCATCTTGAAAGTGACTTATTATGCATACTGTTGATATCATCAGAACAAGATGTTTCGAGATACAACATTGGTTACACTACTTCGTACAGTGAAATTCCGCTATTAAGACCACCTAACCTTACAAAGAAGCGTACCGTTATTCTGTCTTCGAGTTTTGTCTAGATAGAATGTCCTCTGGTCAGAGATTACCTTTGGGAATGTTCAAAAGTGGTCTTAAAGACCACTTTTGAACAGTTCCAAAGGTGTTCTTAGAATAGGAAGTTTACTGTATATTATAAGAGACCAACACTTTCCCCTTCATAGGGGTACACTCTTAGGTTTGATGTCCGTGAGTAACCCTTTCCAAACAAGTGTTAATTCCCTGGCTCGGTTCGTGATTTTATTTTTGTTTGAATTGAGGTTTAAGGTCCCCGTCAACACTATTTTGATCATTTTGGAGACGCTGATTTCAATTTTGTAGTATTTTACCCGGCATTAAGATGAAAGACTTCTTATGCCCTGCCATCCAATGAAACAAAAAGGCTTATATGCATTTGGCGGTCTGACATCACTTTGCCTGGGCAAGCTTAGTCCTTCTAAGCGGTTTACCAGTACTCGTGAGTTGTCAGTTTCAACTCGGCGTTGAAGCATAGTGCAGCCCAATCTAGTTCTACAAGCCCCGATGGGCGGGGCGATCGGTGCGTGATTGCAACCTTGAAATCAACCATAATATAGAATATTGTCATGAAATAGTATATGTTTGTATAACTGTCCTGTGACATGTTGAATGCTAAATGGTAATTGGTAATGCAACATTCCGTCTAAAGTGTTCATAATGCGCTTCAGGGGCAATATTATATTTATCTAAAGATTCAATATTTATAAATGTAACAGCAGTATGAGCTTTTAACCAGACGTTTTTGTATCATTCTTCATCGCTTACAGCTAGTATTTTGCAATAACCATTTTATCAGTTTTGTATAGTGTAGTGTACTCAGATGAACAGCACGATTTCGACAACAAGGCACACACATGTACTAATATTGTTTACGAGTATACGATATTATTTGATCATTTATCAAATAACCCTATGGTCGTATTTTTGCAAATTGGAACTATCCTGGGCTTAGAGAATCATAGTCCATATTTTCAAAACTAATGAATACCAAAATGATGCCCAAAACTATAGGGGGATAACATTGATTAATATATGTGGGAAACTATATTCACAGATTCTGCTTAAAATAGTATAAAAGAGGCCTGACAAATATAAAAAACTAACAAAAATATACCTCGTATTTTGATTTCAGTAAGTAAAATCGAAGGTCTACTGCGTGTTTGCTGTACAATCCTGTCAAAAATCCATTCGAGTTAGTAAACAATTCATAAAAATATAAGTAGTATATTCGTTTGTACGATAAGATGATGTTAACATGGTGAAGTAGAAGTGGAGTCAATGATCAGGAATCGATACAATTAACCCACAGCTCCCATCAGAGACACCAAAGGGAAAGAAACACAAACCTGAAACAATAGACCCGAATGGAAACAGCAATAGCGGAAAACCGAAAGGACAGTTACTTTCCCACAGAAAATGCCAATAGGCTATCCAAAATAAAATATATAAGCGACACAAACACCCAAAGACAAACCATAACAAAATTATACCGAGACAGAAGAACCGCTTTGGAACTGTCAGCGGAAACGAATTTCACTGGGGGTGGGGGTGGGGGGGGGGCTTAAATCGATTTTACGTGACCACAATCCTCGCCCTTACTTTTGCACAATCCTCTCCCTTACCATGCAGTCTATTTCTTAATAAAGTTTTGCAAAAAGAATAAAGAAACCCTCTATATGTCTTATTCACTTTGCTTGCAGTCCTAATACTGGGAGGGGCCAGCAGCACTGTTCTATTTATGATATACATTAATAACATGATGCTTTCATTTTTCAGTAACTCACGTAACTCGCTGTAGTTTGTAGATATATTATGGAACTTGAGGTCTAAAAAGAATAAAAACTGTTATTATTATTGAAAAACAGCACCATGCACAGTGCGGTCTATTTCTTAATAATGTTAAACTTGAAATTTTCAGACAGACAGACAGACAGACAGGCAGTCAGTCAGACAAAATGTCTATTCTCTCAAGACATATAGCATAACATATGAGGAAAATACACATTACTTCATGGCAGCGAAGGTGCGTTTAGTTTTAGTAGTTAGCAGTTATACGAGGACCAGGCATATTTAGACAAAATTAGGCAATTTTACGAACTGTGTGTCATTACGGGGGAGAACATGTATTGTCTCATTTTTTTTTTGTAGCACTATTTCAAATTCCCTTCCATGTCTACAGAATCATGTAAAAGTTTGCTAACAAAGCAATTCGGGTTTGTAAACTCATTCAACAAATTATCAGGTTGGACTGCACTGAAGCGTAACATTTCTGCACGGACTTTTCAGGCTCATAGTGTAGTTTATATTTTCTTGTCCTTTGGGATCACTGATTCCATTATTGAATTTTGAAAATATCTGGGGGTCACTGATGAGGCCTAATTCGCCGAAACTAGCGAGTCTGGCCCAGAAAAGATGTACACTCCATATTTTCCAGTTCTGTGGTGCATTCCTTGCTTCCAAAGGATAACGCTTTCTAGAACATATTTAACGTCACTACAGCTGGTGTCTGGGAATGTGTGGCGGCCGTAAAAAGTCTCCCTGCCCTACATCATAGTGTAGTTTATATTTTTTTGTCCTTTGAGATCACTGATTCCATTGTTGAATTTTGAAAATATCTGAGGGTCACTGATGGGGCCTAATTGGCCGAAACTAGCTAGTCTGGCCCAGAAAAGATGTACACTCCATATTTTCCAGTTCTGTGGTGCATCGTTGCTTCCAAAGGATAACCCGTTCTAGAACATATTTGACACGTAAATAGGAACCTACATCTCTATAGAAAAAAAACAGGGCGTGTAGTTTTAAAAAATAGAAGTATTGGAAGATACAACAAATAGGGGGAAAGTGATTCACTTATTTTCATCGTGGGCTTTGATATAGATTAATACTCCATAGATGGATAATGATAATGACTTCAAGCTGGTGTGTATCGAAAAACCGAGTCAACGCCAAATCAACGCTAAGATGTTGATTCAGCGTTGATAGGGTGTCATGGGCACTTTGAACAAGACCCATACAATATACATGTCCGCCCCCGCACATCGGGGCAAGTTGAAGAAATAAATGGGCCGCATGATGCTTCCACGCAGGGCCGAAGCCTACCCGCACACGAGCACTGGTAAACCGCTTAGATGATCAAAGCTCGCCCAGGCAAAGCGGTGCGAGTCGGTCCGTCCACGTCCACAAACCCTATTGGTATCATTGGGCGGCAGGGCTTGAAATGTCATTTCATTTCAATGTCGGGTAAAAGTTGAAGCAACGTCTCCCAAATGACCTTTACAGTGTTGGTGGGGACGTTAAACTACAGATCAAACAAACAAGCAATACAATATGCATGTACAGTAAAATAATTTGAGTTAGTGGATCAGCCCTTTTTATACCGACATGCAATACAATGGCCAGTTTTGTTTTTACGACCATTTCTTTTCAACAAATCGTTTGCTAAAAACAAGAATATTGTAATTAATTTATTCTATATCCTCCAAGAACAAATGCTGCGGATACCCGTTAGAATCGCCTCAGCGAGGCGACTCTATCAAATGTCCACAACATTTGTTCCTTGGAGTATTTAAGAGAAACAGTCCTTTATTACCTATTATACTACTCCTTAACCCTTGTCCTGCTGAATATTCATATATGCCACACCCACTACCGATTATCAACCAATCAGATTACTTGATGCAAATTATTGCAACAAATTCACAATCTGAATGGCAAACAATGTAGATCCTGATCAGATGGCTTCGTCAGAAGCCATCTGATCTGGATCTACATTGTTTCAAAGATAAGGCATATCCGGGATTAGCAGGACAAGGGTTAATTCGATTCTTTACAGCGACAAATTCGCTACAGTGGCAAATTATTAGGTAACAGGGTTCTCTGCAAAGTCCATTCCCTCATTACCTCTCTCTCTCGCCGCTCTTACCGAAACGAAATGCTAGAGCGACAAGTATGAAGAGGTAAAGGATGACTACATGTGTAAAATATAAGTTCAGCAATCAACATTTCATAAGGTAAAAAAAAAAGAAAAATAAGAGTAAGAGAGAAAAAAAGAGAAACGAGTTGAATTTGAAATAGAAATTGACAAACAACAGAGTGAAGGTATCATGGCTAGGAAGTACACCAACAAAATCATCACCACCAGATATATCAAAACAATTGACTGAAATAAACACAAAACTGACAAATGTCATCACGAAGGGTGATGGTAGTCTTCGCGACATGATAAAAGACCTCTTCCAGGAAATGAAAGATGAGTTCTTGAAATCAATTTCCAACAGAATCGACATTCTGGAGGGGAGGTTGTTTGAGAAAGACAAAGAAAACGACAATCTGAAGTAGGAAATCGCTGATCTGAAATCCGACATAGATACCAGGAAGGCAGAAATAGAAGATCAGAAGTCAGAGAAGGAAAAGCTTAAGCATCTGATCGAGAAAAAACGCTGAGGCAGCAGAGGAGAAGATTAATGATTTAGAGCAGTACGGTAGAAGAAATAACATTCAAATCAACGGATTAGCAGAGTCGGAAGGTGATGAAACAGCGGAGATGACGGCTGGAATCGTGATAGATAAACTTAACAGCGTGATTAATGGTCTCAATCTTAGAAGAGAAGATATTGATATAGCTCACAGGTTGGGAAAGAAGAAGAAGTACAAACCAAAACCTGGTGAAATTGTGCGACCAAGAAGAATTATAGTAAAATTCAATTCGAGGTACAGAAGAGACGAGATTTTGAGAAACAGGAAGCTATTTAAAGGGACAAATATATTCGTGAACGAAGATCTCACAAAAATCAATCAGTTGGTGCTGTCATGTGTCAGAAATAAAATGAAAGACGAAGTCGGGAAAGCGTGGACAAGGAACGGTCATATAATGTATGAAAATAAGGCTGGTGACATTATTGAAGTGACATATACAGAATTTCAAGATTAAATTGATCTCCCATGGCCAGCAAATACAGAAAACAAGAAATAATCTTAACGCTATAATATATATGTGAATACATGTATCTAGAAACGTGGGGATTCAATATTATTGTATCTCGTGTGACACTATTCTCGTGTAGAAAACTGTAATTAAAACTAGTAATCCATGTGTGCGTCTGCGTGTACAACCGTCACGAGAACACGTCGATATAGTTTTGTCCCCCCCCAATCCTTTGGGCCCCACTTTTTGTATAGTAAAACTGGGTTTTTCGGGGGTGAGCCTTGTTTTTCTTGTCTATGCTCTGAAGTATATGTTGTAGGTACTCGTTGGAGCCGATGATGCGGTTGTAAAGAGTACATGCGGTTTATGTTTTCGGTGGAACTGGGAAATGGCTCATTTGTTTTCATCTTAAAAGCTGTTTTATATTATTAGTAGTAGTATTATTCGGCGTTGGGGTTTGCAGTATATTTGTATGGGCGTGTTTTCGGGATGTTATGATGGTTAGTTGTGAATTCTATGTGATGGTTGAACATACATGTACACGAGGGCGTTTTTGCTTAGGGAAACGAGTACCCACAATCTATATTTTAGAGCAGAAATAAGAAAAAATAAGGTTCACCTCTGTAAACCCCAGTTTTACTATATAAACGTGGGGTTGTTAGAATCGCCTCGATGGGGCGGTTCTAACTTGTACCCTCAATCTATATTTTAAGCAGAAATAATAAACATATCACAATTTGTATCTGTAAATTTTCATTTTTTTTCGGCGGTAAAATTTACAATATATTAGTATAGGCGTGTTTTCGTAATGTCATTAGCCGTCGCAATCATCACCACCACCACCAACATCATCATCATCATCGTCATCATCACCACCATCATCACCATCATCAGTCTAGCAGAGATTCGTCCTCGTAGTTTATTTTTTCTTGTCCTTTGGGATCATTGATTCCAAAGTGGAATTTTGAAAATATTTGAGGGTCACTGATGAGGCCTAAATGGCCGAAACTAGCTAGTCTTGCACAGAAAACATGTACACTCCATATTTTCCAGTTCTGTGGTTAATCCCTCGCTTCCAAAGGATAAACCTTTCTAGAACATATTTAACGTCACTACAGCTATTGTCTGGGAATGTGTGGCGGCCGTAAAACGTCTCCCTGCCCTACATCATAGTGTAGTTTATATATTCTTGTCCTTTAGGATCATTGATTCCATAGTGGAATTTTGAAAATATTTGAGGGTCACTGATGAGGCCTAAATGGCTGAAAGTAGCTAGTCTGGCCCAGAAAACATCTACACTCCATATTTTCCAGTTCTGTTGTGTATTCCTTGCTTCCAAAGGATAACCCTTTCTAGAACATATTGTAGGGGGTCTAAATTATATAGGCGTGTTTTCGTGATGCAATATGAATGGACCAGAACTCGTATCAGTACCACAACTTGGTCTTTTCATACTGACTGTTGTACTTTCTGGATTAGTTCATTAACCAGTCTGAAGCAATACATATGCTGTACACAAGGTGGAAATCGGTACGATGCTGGAATCATCGTGTGCAAAGTGAGAATCAGAGACAAGGTGTGGCTATATTAAATTTAGTATATGTGACCCGTCAGTGAAAGGGGACCCTATGAGTGTTATGTGTGAAAGTTATAACTTTTGAACCCAACAAGATGCATGCAGCGTCCACATATCATTTTACAGGGAATGCAAGGCACAAAAAAGAATGATAAGTTTATATATAAATCGAGCTTTATTTCGCACAAAAATACGTGCAAAAAATCGAAGTAGTTTGTTATCATAGTTTCACTCGTCGGAATGAAGCATTTGAACAGGATATTGGCCCTAGATTTTGAAGACATTTTTTAACACTCGAATCGGTACAAGGCGATATAATCCAATTTTTTAATAAATTTAATATGGTTCATTTCCATATTGTATGCAATTGTATGCAAATCATCTACGATTGGCAACCAGTTAACTGATTTTAAGGGTGAAAGTCGTTTGCGACAGCTTTGAGTGTTCCCGTTCAGTCTGCACTATACACAAGAGCAAAGTATTTCCAATTTTTGCACGTGCATTTGCATGACAATAAGAGGATTGGATTATCTATTGCCATATAATTCTAATCAAGTGTTTTTGCATTCCCAACAAAATTATATCTGAATGACCTCAGTCCTGTATTTTGTTCGGCCTTAATTTGTTATGAACTTAAGAAAATTATTATTAAAGCATACAGTTAGAAAATGTTTATCTTCACTGTAAAATATCGTGAATAGTTCTGTTATATTTGGACTGACTGTAGCCACAGAGTGGGGAATTGGCTTTGTAAAAGTGGCATCTCCTTCTGAATTTTTCTCCTGTCAGCCTAAACTAATTCATTGTTTACGCAGAGATATGTGACCTGACAGGTAGGTGTGCAGTTCTAGAACCGCACCGGTACAAAACAGAAGTGAAGGCAATGATTGATACAAGTAGCCAATTCCGAAATCGCAGTGATTCTCAATTTTGCACAAACTGCGAGAATCGGTGAGAATCGGAGACAAGGTATATATACTCACCGGAAATAGAAACTATACAATCATTTTTAAGTTGTCACTGGCGAAACATTTTAATGAAATTTGAATTCCAATTATATAAATTATCATCAGTGGCATATCTGATTTATCGAATAAAATGTTTAATGATAGCTACGATTTAACGGGTAGAGCCACAGGCTCAAAGCAAGGGTCAAAATTATGCTGTTCAAGTTTCCATTGGGTCAAACTTTTTGTGTCGCGAATGTGATTCCCATTTTTGCAAGTTATTACGCATCATCTAACGTGGGGAATATTGTTTACAAAATGAAAATTTTCACAATGGTTGAAATGTTATCGACGTTTAAATATTGGACCAAACCACCGGAAGTGAGCGAAAAGTATGGCATTTCTGATTGCGGTTTTTGTTTTTATCAATATTTAAGACACAGCTGAGAATGCTAAAACGACTGAAGGCACTTTCGGGTCGATTTTTGGGTTGAAACATTATTTTGAAAATTTCGCTAAAAAAAGCAGTTTTTGAGATTTCAATACAATGTTTGTTTCTCGATAATTTTTAGATGTTATGTTATTTTTTTATTCCTTGCTTTTTACTTGTTACCTATACGCAAAAAATGTTGAAGTCAAAATTCGATTACAAACAGATTTTGTGAGAAATGCACTTTTTTACATTTTTCCCAAAAACTTTTATTTTGAACACCAGATTTTCTTTAAATTGTTACAGGACTCATGTCGATAGTTAGTAAAGTCCTTAATCAGTATTTTTTAACTGAATTATCCACTTGTTTTGTCAGGCGAGACAATTTAAAAGTGTATAGTTTCTATTTCCGGTCAGTATACATACTCGTAATATATCCGTATATAAATATATTTGGGTAAGATTTGAACATCCAACCCGGGGCATGCCAAACACCAAAGAAACTTACGTTTAGCTGAAGCCGCTGCTAAGGCGTAACACAAACAGCTTACGTTTAACGCAGATTAAGTCATTATACGAGTGTCGATACATGTACATGTAGGTACATAGATGTATAATCATGCATTTTGTGTTTCCCATGAGCTGCACTTACGTTAAATCTCAGATCCTATATGCCATTTTAATAGTCACCATGGAGATGATGGCTAATTACTCATTAGAGACGGGCTTCCGTGGTTTTAACATCAGGGTTATTAGTTATTGCGCTTTGAGCAACGGAGGTGGTGGTGGTGGTGGTGGCGTGTGTGTGTGTGTGTGTGTGTGTGTGTGTGTGTGTGTGTGTGTGTGTGTGTGTGTGTGTGTGTGTGTGTGTGTGTGTGTGTGTGCGGGGGGTCAAGTGTTTTGTCTACTATTACTCCTTTTTTCTATCTCAGATTTTGTTTGTTTGGCATTTATCGTCCAAGTCAACACTTTGAGATTACTAGTAACGAGCCGGTTAGAATGAACAGTATATAAAAGTTTAGCTAGTCTAGTCTCCTGGACAGTGTATAAAAGTCTCCTGGCTCAATTTTCTAAGCTTGGAGACTCTACCAAATAGACTTGCCATTACTAATAAGGTAATAATTTTTAATATAATAATAATAATAAAATGATCAGACTTTTATTATCAGACAGGTCGCTAGTCTATGTTTCTGACTGTGTATCAGTACATGATCGTTTCTCTTTTTAATTTATATGATGCAGTCAACCAGTACAGTGCACATTCTTTCGCCAGAAACTGACATCTGATCTTCTTAAATCAGCAGAAGAGAGAAAATGGCCGAGAAATGATTTTACGATTAATCTCCCCAAACCCCAGAGGTACAGGTATCGGACTTGCGACCTCCTGACACGCCTCCGACTAAGCTACCCAGGCCGGCCCAATCCCAGATAAGGAACCGACTCAATATGTGATATAACCTCGAAAGGGCATCAAAACCAAATTCAAACAAAGATGAGTTTGTGAAACACCAAAGTGTCCTCGGGCCAATGACACTTTTTTCTTCAAAGTAGGTCACAGGTCAAGGTCCCAGGTCATGATTTTTTTATGAATGGAAAGCCCTTGTCAGAATCAGAATCAGAATTTTTACTGGTGACACGTCAAATGACATTCATACACAAGGAACCCGCATGCCAATTATGAAGGCTCTGTCTGAAACGGTTAAAAAGATATGACCAATGTTATTTTTTCTTTAAAGTAGGTCACAGATCAATGTGAAGGTCACAGGTAAAATTTTTATATATGGATAGCCCTTGTCACAAGAAACCTACCTGCCAAATATAAAGGCGCTGTCTGAAACGGTTCAAAATTATGACCAGGGTTAGTATTTCTTTGATGTAGGTCAAAAGTCAATATCAAGGCCACAGGTATGTTTTTGCGAATGAGTGGGAAGCCCGGGCCTCAAGAAACCAATACGCCAAATATGAAGGCTGTATCTGAAACAGTCCGAACATTATGACCAATGTTATTATTTCTTTACACTATGGCACAGGTCAAGGTTAGTCACATGTCAAATTTAAAGGCTCTATCTGAAACGGTTCAAAATTATTATCAGGATTACTTTTTCTTTGATGTAGATCAAATGGCAAGATCAAAGCCACGGTTCATTTCTTCAAATGAGTGGGAAGACCTTGTCACAAGGAACTTACATGCAAAATATAAATATTCTATTTGAAACGGTTCAAAAGTTATGACCAATGTTAACCCTTATCTTGCTGTTCACGACAACCCCTATCTTTGGAAACAGTGTAGATCCAGATCAGATGGCTTCTGAAGAAGCCATCTGATCAGGATCTACGCTGTTTGGCATTTAGTTTATGAATTTGTAGCAATAAATTACATCAAGTAATGTGATTGGTTGATAGACAGAAAATGATGTGGCTTAAATGAATATTCAGCAAGATAAGGGTTAATGTTGTCCAACCAACAAACATAACAAAACCCCAAAAACCAACCAGCAAACAAATAGACAGGGCAAAACAATATGTCCTCGCTATCGGGCACACCATCACAAAAACACGCCTATATAATTTTGACCCCCACCCCCTTTCCCTTAAACCCCACTTTATATAGTAAAACTGGGGTTTACAGGGATAAACCTTATTGTTCTTATTTCTGCTCTAAAATATAGATTGTGGGTACTCGTTAGAAACGCATCGACGAGGCGGTTCTAACGAGTACCCACAATCTACATTTTGAGCAGCAATAAGAAAAATATCTCAATTTTTATCTTCATGTTTTCGTTTTTACGGTGGTTTAGTTAACAATGCATTTGTATAGGCGTGTTTTCGTAATGTATTAGGTGGTGCTTAACTTATTTTCATAGTGCAGCATTTATCATATTGGTGACCATTAAAGTCTGTAGCAAGACTGCACATAGTCTTTTCTGCTCGCAGACACATGAACGAGACCATTACAAAAACATGCCTTTTCAAATATATTGAAAATGTTACCACCCAAAATGAAAATTTTCAGGCAAAAATTCTGATATTTTTCATATTTCTGCTCAAAACATAGCTTATGGATACTCGTTAAAACCGCCTCAGTTAGATGGTTCTAATGAGTACTCACAATCTATGTTTTTGAAATAAGAAAAATAATCCATATCCCTGTATTCCACAATTTTACCGTATAAAAATGGGGTTTAAGGTGTCAAAAGTATAAAGGCACGGTTTCGTGATGCCTTGAGTTAGCTTCGTATAAGAAGCTGTACGAAATATAGAAGTATAAGAAGCTAAATCGTATAAGAAGTTAAATATCAATATGAAATATCATTACGAAAACTCATCTATGTAAAAATCTGACCCATCACGTGAACAAGTCCGTGAAATGAACACCCCCCTAAACCCCACTTTATATAGAGAAAACTGGGGTTTAAGGGGGTAAACCTTATTTTTCTTGTTTTTACTCCAAGACATAGGTTGTGGGTACTCGTTAGAACCGCCTCAATGAGGCGGTTCTAACGAGCACCCACAACCTATGTTTGTAGTATTTAATAAAAAAATATCGCATATTTTTATCAGAAAAGTAGCCATTTTGTTGATGTGAAAAAATGCACTATGGCGCACGGGCGTGTTATCGTAATGCCTCTTGGGCCCCACTTTTATACAATAAAACTGGGTTTTACATGGGTCTACGTTATTTTTATCGTGTTCTGCTGAAAAACATAGCTTGTGGGAACTCGTTAGAACCGCCTCACCGAATCATGCGCAGTTAGTTTATAGGGCAAGACACGCCTTTTCAAATATATTGAAAGTTATTCCACCAAATATAAAAGAATCTGAGAAATAATTCTGATATTTTTCATATTTCTGCTCAAAACATAGATTGTAAGTTCTCACAATCCATGTTTTGAGCAGAAATATGAAAAATATCAGAATCATTTATCTGATTTTTTTACTCACAATCTATGTCTTGCCCTATAAACTGACTATGCATGCGCAATGAAGAACAGATCGTACAATGCCTGTAGCATTTTCTCATGGGTCGGTTCAATATGATTCTCCAATGTTTATGACAGTCGATAATTTACAGTTCCTGTCAATTATATTTAATTTCCTGTTTTCTCGCCATAATTACTGTGCGCATAAGAAACAGGCACTTCACTAAGGAAAACACAGTAGAGCCTATGTTAGGCAGCCAGCGAGTGAAAGGTGCAAACCTTGCTGCTAAAAGAGGGTGGCTGTTCATTAGAGAGGCGTCTTCGCTAGCTAAGTTGACGTATAGAGACAAACAAAATCGAAAAATACATGCAGCTGATAGACAATTTGAAACAAAATAATAATAATAAAAAAAAAACTGAATACAACACAGCATTGATGTAAATTGCGTCTTTTGTACATCTGGATAACAAAAAGTAGGCATCAGGAATCGATTCAATTACTCCACACCTCCCAGTAGCAATTCTAACTAGGACCCACAATCTATGTTTAGAGCAGAAATATGAAAACTTTTGGATTTTTAGGGCCCCGATTATTTTTGCTCTGTCCTTCAAACTTTCAATATATGGCCAGAATATCAATACAAAATTCCATGGTAAGTTACGTGACTCAGGCTACAATACTGTCAGAGATATGGCCCTTTGAAAAACTTAAAAACGTTTACATTTTTCATGTTTCTTCTTAATAACTTACAAACCGTCATACGCATCAACTTCAAACTTTAAATATAAGGTCACAATATCATTTCACAATTTCATGGCAGGTTACGCAACTCTAGCTGCAATAATGTGTGTTATGGCCGTTTGAAAAAAAATCCAACTCCTCTGATAGCGCTGTCGGGGCCCTAGTCAGTTTTACTGATAGCTTTATTTTTATTTTTCTTTTTTTTGTGTGGGGTGGCAAAATTGTCTATTTATTATTTAAGCCGCGTTTTCGTGATGTGGGCAATTTTTCGTCTGAAAACTGTATACACGTCATACCTTTAGTTATAAACAGCCGCTCTAACTCATCCTACTTTGCCTGCAGACCTGGGTTTATGATTAACCTGCAGGGGCTCTAACTATCACTAATTCGAACAACTTTGTTTGGCCATCAACATGTTTGAGCCATTGAAGATCCACTAAAACATCAACATGGTACTTTTGAGAGAAAAAGTGATACCAAAAACAAACTAGAATTTGTTTTTCTACAAAAACACAGATGTCTCCCCCGTTTTTGACTGCTAAGTATAACCTTGACATTGGAGGTATTGAGCTGGGTCTTGTGTACAACACATCATCTAATGAAGATGAACATTTCTGCATAGTAACTTTAAAAATGTTCATAGAAAAATAAAAAAGTTATTGGCTGTAAACAAAAAAGCACTTTTTTACCTTTGACCTCTAAGTATGGCCTTGACCTTTGCGGTACAACACATCGTCTCATGATGGTTAACATTTCTGCCAAGTAATTTCATAATCCATCATAGAATAAGGAAGTTATTGACTGTCCTTTTTTACCTTTGACCTCTAGGTATGACCTTGACATTGGAGGTAATGCTAACAAATAAATCAAAGGACAATAACTTTTGAAAGGGGCATAATGCGGATGAGAAAAAAATATGTGTCAGCTAATTTTCCATAGCGAATCCATATATGAAATTTCAAAACCCTAGCTTACACGGTTCTTAAGTTAATCTCGATGAAAAAAGATACCTGTCAGCTTATTTTCCATCAGGAACGCATATACGAAATTTCAAAACCATAGCATACATGGTTCTAAAGTTATGGAATGCATCACTTTTAGCATACATTACAATAGACACAAATTACCAAAATGACAAAGGGCCATAACTCCAATTTTGTCAAAAGTTAATCAGGTCATCTACTCATCACCACCAATCTTTTCATCAACTTTCAAGACTCTAGCTATAATAGTTTTTGAGATCTCTTGCTGACAAGATTTTATTAAAAAAACTTCAAAAGGCAATAACTCTTGAAAGAGGCATAATTATATGAAATTTCAAAAAAATAGCATATACATTTCTAAAGTTATGCTATGCATCACTTTTAGCATACATTGGGCACAAATTACCAAAATGACAAAGGGCCATAACTCACAAAGTATTTTTCGGAATTTTGTAAAAAGTTAAGCAGGTCATCTACTCATCAACACCAATCTACGTGTATTCACCAACATTCAAGGCTGTAGCTATAATAGTTTTTGAGATATTTTGCTGACAAGATTTTATTCAAAAAAACTTTAAAGGGCAATAACTCTTGAAAGGGGCATAATCCGGATGAGAAAAAAATGCTTGTCAGCTAATTTTCCATCAGAAATGCATATATGAAATTTCAAAACCATAGCATACACGGTTCTAAAGTTATGCTATGCATCACTTTTAGCATATATTACAATGGGCACAAATTACCAAAATGACAAAGGGCCATAACTCACAAAGTGTTTTTCATAAGTTTGTCAAAAGTTAATCAGTCCATCCACTCATCACCACCAATATGTTCACCAACTTTCAAGGCTCTAGCTCCAATAGTTTTTGAGATATCTTGCTGACAAGATTTTATTAAAAAAAAATTCAAACGGAAATAACTCTTAAAAGGGGCATTATCCGGATGAGAAAAAAAAAACTGCGTCAGCTTATTTTCCATTAGGAATGCATATATGAAATTTCAAAACCATAGCATACACAGTTCTTAAGTTATGATATGCATCATTTTTAGCATTCATTTCAATGGGCACACATTACCAAAATGACAAAGGGCCATAACTCGCAAAGTATTTTTCGGAATTTTGTAAAAAGTTAATCAGTTCATATACTCATCACCACCAATATACTCAACAACTTTCAAGGCTCTAGATCCAATAGTGTTTGAGATATTTTGCTGACAAGATTTTATTAAAAAAATTTCAAAGAGCAATAACTCTTGATAGGGGCATAATCCGGACGAGGAAAAAAAATACGCGTCAGCTAATTTTCCATGAGGAATGCATATATGAAATTTCAAAACCATAGCATACACAGTTCTTAAGTTATGATATGCATCATTTTTAGCATTCATTTCAATGGGCACACATTACCAAAATGACAAAGGGCCATAACTCGCAAAGTATTTTTCGGAATTTTGTAAAAAGTTAATCAGTTCATATACTCATCACCACCAATATACTCAACAACTTTCAAGGCTCTAGATCCAATAGTGTTTGAGATATTTTGCTGACAAGATTTTATTAAAAAAATTTCAAAGAGCAATAACTCTTGATAGGGGCATAATCCGGACGAGGAAAAAAAATACGCGTCAGCTAATTTTCCATGAGGAATCAATATATGAAATTTCAAAACACTAGCATACACGGTTCTAAAGTTATGCTATGCATCACTTTTAGCATACATTACAATGGGCACAAAGTACCAAAATGACAAAGGGCCATAACTCACAAAGTATTTTTCATAATTTTGTCAAAAGTTAATCAGTTCATCTACACATCACCACCAATATATTCACCAACTTTCAAGGCGCTAGCTCCAATAGTTTTTGAGATATCTTGCAGACAAGATTTTATTTAAAAAATTTCAAAGGGGAATAACTCTTGGAAGGGCCATAATCCTGACGAGAAAGAAATACGCGTCAGCTTATTTTCCATCAGAAATACATATATGAAATTTTAAAACTATAGCATACACGGTTCTAAAGTTATCATATGCATCACTTTTAGCATACATTACAATGGGCACAAATTACCAAAATGACAAAGGGCCATAACTCACAAAGTATTTTTCGGAATTTTGTCATAAGTTAATCAGTTCATCTACTCATCTCCAACAATCAATTCACCAACTTTCAAGGCTCTAGCTCCAATAGTTTTTGAGATATCTTGCTGACAAGATTTATTAAAAAAAATTTCAAAGGGCAATTCTCTTGAAAGGGGCATAATCTGGACGAGAAAAAAAAATACGTGTCTGCTAATTTTCCATGAGGAATCCATATATGAAATTTCAAAACCCTAGCATACACGATTCTAAAGTTATGCTATGCATCACTTTTAGCATACATTACAATGGGCACAAATTACCAATATGACAAAGGGCCATAACTCACAAAGTATTTTTCGGAATTTTGTCATAAGTTAATCAGTTCATCTACTTATCTCCAACAATCTATTCACCAACTTTCAAGGCTCTAGCTCCAATAGTTTTTGAGATATCTTGCTGACAAGATTTTATTTAAAAAATTTCAAAGGGGAATAACTCTTGAAAGGGGCATTATCCGGATGAGAAAAAAAATACGCGTCAGCAAATTTTCCATGAGGAATCAATATATGAAATTTCAAAACCCTAGCATACAGGGTTCTAAAGTTATGCTATGCATCACTTTTAGCATACATTGCAATGGGCACAAAGTACCAAAATGACAAAGTGCCATAACTCACAAAGTATTTTTTCGGAATTTTGTCAAAAGTTAATCAGTTCATCTACTCATCACCACCAATATATTCACCAACTTTCAAGGCTCTAGCTCCAATAGTTTTTGAGATATCTTGCTGACAAGATTTTATTAAAAAAATTTCAAAGGGCAATAACTCTTGAAGGGGACATAATCCGGACGAGAAAAAAAATACGCGTCTGCCAATTTTCCATGAGGAATCCATATATGAAATTTCAAAACCCTAGCATACACGGTTCTTTAGTCATGCTATGCATCAAAAGTGTAAAGGATGGATGAACGGACGAGCGAACCAGAACCAATATGCCCCTCCAACTTTTTCAAAGTTGGGGGCATAATAAGAAAGTTATTGACAGAACACAAAAAAGGTCCTTTTTTTACCTTTAACCTCTATGAATGACCTTGACCTCTCAGGTACCAAACTGGTTCATGCGTGCAACACATCATCTCATGGTGGTTAACATTTCTGCCTAGCAATTTCAAAATCCATCTAAAAATAAAAAAGTTATTGACCAAACACGAAAAAGGCCCCTTTTTTAACTTTGACCTCTAAGTATGACCTTGACCTTTGAGGTACCAACCTGGGTCATGCGCGCAACACATTGCCTTATATTGGTTAACATTTCTGCCAAGTGATTTCAAAATCCATCTCAAAATAAGAAAGTTATTGACCAAATACGAAAAAAGGCCCCCTTTTTGACCTTTCACCTCTATGTATTACCTTGACCTATGAGGTACCAACCTGCCTCATGTGCACCACACATCGTCTCATGGTTGTTAATAATTATGCCAAGTAATTTTAAAATCCATCTCAAAATTATAAAGTTATTGACCAAATTAGAAAAAAGGCCCCTTTTTTGACCTTTGACCTCTAAGTATGACCTTGACCTTTGAAGTACCGACCTGCCGCATGCGCACCACACATCGTCTTATGGTTGTTAATAATTATGCCAAGTAATTTTAAAATCCATCTCAAAATAAAAAAGTTATTGACCAAATACGAAAAAATGCCCCTTTTTTTACCTTTGACCTCTAAGTATGACCTTGACCTTTGAGGTACCGACCTGCCGCATGCGCACCACACATCGTCTTATGGTTGTTAATATTTCTGCCAAGTAATTTTAAAATCCATCAAAAAATAAGAAAGTTATTGACCGGACACGATTTGCCCATACATACATGTATATACATACCAACAAACTTCCAAGGGAGATAATTCAAAAGTATAAATGCGAGAGTTATAGTTCTTGCACACTGCACGTCGTCTAATGCTGATTAATATTTATACGAAGTTTCGTGAAGATAGCTCTAACGGTTTTCAAGTTACAGAGCAGACACGAAAGTGTGACAGACAGACAGACGAACAGACGGACAGACAGACAGACGGACAGACAGGCAGACGCCCGGGGAAAAAACAATATGTCTCTCCGAAAAAAAATTTTTCGGGGGAGACATAATCATAACGATAACACTCCCGTGCGACATAGTGCATTTTTTTCACATCTCCAAAATGGCTACTCAGTTTCTGGTGAAAATCCATGGTATTTTTCTTATTTATACTGAAAACATAAGTTGTGTGTGCTCATTGGATGAACGTCAGTCCACAAAATCGGAAGCAACGTGTTAAAATGACCTAGATAGTGTTGACGGGGACATAAACCCACACATACCTCCGGCGACACAGGCCAATCGGAGCTTGGAGAAATATATTGGGCTGCATGATGCTTTCACGCAGAGCTGAAACCGACTGCACACGAGTACAGATAAGCTGCTTAGAGGGTCTAAGCCTGCCCACGAAAAGTGGTGCGAGTTAAACCGTCCCTAGATATAAACCTTTTGGGATGTTTGTACGGCAAAGCTTGAGATATCATTTCATCCCGATGTTGGGTAAAAGTGCAGCGAATTTGGAAGCAACGTCTCCAAAATGACCTAAGTAGTGTTCATGGGACGTAAAACCTAAATTCAAACCAAAACAAAATCTCCGGCGGTCATCTCTTAAAGAATAGAATTTGCTCCTGAGGAGCAAATTCTTTCCTTTTAAGAGTAGACCCTTTTCAGTGGGACAGGGCTTATAGAAAAGCGAACAGGAACTCCCGAAAGTTGTCTCCCTTTGAAAAATGGCGGAAAAAAAATCAGCCAGGTGTTCCCATTCCCCTTGAGTGAACTCGGAATGTTTTAGATGGGAAATTGAGATATAGAAAAAAAATGCTGGCCTGAGGAGAGAAGTAGCCTCTCAGTACAGGTTTAATTTATCATTAAACGTTTTGTGGGAAACTATTATAGCTGCTGAAGTGAGGTGACCATTAGTGATAAAGCTTTGAGATGACATTAAAATACGCATTTGGCATTTGTCAATAGATAAAACTTTATCTATATATTGATTACCAGCTGCAACCAAGGATGTTCTTTTTTCTGAATTTGTATATAGGCTGACTCGTGAGAAAAGAGCCCTCAGTATGCCTATTATCCCGAAATGCGCATGAGTGTCGATCTTATTGGATAGGAATGGCGTTATTTCAAGGTCTCCGCCAAGTAGAGCGAGTCGCAAAGGCTTAGGCGAGCCTCCTCTGGCGCGCAGGGTCGCCTAAGGGTTTGTTGGTCGCCGATTCGAAAATGAATCTTCGAGTATGAGAGCTTAGTGCTTACTCACTTTGTAAGAATACAATCTCCCAAGCGCGCACAAAGACGGATTTTACAATGGCAGGGCCCCGCCGATCGGGGCTTGAAGAAATAGATGGGCTGCATGATGCTTCCACGCAGAGCTGAAACCGACGCACACGAGTACTGGTAAACCGCTTAGAGGATCTAAGCCTGCCCGGGCAAAGCGACAGGCAAAATTGGACGCAGCGTCTCCAACACGACATGTACAGTGTTGACGGGGACGTTAAACCTAAAATAAAACAAACAAATCCACAATGGCAGGTGTCATATAAACAGCGCAGAGCAAAAGCTTTAATCATGAATACTTTTTTTTTTATTTTGGTTTTACAACCCTTTCAAAATTATTTCACGCATATCGAGCCAATCCTTATTCAGAGGTCGACGAAAACCGGAGAGTCCGGAGAAAAAAAACCCACACTCCTGACTTTCCGTTACAGAACATGACCCGAGCCAAACTCGAGCCACAGCGGTGTAAGACCTAATGATTACGAGTCAGCGCCCTTATCCACCAGGCCACGGAGGCCCGTCATCATGAAAACATGCCAATATAATTTTGTCACCCTTAAACCCAAATTTTATATAATAAACATTGGAATAGAGGGGTATTTTTTTCTTATTTATGCTAAAAAAACATAGATTGTGGGCACCCGTTAGAACCGCCACGCCGAGGCGGTTCTAGCGGGTTCCCACAAACTATGTTTTGAGAAGAAATATGACAATTATTATTTATCTGAAAAAAAAAAATCTTTATATTTAAATAGGCGTGTTTTCGTAAAGGAACAGTTGCGCGGATGCGCAGACTGTTCTAAGTCTTTCGTTGAGCGCTCATCATTACGACAGCATGTATATACAAATACATTGTAATTTTACCGTCGAAAAAAGAACACTAAATTTTAGATGAAAAATTATGATATTTTTCTTATTTCTGCTCAAAATATAGATTGTGGGTTCTCGTTAGAACCGCAAGAAAAATAATGTTTACCTCTGTAAACCCCAGTTTTTCTATATGAAAGTGGGGTTCGAGGGGGTCAAAATTATATAGGCGTGTTTTCGGGATGTGGCCATAGATACAATTTCACCAGGAACGGCTTACGTCATCATCATGCGAACAGGTCCGTGAAATGAACACCCCCTTACACCCCACTTTATATAGAGAAAACGGGGGTTTACAGGGGTAAACATTATTTTTCTTATCTTTACTCCAAGACATAGGTTGTGGGTACTCGTTAGAACCGCCTCACTGAGGCGGTTCTAACGAGCACCCTCAACCTATGTTTGGAACATTTATAACAAAAATATCAAGGATTTTCATCAGAAAAGTAGCCATTTTGGAGATGTGAAAAATGCACTATGTCGCACGGGTGTGTTGTCGTAGTGTTCAGAGCTACTAAGAGCTGATTGTATGCTTTGATGTAGGCATTTGGAGGAAAATGATATTCCGCAGATAACAGAAAATAGCCTTTGGAATTACACATAATTTTCATAGACAGACCTCTCGTGATTTAATACCTTTTACGTTGCCATGGATATTCAATTTCAATCTACCTTATATGCTGAGACTACCAACGAGATGCATTTTCTTTCTCCCATCATAAAATCTAATTAAAAGTATTAGGCAAGATGATTTATCTCTTTCCGCGTTGCAAATAATTTAAGGGATAACTGTCTTTAAAGTTTTCGTTTAGCTTGCTGTCTTCAAATTGCATTGGTACTAAAGTACATGTATATCTTGTTTTAACTCACTATCGTAACTGGGTCTATAAAATAGAGGATATTTACTTATTTGAGATGAATACCAAAATATTTCATCGAGTGTGTTGAAAATATCAGAGTTGTCACGAGTGCGAAGCACGAGTGAACATTCTGATTTTCTTTCAGCATACAAAGAGAAAAAAAAATTGTTATTTATTGAAAAAAAAAGAAAAGAGAAAGCTTCTTTTTATTTTATATGTGACTTTGGCGATGTATATGTCATGCTCCGCACTCATGAAAATTTCTGATGTTTTCAACTCATTCGATCAAACAGTAAACATATCACTTATATTCTTTTCCGATATGTATTGATTTCATTGCTAAGTATACAATAAATAATTGTATCATGTATTTTTCCTTTGATGGTGTGGTAAGGTTGAAAACGTTTGAAATGATTAGAACATTATGTTGACAAGTTACCTGTAAATCCCACTTTAAATAGGACAGAATGCGGTTTATAAGGGGTATACATACGAGTGATGTTCGGAAAGAATTGCTTATTGTCATCTAGCTCGATATCCACGTGGGGCACGATCAAAATCAGAAATACTTGTATGGGCTATTCAATATCTACACAATGGTGTATGAATGTACATGTTAGACTAAGTGTAAGACATAAAATTTGCCATTTGGATACACGCAGTCATTGACCACTGCAGTAAAAATGGTTAGTAGAAGCGTCGACTAAAAAGATGAAATACGGGCTTACATCAAAGTTCGCTCAAAACGTGGTTGTTCTTCGAAGAAGCTGATGGCTGAATTTCTACTGCTTTTGGACCTTCTTGTGTGTCTTATGACAAAGTTCGGCGGTGGAAAAATAAATTAGGGTCTGGTGTAGAGTCAATCAAAAATGCACCGCAATCAGGTGGGCCAAAATCTACATCTCGTAAAGACATCGTTGTCAAAATAAAGGAAATCATTGAAGGAGATGCCAGATTTACAGTTCGTGATATTGCACGAACGGTAGGCATATCACTATCAACGGTTCGACCTATGTTGAAGAAGCATTTGAAAGTCAGAAAGATTTCTGCTAGATGGGTGCCACATCTGTTGACTGACGAGCAAAAGAGGCAACGGGTTAAAGTGGCCGAAAAGCTGCTTCAAATATTTCAAAAATATGACAAAAAGCAGTTTGTCAATGTCGTCACAGGTGATGAAACCTAGGTCCATTATTTTGAGCCAGTCAGAAAGGTTAGCAATACGATCTGGGTCACTAAACACAGCAAACGTCCAATAATTTGCCAAACGTTCTTTGAGTACAAGGAGTCGCAATAAAAGTGCCAGTGAAAAAGGGCGAAAGCATCACCGGAAAGTCCCACAAAGTCGTAGTACTGAAGAAACTGAAAAGTATTATCAGAAACGACGCCCTACCACTGGTTTTAAACATGTCCGCCTTCCACATGACGCTGCAAGCGCTCATACCTCCGCAATAGTTATGGCGTTTTTTAAGAAAGAAAAACTGTTTTGTCTCACCCCCGTATTCCCCAGACGTTGCCCCATGTGTTTTCTTTTTGTTTCCGAAATTGAAATCATTCCTTGCTGGGCGGAAATACCAGTACCGACAGGCAGTTGGACGGCCCCCGCCCATAGGGGCTCGAAGAAATATATGGGCTGCATGATGCTTCCACGCAGAGCTGAATTTGGCTCGCACACCAGTACTGGTAAACCGCTTAGAGGATCTAAGCCTGTCCAGGAACCGCGGTGCGAGGCGGACCGTCCATGCTAATAAACCCTATCGGTTTCATTGGGCGACAGGGCTTGAGATGTCATTTAATCTCAATGTCGGGTAAAAGTCCCACAAAATTGGAAGCAACGTCTCCAAAATGACCTTTACAGTGTTGACGGGGACGTTAAACCTCAAATCAAGCAAACAAACAAACAGGCAGTTGGATCTGCCATTCATTAGGACCTTATTACTGTGCCCAAATCAGCGTACCGTGACGCCTTCAAGAAGTGGATACATCGGTTGAAACTTTGCATTTCTAGCCACGTGGAGTACTTCGGGGGCATAAAATGAGCACTGGAAAGAGATGAAATCTGTTTGGTATTTATCTTATAGTTTTTACATTACGATAACACACCCGTGCGACATAGTGCATTTTTTACATCTCCAAAATACCTACTATTCTGATGAAAATCCTTGATATTTTGAATGCTCGTAACATAGGTTGTGTGTGCTCGTTAGAACCGCCTCATTGAGGCGGTTCTAACGAGTACCCACAACCTATGTCTTGGAGCAGAAATAAGAAAATTAATGAATACCCCCGTAAACCCCAGTTTTCTCTATATAAAGTGGGGTTTAGGGGGTCTTCATTTCACGGACTTGTTCACGTGATATTATTTTATACGTGACTTTGGCGATGTAGTATAACTGAACAGCTGTTCTTAACATGCTTCACACTCGTGAAAATTTTTGGTGTTTTCAACACACTCGATAAACATTAGGAAAACATGTCCGTAAGAAATAATGGCGTCCAACATGGTGTCAGAAAATGATAAATATTAGGTGAAGATTAAAGCAACTTGCTATTTCTGCTTTCAACATAGATTGTGGGTGCTCGTTAGAACCGCCTCAATGAGGCGGTTCTAACGAGTACCCACAGTCTATGTTTTTGAGCAAAAATAAGGCAGATAATGTATACCCCAATAAACCCTACTTTTCTCTATATAAAGTGGGGTTTAGGGGGTCTTCGTTTCACGGACATGTTATCGTAATGTATGATTTCAACACATTCGATGAAATATTTGCATGCATTACGAAAACACGCCTATACAAATGCATGGTAAACTTTACCGCCGAAAACCCCCAAACAAAACAAAACAACAAAAAAAAAAACACGAACTTTTTTTTAAGATGACAAATTGTGATATTTTCCTTATTTCAGAGCAGGAATAAGAAAAATAAGGTTTACCCCTGTAAACACCAGTTTTACTGTATAAAACTGGGGTTCGGGTCAAAATCATATAGGTGTGTTGTCTTGATGGTATCAAAAAGGTGAATTTTCTATTTATTTTATACGATAAAACCAACCAAAAGACTAGCTCGGGGTACTACTGTGAATCTAATATGGTCATATTATTTTTCACACAGTAAAATATCACATGTTTTCACAGTGTGAAAATATTTTTTTTATTTGTTTCAGTTATACATTGAATTCACTGTCAAGTATAAAAATGTCTTATTCTTGTCTCGGGCATCCTTTGCGCCTGTCGCATATTCGTTGCCTGAGCTCAGGCAGCCATTTTGATCAGAAGAGCCGAATCATTTTAGCAATTATGATAGAGAGTCACCCAAGGAACATTTCTGCGAAATTATTTTGAAGTCGGGCCAGTGTGCTAGGAGGTGTCATTTAAAGAATTTTCTACTTTTAGCTCTGGTGGCCATTTTGTTCACCGGAACGGAACCATTATAGCAATTGTGGTAGAGGGTCATCCAATGATCATTTCTTTGAAATCGGGCCAGTGGGCTAGGAGGAGATGTCGTATAAAGGTTTGTTCTATGTTTAGCTCTGGCGACCATTTGGTTCAGCGTAGCGGAACCACTTTAGCAAATTTGGTAGAGAGTCCATTTTTCAGCGAAATTATTTTTCGAACAGGCCAGTGGGCTGGGAGGAGATGTCGTTTAAAGGTTTTTCAATTTTTTGCTCTGGTGGCCACTTTATTAAACGAACCGGAAGCATTTTAGCAATATTGGTAGAGGGGCACCAAAGGTACATTCCTACAAAATTATTTCAAAATCCATTCATCGGTTTAGGAGGAGATGTCATTTGAAAAAAAATGTTGACGACCCACGACACACGACGGACGCCGGACGCTGGACACAGAGCATATTGAGCACGCTGTGCTCAGGTGAGCTAAAAGGTGAGCATATAACATATGAGCCCCGCCAAGCGAATTTGTGTCTTCGAGCATTCCGTCACGACAAATTTTAACTGCTCATGCCCAGCCATTCAGAGGGGCCAGGGATATGGCTTTCTGTCTGAAGGTTCCTCTTGATTCACTGCTTGTATGAGCGAGCAGCGAAGGTTCTGGCGAGACTGCGCGGGAGCAAGCAGCGAAGGTTCTTGCGAGACTGCGCGGATGCGCAGGCTCGCCTGAACCTTCGCTGCTCGCATAGGCGATAAGTACCAAAGTCGCTTGACGGGGCCCATATGTCTTCACGGTGTAAAAGTATCATTTCTATTTGTTTCAGATATGGAACAGTGTAAACATATCATTTCTATTTAGAAGCCTCCATGGTGCAGTGGTTACGCTGCTCGCCTTGTAAACCAGGGGTCGCAGGATCGATCCCGGGCTTCTCCAGACTTTCGGATGAGTCTATAAACCGAGGTCCCGTCTCCGTATGACCTTAGCTGTTGGTGGGACGTAAAACTCAAACACTCACTCACTCACTTCTATATGTTTCCTCTTGTCTCGGTGATCCTTTGCGCCTGTCGCACATTCGTTGAAGGCACAGCTCATCTTGACAGACCATCGAAGCGATTATGTTTGTCTATCAGATGTTCTTTACAGATCACATTTCCGCATTGAGCTTCAAGGCAAACGGCAGAGAATGTAATTTACAAATTGCTAGGGTAACTATATGGCATTTCCTTGGAAATTATTTCTTGTAATTGATTCTCTCCCGTACGTTTATGAGAAGACGCTAGAGTCTGGCTCTCTGTGCCGATATATGTGTATTTCATAGGGCAATTAGCTGTAATATCTCTTAATACACTCAACACAACGACAAGGGAGTAAAACGAAGACCCTTTAAACCCCACTTTATACAATGGAATGTAGGGTTTCCGGGGGTTATACATTATATGCCTTTTTTTGCTCAGAAACATAGATTGTGGGTAGTCGTTAGAACCGCCTCGATGAGGCGGTTCTAACGAGTACCCACAATCTACGTTAAAAGCAGAAATAAGAAAGACGTTGCAATTTTTACCTAATGCTTGTCATTTCTGACAGCATGTTTGACGCCATTATTACACATAGTCATGTTTTCCTAATGGAATCGGTAGCTCAAACACGGATGGCTCGGTTACCATGCCTTATTCGAACTTCTTCTTCAGTCTCAAGAGAATTCTTCCCGTAGCAATTCAGAATTACATCAAGAAACACGCCTATATAATTTTGACACCCGTGCACCCCACTTTTATATAGTAAAACCGGGGCTTACAGGGGTATGCCTTATTTTTCTTATTTCTGCTCTAAAATATAGATTGTGGGTACTCGTTAGAACCGCCGCATCGAGGCGGTTCTAACGAGTACCCACAATCTATATTTTAGAGCAGAAATAAGAAAAAATCACAATTTTTCATCTTAAAATTTCCGTCTTTTTGGCGGTAAATTTTATAATGTATTTGTATAGGCGTGTTTTCGTAATATTAACCCCCAGTAGTTCGAAGTGCCCTTATTCCGAACAATTTTCATGGTCGAGCTGTTCGAGCTAATAATTCCTGTTCTTGATCACTATGTACATTTCTAGCGATTTGATTGGTTAAAATAAAAGTTTTATAATTCGATAAATTCCATGAGCAAGAATCTTAGAGCTACATGTATTTCACACAGTGACAGGTAGTAATATGACGTGACGTCAAATAGCACGTTGAGATACCCGCGCGTAACGCCATTGTACATGAAGTGACGTCAACTGCGCTCGATTTACTGAAAACGTAGAAGACAAATAAACTGAATTTAAACACTTGGCATTTTTTCGTTTGGGTTTCTTTCAAAGATGGCAGCTCGTAATAATAATAATTCCGCCATTGGTATCTTACTTGTGGCAAGGGTTTCCCACTCATACAAAAAGTTTTACCTGTGACCTTGACATGTGACCTACTTTAAAGAAAAAAATGACCTTGGCCAGGGGATAAATGCATCTTTCTTTTTAAATATATATTTAATGCTATCTTTCATGGCGAGCATAACTACAGTTTTCGTTTGACAATTTGTAACATTTTGGTCTCATTTATGTTCCAAATCGAGGGCGGTTGGGTGATGCGATGGGGCGTCCAACTGATATTGGTTTGCAGTTGGGCAAGGCCTGCCATCCGTCCATCAGGTAAGGATAGAGAGGGAATGTTGTTGTTTCTTCAGTTCCTTTTCTTCTATTCAGTTTCCATTTTCTGCCCTGCACTTCACTCTTATCTCCACTACTATCTCTTCTATCTCTTTTCTCCCATTCTCTAGGAGACGGCACAAAATGACCCACGTGGGTTGATGTGTCGTTTAATCCCAATACAATCAATTACATGCATGTTCCAAATTCTCTGATCACAGGAACGCGATTCTAATAAGTAAAACCATCTTGTTTTTGTGTGTAGATAAACTGTTTACTCTTTCCACCCCACGTTATTCTCTAATGTAGTTTCATATTTATACCCCCGCAAACGAAGTTTGAATGGGGTATATAGGAGTCAGCTTGTCGTCTGTCGTCGTCGTCTGTCGTCGTCGGTCCGTTACAAAAAACTTTAAAATTGCTCATAACTTCCTTATTCTTTGACCGATTTCTTTAAAATTCACACACCACACACCTTGCCACTAGTACTTAAGATTGATATACACAAACCTGACCTTGACCATTACGTTGACCTTCCTCAAGGTCAAATACTTGTAAAAATTTGTCGGTACAAAAAAACTTTAACATTGCACATAACTTCCTCATTCTTTGACCGATTTCTTTAATATTCACACACCACACACCTTGCTACTAGTACTTAAGATTGATATACACAAACCTGACCTTGACCTTCACGTTGACCTTCCTCAAGGTCAAATACTTGTAAAAATTTGTGGGTACAAAAAAACTTTAACATTGCACATAACTTCCTCATTCTTTGACCGATTTCTTTAATATTCACACACCACACACCTTGCCACTAGTACTTAAGATTGATATACACAAACCTGACCTTGACCTTCACGTTGACCTTCCTCAAGGTCAAATACTTGTAAAAATTTGTTGTCGGTCCGTTCCAAAAAACTTTAACATTGCACATAACTTCCTCATTCTTTAACCGATTTCTTTAATATTCACACACCTTGTAAATACTTAAAATGACCGAAATAGTGTTGACTGGGCCGTTTAACCCAAATACAAACAAACAAATAAACAAACATTAACTGCTTTATGTGCATTAACTGCTTTTTGATACCTTGTGGGTTAATTATATCGATTCCTGATCATTGCCTCCACTTTTATTTGGTACAGTCGTATGACCATTACGCAAACATGCCTTGTTACAACGCATAATGTAGTAATGTAGTAATTACTACATTTTGATTTTTTTTACTACATTATGCGTTGGCATAGTCGACGCGAAATGAAGTAAAAAAATTATTTCATTTCGCGTTGATATGCACCATATCGACGCATAATGAAGTAATGATGGTAGAACATAGCTGTCTTCGAAAAGACTTAGGAAGCAATACAGTTAAATTCCTACAATTTAGATCACATTTGAGACGGTTCAAAAGTGGTCTTTAAGACCACAGTTGAACAGTCCAAAAGACGGTCTTCCACAAAAGCACACTGAAGGTCAAAATCACAAAGAAAATGTAGCTTTAACCTTCCAAATATGCTTTAAAAACAAAATTTGTATTAATTTTAGGTGGTCTTAATAGTGGAATTTCATTGTATTTGATTAAGCCAGTAGAATTAAAATCGTACGCCTTGCGCTATTTTGGTCTCATGCCTGATGTCTTTCCCTCATTTGTGTTTTAAGGCTCAACACAGCAGACAGACAGACAGACAGACAGACAGAATGGACAAAAACTATATACCCCCTTGCATACTTCGTATGCCGGGGGTATAAATAGATGGGCTGCACGATGCTTCCACGCAGAGCTGATACCGCCCGTACATGAGTCCTCGTAATCTGCTTAGAAGGTCTAAGCCTGTCCAGGAAAACTGCTGCGAGTCGGCCCATCCATGCATATAAACCCTATTGCTTTTAATTGGACGGCAGCGATTGAGATGTCATTTCATCTCAATATCGGGTAAAAGTCCCATAAAATTTGAAGCAATGTCTCCAAAATGACCTAAATAGTCTTGACGAGAACGTTAAACCTCAAATCAAACAAACAAACTGTTGACGCATAATGAAGTAAAATTAAGTATGCCACCCATCGCCGCAAAATGTAATAATTCTTTCATTTTGCTCAAACCTCTTAGTATCGACGCATAATGTAGTAAAAACAACATTTTATTTCATTTCGCGTCGACTATGCCAACGCATAATGTAGTAAAAATTTCATAATGTAGTAATTATTACATTACTACATTATGCGTTATAACAATGCCTATACAAATACATTGCCACTTTGATCGCCGAAAAAATGAAGATTTTAAGATGAAAAATTATGATTTTTTTCTTATTTCTGCTCAAAATATAGATTGTGGGCACTCGTTGGTTCTAACGAGTACCCACAATCTATATTTTAGAGCAGAAATAAGAAAAATAAGGTTTACCCCCTGAAACCCCAGTTTTAGAATATAAAAGTGGGGTTCAAGGAGATCAAAATTATATAGGCGTGTTTTCGTGATGAAAGGCTTGGATACATCCGGGACCATGAACATTTGTTGAGATAGGGGTAGTTCGAAATCTGTATTCTATCTTACGTACAATAGCGATATGCGGTGTGTACTCATCATAAGAATCGCCTCGAATATTCTTATGAATACACACAGCATAATCGTATAAATATATTGATATGTTACGAACACACGCCTATACAAATACATTGCAAATTTTACCACCGAAAATAAAAAACAAACACACACACACACGAAAATGTGAAGATGAAAATTTGTGATATTATTCTAATATCTGCTCAAATATCGAGGCGGTTCTAACGAGTACACAGTATATATTTGAAAAATAAGACTTTACCATATAAAATGGGTTTCCAGGGAGTCAGAATTATATAGGCGTGTTTTCGTGATGTCTGAGGTTATGGTAAAATTCTCTACAACCCGAAAACACGCCTATACAATTTTCACCGCCTTTAAACACCACTTTTGCACAGTGAAATTGGGACTCACAGGGTTATACATAATCCTTCTTATTTCTGCTGTCGGCACTCGTTCGAACCGGGCCGCGACATACCAAAGTCGTTAAAAATGGTACTAGCTGCTCCTCGCTTGGCACTCAGATTTACGGGGTAGAGCTAGGACTGGTCGATCCAGTGTCAGGATAATGTGACTGGGTGTGGTATCATGTAATGTGTCTGGGACATGATACTTCAGTGAGGCAGCACTATAAACGTGAGCATTGAGCTCCCTGTCGCAACCAGACACCGTCGCGATATGACTGAAAAATTGTTGAAAGCGACGTTAAACCCGAATTCACACACGCACTCGTTAGAACCGCCTTACCGAGGTGTTCTGTACTCGTTAGAAACGCCTTACCGAGGTGGTTCTAACGAATACCAACAATCAATGTTTAGAGTAGAAATATGAAAACTATCGGAATTTTTATGTGAAAGTTTTCATCCTTGGGTGGTAAATTTGTCCAATATATTTGAATAGGCGTGTTAACGTAATAGGACTCAAGAATGAGTTCGACTCGGCCCTGATAAACGAGCGAATGGTGTTGGAGCCACTAACGTTCCACTGTGTATAATCAGAGGCGAAGGAAACAGTTTCTTGCCATTACGAAAACACGCCTATACAAATACACTGTAAAATATACCGCCAAAAAATCGAAATTTTTTAGATGAAAAATTGTTATATTCTTCTTATTTCTGCTCAAAATATAAATTGTGGCTACTCGTTAGAACCGCCTCATCGAGGCGGTTCTAACGTGTACCCACAATGTATATTTTTAGAGCAGAAATAAGAAAAATAAGGTAACGTGTCCCTACAAAATATATTTTTAGAGCAGAAATAAGAAAAATAAGGTTTACCAGTGTAAACCCAGTTTTTGTATAGAAAAGTGGGATTCAAGGGGGTCAAACTTACAAAAGCGTGTTTTCGTGATGTGACACGCAAGAAGCCCGTGATCTGAAAGCCAATAACCTGGCCCACACACAACCACAAACACCTACATACGCACGAAAACAAACATCCACACGCATGTACACAAGCACGCAATCGCTTTCTCGGTTTCTCACTCAGAACGTTAATTTGCTTGAATGAATTAGCCTTCAACATTTAGCCATTCATAATATAGTGATTCGTTCTTAAATAATTGATAATATAACTGACAAGTGATATTATGAAAACTCCTGTATAAGTTAACATTGGGTTAAAACGAACGAAAACGTGCACAACTGGCGAAACTGTCAGACCCCAGAATGCGATAAAGAAGATGGCGATACACTCGTGCACATCATGCGAGTATTTAGCTTGACTATGATGCAATGCACCTATTCACAACGGAATATGCGCAGGCTGGTACTTCTCTGCACCATTCCTTAGGTATAATTAACATTACCTCCCGATAGGTATTTCATTTCTTTCACAGGGACAATTGGGCCTTCCTTTGCAACAATGACACTTTTGCCATGGACGACCATCGATAACGCAAACAAGACTGCGCATGCGCGGAAGGAGAGCCGATCTTTTTCCCTACACCCGAAGACGCATGTGAACACTGACGTTCTTTCAAACACCTAAGTAAAGTCTCAGACCATTCTGCGCATAAGCGCAGACTGATCTAAGTATTTGCTTGGCTGTCATGTATTGAGCGATACATGTTCGCTTTTTTTCTTGTCCTTCTGGATCTGTCTCCTAGCAACGTATCATGACTGTTTTAGACATTAATCTTATTCGCTGCGGCTGGCTTAAAACTCTTATTTTCCAATAACAAATGTCGCATATCTAGCTAATTTAAAGCACCAAAATCACATGTACTTTTTGCGCCATTTCTCTAGGGTCACTATTTTTCAAGTATGCGACACTTACAATGTAGTGCATAATGTAGAGAAGCGATGATTAAAAAAAGAAGAAACGAGAGCTGTTCATTTAACCGTTTTTGTACCAACTGGAATCTTTCTCTTTGTATATAGCAGGAGTCCATTTCAAAATTTAGGGGTGTCAGAAAATTTACTTGGAAAATGGCGAAACGTTTTGCAAACAGTGTAGGCCCTGATCAGACGCCGCCTTCTGCGGCGTCTGATCTGGGCCTGCACTGTTGGTCAGGGAACCCGTTTTGGGGTTTCTGGTACTAAATAGGTTAATGATGACATTGGGGTTCTACAGGGCGCATTATTAATCCCATTCACATTTCGTTTACTGCAACCTTTCTAGGTATTCTGTCTTGACGGAAACACACTTTTCAAGTCTCGAAATCCATTCTGTAAAGGCAGAGAAGTATGCTTTTGAGGTATACCCTGAAAACATTGGTAAACTGCACCACCAAGTGCACTTCGGGATTCATAACGTCGACCAGAAAGGGCTTTCTTTAGTATAGGAAAAAGGAACAAGTTGCAGGGACTATGGACTGGCGAATTAGGTGGGTGACAGAGCTGAACTACCTTTTCCTCTTTCAAAAAGCCTCGGAAAAGAACACACTTGCGAGCGCAGGTGCATTGCCATGAATAAGACAAAAACCTCTTAAACCCGTTGCAGCTTTGCGTTTTTCACAGTGTGCCTTTACTTTTGACAACACACTATTCTTATAAAATTTACCATTTAATTGTCTTGTCATTTGGTAGGGGAATTCGAACAATGGGCCCATACCGCATACAAAACTTTTGCCGCGCGTTTAATTCTTTTGGCAATGACAGGCCTTGCTTGGTCTTTTCGCAGCCATTGCATGTTACTGATGCGTCTCTGCGGCTCCGGTTTCCTCACCCGAAACAGCTCCGAAATCGTACGTTGCAAAAGATTTGGCCACGACATGCGCGACTCATCGTGCACAAACCTTTCTAAGTTTCAACTTTGAGTCAAGAACTGTCCCCGATGAAACATCAACACTATCAGCAATTTCCTTCACTGTGAACCTTGCATCTTGTTTGACCATATCTGCCACAGCAGAAACATCAGCTTTTGTAGCAGCATTTCTTGGCCGGCCGGGACGGGGCTCGTCTTTTAGGTCAGTTTTATCACTTTTATGTTTTTATGCCGCATGAAAGAGTCAACAGATGTCCCTGGTATCTGACAGTTCACGATTTATCTGTGAAACTGAAACATTCAGACCAACGCGACCTTTAATGTATGCCCTAATTTCAAAGTTTGTTTTGTTAATGTATGCCCTAGTTTCAAAGTTTGTTTTGTTTTTCATTATGCATACACTAAGGTTTGAGTGTACAGTCGAACTTCAATGGCTCGATCACCTTTGGGACCTCGAAAATCTGTTCGAGACAGGGGTAGTTCGAGCCACTGAGATTACTGTCATGAGGCATAACGAGATACTTTTAGACATCTTTTCGGTGTTCTATAATGAATATGTATGATGTGTGTACTCATTAGAATCGCCTCATCGAGGCGATTCTAATGAGTACACACAGCATACATTTGCAAGATAAAAGACTAAAATCTCCTTAAGTATCCCCACTATTTCTTATATAGAGGATTTCGCTATGGGCTCAAGAATGGGTTCGACTCATCCATGGTAAAACGAGCCATCGGTGTTCGAGCCATCGAAGTTCTACTGCATATGTGTTCGAGCCATCGAAGTTCTACTGCATATGACTGAACCAACTTGAACATTTAATAAAATTTGAAAGACTGAAAGGATTAGACCGCAATTTCATCCTATTACAGAACATCAATCCCACGTGAAATCACCGCGTTTCCATGTGCTCCCTGCAGCCACGCGGTATGGTTGGCCATGAGTGACAAAATTAAATGAACGCCCATTTGATTGTCACGTGATCGGACAGGTTAAGACGTATTGGACCTACATCCTTTGAACGAACTCAACAAAATCGAGTCTAAAATTCAACGTTGTCAGATATTTCTGTTGTAATAAAAAAGGCGTGTTATCGAAAAGGCGTTTGTTGGAAGAGATAGGTTCTCTAGTTTACAGCAACAACGGGTCTTGAAATCATAACGTATTTCTTTTTGTTATTTTTTCCAAGTTTTTTTTTTCAGGAAGCATAAAAGAAAGAGAGAATGAAAGAAAAGAAAGAAAGAATGAAAGAAAAGAAAGAAAGAACACGCACGCAAAAATTGAGATCAGGAACAAGTCCTAACGCACATATCCATTATAAATTGTGAAGTGTTGGAAAATAAACTTAAAGACGGGCCTCCGTGTCCTAGTGGATAAGAGCGCTGACTCTTAATCATTAGGTCTCTCACCGCTGTGGGTTCGAGCCTCGCTCGGGTCACATGTGAGACGCCATGTTCTGCAACGGAAGGTCAGGTGGTTTTTCTCCGGGTACTCCGGTTTTCGCCCACCTCTGATTAACGGTCGGCTCGATATGAGTGAAATTATCTTGAATGGGCCATAAAACGAAAAAAAAAACAACAACAACAACAACAAAAAAAAAAAAACATAAAATAAACTTAAGTTACACTTTGCTGCGTTGATTGATCTACATTTTAATTAATAAATAACTTGCAAAAGCAAACATTCGATATTGCACACGCAATGTTCCCATTAATATCAATATTTGTAACAAAAGTTCACAGACCTTCCAAATCAGATTGCAGCGTAGCACATCCGTGGGACATAGTGCATCCTTTCATATCGGATTTTTTTTCAAATGAAAATTTGTGACAATTTTCTTTTTCATACCACAGAGTCGTAAGAACCGCTTAAGTGACGAGTACCCCAAACCTGTGTCTTTGAGCAGACATAAGAAGAATAGCATAATATTCCCATAAACCCCAAATTTCTTTATAAAAAGTGGGGTTTTCAGTGATGTTCATAAAATGAAAACATCTGTGTCGAACCAGGAGAAAAGGGTCCTTCGAATTCCCCATCTTTTGTCTTTCAAATACATCACGAAAACAACGCCTATATAATTCTGACCCCACTTGAATATGTTCTAGAAATGGTTATCCTTTGGAAGCAAGGACTACACCATAGAACTGTAAAATAGAGTGAACATACTTTCTGGGCCAGACTAGCTAGTTTCGGCCAATTAGGCCTCATCAGTGACCCTCAAATATTTTCAAAATTCCACAATGGAATCAATGATCCCAAAGGACAAGACAATATAAACTACACTATGATGTGGGGCAGGGAGACTTTTTACAACCGCCACACATTCCCAGACACCAGCTGTAGTGACGTTAAATATGTTCTAGAAAGGGTTATCCTTTGGAAGCAAGGAATACACCACAGAACATGCTTTCTGGGCCAGACTAGCTAGTTTCGGCCAATTAGGCCTCATCAGTGACCCTAAAATATTTTCTAAATTCCACAATGGAATCAATGATCCCAAAGGACAAGAAAATATAAACTACACTTTGATGTTTATATAGTAAAACTTGGGTTTACAGGGGTAAATCTTTTTTTTCTTATTTCTGCTCTAAAATATAAATTACCGGTACTCGTTTCTAACGAGTACCATCTATATATTGAGCAGAAATAAGAAAAATATCACACTTTTTCATCTTAAAATTTGCGTTTTTTTTCTGCGGGTAAAATTCACAATGCATTTATATAGGCGTGTTTTCGTAATGCGCGCGCAGATACAACTTCAATGTAAAGGGACTAGGAAAATGACCTCTTGCATATAGCTACCTCACATCAGTGTGACATATTACATTCTGTCATATCTCCATTTTTCTGATGAAGATTTGTAATATATTTAAGAAATAGATCAGCTCTAGCTGTGATTTGTTGAGTAATAAATCACAGTTTGGAGGTCAGTTGTAAAGTTGACAAATCACGCGCGCGTAGCGCGCGTGATTTGTCTACTTATAACTGACCGACAAACTGTGATTTATTATCTAACAAATCACTGGCTAGAGCTGATCTATTTCGATTCTAACACGCTGAAAATCGGCAATAATGTTGTTGTTTCCTTCAAAATCTCACAACTTTTCGCCATTATTAGAAGAAATCCCGCGAAAATTATCGACTGAAACACATGCATTTATATCCTTTTCTTACGTTTTCGATGCGAGAAAATGACGTTACACCGTCTAACGTCAAGCAAATCGACTAGTGACGTCATAAATTTGAAGTTTTTAATGACGTCACTCGTCACGCTCTTCCGAGCTGTGATTTGTTGCAGAATGAAACACAGTTATTTTGCATTGCCTATATAGGCGCGCTGTGTTAGAATTCTTATTTATACTCCAAACATGGCTTGTGGGTGCTCGTTAGAACCGCCTTATTTAGGCGGTTCTAATGAGTACTAACAACCTATGTCTTGCATGGGTTGTGGGTGCTCGTTAGAACCGTCTTATTGAGGCGGTTATAACGAGCACCTACAACCTATGTCTTGGAGCTGAAATGAGAAAAGTAATGTACACCCCCGTTAACTCCAGTTTTCTCTATATAAATTGGAGTTTAGGGGCTGTTCATTTAAAGGACCTGAGACAGCAGCTGAAGGTTCTCGCGAAACGGGCCTCCGTGGGTGAGTGTTTCAGTTTTACGTCCCACCAACAGCTAAGGTCATACGGATATGGAACCTCGGTTTAATGACTCATCCGAAAGTCTGGAGAAGCCCGGGATCGATCCTGCTACCCCTGGTTTACCAGGCGAGTAGCGTATCCACTACACCACGGAGGCTTCTAACGGTCCTCCGTGGCCTAGTGGATAAAAGCGCTGACTCTTAATCATTAGGTCTCACACCACTGTGATTCGAGCCAGTCTCTGGTCACATGTGAGACGCCAAGTTCTGCAACGGATGACCAGGTGGTTTTTCTCCGGGTATCCCGGTTTTCTCCTACCTCTGATTAATGATCGCTCGATATGAGTGAAATAATCTTGAAAGGATCGTAAAACCAAAATGAAAAAAAAAGCTTCTGGCGAGACTGAGGCGGTATCTAAGGCGTTTCATCCACAATATAAGCTGGCAGTAGAAAACATCAAGAAAACACGCCTATGTAATTATGACCCCATTGAACCCCACATGTATATAGTAAAACTGGGGGTTTGAAGGGGTGAACCTTTTTATTCTTATTACTGCACTAAAATATAGATTGTGGGTACTCGTTAGAACCGGCTCAACAAAGCGGTTCTAACGAGTACCCACACTCTATATTTTGAGCAGAAATAAGAAAAATATCACAATTTTTTATCTGATAAAATTTACCATGTATTTGAATAGGCGTGTTTTCGTAATGATAAGCAAAATGATGTACATGTATCAGTATTCAACGAATAAGTAAAAAGCATGCAGATATAAGGAAAGCAGTGGTACCATTAAAGTCTTTTCAGTTAGCACCCGTAAACACCGCATTTCCCTGTCAGAGTGTGGGTTACAAGGGACCTCTAAACTCTTATCTCGCTGCAACGACAAGTCCTACCTTTGCAAACAGTGTAGATCCAGATCAGATGGAAAAACTCCACCTGATCTGGATCTACATTGTCGTGCAGTTTGTGAATTGAACAAATGCATTATATAAATTAATTTGATTGGTGGATAGTAAGATATCGTTGCGGCTTAATTAATATTTTCAGCAGGATAAGGGTTAGTGTGATGTACGTTGCGACTAAGTTTTATAAACATGCCACTAAGTTTTATAAACAAGAAATAACAAGTTATAGTCAACTAGTATGACACTAGGTGCGCAGTCTACGGTTCTTCAGTATGCTTGACGAAAACCCGCCTATACGAATACATTGTAAACTTTACCGCCGAAAAAAACACGAAAATTTTAAGATAAAAAATTGCGGTTTCATTCTTATTTCTGCTCAAAATATAGATTGTGTGTACTCGTTAGAACCGCCTAATCGAGGCGGTGCGGTTCTAACGAGTACCAACAATCTATATATATTTTAGAGTAGAAATAAGAAAAATAAGGTTTACCCCTGTAAGCCCTATTTTTACTATATAAAAGTGGGGTTCAAGTTGGCCAACATTACATAGGCATGTTTTCGTGATGTTTTGTTTGTTTGATTTGAGGTTTAACGTCCCCGCCAACACTGTAAAGGTCATTTTGGAGACGTTGCTTCCAATTTTGTGGGACTTTTACCCGACATTGAGATGAAATGACATCGCAAGCCCTGTCGCCCAATGAAACCAGTAGGGTTTATTAGCATGAACGGTCCGCCTCGCACCGCGGTTCCTCTACCAGTACTAGTGTGCGGGCCGGATTCAGCTGTGCGTGGAAGCATCATGCAGCCCAAATATTTCTTCAAGCCCCTATGGGCGGGGGCCTATTTATCGTGATGATTACACTATTTTACGTACATGTAGCTATTCAAAACCTGAATAAATTATACACCATATATTGCATTTGTTCTTAGTTTTGAAAAACAAATGTCATTAACTTCCACAGAACCCATCACGAAAACACACCTATATAATTTTGACCCCCTCTAACCCCACTTTTATGCAGTAAAACTGGGGTTTGCAGGGGTAAACTTATTTTTCTTATTTCTGCTCTGAGATATAGATTGTAGGTACTCGTTAGAACCGCCTCAATGAGGCGGTTCTAACGAGTACCCGCAATCTATATTTTGAGCAAAAATAAGAAACATATCACAATTTTTCATCTGAAAATATTCATTTTTTCGGCGATAAATGTGTTAATGTATTTGTATAGGCGTGTTTTCGTAATGCCACTGTAAAACACTATCATATGAACAAAGTGTTTGGTGGCCGACAGTGCAATTTCAAATCTTGAGCAGAAATAGGCCCACAAATCTTGCATTTGAAATATTTGCAATCATCAAAAATGGTACTAATTTTCAATGTTCCATCACGAAAACACGCCTATATAATTTTGACCCCATTAAACCTCACTTTTTTATAGTAAAACTTGGGTTTACAGGGCATAAATTATTTTCTTATTTCTGCTCAAAACGGAGATTATTGGTACTCGTTAGAACCGCATTGCCAAGGCGGTTCTAACGAGTACCCATAATCTATGTTCTGAGCAGAAATATGAAAATCTCTGAAAAAAATGTCATTTTTTTGTGGTAAAAGTTTACTAATACATCACGTGAAAAAGTCCGTGAAATGAAGACCCTCATACCCCACTTTATAAAGAGAAAACTGGGGTTTACGGGGGTATACATTATTTTTCTTATTCTTGCTCCAAGACATAGGTTGTGGGTACTCGTTAGAACCGCCTCATTGAGGCGGTTCTAACGAGCACCCACAACCTATGTTTGCAGTATTAATAAGAAAAATATCGCGGATTTTCATCAGAAAAATGGCCATTTTGGAGATGTGAAAAAATGCACAAATTCGCACGGGTGTGTTATCGCAATGCTATTTGAATAGGCGTGTTTTCGTAATGACAATATATTTGAATAGGCGTATTCTGTAATGGACTAGAATGAACAACTGTAGCAGACCGATAGTGGAGTGACCTGGTGACCTTCCTCTGAGCTTGTTTATGTTATATTTTCATTTCTTTTGTACAGTTATTTTTTATTTTGCAACCACTGTATCAAAGTTACGCCCCCGCCCATAGGGGCTTGAAGAAATATATGGGCTGCATGATGCTTCCACGCAGAGCTGAATCCGGCCCGCACACTAGTACTGGTAAACCGCTTGGAGGATCTAAGCCTGTCCAGGAACCGCGGTGCGAGGCGGACCGTCCATGCTAATAAACCCTATTGGTTTAATTGGGCGACAGGGCTTGAGCTGTCATTTCATCTCAATGTCGGGTAAAAGTCCCACAAAATGGAAGCAATGTCTCCAAAATGACCTTTACAGTGTTGACGGGGACGTTAAACCTCAAATCAAACAAAACAAAACTGTATCAAAGTTTAATTTCGTTAATTGTTGTGTTCATGATGGGCACTTAGATACAGGAATCTGCGCTTCTTATCTCTTATCTCTTTCCATGACAATGTTGTTAACTAAATCAATATTATCTCAGTTATTTTGTTCTGTCATTACGATAAGGCCTAAACATTACGCAAACAAGCCAATACAAATACATTGCCACCTTTATCGCCAAAAAATGAAAAATTTAAGATGAAAAATTGTGATATTTTTCTTATTCCTGCTCAAAATATAGATTGTGGGCACTGGTTAGAACCGCCTCATCGAGGCGGTTCTAACGAGTACCCACAATCTATATTTTAGAGCAGAAATAAGAAAAAATAACGTTTACCCCGGTAAACCCCAGTTTTACTATATAAAAGTGGGGTTCAAAATTATATAGGCATGTTTTCGTGATGACAATAGTTGTGTCTCCGTTAACCCGATCGACCCTGATTTTTTGTGCCGACCCTGCAATTTTTATGGCCATCCAGAAAAAAATAAAAAGATTTTCTTGCCTACCGACCATAACATTTTCTTGCCTTATTGCTGAAACCAGTGCTTCAGCTGAAGTGCACGACCCGCCGGATGCTTTTAGCTTTATGAGTGTTACCATATATGGGTATGGCGGCCATTTTGGTCATGTGACCTGGACCCCATGAGCAAACTTTGGTTTCCTCCATCCCATACAGGCTCCATATGAAATTTGACTTCAATCGGAGCAACGGTTTCCGAGGAGAAGCAGTTCGAAAATTTTCAAATTGTTCGCCTCGGCGAGGCTATACTAAATGGAATGTAATATTTCGCAAGTTTATTGGTAAGATCTCATTGATATCTATCAGTATGCCAAAAATTGTTTAAATATTCCGAGCGGTTAAGTCACTATCACCAATTTTCACAAACGGGTTACGGACGGACAGACAGACGGACCATATATGGCTTGGCAGCCATTTTGGTCATGTGACATGGACCCCATGAGCAAATTTTGATTTCCCCCATCCCATAAAGGCTCCATATGAAATTTGACTTCAATCGGCCCAACGGTTTTCGCCTCGGCGAGGCTATACTAAATGGAATGTAATATTTCGCAAGTTCATTGGTTAGATCTCATATGCCAAAAATTGTTTAAATATTCCAAGCGGTTAAGTCACTATCACCAATTTTCAAAAACGGGTTACGGACAGACTGACAGAATGACACGGTGATTTTAGGGCACTCTTAGAAAATCAACCGACTTCAGTCGGTCGCTTTTTCTGCGGGTCGTGCAATATCATAAAACCGTCAAAAAAGCAAAACTAATACTTATAATCCTGTGATTTTGCTTCTTTGATGTTCTAAACATCATTATTTTGACATATTCTGGAAATACGGCTGGAGTTAAGCCTTTTAAAAGATTTTTGCTCTTTTTCCATCAAATATAAAGTTGACAAAAAAAAAAAAGGTTTATTCGACCTACCGACGCATGTTAGCGGACACACAGCAATTTTTATGCCTAACACATCCGTGTGCTGAAATGGCGTCGTTCTTATCTTTGGACCCGTTTTTTTTCTGGTGAAAATATTTGATAGTTTTTATTTTTTCCTCTCCAGACATAGATTGTGGGTGCTCGTTAGAACCACCTTTCTTGAGGCGATCCTAACGAGTACGCACAATATATGTTTTTTTTAGCAAATAGTGTACAGTAAAATTCCTATGTTAAGGCCACCCAGTGGTTTTTAAGACCACTTTTGAACAGATCACCTTTGGGACTGTTCAAAAGTGGTCTTTTTAGACCACTTTTGAACAGTCCCAAAGGTGGGCCCTTACCGGAAGACACTGTTTTAAGAAAACACAAAGAAAGAATAAGTGCACCCTTCTAAATAAGCTTTATAAACCAGAACGAGTCCAAATTTGGTGGTCTTACATGTAATAACGGAATTTCACTGTGCTTGTATCACTCAAAAAAACAGCACATTTCTCTATATAACTTGTGATTTTAGGGCTATTCATTTCACATACCTGTTAACGTGATGGAAATATGGTCTATATACGAGCCAAGATAAAAAGTGATTGTTTTAGAAAAAAAAAAAAAAAAAAAAATCATTTCGTTTAAGGCAAATAAAAAAAAATAAGAATGAAAAATATCTTAAATTAAAACAAATACTTTTTTGTGGCTTTCATTTAAAAGCAAATATGTCCGCGTTGGTAGTTCAGTAAAATTCCGCTATTAAGACCACCTAAAATTAAGACTAATTCTGCTTTAAGAAGCTTATTTAGAAGGGTGAAGTTATTTTTCTTCGTGTGTTCTGCACACAGTGTACCCTGGTCAGGAACCACCTTTGGGACTGTTCAAAAGTGGTCTTGAAGACCACTTTTGAACAGTGCCAAAGGTGGTCTTAATATAGGAATTTTACTGTATTCAGTTTATTATTGTCTATTAATATGCACAGGTGTAAGAAACTTTCAAAACGTTTATTTGTGTTTGATTTGAGGTTTAACGTCCCCGTCAACACTGTAAAGGTCGTTTTGGAGACGTTGTTTCCGATTTTGTGGGACTTTTACCCGACATTGAGATGAAATGGCATCTCAAGCCCTGCCGCCCAATGAAACCAATAGGATTTATAAGGATGGAAGGTCCGACACCCTCACCGCTATGCCTGGGCAGGCTTAGTTCCTCTAAGCGGTTTACCAGTACTCGTGTGCGGGTCGGTTTCAGCTCTGCGTGGAAGCATCATGCAGCCCATCTATTTCTTCAAGCCCCGATGGGCGGGGCCGACTTTCAAAACGTGGAAATGCGTTTAATTTACTTCTTCAAGCCCCGATGGGCGGGGGCCGACTTTCAAAACGTGGAAATGCGTTTAATGTACTTCCTTTTAAAAAGAAGAAAATAAAGGACATAAACTTTTTAAGGCACAGACATGTTGCTAGTGTATGTTAGTTTTGGCTGAAATAGCCATTGTTATCTCCAAACCCATCTACACCTTCAGGGTAGCAATGGAACTATGTGGGGGGGGGGGGGGCATTCCTGTATCTAATGGTTTAACCCATTTTGTAACGGAAACCCTGGCAAACAGTGCAGGCCCAGATCAGAAGCCGCATAACGCGGCGTATGTTCAAGGCCTACACTATTTGCAAATAATTCAGCCATTTTCCAAATACATTTTGAAAAAAAGACAACCTGACACCCCTGAGTTTTGAAATGAAGCCCTGCTATTTATAAGGTGGAAGATTCCATTTGGTACAAAAAGGCTTAAAGGGAAACACCCATAAAAATTAACTGTCACTTTAAAATATTGCCTGTGATGAGGCGAACATTTTGGTCCAACTTTTATGAAAATCGGTTGAGTGGTTTTGAAATTATGACCTTTTGAACATTTTACAATTGCTGTCTATGAGGGCCGCCATTTTGTTTATCTAGTCACGTGACCAAAATAGAAAAATATTAATTTATAGCATACTTTTCAGATGTTGTACTTAAAAACAGTAAATTATCATCGCATTGAGTAAATGGAATGCATACTGAACTATTTATTGCTGATTTATTGTAAGAGAATCGTTGTAATTCAAAGTTTTCCAATTGTGAGTTTATGACGTCATTTACTCACAGCCTCATTCTGGACTAACAAAACCAGAATTTGAGAAATGTTCAAAAGGTCAAAACTTCTAAACCAGTCAGTCAATTTTCATAAAACTTGTACCAAAATGTTTGTCTCCTTAAAACCTTTGTTCTGAAGTGAACGTTAATTTTTGTGGTTGTTTTACTTTAAGGAAGGAAAGTTCCTCGTTAATGGCTGTTCTTGGGCACGGGACTGTTATGTCAATAGGTAATGATTTCTGCAGGCGCCATATTGGGGCAGATGATAAATAATCTGTGGGATGCTGGCAGCACACGACAATCAAAAAGAGAAACGACCAGGAACTCATACAATCAGATCCCATATAAATTCTTCTCACATTATCTCTAGTGAAAGAAGTCAAAACATGGACTTACGGCAATAAATAAAACGGACAGCAGGTACACTGAGTCAGCAGCGCCTTCCCAAACAGGTGGCGACTCAGAATATCCAAACCTAACCATCAGGAAAACATGCCTTTATAATTTTGACCCCCTTGAATCCCACTTTTATATAGTAAAACTGGGGTTCACTGGGGGTAAACCTTATTTGTCCTATTTCTGCTCTAAAATATAGATAGTGGGTACTCATTAGAACCGCCTCAATGAGGCGGTTCTAACGAGTACCAATAATCTATATTTTGAGCAAATATAAGAAAATTATCACAATCATTCATCTTAAAATTTTCGTGTTTTTTTTTCTGCGGTAAAGTTTACAATGCATTTACATAAGCATGTTTTCATAATGTAAAAAGGAGTAATATACATAATAGGGGGAAAGAATCAGAATCACCAAAATGAAAAACATTAAGCGGAATGAGAACAACTGGTAGATTTTTCCGCCATTTTTCAAAGGGAGGCAACTTTCGGAACTTCTTGTTCACATTTCTATAAGCCCTGTCCCACTGAAAAAGGGTCTACTCTTAATTAAAGGAAAGAATTTGCTCCTCAGGAGCAAATTCTTTCCTTTTAAGAGTTGACCCCTATTGACATGGGAGAGAAAAATACTTTTGCAGGAGTTGCCTCCCCTGACGGTGTTGCCATTCCCCTTTAACTGGAAGAACAAATGAGACTAAACATGGACAACCAAAACAGGGGAAGAATCAGAATTATCAACGTAAAAAACAAATATGATTAGGGAAAGAATCAGAACCACCAACGCAAAACATGAGGGAACCACAGCAAAAGCACCATCTTGGAACGGTCAGTAAAAATTACTGGTGGGTTTAAGTTAATTTTACGAGATCCCAACCCTCACCCTCACTTTCACTGTGAAGCCTCCGTGGTGTAGCGGTTATGCTACTCGCCTTGTAAACCAGGGGTCGCGGGATCGATCACTGGCTTCTCAAGACTTTCGGATGAGTCTTTAAACCGAGGTCCCGTCTCCGTATGACCTTAGCTGTTGGTCGGACGTAAAAGTCAAACACTCATTCACTCACTTCACTGTGGTTCAGTAAGTACATGTATTTTTTGGTCCGCGTGAAGGTATTCTAACGCATAAGTGACTCAACTCGGTAAATAAAGAAATAACATTTAAAGATAAGCTGAAACAAGGATGAGGACTCGACTGAGCCATCCGTGCTGAACACACTGGAGCAAAAGAAACCTTTCCTGAGTATACAACATTTATCAGATGTCATCTTTTCCCGACGGTACTTTCAGTTCCGATTTTCACATGTCTGCTCGTCTTCAGGGACGAGGTTAACACAATTAGCAGTGACATGTGTCAACGTATTGTTTAACCCATTACAGCCTGGAAACCCCTAAACGGGTACCATGACAAACAGTGCAGGCCCAGATCAGACGCCGCAGAACGCGGCGTCTGATCAGGGCCTACACGTTTTGCAAAAAGTCCAGACATTTTCCAAATAAATTTTGAAGAAAACACAACCTGACACCCCTAAATTTTGAAATGGACTTCTGCTATATATCAGGAGTAAGATTCCATTTGGTCTTAAATGGATTAACCTTCGATAAGTTAACCCTTCTCTTGCTGAATATTCATTGTAGCCACACCCATCTCTGACTTCGAACCAATCAGATTACTTGATATAATTTATTCCTAAAATTCATAAACTGAATGTCAAACAGTGTAGATCCTGATCAGAAGCCATCTGATCTGGATCTGCACTGTTTCCAAAGATATGGGTTGTCGTGAACAGCAAGATAAGGGTTAATATAAAAGTACGCACAGGCTTTGGTTAGCTTTTCCAAAATGTCAGTAAGATTTTTCTCAGCATTATTTAAATACATGTATATCATTCTGTGCATTTCATATCTCGTACTAAACCATTTAAAGTTTTTTTATTTGTTTGGTTTGAGGTTTAACGTCCCCTTCAACTATGTATAGGCCATTTTGGAGACGCTGCTTCCAATTTTGTGGGACTTTTACCGGACACTGAGATGCAATGACATCTCACGCCCTGTTGCCCAATGAAACCATTAGGGTTTATATGCATGGACGGTCCGCCTCGCACCACTTTTCCTAGGCAGGCTTAGAACCTCTAAGCAGCATACGTACCAGAACTTAGGTGCCGTCGGTTTCAGCTCTGCGTGGAAGCATCATGCAGCCCAAACTGTATCTTCAAGACCCGATGGGCGGGGACCGGTTTAAAGTTTTAGCCATTAACGCGTTCGTTGAGGTACCAATGCTTTAAACGTTGAATCCTCATCACGATAACACGTCCGTGAAACGAAGACCCCCCTAAACCCCACTTTATATAGAGAAAATTGGGGTTTACGGGGTATACATTATCTGCCTTAATTTTACTAAAACCCATAGAGTGTGGGTACTCGTTAGGACCGCGTCATTGAGGCGGTTCTAACGAGTACCCACAATCTATGTTGAAAGCAGAAATAATAAAGATGTTATCATTTTTCTACCGAATATTTATCATTTTCTGACACCATGTTGGACGCCATTATTTCTTACGGACATGTTTTCATAATGTGTTCAACCCATTACGATAACACGCCTATTCAAATATTACGAAACTTTTATTATCCAAAAAATAAAAATAAAAAAATAACAAAGAAAAATTTCGGACAAAAATTTTGATGTTTTCCTTTGTCTGGATAAAACACAAATTGCGTGTATTCTTTAGAACCGCCTTGGCGAGGCAGTTCTAACGACTAGCCACAATCTATGATTTTGAGCCGATATAAGACAAAATAATCTATACCGTTGTAAACCCCAGTTTAACTATATGAAGGGGATCAAAACTGTATTGGAGTGTTTTCGTGATGAAAAACATTCCGCCCGGAGTTGCCTTAGAATAGAAACTACCCGACAATCAAACATTGAATCGAAGATTATCATACACATGGTTAACCCTATGCATGCGGGAAACCCCTAACAGGGTACCCTAGAAAACAGTGCAGGCCCAGATCAGACGCCGCAGAACGCGGCGTCTGATCAGGGCCTGCACTATTTGTTAACAGAATTTTCCGTCAAAAATACATGTAGAATAAAAACGAAAAAATAGGCCTGACACCCCTTATATGATAAATGGACTTGTCCAACAAATAGCAATGGAATTGCGGCCCCCGCCCATCGGGGCTTGAAGAAATATATGGGCTGCATGATGCTTCCACGCAGAGCTGAATCTGACCCACACGCGAGTACTGGTAAACCGCTTAGAGGATCTAAGCCTGCCCAGGCAAAGCGGTGTGAAAGTCGGACCGTCCATGCTTACAAACCCTATTGGTTTCATTGGGCGACAGGTCTTGAGATGTCATTTCATCTCAATGTCGTGTAAACGTCCCACAAAATTGGAAGCAACGCCTCCAAATGACCTTTACAGTGTTGACGGGGACGTTAAACCTCAAATCAAAATCACACAAATAGCAATGGAAGTGTCCACTAGCATACAAAAGGTGAATCAGTAATAGCAAGGCATTATCACGTTGCCGCGAGTATTTTAGATGGCCTAACTCAGGTTTGATCCAGGTTTGATCAAGTCTTAGCTAAAAGGTATAGTGTACGTTGTACTGTCTAGACAAAAATCGAATGTTACCTTTAGGCCTCCGAAAGAGATTAGGAGAATAAGTATGGCTGGTTTATTGTTTGCCATTTTCTGGAGAGACAGCATCTGTGCCGCACTCACGGACACTGAGTTCCTGTCAACTGATTTCCTATAAAATGGGATCTTCTATTAATGGAAACAATTTGCAAAGAATATGAATATTCTGTCCGTTTATATTGGCTTCCTATTAGTATGGCAGACAAAAATATGTTCGAAGTTGTCTCCCCTGACAATGTATTCATTCCGTATAAGGAGTGAACTATTCTTTACAAACGTAATTATAGCCTGGCTGACTTTAGTTGATTATAAGGTAGTTAAGTATTTATAGGTTATTGACTTAATATTGTGAAATATTCGGCAGAGTTCTTATGGCGAAGGACGCACGAGCTTGCGAGTGCGTCTTCGCCATATGAACGAGTGCCGAATATGTCACAATATAAAGTCAATAACCTTTTTATTATATACCCAAAAATTCAACTGTCTGCTAATTCGGGTTTGCCTGGTAAGGAAATTTGAACATAAATTCAGATTATATAACTTAAAATGGTTTGAAATGGAAAATAATGAAGGTCGTTTAGTGTCTCCCTACACGTTGAAAAACCACGCCCCACGGCGCCAAAGTGAAGACAACGTTAACGTTGGTGGATGTGACGTCATTAAAAATATTGACGTTTCCCAATATAGGACGCCATTTTTCCGAAGCGTCGGTTATATTTCTTACAAAATACTTATTAGAAGAAAGTATTGAAAATCTAACAGAGTGCAGGTAGGAAATATTTGACAGCATAAAATGCGCTTTATGCACTTTGTCAGAGCCTATATTCGTTTTGTTTTACGTTCTTTCAGTCGATACGCACGCCAAGATAGCTGCCGATATTTAGTATCGAAATGGACTTTAGTTTGAAAGTAGTTCTATTATGAACGTGACTGCTTATCTACGGGCAATATGAACTTGACTACGGGCAATATGGAAAAATATTGACCGGTAACTTCTGTACAAAGTAAACGGGACATTTTCTGGGTATATAATAAATGGCCAATATTTACTTTCGCTACGTCTGTAAGGTGTAATTAATGCACCTTCAGGTAAAGAAACTGTTTAAAAATCCATTTTCTTTCTTATCTTCTTTCCTTGAAGTGTAGATGCGGTTCAGTATTCATTACGCAAACATGGCGTCACAGACGTTGCATTCTCTGCTGCAAACATTGGTGGTACGCATGTTATGAATTCATTATCAATTAACCTATTTTCGTTCTAATTGCAGCATGTAGGGAAATTTTGTCACGCTAATGGGCTTGAATATTTGATTTCTAGAAACAGAAATCCAAAGTGTGCAAACGGTACACAATGGGTACGGATTTATATCCCACAGAGCTTGCGACCGCGATGCGACCTCTCCACGACTGAAAAAAAAAAATGGCAATTGCAGAGCGGTTGCAGAAGTCGCAGAGAGGTTTTTATAAAGGTTGCAGCAAGGTCGCGGGTAGGTTGCCGATCAAATTTAGTCGCCGATCGTCTTTTGTGCCTGCACAAAAGACTGGCTGCGACTGATTTTGATCGCAGACTAGTTGCAATGGTTTTCTAGACGTCGCAGACCAATCTCCGATCGATCGCCGAACAGTAACCGATCGATCCCCGACCGAATTTATGAAAATTTGGCTGTAAATTCTAGCAACCTTATTGCAACTTATCGGAGACTGGTCGCAGACCGATCGCCGACTGATCCGCGATCGATCCACTACCTATGGGCGATCGGTCGGCAACTGTTCGGTGATCGATCGGAGTTTGATCACTGATAAGTCGGCGATTGATCTGCGATTGGTCTGCAACTGCAATCTTTAGGGGCTCTGATTGCAACATGTTTTCCGTCTATGGCTCCCACTGCATGTGGAAAGTTCCACCTAGATTCAAACCTTTCACTCAGTTGACGCCACTCCTCATCGGGGGTTGACGGCGTTTTTACTACTTCGTCACTATACTCTTCCACTATTGTTTCACAGACTGTGCGAACAACTTTTGAAATAGTGTTATGGGCAACTCGGAACGCAAAAACAAGGCTCCGATAACTGTTTCCAGTTGCCAGATATCGAAGTGTCACGGCAATCTTAAGTCCTGGGCCCAGTTGTTCAAAGCATCGTTAGCTTAACGAGCTCGTTAGTGGTCATATTGTTAACTCTTCTAGCAAGTACAATATTGTAAATCTTGGTATTTTTGCTGAAAAAATGTGAGCAGCTTTTGCGTCCGCAAAAGCTGCTCACATTTTTTCAGCAAAAATTTCAGCATATTTACCATATTTAATGATCAAAGTTTTAACGATACGTTAACTAACGACGTCGTTAGTTTTGAACAACTGGCCCCTGGACTCAAAGATCTCCTCCAGTTCGTGTCCTGTTTTGTCAGTCTTGATGTCAGACGTTGAACAACTTCATGAAACATTGCTGGTTCCATTCGGAGATAGGCTAGGAAATCCCCCTGACTTTCTCTCTCCAACTCCACCATTAAATTTTCGAAATCTCCAAATTGAGGCCTTCTGGCAATCCAAGGCCTTATCCAATAACGTCTTCGTCGTCTCTGTCTTATACGTCTGTAGAGCACAACAGCCATAAATGCTGCTGGCTGGTTGAACTGTTGTAAGCGAATTAATTGCTGTGTTTCCATGATGACAACTTGCACAGAAATGATTTGATCTCTCTCGAAAAATTTTCAGAAATGATTTGATCTCTCTCGAAAAGTTTAGTTTATTTTTGTCTGTGTCAAAAAGAAAACCGCAAAACAGTCTCCGACAAGTCGCCGATCGGTTTAATCCAGTCTCTGAAGACTCGCCAATTGATCGCCGACTAGTCCCCGATCATGTTTCACTTGTTGCAAGTCAGTCGCCGATCATACGGCGATTCTTCGGCGACAAGTCGCTGATCAATCGCCGACTTTGGGCAACATTAATCGCCGATTGTTCGGTGACCGGTCGGCGACGGGTCGGCGATAACATTCACGGAGCAAATTTAGTTGCAACAGTTGCAAAGGTCGCGGGCCAGTTGCAACGAAATCAGTTGCAGAGAGGTCGCATTGCAGTCGCAAGGTCTGTGGGACCGGGGCTTAATAATTACATGTATCGCACAATATGAATATTCCATCCAATGATGCCATGTCGTTTTCTTCCTCCAAAACGTAATATTTATGTAATCTGTGGTTAAGATGGATAAGCCTTCTTATTCATTACGATCGATTTCCACCTTTACTATAAGCAAGATGGGAAATGCCTTCTGGTTCTTCAAGAATGTTCTGTCTCATTCTGAGACTTTTCACTTACATTACGAAAAAATGCCTATACTAATACATTGTAATTTTTACCGCCAAAAAACAAAAAAAAAAAAAAAAAAAAAGAGGCCCATGGGTCACAATGCTCACCAGCTTTCAAGGGGCCACTACCCACTGGCAGCAATGTATTTAAATTAACCATGGTTGCCCTGTGCCCAAGGATGCTACAGATAAAATTTGGACCCAATCAGATTCTGATGTCGCTTGAATGTGTTGTTGCAGGACAACAGATGACAATTAACAATTTCCCATCTGTGGCAACAAATAGGCCAAAAAGAACATTATTAAAGGAACATTTCTATGAAAGTGTGACAAACTATCTTAAAAAGCCATAATGTCATTTTTCAATTTTCCCTATTATAAGTCAATGGAAACTCTTAACTTGCAATAGCAAACAAACCAAAGAGTGAGTGAGTGTTTGAGTTTTACGTCCCACCAACAGCTAAGGGCATACGGAGACGGGACCTCCGTTTAAAGACTCATCCGAAAGTCTGGAGAAGCTCGGGATCTATCCTGCGATCCCTGGTTTACAAGGCGAGTAGCGTTACCCACTACACCACGGAGGCTTCTAAACAAACCAAAGTGCCAAATTTCATAAACCAGAGCTCAGGTGGACACTGCCCAATGACAGCCATGTATTATAACATGATATGATTTTAATCTACCAATTATAAAGTCTCCCAAACAAACCAAATACCCAAATGAACACCCATGTGTACTGTTTATAAAGTAGAGAGGGTGCGGCATGGACCCAATGGAGCCCTGGTTGGTGTCACTAAATGCGTCTTATCAAACGGAACAGAGACATATATATATATATATGTATGGTTTAGCAGTGGGGATATGTATGGTTCTGAGATGTAAGGCCTTTTAAGCAATGGAGGGATTCAGGAATGGCAGATCCAAGAAAAGCCCATGATTGTTGTCACTGAATATGTCTTACCATAAGGACCAGGAGTATATATGGTAAACGGTGGGGATCTGAATGGTTTCTGAGATATGAGGCACTTTTATGAAGTGGCAGAGAGAGAAATGGCCCCTGCGGACCCCCAAGGCGGGTGACTGAATGTGTCTAATAACCATGAACAAGAATATATGTGATTATGGGGTGGGGATTTGAATGGTTTCTGAGATATATGGCATATTATGAAGTAGGGTCTTATCATAAGGAACAAGAATATATATGGTTAAGGGGTGGGGATCTGAACTTCTTCTGAGATATATGGATTTTAATGAAGTAAAGGGGTGGGCATGGCCCATGGCACCCCGGGGGACCCGCATGCTGGTGTCACTGATTGCATCTTATCATAAGGAACAAGAATATATTTGGTTTAGGGATGGGGCTCAGAACAGTTTCTCAGCTACATGTATATGGTCGTTTGTGAAGTCGAGGGATGGAGCATGGCCCGGGCGCACCCTGGGTGACCCCTAGGTTGGTGTCACTGAATGTGTCTTATCATAAGGAACAATAATATATATGGTTTAGGGGTAGGAATCTGTAAGGTTTCTGGAATATTTGGCCTTTAATGAAGTGGATGGGGTTGGGCATGGCCCCGGCACATCCCGGGGGCCCCCAAGTTGGTGTTACTGAATGCAACTTATCTTAAGGAATGAGAATATCTATGGTTTAGGGGTGGGTATCTCAATGGTTTCTGAGATAAATGGCATTTTATGAAGTGGTGGGGGGGGGGGCATGTCCCCGGCACATCCCGGGGGACCCACAGGTTGGTGTCACTTAATGCGTCTTATCATAAGGAACAATAATGTTTATGTTTTAGGGGTAGGGATCTAGATGGTTTCTGAGATAAATGACATTTTATGAAGTGGAGGGGGTGGGGCATGTCCCCGGCACATCACTGGGGACCTACAGGTTGGTGTCACTTAATGCGTCTTATCATAAGGATCACGAATATATATGGTTTAGGAATGGGGATCTGAACGGTTTCCGAGATAAATTGCCGTTTATGAAGTGGAGTGGTCGGGGCATGTCCCCGGCACATCCCGGGTATCCCCAGGTTGGTGTCACTTAATGTATCTTATCATAAGAAACAAGAATATATATGGTTTAGGGGTGGAGATCTGTAAGGTTTCTGAGATATAAGACATTTTATGAAGTGGAGGGGGCGGGGCATGGCCCCGGCAAAACCTAGGGGACCCCCAGGTTGACATAAAAAGCATATGGCTAAGAGAAGTTTAGTCAAGGAACATTTCTATATAAGTTTTGTCAAAATATCTGCAACGACTTGGCAGTAAATGCCATTTTTTTCAGTTTTCCACATTATAAGTCAATGGAAACTCTAAGTTGCCATAGCAACAAAACTAAAAGGCCAAATTTCATAAAAATCAAATGGTGAATATTTTCATAAAGTCCTAGCCTCCTAGAGCGTATGGTTTCTGAGAAGATGATTTTTAAAGTATTTTTTCCTTTTTTGCATTTTGGTTTCCATGGCAACCAATAAAAATGAGCAGTAGGCCTAAAATCGTATGACAGATAGTACATTGCCTATGGAACATTTCTATGAAAGTTTTGTCAAAATATCTGCAATGACTTGGCAGTAAATGCCCCATTTTTCAATTTTCCCCATTATAAGTCTATGGAAATTCTAAGTTGCCATAGCAACCAAACTAAAGAGCTGATTTTCATAAAAAAACACGAAATTTCAATCCCCCTGCCCAAGGGTGCTACAGATAAATTTGGGCCCAATCGGCCCAGTCGCTTCAGCGGAGATGTTTAAAAGTGTTGACGCCAGATGACATACGACGACGACGACGACGACGGACAAGAGCCTATCCTATAAGCTTCCTCGGAGCCTTCGGCTCTGTTGAGCTAAAACCCGAAACTTTTAAGATGAAAAACTGTAATGTTTTTCTTATTACTGCTCCAAATATAGATTGTGGTACTCGTTAGAACCGCCTCGATGAGGCGGTGCTAACGAGTACCCACAATCTATATTTTAGAGTAGAAATACGGAAAATAAGGTTTTCTCCTGTAAACCCCAGTTTTACTATATAAAATGGGGTTCAAGGGGGTCAAAAGTATATAGGTGTGTTTTCGTGATGAGATATTTTTCCATCTTGGAACTGACTGGTAAGACGGTGCCGATCCTTCATCGGGTCATTGTTTATACGCGGTCTGATCAAGTTTATCACTCTCGATACTTGCAAACGAGATAACTACAGGACACTATATACCCCTCCCCCTGGCCCCAGATGGGCGGGCCTAAACTTAATGTGCTCTTTTACTCCATACTCATGTAAAGGGGATACAAAGCAAATTTGGTTGGATTATGTCCTATGGTTTAGGAGGAGATAGCATAATGGACGGACGGACATATGCAATCACAATATCCCTGGCGTTGTTTTGGCGGGGATAATAACGGTGAGTACATGAAAATTACTCGGACGAGTATTTCTGGGATAAGATGGACTTTCCATCTTTAACGTTAAAATGGCTTTCCATCCTGAAACTGAGTGCTTATACTATCCTTTAGATAGTTGGGGTCACTTGATGCGGGATTGATTCGTCGACAACTTACAACGCGTCATTCATTAATTGCGCTGACCACATAATGCATTTTTTTCACATCTCAAAAATAGCTAATTTTCGGATGAAAATCCGTGGTATTTTTCCTGCAAACATAGGTTCTGGGTGCTCGTTAGTACCGCCTCGTTGAGGCGGTTCTAACGAGCACACACAACAAGAAATAAGAAAATATAATATATTCCCGTAAACTCCAGTTTTCTCTATACAAAGTGGAGTTTATGGGGTGTGTATTTCACATACTTGTTCACGTGATGATCACATGCTTGTATACAAGTAATAGCTTTCCCAAAATCTTAGGTATACGCTTTGTATTTTTTTTTATCTAAGGCCTATTAAACTTTCAACCTGGCAGCAGGGCTTAAATTTATTATTGCTCAGCAAGTTGTCGTGACACTAGAAAAACAAACTGTTATGTTCCAGATCATATGAATACTATTAAACGATTCATGTTATTAAAATGCATTTTTGTTGTGGGAAGAAAGAAAGTATCATTTTTTGGGAGAAAATTACGTTTCAAAATGGTCCATGTTTATCATCAATTTCTACATTGATCCCCTCAAGAACAAGATATATTCACATCAACATACAGAATTGTCTTTTTACTAGCAACAACGAGAAGAAGTTTTTCAAAACCTGTCATAATTATAACATCAAAGCAATGCACCAATGTGTACTGTACACTATTCATTGTCATGCCTGCACAAACTGTACAATTGAACACTGGGGTAAACCAGGCGTACCGATAAAATAAGTTCAAATCGTTATTCAGTTTTTTATAAACTCTGTTTGTTGATAACCAGCCAAGTATAGTTTATCAACGACCTTTGAGAGTTCAACGTTCAAGCGTGGCAAGACTATTCCATATTTTAGGGGAAGCAGGTTTCGGATTTCTTTTTTTCACAGGATTTTAAAACTATAAATATTTTTTTTTTCGATATATATATAGCAGTCGTGGCCAAGTGGTTATAGTATGATGCAGTACGAATCTCAGAAAAACTATATATCCCAATGTAAAATCCCAGCTGAAGGCGACTTACCTTAAACACGGTCTAGTCCAAAATTAAAAGTGCAGTCACGTCTCACTGCGTTTTGAAAGACTATAACTCAAAATTGTAAACGCACTGATCGAGCAATAACCGTGCAAATGCAACAGAAATATTTGTGCGGTTCGATACACTACTCATTACTTTTTCTACTGACTGCAGTTTCAAAGATGTTACGTGTATGTATTTCAAACAAGAGGGCTACCATAGGGCCATGATGACCCTTTATTCGCTCACCTGAGTCTTTTAAAGCAATCTGACCTGATGACTTAGTCTTTGACACAAAACTGTGACCTCTAGAGAAAGAGAACAAGGTTTAAAAGAAATATGACATAGTTATATGACACTTACCATAATAAGTTGAATGACATATCATCAAGGCAGACATCTGGTAAAGTGTTATGAAGATTAATGCAAAATTGTAGGCTCTAGAGACAGAAATCTGACAATATGACTTTCGTTGTTTTGATCCCATATAACCAGTATTTGAATCTGACAAAGGTATCATTAAGACAAGGTTTTAACAAAATTTGGCCTTGGTTTTGATCCGGTATGACCTACATTCTAACTTGACAGAGATATAATCAGACTGAAGAAATATTGTGGTGTCTAGGGTGCACACAAGGTCTGAAATGACCCGTATTTAAACTTGACTGAGATATCATCATGTCATGTTTTTAGAAGGTTGAAGCACACAGGGTTTTAACGAAATCTGACCCGGTGACCTAATATTTGATCTGACATTACCCGTATTCGAACTTGATTGTGATATCATAAAGTCAAACATTCTGAAGTTTCATGAGGATTAAGGCAAATCTGAGGTCTCTAGGGTGCACACAATGATTTGACGAACTTTGACCTAGTTACCTAGTTTTTTATCCGACATGACCCATATTCGAACTTGACCGAAACATCATCAAGTCAAACATTCAGGTGAAGATTCATGAAGATTAAAGTAAAACTGTGGTCTCTGGTGTGTACACAATGTTTTGTACGAAATTTTAACCTCCTGACCTAGTTTTTAATCCAACATGACCCATATTCAAACTTGAACAAGATATCATCAAATCAAACATTCGGGTGAAGTGTCCCGAAGATTAAAAAAAACAAACTGTTGTCTCTAAAGTGCACACAATGTTTTAACGAAATTTGACCTAGTGACCTAGTTTTGATCTGACATGACCCATATTCGAACTTGACTCAGATATCATCAAGTCAAACATTCAGGTGAATTTTCATGAAGATTGAAGCAAAGCTGTGACCTGTAGAGTACACACAATGTTTTAACGAAATCTGACTGAGTGACTAGTTTTTTTATCCGACATGACCCATATTCAAATTTGATCAAGATATCATCAAGTCAAACATTTTAGTGAAATAGAAGTGAAGGCAATGATCAAGAATCGATACAATTAACCCACATCTCCCATCAGAGACACCAAGGGAAAGAAACAGAAACATGAAACGCCTAGACTCTAATGGCGAACATCACTACACCAGTTACTTTCCCACAAAATGGCCAATTGGCTATCCAAAGCAAAATCATATAAGCGATACACACACTCAAAGACAAGCCATGAAGTGTCATGAAGATCAAAGCAAAACTTCGGTCTCTAGGGGGGGGGGGGCACACAAGGTTTTAACGAAAATTTACCTAGTGACCTAGTTTTTGATCCGACATGACCCATATTCGAGCTTGACGGAGATATAATCAAGTCAAACATTCAGTTGAAGTTTCATGAAGATTAAAGCAAAAATGCGGCTTCTAGGGCACACAAAAGGTTTTAACGAAATCTGACCGAGTGACCTAGTTTTTGATCTGACATTACCCATGTTCGAACTGGACTGAGATATCATCAAGTCAAACATTCAGGTGAAGTGTCATGAGGATTGAAGCAAAACTGCGGTCTCTAGGGTGCACACAAGGCTTTAACGAAATTTGATCTGTTGACCCATTTTTAGATTCGACATGACCCATATTCAAACTTGACCCAGATATAATCAAGGCAAACATTCAGGTGGAGTTCCATTGAGATTAAAGCAAAGCTGTGGCATCTAGGGTGCACACAAGGTTTTAACCAAATCTGACCTAGTGACCTAGTTGTTGATCTGACATGACCCATATTCGAACTTGACCGTGATAACATCAATAAAAACATTCTGGTAAAGTTTCATAAAGATTACATTAAAACTGTGGCCTGTAGACGTTGCACAATGTGCATTTTGACGACGTACAGCGCACGATATACAGTGTGATCACAATAGCTCACCTTGAGTACTTTGTACTCAGGTGAGCTAATGAAAAGTCTACATGCCATGAAGGTACACACGAAACCATTCAAAATTGTCGTATTGCAAATAAATTGAAGGCTTTTTATTTGGCAGCGCAAAATCAATTGTTTTCCATATTACCCGTGCGCAAAATATTGCCTCTCGCACTCGCCTTGGGTGAACTGCAGAGTTAATGAGAAGTAAAAGCAAAATGATTTCACGCCCCTAAATAGATACAAAATAGACAATCACTAAATGTGATGAATGCCCACGCAATATGCCTCAACAGATGAGAGATTTGTTTGAAACATGCAGTATACAGACACACATTCTAACTAAACTAGAAACTGCAATAGTCTCCAAGAAACATGTGACATAAATGTTTTAGTCATACAAGGGGACATAATTCTGCATTGCCGAACTGGATCAGAATCACGTTTCCTTTATGCACATGTTCAATGCATGTCTGGATTATGTTGCAAGTTTCAATGTCCGGTTCAAATTATGCAAGCGAAGGTGCGAAGACAAAAATTGCACTATTTACTACCTGTGCTACACATATGAGCAAAATGTTTCATTCGTTCAAGGGGACATAATTCTGCAATAAGCGGGGTTTCTTACTACACGTGTTAAATGCATGCGTGAACTGTGTAGCAAGTTTGAATGTCCTGCATCAACTACTTTAGGTGGAGTGGCGGAGACTAGAACAGTACTATTTATTAACCACCTATGCTACCCGTGTGGCCAAATTAGTTTAGTTGTTCAAAGGGAAAGGACCCAGTTCAAATAAGCTTCGTTAGCCTTGTGTTATTCGTTAAGTCTTCGTTAAGCCTTCGTTAGCTAAAATTTGATTTCAAAGTACCCATCGTTAATAACGAACAGTTAACAAATTTTCGTTAATGCGACAGAATTTAACGACGACTCTAGGGTCGTCGTAAGGCATTCGTTAAGTAGGAATTTCCGAGTATCTATCTGGGAAGAAAATGGTTAGCTCAGATAGATATTTGGAAAGTCTATGACATTGCGAGTATGATGATAAATAAACAAATACAATAAAATAATAAATAAACATAAATAAATAAATGATTGTAACAATAAATTTCTATTATTCTTATCATCACTCAGTCTGATAATAATTCTAATTAAACAGAAAAAGAGGGGTAAAAATATAAACTTGATTTATTATCAATTAAGGTCAAGGTCAAATATCGAAACTATTGATTATTTCGTTCCCAGGGTCTTTCATTTTTGGTAAAATCACGGTCAAATATTGAATGTCAACGTTTTGAGAGTGATGCTTGTCTCAGGGTGTGATAGATGACGACATGAGCTCGAGCATCGATAATCACTGTTCCTAGTTTCGACCAATTCGGCCTCATCAGTGACCCCCAGATTTTCCCAGATATCGCAGTGAAGGACTGGAAAATGCAGTCCACTCTATCATGAATGACAAGGAGACTTTCTACGACCGACAAAGGCGTTTAGTAAAATAGCTTGAGTTCGAACTATTTCTTTCTCTTTTTTTTCCTTTTTTTATGCCCCCGCATCATATGATGCCGGGGGCATATAGTTTTTCGGTTTTCCGTACGTGCGTACATGTGTACGTCCGTCTGTACGTGTGTGTGTACGTACGTACGTACGTGATCCTGTAACCTCAGGTTAAAGTTTTTGTAACAGGTAGAGCCTGAACTTTTAGAACTCATATTTTCCTAACCATTTTATGGAACTGGTTCATCTTTGGTATGATGATAGATATAGGTCCAAAGTTTTATTAAGCAATACCCCCACCCATGCCTGTGACCTCAAGGTCAAGGTCACAGACTTAGAAATTTTCAATGTTAAAGACTCAAGTTAAGGTTTTTGTAACAGGTAGACTTGAACATTTTAGAACTCATATTTTCCAAACCATTTGATGGAATTGGTTCATATTTCGTATGATTATAGATATAGGTCCAAAGTTTTATTCAGCGATACCCCCACCCATGCCCATGGCCTCAAGGCCAAGGTCATGAACTTAGAAATTGTCCATGTTAAAGACTCCAGTTAAGGTATTTGTACCTGGTAGAACCTGAACATTTATGATGGCTTTGGTTCATATGATGATAGATATAGGTACATTGTTTTATTCAGCAATACCCCAACCCATGCCTATGACCTCAAGGTCACAGACTTAGACAATTTTAATGTGAAAGATTTTAAAGAGCTCAAATTTTCCAAACTATATTATGGATTTGGCTTATGTATGCTATGATGATAGATACAGGTCCAAATGTTTATTTGGCAATACCCCCACTCATGCCTATGGTTTCAAGGTCAAGGTCACAGACTTAGAAATTTTTTAATAAGATATTTTAAGAGTTGATATTTTCCAAATCGTGCGATGGGTTGAGTTGATATTTGGTATGATGTTAGATACCTGTCCATTTTATTCAGCGATACCCCCACCCATGCCCATGAGCTCAAGGTCAAGGTCACAGACTTAATTTTTTTTTAATTATCCCCTCGCAAAACATAGCTCTAGCGTCTATATTTCTCCACTGATTTCAATATAACTTCACACAAATGTTCCTTATGACAATATCTCGAGCGAGTTTGACTTTCAAGGTCATGACCTCAAGGTCAAGGTCACTGGCTATTTTTAGAAAAACTTTGTCATCTCTCTAGCGCCTACATTTCTTCACCGATTTCAATATAATTTCACACAAATGTTCCTTATGACAATATCCCGAGCGATTTCGACTTTCAAGGTCAAGGTCACTGTGGCTATTTTTAGAAAAACTTTGTCATCGCTCTAGCGACTACATTTCTTCACTGATTTCAATATAACTTCTCACAAATGTTCCTGATGACAAGGTTACACACTTAGAAAATTTTGTTGCAACATGAATTTTCGGGGTGAGGCGGGGCCCTTGGCGGGGGCATCTGTGTCGTCTGGACACATTTCTAGTTTTTTTTGAGGTTCAACGTCCCCGCCAATTCTGTCGGACTTTTACCCGACATTAAGATGGAATGACATCGCAAGCACTGTCGTCCAATTAAACCAATAGGGTTTATAAGCATGGACGGTCCGACTCACCCCGCTTTACCTGGGCAGGCTTAGATCCTCTAAGCCGTTGACCACAGTACTCGTGTGTGGCCTGATTCAGCTCTGCGTGAAAGCCTCATGTAGCCCATCTATTTTTTCAAGCCCCGAAGGGCGGGCGCGGGAGTTCAAATTATAATCAACATATAGTCTATGTTATTCCATTTTCGCAGAAATCGCTCTTTTTCTTGCGAGACAACGGCGTCGACGCCAGGCCATATTACGTCCCTTGTGAGACCGGCTTAATCCGTTTTCGGCGGAATAATGCATTACTAACGTCTCTACAAATTTGCATTGCCTTGGGTTACTACGCATCAGGGAGCTTCTTGTCTGTGAGTGAGTGTTTGAGTTTTACGTCCCACCAACAGCTAAGGTCATACGGAGACGGGACCTCGGTTAAAAGACTCATCCGAAAGTCTGGAGAAGCCCAGGATCGATCCTGCAACCTCTGGTTTACACGGCGAGTAGCATAACGACTTCAACACGGAGGCTTATTTATAATTCTTGTCTGTGATAGCTGACATGTAACTTCTTGCCGTTTCGTATCACCTGGCAAGGCGGGCATCATTGTTTATACACTTTCCAACTACGATAAATGCCATAAGGGATATTCAACAAGGATTCTACACTATTGCTAATTTTTCTAGAGTGTAAGATGCTGTTGATGGGACTTTCATTCCAATAAAAGCTCCAAGCGAAGCTGACCACCTGTATGTGACACGCAAAGGGTACCACACCATAAACGTCCAGGGCATATGTGACGCAAATTATAACTTCCCGAACTTAGTGGTGAGATGGCCTGGAAGTACGCACGATGCGTACATTTTGATGAACAGTCGTGACATCTTCGAGACGGATCAAATACAAAATGCATGGCTATTGGGTGACAGTGAAGCCCTTTGAAGCCATGGCTTCTTACACCTCTATCTGATAAAAAAAAACATCTGAAAGTCGCTACAATGTTTCTCATAAAAGGACGAACGTGTGGAATTTGGAAAATGAGGTTCCTGTGCCTTCACAAAACTGGCAGATGTTTGACCTTTTCTCCTAATCGTAACGTGAATATTATTGTATCAACGGGGATGTGAATATTATCGTATCAACGGGAATACTGCACAACTAATAAATGCCGAGAAACATACCTTTGCTACATGATGATGATGGAGGTGATGATGACGATCATCATCATGCTGACGATGCTGATGGTGACCTTCATGAAAATGATGAGTGGAATGACGATGATGTAAATCTGCATGAAGGACGTCGACAAGAGATTATCTAACCAACATCAAACCTAACTCTACGCAGAGATAGGTCTGTGGCGGATGTGAGTTCTGTCCCTAAGATTAGTTGAATTCCAGAAGTTTTATTTGATTTGATGTTTAACGCCCCCGTCAACAAAGGTAATTTTGGACACGTTGTTTCCACTTTTGTAGAATTTTACCCGACATTGAGATGAAGTGAAATTTAAAGCCCTGCTGCCAATGAAACTAATAGGGTTTATATTCATGGACTTGTTGAAACTGACCACGAACTGCTTAGAGGTTTTAATACTGCCCATGCAGGCAAAGAAGTGCGAGTCGGACCGTCCATGCATATGAACCGTATTGGTTTTATGGGCGACAGGGCATGATAGGTCATTTCATCTCTTGTGTCAGGTAAAAGTCCCATACAAGGGGAAGCAACGTCTTCAAAAAGATCTTTACAATGTTGACGGGTACGTTAAATCTCAAATCAAACATGCAGAGCTGAGCCAATATTGATGCAAAATTCACGTGTCAACCAAATACATATAAAATTACATGACCATTTCAAGTATTTCTGGGTACATTACAAGCAAACAAGCTTAAGAAGCAATTTACATGCGACAAAACAGCAAATTATGGTCGTCTAGACTCTTTTCTGCCATCATTGCTGAAACAGTGGGACCTTTTCAGCTTCTTTTCGCTTTGTTTACCGTTGATCGCTGGCGTGTTTTCTTTCTACACGTTTTCTACACAGACGCGGTGTTTTTGTTACTTTAACTAACGAAACTTCGGTAAGGGCTAGCTAACGAAGGATTAACGACTTTATATTTGAAATGACATTTCGAAATCGTTACGTCTTCGTTATATCTTCGTTAATATCTTCGTTAAGCCATCGTTAAATATAACTAACGAATATTTTATTTGAACTAACCCTAGGGATCAGAATCCTGGTTCCTTTATGCACATGTTCAATGTATGTCTGAACTGTGTTGCAAGTGTCAGTTTCCTGTATCAAATAATGTAGGAGGAGTTATAGACTACAAAGTGTGACGTACAGACATACAGACACACGGATGTACGGACAAAGGCAAACTAAATGCCCCTTCCCACTTCGTGGCAGGGGCATAAAAAACGTTTTGATTTTTTTATCAATTCCGTTCATTATTGTATTGTTTTCTGTTGTTAAACTCTTATTCTAACACAGCGCGCCTATATAGGCAATGGAAAATAACTGTGTTTTATTCTGCAACAAATCACAGCTCGGAAGAGCGTGACGAGTGAAGTCATTAAAAACGGCAAATTTATGACGTCACTAGTCGATTTCCTTGACGTTAGACGGTGTAACGTCATATTCTCGCATCGAAATTGTTAGAAAAGGATATAAATGCATGTGTTTCAGTCGATCATTTTAGCGGGATTTCTTCTAGCAATGGCGAAAAGTTGTGAGATTTTGAAGGAAACAACAGCATTATTGCCGATTGTCAGCCTGTTAGAATCGAAATAGATCAGCTGTAGTTTATGATTTGTTGAATAATAAATCACAGTTTGTCGGCCAGTTGTAAGTAGACAAATCACGCGCGCTACGCGCTCGTGATTTGTCTACTTTACAACTGACCTCCAAACTGTGATTTATTACTCAACAAATCACAGCTAGAGTTGATCTATTTCTTAATTCTAACATGATGTTAAATTTATCCAGTTGAGCACATTGATCAACTTGGTGCGCACAGAAGAGCGCGTTTGATGACGTCGCATGTAAACAGCAGGCTAGTGATAATCAGGTCTGAGAGTTTAGCTATTTCTAAAGACTGTCCATAAAAATAAAGACAGTCTTTAAATTTATGGACTCACGTGTCTGTAGAAAGCAATGCAAATCTTGAAAAAATCAAAAATTCGAAAATCGCAGTACATGTGTTATGCAACCTTCTTTATTGCATGATAATCTGCGTGTAGCTGAAAACTGAGTATGATCCGTTGTCTTGTTGATTAATAATTCAAGAAACTAATTAATTGAGTCTGTGTAGTTCAGGTTTTCTCCCTTACACTATAAACCATGGAACATGTCACCTGATTCGTGGCACACCTGTTGTAAAATACATGAAGGGAGAAAACCCAAACAAGAATATCTTCCGTAGCGATTTCATATAAATACTCGAAAATTAGACAACAGATTCGAGAAAAATCTTTCTGAGAATGAAATTCATCATGTAACGAAGAATTTTATATAATACATATTCTGCGATTTTCGAATTTTTGAAAATTCTTAGGATTTGCATTGCTTTCTAGAGACACGTAAGTCCACAAATTTAAAGACTGTCTTTATTTTTATGGACATTCTTTAGAGATAGCTAAACTCTGAGACCTGATAATGTCGCTCTCTGTCTCGGGGAATTTGATCCCATGGTCCGCGTCAAAATTAAAATACCTTATAATACGCACATAAACACCATAACGCCAAAAGCAACTAACAAACTACAAGCATCTTGGAAACTGCAAAATTACGTGTCAGGACGAACAGCAATTAAACGAATGGGCCATTAGCGGACAGCAGTATTCAGCCAAAGACATCTAGAAACTGCATAAGAACGGCACTTCGGGGATGGTCAGCAGTAAAGGTAATAAGCCAGGTATACCAACTTCATACGTGTACAGCCAACCAAAATCTAGAAACCACAAAGGAACGACACTTCCGGGCCGTCAGCAGTAACACTAATGAGCCATAATCAGACCAACAGCATACGATCAAAGAGCATGTAGAAAGTGCAAAAGAACAACACTTCCGGACGATCAGCAGAAACACTAATGAGTCGTGAACACATCACGAAAACACGCCTATGTCATTTTGACCCCCTCTTACCCCACTTTTATATAGTAAACTGGGGTTTACAGGGGTAAACCTCATTTTTCTTATTTCTCCTCTGAGATATAGATTGTTGGTAATCGATAGAACCGCCTCAATGAGGCGGTTCTAACGAGTACCCACAATCTATATTTTGAGCAAAAATAAGAAAAATATCGCAATTTTTCATATGAAAATTTTCATTTTTTCGGCGAAAAATGTGTCAATGTATTTGTATAGGCGTGTTTTCGTAATGCAGACCAACAGCATACAGCCAAATACATGTACGAAACCGCAAAAGAACGACAACAAACAAGTAACATACAGAAAAAAGGAAGGCCACTTCCTGACAGTCAGCGGTAACACTAATTAGCCATAAACAGACCTACAACATAGACCCCAAGTGTCGTTCCTGGCAGTTACATGGCTCTATGTTGTAGGTCTGTTTATGGGTCATTAGTGTTACCGCTGACTTTCAGCGGTAACCCTAATGACCCTAAGTGTCGTTCCTGGCTGTTACCTGGCTCTATGTTGTAGGTCTGTTTATGGCTCATTAGTGTTACCGCTGACTGTCAGCGGTAACACTAATGAGCCATAAACAGACCTACAACATAGAGCCAAGTAATAGTCAGGATAGACACTTAGGGTCGCCAACAGTACCATCAATGAGCTATAAACGGACCAATTACATACAGCCAAGTAACATCTATAAACCGCAAAGGAACGGCACTACCGAGCGGTCGACAGTTACACTACTGAGCAATAAACAGACCAACAGCATCCAGACAAGTAACATCCAGAAACCGGAAACGACACTTCCTGGCGGTCAGCAGTAACACTAATGCGCCATAAGAAGATCACCAACATACAGACAAGTAGCATCTAACGACACTTCCGGGCGGTCAGCATTAATACTAATGAGTGGTAAACTGACCAACAGCATAGAACCTAGTAACATCTAGAAAACCGCACAGGGGCGACACTTCCTTAATCGACCTCACTTATACAGGGTAACACATTTAGTAGGGTTGGGATCCCGTAAAGTTAACTTCAACCCACCAGTAAATTTTACTGACCGTTTCAAGTCGGTGCTTTTGCTGTGGTTCCTTCATATTTTGCGTTCGTGTTTCTGTTTCTTTTTCTAATTATAAATGTTGATACGATGATTATTCTGATTTCTCACCCCTTTTAAGTTGTTCATTTTGAGTTACATTTGCCCTTCCAGTTTAATGTTTGTCATGTTGGTGATTCAGACTTTCTCTCTCCCCCCACACCCCCATTATGTATATTGCTTCTTGATAGTAAGGTTCTAAACATCTGCTGACACGGATTACAAGCTGTCCGTTTTGTTTTCTGTCGTCAGTCCATGTTTCTACTTCTTTCCCTAGTGATATTGTGGGAGGTATTTGGGATCTGATTGTATCAGTTCCTAATCGTTTCTCTTTTTAATTTTCTAGTACTAATCTTCAATGTGGTCCGCTTTTCCTGGTTAGGCACCAGTACTAAACAATGTGGATAAAGCCACTTGCTTAAGGAGACAACACTTGGCGCTTGCGGGGATCGAACCGCTCAAATCCGATGCTTTACCACTGAACCACAGCGCTCCATAAACAGGCCAACAGCATAGCACCTAGTTACATCTAGAAACAGCACTTGAACGACATTTCGGGTCGACAGCAGCAACACTAATGAGCATAAGCAGGCCAACAATTTACAGCCAAGTTACATATAGAAAACACGAAGGTACATCACTTCGGGTCGACAGCAGTAACACAAATGAGTTTTAAACAGACAATTCTAACACAGCGCGCCTATATAGGCAATGGAAAATAAATGTGTTTTATTCTACAACAAATCACGGCAAGGAAGAGCGTGACGATTGACGTCATTAAAAACTGCAAATTTATGACGTCACTAGTCGATTTCATTGACGTTGGACGGTGTTACGTCATTTTCTCGCATCTATCACGTTAGAAAAAGGATATAAATGCATGTGTTTCAGTCGATAATTTTAGCGGGATTTCTTCTAACAATGGCTAAAAGTTGTGAGATTTTGAAGGAAACATTAGCATTATTGCCGATTTTTAGCCTGTTAGAATCGAAATAGATCAGCTCTAGTTTGTGATTTGTTGAGTAATAAATGACAGTTTGTCGGTCAGTTGTAAGTAGACAAATCGCGTGATCTGTCTACTTTACAACTGACCTCCAAACTGTGATTTATTACTCACAGTTAGAGCTGATCTAAATCTTAAACAACATACAGCCAAGTAACATCTAGAAACCGCAAAGGAACGTCACTTCGGGACGACGGCAGTAACACTAACGAGTCATAAGCAGGCCATGTAATATATAGAAACAGCAACGGGACCACACTTCGGGATGGTCAGCACTAAAACAAATGAATCAAAAACAAACCATCAATTTACAGGAAAGTAACATTTAGAAACCGCAAAAGAACGACACTTCCGGACGGTCAGCACTAAGACTAATGAGCCATAAACCGAACAACAACATACAGCCAAGCAACATCTAGAAACTGCAAAGGAAGAACACTTATGAACGGTCATAACTACATGTAACACTGATAAGCCTAAAACAGACCAACAACAAACGACCAAGTAACACCTAGAAACCCCAATGGAACGACACTTCCGGACGTTCAGCACTAACACCAATGAGACAAAAACAGGCCAACAGGGGGTTTTTGCAGAGTATAATTTGCTTGATAGGTACGCATGTCACAGAGCCCTTGGAAGTAAATTGTGATGATGTGAAAATTACATACATTTATTTAAACAACTTTTTTCTTATCATTTCCCTATAAATCGTGTATTCGGATGCCACCATACATTCCTAGCATCACGGAAAAGCGACAATGCCATACGGTTAAGATCAAGATCAGACGCCACAGAACGCACCGTCTAGTCAGTTTATTTACTGCTTGCCTAAAGTGCAGGTATTTGTGTAAAACATAATGAATTGCATGAATCAGACACCGACACCACCTAAACAGGAAACGAGCCTGTCCAAAATTATTATGTGGAAGATTCTATTTGTGTTAAAAGGGTTAAGTTGATGAGATGGAATCAATTACTCGAGATAATTTCCAAGGAAATTATTTATATTTAACCCCGAAATTTCCTAATGACATTCTCAGCCATATGCCTACGAGCTCAAAGCGGAAAATGTGATCAGTAACAAATACGATCTAGATACAGTAGAATTCCTATACTAAGACCACCTTTTGGACTGTTCAAAAGTGGTCTTTAAGACCACTTTTGAACAGCCCCAAAGGTGGTCCCTGACCGAAAGACACTCTTTACAAAAAAAAAAACAAAGAAAGAACAACGGCACACTTCTGAGTAAGCTTTTTAAACCAGAATTAGTCTTAATTTTAGGTGGTCTTAATAGCGGAATTTTACTGTATTCGAAGTCCACTTAAACTGTGTAATATGCGGATTCAAGGCAAGTACCTACAAAGAAAACGTTTTCAATGTAGCTTGCAAAACCATTTCTTACATGAGATTTCTCAGTGAAATCGAAATCGATATTTGACAATACGATTTTTATTTTCACTGTTTGTGAATTCGATGTTTCTTCTAAAAATTTCACATTATTTCTTTGGATGTTAGATGTCAATTAACTAAACGTTATAAATAGGATCGGAAATTACGTCACGCACGTTTTCACGTCATTCGGACGTTGATGACGTCACTTTAGCACCTACGCAACGTAAATAAAGCACGCGACGCCAGACGAGCGTAGCAACTGCGGAAATTATTTAAATGCAAATTTAAAACAAAACCATTTGAAAAAGTAACATTCTAAGCTGTTTTCCACGTGCAAACTTTCAGTTTACTCCCAATATTATACCCAGTTAACACGCTGAACACCTCTAAATCAACGCGAAATCGCCCTGGAAAAAGTTTAATGTCAGTGATGTTGGCTGTTTCTTTGAAAATGCATTACAAATTACAGTTTAAAACATGAAAGAAACAGAACATTTGATTTTTTTTTGGTATAAGATCAATTTTTATTTCACTCATGCACACCAGAAGATGTATTTTCACTCGTGGTTACGCCACTCGTAAAAATACTACTTTTGATGTTCATTCGGTGAAATAAAAGTCGATCTTACACTGAAAAATTCAAATATCATCCATATGCTGGCTTTGTGCAATCCATGTGCTGATGCCTCCCTGTGTTGATGTCAGCAGCGACTCTGTGTCTTTCGGCCCCAGCGATCATGTTATAGTCACCATCAGCTATCATGGCATTTTCTTCAAGCATTACGAAACCACGACTATACGAATACATTAGAAACTTTACCGCCGAAAAACAATAAAATGAAAAATTGTGATATATATTTTTTTTATTTCTTCTCAAAATATAGATTGTGGGTACTCGTTAGAACCGCCTCATCGAGGCGGTACTAATGAATACCCACAATCTATATTTAGAGCTCGATGAGGCGGCTATAATGAGTACCCACAGTCTATATTTACAGCAGTAATAAGAAAAGAAAAATAAGGTTTACCCTCTGTAAAACCAAGTTTTACTATATAAACGTGGGGTTCAAGAGGGACAAAATTATACAGGCGTGTTTTCGTGTTGTTTGTTGGTGTATTTGTCATCAGCGATTCTGATGACGTCTTAACTATCGACCACGATGTCACTTCAGCAGTGAACATGACGCATTCATCAGCAATCCTGGCAAATTCTTTCAAAGCATTCCTGGCGTATTTTTCCACAGCACCACGGTGCGCTCTTCCACAAAAACACTGGCGTATTGTGGTTTTGGCAATACTTGTCCATTCTTCCTTAAAGTTCTTGGTGTATGCGCAATCAGTAATCTTGCTGCATTCGTTATCAAAAAGTTTGGTACATTCTTTCACAACACACCTGGTGCATTCATCCACAGCAATCCTTATATATACAGCAGTCTTTATATATACGTTAACATCTATCTTTGTCCATTCGTCAAACGCCGGCCCCGGTAGCTCAGTCGGGGGCGCGTCTGACTGGTGATCAGGAGGACGCGCATTCGATATCTGTCGGGGTCGGCACATTCGTGGCGATGGATCATGAAATCTTTTCTACGATCATTCTCTCCCTTCCGCTGATTCAAGAAGGGCAGTTGTTAGTTTCTGGCGAAAGAATGTGCACTGTGTTGGTTAACCGCCTAGGTACAAACCTGCCCAGGAAAAGTGTGGATAGGTAAATTGACCGGCTCAAAATGAACTAAATAGTGTTAACTGGACCGTTAAACTTCCAAGCTAACAAACATATCATTCGTCATACTAATCTTTCCGCATTATTTTGTCAGCGATCCGTCACCGGAGATCCTGGTGCTGTCGTCATCAGCGATCTTAGCGAACCCATCAAAAGTCTTCCTCTGTTTACCCATAAGTCAGATGACCTTGAAACTTAGCAGACTGCAAAAGGTACTTGAGCCATACATTAATTATAAATGATGGTCCTGGCTTGACCTTGACATATTTTATTGCAAGGTCAAATTTCTTCCCTTACGCATATGAATGGAGAGAAGGTAAGATAGTGCATATATCCAAACAATTGTAGTTTATGAATAGCAAATAGGTCTTTAATAAAACGTCAACGGTCAAGGTCATTCAATGCTTTGGCCCAAGGTCACTAGGAACCCTTAAATGTACTGTATCTTCTAAAAATGCTATTAAATTTCATGTGCAGCTTCCATGGTGATGGGAATGAAAACAAAGATGGCTGTCAAACACGTATGGTATAAAAAATAAATGGGAAGGCAATGTACAGGAATCGATACAATTAACCACCTCCCAACAGAGACACATCACTGCGGGGGGCTTGGGGAAGCTTAAATCGACTTTACGCGCCCGCAATTCTCGCCCTCACTTCCGTCGCGATTTAGACAAATTTGTTCAGTCCACATGAAGGCCTCCTAACTTATCAGTGCAACAACTCCGAGAACACAAAAATCAAACAACCACATAGATGGAACAACGGCGAGGACTCGACAGCAGACTCCGAGGGGTCCGACCCGAGACAGAGCATCAGGCACCAACCAACATTACATAAAATTAAATTCTAATTCTCAGTAAGCCTTTACGCTGGAACCGTCAGGGAATTTGAGACCTGACCCACCGGCGTGCAATTAAAGAGGGAAGCAAAGTTGTCAACCGTGATTGGGTTAACTACCAAGCATGCAGTCTGTCGTGTAACGTTTATGTTGCACCCAATCTTTTTATATCGAAAAATGATATAGCGAAATTCGATGCTTAAGTCATTGCAAGTATATATTTTCTGAATTTATATACTAAGTCAAATAAAATTCGGATTCCGATAGGCCTTGTTGCAGAAGAGATTTAAGTCGAACATTAAATTTTGAAATTAAATCGGAATGACGTCTATAAAATTTTGAAAAGGCTTTGCGTACTTTATGATACCTGAAGAGATTTTCCCCAGTACTACTAGGCCAATTGCCATGAAATTTGGCATGTAGTATAAATGTTTGTAACATTACGTTAACAAACCCGGGCGACAAAGTGCAATTTTTCACATATTCAAAATGGCTACTTTTCTGACGAAAATCGATGATATTTGTTTATTTATAAAGCAAACCTACGTTGTGGGTGCTCGAGGCGGTTCTAACGAGTACCCACAACCTATGTCTAGGAGCAGAAATAAGGACAATAATGTAGACCCCCGTAAACCCCTGTTTTCTCTATATAAAGTGGGGTGTAAGGGGGTGTTCATTTTACGGACTTGTTAGCGTGATGATAAGAAAAAAATACGGATTTTCATAACAAAGTACTCGGCCATTTTGGAGATGTGAAAAATGCATTATGTCGAACTGGTGTGTTATCGTCATGGCGCGTCTGTATTTGCTTTGAAGAAGCCGCTCTATCTAATACTAGGGTTAGGTCAGAAAGACCTATCTTCTAGCGTTGCAATATTCTATAAGCCTTGTCCCACTGAAAAGGGGTCTGTCCTTAAAGGAAAAAATTTGTACCTCTTCTATCCTTTCAGGGTTGACCCCTATTGACATAGGAGACAAAAGTACTTTTGCAGGAGTTGCCTCCCCTGAAAGTGTATCCTTAAATATGTTTATTGCTTAAAAGAGAGAAATGGCGTATTCTCACAAGTTCTCAAACGTTAGTTACGACTCAGTCCCCTAAAACGCATAAATAACGATGCAAAGGTAATCGGTTAACCGTCTAGTTTCCGATTTGATTGCTGGATACCATCAAGTGGGATTTTCGCTTTACTCAGTCGCTCGATTTTGCTAGAAAGGGCAACGTTCGACCAGTTGTCTTTGACTGTAGAGATCGCACCTTAGAATGCGCATTCCTGTCTGGATAGGTTTCGGTTTAAACAGGGCCTGATAAAAAAACGATCCGTTTTATGCATTCTGTAACACTGAAATATTTATGTTCTATCAGTATTGATCTAAAGTTGAAAAGCTTTGTGAAGTTTATCGGCAGCTCAGTGAAAATAATAACCTTAATAGCAAAGCAATTATCGGGTGGCAGGTATATGATGTAGCCGGGTTCTACTACACGGGAGATAATCGAGCATGGATGTTCGTTCTAATACACTTGCGTTTGTAACGCGACGTTTCATCACGTGAACAAGTCCGTGAAATGAAGACCCCCCTGTACCCCACTTTATATAGAGAAAACTGGGGTTTACGGGTATATACACTATTTTTCTTATTCTTGCTCCAAGACATAGATTGTGGGTACTCGTTAGAACCGCCTCACCGAGGCGGTTCTAACGAGCACCCACAACCTATGTTTGCAGTATTTATAAGAAAAATGTCAAGGATTTTCATCAGAAAAATGGTCATTTTGGAGATTTAAAAATGCAATATGTCGCACGGGAGTGTTATCATAATGTGATTGGAAAAGGTCAAAAATTTACTCTGCGATATACTGTCTGAAATCCGAGTCGCCTTTCTTTGGCTGGTACCTGGTTATACGCAGCTCACAGCACTTGCCGCTTGAGCCAAACAGTACAATTTGGAACAAAACAACTGGGTAGGGATACATGTAACTGTACTGGGAAGATAAATCTTCGGTTTTATTGTCCCAAATTCCATTTTACGGCTCCGCTAACACGTCACCGTAAAACGAAATTTCCGACCGTGAAACCACCGATTTACCTCCCCAAATTTTGAAAACAATTATCCCCTAAATAGGATAACACAACCATGTGGTGAACTGCCTTTTTCATGATGGTAAAAATGACATTTTTCTGAAGAAAATTTGTTATAGTATTTTTCTTATTTTTGTTTGACACATATTGTGGTTGCTCGTTAGGGCCGCCTCAAATAAGGCGGTTCTATTTAGAACCCAAAATATATTTTCGCGCAAGTATAAGAGAAAAAATGTATACCCCATAAGCCTAAGTTTTCTCTATATAAACCGGGCCTTTAATGGACTTCATTTCGCGGACTTTTTATCATGGTAACTATTATTATGAAATGACCCTTGCTTTTACAGAAGCCGCCCTTTACACAAGGTACATGTATTCACAATTAGGGCGTGAAGTAAGCCGTGTTTCCACTAACATGTTGAAAACATTTGGTTTGTAGGTAGGAGTAAATTTTTTTATACATTTTTCTAGGTTTTCTTCAGGAAACAAACAGGGTCGGGCCTGTAATATTTATAAATAAACAAGTATTTTGTTGACATAATTGTTATGCTGAGGCTTGCATTGTATTTGCTAATTGGTCTTAGATGTTCAACGGCACATTCGTTGCTGGGAAAGTACAATACATCTAGTTTCAATATTCTAAATTTCAGGGCTCGCGCTCATTACAAAAACACACCTATACAAATACATTGCCATATTTTTGGCCAAAAATTAGAAATTTTAAGATGAAGAATTGTGATATTTTTCTTATTTTTTTTCAAGCAGAAATAAGAAAAACAATATATACCCCCTTAAACCCCAGTTTTACTGTATAAAATTCGAGTTCAAGGGGGTCACATTTATACAGGCGTGTTTTCGTGATGAGCCTGTGCCCAAAGGGCGAATTTCCTCGTACAAGACCGGGGCATATACGGTGTATCTGGAAACCATTTTCCCTAATATGAAAAGTGATCTCCCTTTGAAACATTGACCAGGTGCATCGTTTCACCACAAACAATCAACAAGAGAGTTAACTACCATATTTCTCCTATTCAGGTATCAGAACGCCAAATATTTCATATTAAAATAGATTCATGGTCAGGTGTACATCCCATGATTACAGATGAATTACAAGCAACGTTCACCGTAGATCCTGATCATGTCGCTTTGACTTCTTTGCCGATACCGGTTGCAAGGTATTGTATGTCGCAGAGTCTAAAACTATACATTTATGAACCCACGGTAAAGTAGGAAAATACATTTCGCCGGGTTAATCAATACCTGACTATTATTTATCCGGAGAACGTAAAAACCTACTTGTGAAGACTGAGATCAGACTATGCTTAAGCGCAGCCTGATCTGAGTTTTCGCCATTCGCGTGAATCGGACAATCCAAAGAGTGACAAGTTAAGAATTTGTCGAGACTGTTCAAACTGTTCGAGGTTCAGCAGAGTCTTGGCGTATTGAAGGTTTTGTCATACACCGACTTTATTATTTTGCAATGGGTGTTAGATTTCTGATTCTGTATTTGATTATGCGACTTCTGTTTACTCAAAGAACTCTTCTATTATTTCCCTAGAAAGAGAGACATTTTAGCCGGCGCATGACAAAACCCAGAATAAGACATGTGCGTCTAGCGAAGAATCAGATCAGCCTGCGCATCCATATAGTCTAACCAGAGACTTCTCTTGTTGCATGGAGGAGCATTTGGCCCATAGCTATCCTTAGAGCGCACACAGAAGACTCTGATCAGACTGCGCGGGCTGATCTAAGTCTTTGTTGGGCGCACATGTCTTGTAGGTTTTGTCGTGCACTGGCTCATTTGATACACGAATCTCGTCACCTGAAACCATGCCTTTTTTTTTGTTTTCGACCAGGCATGGCAATAACAAGTCCGTGAAATGAAGACCCCTCTAAACCCCACTTTATATAGAGAAAGATTGGTTTAAGGGGGTATACATTATCTGCTTTATAACTGCTCCAAAACATAAATTGTGGGTACTCGTTAGAACCGCCTCATTTTTTGAGGTTCCTTGATATGTGACATTGTTGTCCCCGAACAGGGACATTTTAGCATCCTACTCTCTAATTGGAGTACACCTGATTTCTGTTGTGCATTTTGATTTTTTATCTTGAAAAAAAAAAAAAAAAAAAAACATTTTATTTTCTTCCTAACGTAGTACCTGATCCTAAAAGGATGCGCAAACATTACGATAACATATCCGTGTGATATAGTGCATTTTTTCAAACCTCAAAAAAGGTAATTTTTCTTACGAAAATGTGTGATATTTTTCTTATTTATACTCCAAACATAGGTTTTGGGTGCTCGTTAGAACCGCCTCATTGAGGCGGTTCTAACGAGTACCCACAACCTATGTGTTGGAGCAAAAATGAGGAATATAATGTTTACCCCCCTAAACCCCAGTTTTCTCTATATAAAGTGGGGTTTAGGGGGGTCTTCATTTCACGGACTTGTTCACGTGATGAATGATTTGATGATAAAATCGTGCAAGTACTTTCGGCTTTACGTCTCCATCAGACCTGACACATATATCTACACAAATTGAGCCCCGCCAAGCGAATTTGGGTCTTCGAGCATTCCGTAATGACAAACTTTAACTGCGCATGCCCAGCCATTCAGAGGGGCCAGGGATATGGCTTTCTGTCTGAAGGTTCCTCTTGATTGACTGCTTGTATGAGCGAGGAGCGAAGGTACTGGTGAGACTGCGCGGATGCGCAGGCTCGCCTGAACCTTCGCTGCTCGCATAGGCGATAAGTACCAAAATCGCTTGACGGGGCCCAATTTACTGTATAGTTTTTATAAACTTACATTTAAAGAACTGTATTAGCAAAAAGACTAATCTATTGGAGAACGGATTTCATAAATATACCGCTACAAATCGAATTCAAACAAAGACTTCCAATATTAATTTTGCTGGAAAAAATGACTGAAAATATGTAAAAAAAAAAAAAAAAACCGCTACAAAACTAGATTTCAAGCAAATACGGTGGAGGAATGTAATGTCTACTTGTATGTGGGTGACTGTTAAAGCAATGAAGCTTCATGGTCGGTCTAGTAGGCTTAAACGAGGTCAAGCCGTGTAAGGCAGTGGTTCTGATCTGGTGTATTTCAAAAACAGTTCTGTAATTTTTACTGTAGTGAGCATTTGTTTAAAGTGCTTTCTAGAAGTCTAATCACGCCGTTTGAAGGAGATAGGTGCTCTGCAACTGGGGACCTTTATAATTTCTTATGCCTGAATTCATCTCCATGACAGTTCATCCTTATATTTAACGGGCCCTTGGTTTCCCCGACATTCTGTTTTCTACACTTTATCACACGCGATCACTTAGACCAGAGGCTCATCATCGACGAGGTCTGGTTTGAGTCTGTGTGTGTGTGTGTGTGTGTGTGAATTCGGGTTTAACGTCGCTTTCAACAATTTTTCAGTCATATCACGACGGTGTCTGGTTGCGACAGGGAGCTCAATGCTCACGTTTATAGTGCTGCCTCACTGAAGTATCATGTCCCAGACACATTACATGATACCACATCCAGTCACATTATCCTGACACTGGATCGACCAGTCCTAGCTCGTCCCCGTAAACCTGAGTGCCAAGCGAGGAGCAGCTAGTACCATTTTTAACGACTTTGGTATGTCGCGGCCCGGGATCGAACCCCAGACCTCCCGTTCCCCGGAGCGGACACTCTACCAACTGAGCTATCGGGGCCGGTCTGGTTTGAGTCTAGCACGCACAAGAAGATATCAGCTTCTTTGGTCATCTGTCATGATTAACGTCTGTGGGAAGACTGTAACTAGATGTTTGAATGATTCCATCACGAAAACACACCTATATAATTTTGACCCGCTTTAACCCCACTAATATATAGTAAAACTGGGGTTTCCGGGGGTATACCTGATTTTTCTTTTTTCTGCTCTAAAAAGAAGATTGTGGGTACTCGTTAGAACCGCCTCGATGAGGCGGTTCTAACGAGTGCCCACAATCTATATTTTGAGCAGAAATAAGAAAAATATCATAATTTTTCATCATAAAATTTTCATATTTTCGGCGATAAAGGTGGCAATGTATTTGTATAGGCGTGTTTGCGTAATGGGCCAGTGTTTATCGACAGTTCCTCTGACTTCAGAAAGGTCTTATTGAGTTTACATATACCCACTTTTTCGTTTTGCTAGAGCTTCTTCATATGTAAACGATTTCAATCTTGACTGCTAAGCTCGTAAAACAATGCTATCATCATTTTTTTTATTTTATTTATTTATTTATACAATATTTTAAGAGGGTGGCACAATTAGCTGCAAAGCTAGTCTACCTTGTGGCCCTCTGTAAAATACACAGATAACATATAAAACATATGGAAAACATAACAAAATGCATTATATACATATATACAGTAAAACAAAGACAATGTGGTCTCATAAGACGTATCTTGTTAAAACAGATACTAAAATTCTTGAATTTTTTAAAAGAACAGATCGTGTGTTGAAACAGTCAACAGCACATGTGGTATATGATTCGTGTTACCGGTTGAGACCACTGTTTATTAAAACATTAACATCATGAAAACCTTTGCAAATTATTTCTAAAGTTTTTCCACAGACATGAATCAAAAATATAATTTTGACTTCAAGAAACTTCGGCAACAATGTGTAACGGAACCTGTATTCTATGGAAAATAGAAGTGGAGGCAGTGATCAGGAATCGATACAATTAACCCACAGCCCCCATCAGAGACACCAAAGGGAAAGAAAAACAAACATGAAACGACAAATCCTAATAGAAACATCAATAGCGGATAGCCAAAATGACAGTTACTTTCCCACAAAATGCCCAATAGGCTACCCAAAATAACATATAAGCGACACAAACACCCAACGACAAACATAACAAAAATAAACCGCGCAGACTTAATTTACAAATTTAGGAAAATTGTACTGAAACTGAATATTAAATTTACTATGTTTCGTTACAAAAATGTCGGATTCACGGTTGACAGCTTTGCAGGACTCTTTAATTGTTCGGCGGCGTTTCAGGCTTCAGACTCAATGACGGCCTTAGCATAAAGCTTCTATAAGTTGGTTGAGGCTTGATGCTATGTTTTATGCTGGACCCATCATGGTTAAACTATTTGCTCTTGGTCGATTGTAATCTACAAATTAAATGACTATTATTTTATTGTTAGGTTGTTAATTAGATGCCACTTTTGAATAGAATTATTAACAACAGGTACTGTTCGTTTTGTTTATAAATCTTCATATGATATATTTATTCTAAATCCGACTTGTAAACTTAAAGATATCATTAACATATTTAATCAGGCTTAAATGCTTCCAAGAAAGGATAAAAAAATAAAAACATGTTTAAATCGAAAATTTTAAGAGGAAACTACAACACATTACGAAAACACGCCTATATAATTTTGACCCCCTATATCCCCACTTTTATATAGTAAAACTGGGGTTTGCAGGGGTATACATTATTTTCCTTATTCCTGCTCTAAGACATAGCTTGTGGGTACTCAGCGAGGCGGTTCTAACGAGTACCCACAACCTATGTTTCGAGCAGAAATAAGAAAAATATCGCAATTTTTCATCAGAAAATTTTCATTTTTTGGAGGTAAAATTTTCATTATATTTAGATAGGCGTGTTTTCGTAATGAATGCAAAAAAAAAAAAAAAAAAAAAAGGTGACCATACAGTTCCGTAATACCCTTGAATGTCACTGACCATGTACAAAATGCAAGTGCAGTGTACCGGTTATTTATAACATCGACAGTCGCCTCCCCGTGGATCGTGGTTTATTAAGCAAGACAGTGCGAGATCGCAGGTCGCCAGGCTCACCACAGATTATCCTACGCCTGCAGCACGTCAATACCCTACCAGATCCGTCGCTTAGGCCTGATTGCAGCCCAAATGAGCATTTGTGGACATACCTCTAGAGGTGAAAGGGCTGCGCCACCAGAGAAACCCCGACAGCTGGAAGCTGCACTGATCCAATTGTGGCAAGCCATTCCAGACCACGGCATTCAGCGTTACGTTCTTTAGATGAGTACGAGGAATGAAACAGTCATTATGACAGGTGTGGTGCTTATAAGATGCTGAAATGTGTAAGCAAGTGTGTTTGTTCCGAAAACTGTACATTGCAACTTAATACAGTGTGGCTATAGAAAATATAATTTTATACCGAGCCGTATGCAAACGTAAATTATTGCACTAAATGTTCTTTTGTGTTTGAGAATCAAAGAATGGATTATTTTTTCAAAGAATGCTATGTGATTTTTGTGTCTTTTATATTCCGGTTCTGATAACTATGGCTTCATGAACAGTCATCACGAAAACACGGCTATATAATTTTGACCCCATTGAACCCCACTTTTATATAGTAAAACTGGGGTTTCCGGGGAATACCTTATTTTTCATATTTCTGCTCTAAAATATAGATTGTGGGTACTCGTTAGAACCGCCTCGATGAGGCGGTTCTAACGAGTGCCCACAATCTATATTTTGAGCAGAAATAAGAAAAATATCACAATTTTTCAGCCGAAAATTTTCATTTTTTCGGCGATTAAGGTGCCAATGTATTTGTATAGGCGCGTTTGCGTAATGGCAAAGTTACTGTTTTAACTTTAACCCTTTCCCTGCTTAATAATGTAATATCCACACAGATTTCTGACTATCCATCAAGCAAATTACTTGATGTATTTTATAAAATTCGCAAATTGCATGAGAAACATTGTTGGTCCTGATCAGATGATTTCTTCATCTGGTCTGGATCTACACTGTTTGAAAAGGTAGGAGTTGTCGCGTTCAGCAGAATAATGATAAGGATTTGTAATATTTAAGGGGAATGGATACCCATTACGGGGTTAAGGGGAGGCAACACCTGAAAAAAAGTATTTTTGTCGCCCATGTAAATAGGGGTCAACTCTTAAAGGAAAGAATTTGCTCCCGAGGAGTAAATTCTTTCCTGTGCGAGAAGACCCCTTTTCCGTGGGAAATACATTAAATAAAAGCAAACAGGAAGTCACGAAAATTGTCGCCCTTTTGAAAATGGCGGAACAATCTACCAGGTGTATCCATTCCCCTTAAGGCGAACATCAGGTCTAGGAAATAACACTGTTTTGGCAAACTGACCTTTAGGTAAATATGAAATAAAGGCACTGCCTTTTGAGCAAACACACTCACGTACACCATATCTACTGAGTCATATTTGGCTTAATCAATTTATACTGTAGGGTCTTTGAACTCCTCTGCGATCTTGGCATCTACCACAGACGAGGGGAGACTATTCCACTGAGGAAAAGTTCTGGGAAACAAGAATGCTTTTGGGCATCACTATAGGCCCGGTGCCTACTGTATTATGTGTTATTTACTTTTAATGCCCTTGCTTGAGTTGAAACTGTCACAGGGGTCGAGTATTTATCTTTATCGAGAGACACTATACCGGAGTATGTGTATCTTATAAAAGAAGGTTAATGAGGACTTAAGTAGTTAATGTTGGTGTAGAACATAAAAAAATACCAATAGTGCTGTTAGTGCACTTGCCTCTGATGCTAAAGACCCCCGGTTCGATTCCCGGCAGCAACAATAAAGTTTGGTATCCGAACATGTTCCATTCGTATCATTTGTAGGGATGAATGCCACATAGTGCACCGTCCTTCGGCTCGGGACGTTTACTGGAGGCGTCTTGTGCAGAAAGAATCATCCCCTTTGCAGGTTAAAGATCCTTACCGTAATGTCATGATTACCAAGTAGGCGTTTGTCCTGCAAATCCCAAGTGTATGAACACCTGCAGGTAATAGCCAAGTGCGACCGTAGACGCAGTATATATATATATATATATATATATATATATATATATATATATATATATATATATATATATATATATATATATATATATATATATATATATATATATATATAATAGACAAATGAATTAGCGTACAAAAATCGGTCGCACCGCAACCGGGACTCGAACCACGGATCTCCTGCAAATTATTATTCGGGTATTAAATAAAGCCCTTGGAATGGTAATATTTGGCAATTAATTGCTTGGTCGGACGCGATCAATATATATATATATATATATATATAGAGAGAGAGAGAGAGGGGAAGAGAGAGAGAGAGAGAGAGAGAGAGAGAGAGAGAGAGAGAGAGAGAGAAAGAGAGAGAGAGCTTACTCTGACCAAAGTCCAAGACTTGCAGTATGTTTTCTCTGGCTTTCTTTGCTGGATCACTAAAGGGTCACTGATGAGGCTTTATTAGCCGAAACTACGTAGTATGACCCAACTTCTTTCTTATGAATGTTTTCATTGCTCTTAAAGGAACTCATTTTTGATTTTTATTTGCAGCAGGAATATATGAAGGCCAACAGATAGACTCCGTTGCTCTTGACTTTAAGAACCCCTTTCTCCCCCGTCCCTCCCTCTCTTCTCCTCTACTACCTCTTCTATCTATTTAGTCCCTTTCTCTGCGAGACGACTCAAAATGACCCACCAGGGTTGACGTGTCATTAAACCAAAAACAATTGTTTGAGTTTCACCGCCGCTATGCACATAACCTTAATGATGATGCTTGCTCCAGTATTGGTCATGTGTGCACTTCATGGGAAGAACATTAGATAGGGGACTCAGTTAGTTTGCAGCATGGACACTTTAAAATATCCTGAAGCACTAGCGTTATTCTATGGATTTTGGGCTCCATCATTTTGTAAAGCTTGGGAAGGTAGAAATCCACAGGTAGCCAGATAGCTCATTGTATCTCTTACTATTCCCAGGGCTTTATTTTATACCCCTGAGTAATAGTTTGTGGAAAACTTTAATTGCTTGGCCAGACGAGAAGCGCTTTCCACCCTATCGAAAAGCTCCGGTAAATGCTCCGGTAACTAGTGGGTCCAATCGCTGTGCTGGGTTTCACCGGCTTACCTTTGATACGTTTCAGTTCATTTAAACGCGTGACGTAGTTTCGAAACTTTCCCGCGACCAAACTTCGGTGTTTGATGTAACGGTATTTCGAAGGTAGAAATCCGCAGATAGCCAAATATTACCATTCCAAGGGCTTTATTTAATACCCGAATAATAATTTGTGAAAAGTTGCAATTAATTGCTTGGTCGGACGAGAAGCGCTTTCCACTCTAACGAGAAGCTCCGGTAAATGCTTCGGTAAATGCTCCGGTAACTCGTTGGTCCTAGCGCGGTGCTGGGTTTTACCGGCTAACCGCGGTAGGTTTCAGTTCCGTAGTTTCGAAACTTTCCCGCGATCAAACTTCAGCGTTGATGCAACGGTCTTCGATAACAGCTTTTTAAAATTATTTCGACGCTTATTTGTGTTTCTGTTGTAATGGGACTTGAATCCTTTTGATTTTGAGAAGCAATTTTTGTACGATGTGAATACAATTCTCATGAACTCTGTAAAGATGGTGGATTATCGCGAGAATTTGAACGAGATTCCAGGCGAGATTTGGGTGCCTAAGTATGTTCTTCCAGCCTGTCTACAGTATTTGTGTGTTTGCTATAAAATGCTTTTTTTTCTTTTTTTTTTTTGATATTCCAACTTTACGATTGATTTATCTTTATTTCGATATAAGGACCTCTGTGTCTCTTTCTTTCGAGACGAAATATACATCACTTAAACAAGTTATAAGCTTAGACATTAGAAGAGATCGCAAATCCCCTGACCAAAAGCTAATATGGGCTTCAGAAGATTGTTCACAAATAGAAAGTGCAACAGAATAAAAATACACGAGTAAGCCCACAGTATATTGTTGCAATATCTGCAGCATTTGTTTTGTATATGAACTGTTTATTAAGACTATCTTCACCAAATGATACTTAGGATCGCTTCTCAACTTGATGAAGATTCAATATTTCCAGTGCACAAAGTACTGGCATAATGAGTTGTGGTTCTTGCACATGAAATGCCTTTTCAACCTTGTATACACTTTTGGCAAGTACCAGCACTATATCTCATGGATGGAGTTATGGCCATTACAAGATTATATTGTCAGGGGAGATAACTTAACTACCAGGGCACAATGAATTGCGGTTCTTGCGCAAGACATGCCTGCTTAACCTCATGTACATCTGCACCAAGTACAATCAATATGTCTCAATGGGTATTGGAGATATGGTGATCACAAGGTGGTATAACTGTTGTATTGGAAGAGGAGATAACTCAAATACCACGGCATCTAGAATTGTGAATCTTAGGCACGACACTCCTATACATTGTATACAATTGTGCCAAGTTCCATCAATATATCTTAAAGGTCATTGGAGTTATGGCAATCATAAGGTTATATCGTCATGGGAGATAACTAAAAAAACCAGGGCACCCAGAATTGTATTTCTTGCACATGGCACGCTTGTTTATCCTCGTGTACATATGTACCAAGTACCATCAAAGGGTATTGGTGATCACATGGTGGTCATACTGTTGTATTGGAAGGAGAAATAACTCAACCACCAAAGCACCCAGAGTTGTGGATCTTAGGCATGACACGTCATCTCAACATTGTATACAATTGTGCCATCAATATATCTCAAAGGGTATTAGAGTTATGGTCATCACAAGCTTATATTGTCCACTTATGTCAAGGGAGATAACTAAAACTAAAAGACTCAGGACACCCAGAGTCATGGTTCTTGAACATGACATGCCTGCTTAGCCTCATGTACAACTTTACCAAATACCATTAATATATCTCAAAGAGTATTGGAGACATGGCCATCTCAAGGTAGTCACTCTATTTTATTGGAAGAGGAGATGACTAAAAACCCATGGCACCCAGAAATTTTAAAAGAAAGATCCAGGGAGCGCCACAATCACAAGACAGCCCACTCTCGACAAGAACAGGAAGAGGAAACATACACAAAACAAGAAAAAATACGAGTGTTTATGAAATGGAACAATCAGTCCTATTTTCCCCACACGGGGTGATCAGAAAACGGTAACAACAATTCACAACAAATTCGCAGGCATACAACAAAAATAATAGCAAAAGACCAATACCAAAACTACCGCTTAGAACGGTCAGCAGCAGCATATGCCACTGGGGTGGGGTGGGAGGCAGGGGGGCTTAAAAATCTTTTACCTGCCGAATCTGCGCCCTAGGTTAGGGTTATGTTTCCAACAATAAACAGTAAATATTCGGTTTGCATAATACCCTCCTAACTCGATCAATCGTTAAACCACGAGTTGTGGTTCTTGCGCATGACACACCCTCTCCACCAATTATGCCAGGTACCATCAATATGTTTCTAAGGGTATTGGAGTCATGGCCATCACAAGGTAGTCGTTCTATTTTATTGGAAGGGGAGATAACTAAAAAAACTAGGCCACCCAGAGTTGTGGTTCTTACGCATGACACGCCATCACAGACTTGTAAATAATTGTGCCAGACACCATCATTAGGTATCAAAGGGAATTGGAGATATGGCCATCACAAGGTAGTCACTCTATTGTATTGGAAGGGTAGATAAGTAAAATACCATGGCACCAAAAGTCGTGGTTCTTGTGCCTGTCATGCTCTCTCCGCCTTGTGAACAATTGTGCCAGGTACAATCAATATGTCTCAAAGGGTTTTGGAGTTATGGCCATCACACTAGTCATTCTATTCTATTGGAAGGGATATTACTCAAAACTATGGCACCCAGAGCTGTGGTTCTTGTGCATGGCACGCCATCTCAGCCCTTTGAACAATTGTGCCAAGTACCAACAAAGTATCTCAAAGGGTTTTGGAGTTATGGTCATCACAATGTTTCGTCTACGGACGGACGGACGCCAGGCTGATCGCTATATCCCGAACCTATTCGGTCGGGGGATAAAAATGAATACCCTTGTAAACTCCATTTAAAAGTAACTGCCATTATTCTTCCTCAAAAATATAGGCATTGGATAATTTTTGTTTGTTTGAGTTGAGGTTTAACGTCCCCGTCAAAACTATTAAGGTCATTTTGGAGACGTTGCTTCCAGTTTTGTGGAAACTTTACCCGACATTGAGATGACATCTCAAGGCATGCCGCCCAGTGAAATCAAAAGGCTTATATGCACTGGATGTTCTGACTCACACCACTTTGCCTGGACAGGCGTAGTATTTCTAAACGGTTTTCCAGTACTCATGAGTGGTCAGTTTCAGCTCTGCGTGGAAGCAACATGCAGCCCAATGAATTTCTCCAAGCCCCAATGGGCGGGGACGAGCTTGGAGAAATAGTTTGGGCTGTATGATGCTTCCAGTGGAGTTGAAACCACCCGCATATGTGTACTGTTTAACCGCTAAGAAGGTATTAGTCTGCCCAGGCAAAGTGGTGCGAGATGGACCATCCCTACATATAAACCCTTTTGGTTTGTTTGGGCGACAGGGCTTGAGATGTCATTTCATTTGAATATCGGATAAAATGGACACAAAATTGGAAGCAACGCCTCCAAAGCGAGCTGAAAAGTGTTGACGGGGACGTAAAACCACAAACATAAACAAATTCTCAAAAACATAAATTGCGGATATGTGTGTGTGTGTGTGTGTGTGTGTGTGTGTGTGTGTGTGTGTGTGTGTGTGTGTGTGTGTGTGTGTGTGTGTGTGTGTGTGTGTGTGTGAATTCGGGTTTAACGTCGCTTTCAACAATTTTTCAGTCATATTACGACGGTGTCTGGTTGCGACAGGGAGCGCAATGCTCACTTTTATAGTGCTGCCTCACTGAAGTATCATGTCCCAGACACATTACATGATACCACACCCAGTCACATTATCCTGACACTGGGTCGACCAGTCCTAGCTCTACCCCGTAAATCTGAGTGCCAAACGAGGAGCAACTAGTACCATTTTTAACGACTTTGGTATGTCGCGGCCCGGGATCGAACCAGTGACCTCCCGTTCCCCGGAGCGGACACTCTACCAACTGAGCTATCGGGGCCGGTAAAATTGCGGATATACATAAGGAACCCCGGAAGGGACATGCTTTTTTATTATTTTATAAGTTGTGCGTACAAGATAATATTTTGTGCGGACAAGATATTATCTAGTTCGGACAACATATTATCTTGTGCGCACACGATATTATCTTGTGCAGACAACATATTATCTTGTCCGCACAACATATTATCTTGTGCGCACAAGATATTATCTTGTCTGCACAACATAGATCTTGTCAGCACAAGATAATATCTTGTCTGCACAACATAGATCTTGTGCGGACAAGATATCATCTTGTTCGCACAACATATTATCTTGATCGCACAACATATTAAAAAAAATTATGGCCCTTCTCGGGTTCCATAGTTCGGTTAAAACATATTTATTCAGAAGTAACAAGTTGACATACATACATATACAGGTACAAGATATGACAGGATTTGGACGCAGCAAAAACGCTCATAGAGTCCATTTCCATAGTTTAAAGTCTTGTTTAAATGTATTACGTCTATCCTACTCTTGTCTTGACTTTTAGCAAAACTTATTCAAAGCACAGGCACGCCTGATGGGTCGATTATCTCTTAATGGGGACAAAGACTGTTTATTTTAACCCTTCAAGTCCTGTTCTTAAATGCCAACAATGTAGAAAGCGGCGTCTGATCGGGACCCACACTGTTTGCCTGGCCCAACACATGAGTCCAGTTAAGGTTTTACAGCGAACCATTTTTACACAACACTCTGACGTCACAAAGTTAACCCTTATCTTGCTGTTCACGACAACCCCTATCTTTACAAACAATGCAGATCCAGATCAGATGGCTTCTTAAGAAGCCATCTGATCAGGATCTACACTGTTTGGCATTTAGTTTATGAACTTGTAGCAATAAAAAACATCAAGTAATTTGATTGGTTGATAGACAGAAATGGGTGTAGCTAAACTGAATATTCAGCAAGAGAAGGGATAAGAATAGCACTGCTAAAAGTATTCGTTGCCTGGACTTTGTACACATGCTTTTCCGTGCAGCCAGTGTAAATTGACATGATCAGTAACAGTATTACTGAGGGAATTTAGTACTTTTGTGTCCATCATGTTAACAAGACCGTGTAATGAACACCCCACTAAACCCCATTTTATATTGATAAAACTGGGGTATACAGGGTATACAGTTTTATTCTTACTTCAGCTTCAAGATATAGGTTTGGGTATTCGTTAGAACCGCCTCAATGAGGCGATTCTTATGAGTACCCACAGCCTATGTTTGGAGTACAAATACGAAAAATATCACACATTTTGATCAGAAAAGTCACCATTTTAGAGATACGAAGAAATGCGCTGTGTCGCACGGATCGGTGCCATTGTTATGCAATCACAATCCACCATAAAATGCCAGAATAGTAATAATAATAATTATATTTCAAGAGGATAACACCCAGCAACATATGGTTCTCATTGTAACATTATGCCTTGTTGATAAACTTTTCCGCACCCAATGATAGTTAAACATATTCACAAATACATACGTTAAACGTTAAAAGGACCTTGACTATCAAGGCTGGCGCTAATAATGGCGTCTTTGATAAATCTTGAACTAGCTTTTTTCAGGTGAAAATGTTCGATATTTTTCTTATTTCTAGTCAAAATATAGATTGTCGGTGATCGTTAGAATATTCTAACGAGTAGCAACAATCTATGTTTTTGGTAAAAATAATTAAAGTAATGAAACGCCCGCGAATCCCACTTTTCCCTATAAAAAGTAGGGTATAGAAGGGTGTTCATTTCACGGACTTGTTAAGCTGATAATTTGAAATTTATGAATACGAAAACATGCCTATATAATTTTGACCCCCTTGAACCCCACTTTTATATAGCAAAACAGGGGTTTCCGGGATATACCTTATTTTTCTTATTTCTGCTCTAAAATATAGATTGTGGGTACTCGTAAGAACCGCCTCATCGAGGCGGTTCTAACGAGTACCCACAATCTATATTTTGAGCAGAAATAAGAAAATTATCACAATTTTTCATCCAAAAATTTTCATTTTTTCGGCGATAAAGGTTACACTGTATTTTTATAGGCGTGTTTTCGTAATATGAACAAGACAAAATTCTGTCGCAGCCTATTTTTCACAGTAAATTATGAAATTCATATGAGCTGTTTTTTAAGAAAGGAAATTAGTTTCACGCACAACAAAGTTGTAAATGGAATAACCATGGAAACGTATTATAGACAGTATATCAAAAACGTCCTTTGTAAAGTACGTGTAACACTGCAAGCATATTTTCGTATTCGAGGCGCAGCTAAAAATGAATCTTACAATGAGTGATCAGACAAAAGCGATTCATTACGCAAACACGCCTATACAAATACATTTTAACTTTTATCAGAGAAAAAATGAAAATTTTAAGATGAAAAATGGTGATATTTTTCTTATTTCTGCCCAAAATATAGATTGTGGGTACTCGTTAGAACCGCCTCATCGAGGCGGTTCTGACGAGTACCCACAATCTATATGTTAGAGCAGAAATAAGAAAAATAAGGCTTACCCCTGTTAACCCCAGTTTTACTATATAAAATGTGGTTCAAGGGGGTCAAATTATATAGGCGTGTTTTGCTGATGATTGTAGGCCAGCTATTGCATGCCGATCTGTCTCGGCCCGAAAAAAAACTCCTCTTGTGGCAGCAAAGAATGCGCTATGTTCGACGGCGCGCAGACTGAGCTGTCTTTCTGCTGCACAAAACAGGTAGTGATTGTTTGTTTTAAGCCCTGTTTGGTGTAATTGCGCATGCGTTGTTGAGAGAAAGTCGGGGTTTCACTATTTTCAGAAGGAAAAGTAATATGATAATACTTGATAGAATATTCGAGAACATCGGTCCGCATGTACACAAAAGGTAGATATTCAGTTACGTGTGCGTATCCCCTGATGCAGCTTTGTACAAGCATACATTAAAGAAATGAATTTATCATATGACGTCGCGCCTTAGAGTGTAATAACTCCACGTAATATTTTCGATAATCCACTAGTGGATTAAATATGCAAATAAGCTAGAAACGTCCCGTAACGTTACATGTACGACGTCCTTAACGACGTCGCGTTTACTAACGGCGGAATATTGACATTTTTGTAAACAATCGTGAATAAAATGCGCTTTAAATGTCATATGATAAAAAGAATCTTGCATTCGTGCTCATGCATTATTGAATTTATTAAACTCGTTGAGAAAAAGGGATAAAATGCTCGGCAAAGCCTCGAATTTTATCCGTTTTCCTCAACTCGTTTAATAAATTCAATAACACATGAACACTCATGTAAGATCCTCTATGTAAATTATTGAACGTTCAATGAAGTATGAACAACAACGGGTCACGAACAACTTTGCTGCAGGCCCGATAATGTTCATACTTCAACAAACGTTAGCTCTATTTACATTATTTTCTATCCATTATGTGGCGAAACTTCCAGTGTGAAGGCTGAAATAGAAATAAAATAATTGCACGCAGTTTTACTATTAACAGCGAAAGAGCGCCATTGATGTCATAACGCCGCTATCGTCCAATCACATATTGAAGAGAACACTGCTTTAATTTTGACGTCACTTAAAGATCATGTGACGTCGTGTAAACTAGTACGACAAGGACACTCAGGAAAGGAAACAATCAAAGAACGCAGCCGTCTCAAGTCACCTATAGAAAGTTACATGGAGGCACACATAAAAACTGACGAAACATGAACCAACGGCACAAAATAGAAGTGGAGGCAATGCCGAATAACAAATAAAGACACTGCAAAAGAACGACCGCCTTGGGACGGACAGTAGTAAAACTACTGGGGGGCTCCAGTTCCGTGGTTGATGAAATTTCAACTCTCGCCTTCAGTTCCAGTACAATATCAAACAAAATAACAAAAACAAACTGATCCGCTTGGAGGCTTTCTAGCTCAACAGTGAGTCATTATAAAATACATGGTAAAATGGTTATGTATAGATTAATATTATCATGGATCAGGGTTGAGGACTCAACAACAATCCGACGTCAGAGCGGAAGAAAACCAATGAATTCATTGAAATATAAACAATATTGCGTCCCAATAGTAAACCAAAGGGATTTTCTCTAACTGCACTGAGGCCTTGAGAAATAGACTTGAACATATATCTGAGATTGGACATAGTCTGTGAACCAAATATTATAAAATAAATATAAATGCCGCTAAAATAGTTCTCATACTGGTGAAACAGATGTGAAAGTGTAGGCAAAAGTCAATTATAGATGTTTAATTAAAAGGTGCCCCCTCCTCACATGCTTGTACCACGAATCTTCAGAGCGGCCGTTTCACATTACGAAAACACGCATATACACATACATTGCAAAGTTTACCGCCAAAAATCGAAACTTTTAAGAAGAAAAATTGTGATATTTTTCTTATTTTAGCTCAAAATATAGATTTGGGGTACATATTAGAACTGCCTCATTGAGGTGGTTCGACCGAGTATTCAATACGACGCTCTTCTATAAGAAAGATTTTCCTCACTCTTTATTTAGAGCAGCAGTAAGGATAAAATATCAACTATTTGCATCTGAAACAAGCACAATTTAGCTTTAAAGATAGAGTTATTGCACATGGATGTGTAACGCTGTGATTTTCCGCCACGTTATTGAACTATGCAATACAGAGTAATGTCAAATATGGATGTCTGCATTAATGACGACACATTAGACAAATAATATAACATATTTTTCCCGACCGTGTCTCCAATTAATAACAGTGGCTCATTAGATTTTCTCCCAGTCAGTCCTCTATTTCTGTTAATTGATTGATTGCGTACGGGTTTAACATGTCAACCCTTGTGGGTCATTTTATGCCGTCTTCTAGAGAAAGGGGAAAGTGATAGAAAAGATAGTACAGGAGATGAAAGGGAGGGACAGGGAAGAAAGAAGCGATGAAGTAGAAGAAACAAGAACATCCTCCCTCTATCTTTACTTGCTGCAAGAACAGCAGGAATTACTAAGCTGAAAGCCAATATCAGATTTGCGCCCAAGAGACGTAAGATACACGGCACACTCGCCTCAACCAAACATCCCATCCATTTCTGTAGATATTTTCAGCAGTGATTTCATTCAGTCTGCTTCAGCCAGTTCACACTCATGTTGCTAATAGACATTGGTGTTGTAACTGCAGCCAGTAGGTAAGTATTTTCAAAGAGAGACATGCAAGACCCGTTGCGAAGCAACAAGACTGATGAAATCCAGTCGTTTGCAGACAGAAATGATATGAAGTTCTTTGATGCACTAAAGACAGTTAATGGTCCCCAGAGCTGAGGAACCACCCCTCTCCTAAGTGCAGATGGAACTAGTCTTCTGAATGACAAATTGGCTATCTTGAAAAGATGGGCTGAACACTTTTATAGTGTTCTTAATCGGACATCCATTATCAATGATGATGTCATCAACTAACTACCACAGGTTGAATGCAATATGCTGCTTGACAAGTTCCCAACTGTTACTGAAACAGTGAAAGCAATAAACTTCCGGCATGTGGCTAGGCCCCAGGGCCATGTGCAATACCTGCTGAGATTTACAAAGCAGGAGGTACTCCAGTTGCAAAGATGTTGACAGAGCTGATTCGAATTGTGTGGAGAAAAGAAGCCATCACTCAAGAATTCGAGGATGCGTCAATTATCCACCTATTCAAGTCGAAAGGGAACCCTTAGATCTGTGACAATCACCCTGGCATCTCTTTATTGTCAATTGCTGGGGAAGTCCTTGCACTCTAACCGACTGAATGAACACCTTGAACATTCACGGCTTCTGCCAGAAAGCCACTGTGGGTTTAGGGAAGACAGAGGAACAATCGAAATGATCTTCACAGCAAGACAGCTGCAAGAGGAATGACAGCAACAGAACATGGACCTATCCATGACCATTGTTGACCTCACCAATGCATTTGACACAGTCAGTCGTGAGGGCTTATGGAAGATCATGGTGAAGTTTGGATGTCCAACCAAGTTTAAATCAATGATGAGACAGTTCCACGATGGTATGCTTGCACGGGTCCAACATGACGGTGAGGTTTCAGATCCAACCCGTATGACAAACGGAGTCAAGCAAGGCTGTGTGTACTGTGTGTTAGCCCCAACACTGTTCAGCATTATGTTATGAACCATGTTCAAAGATGCTTTCTAGAAATGTGACAATGGCATACTTATTAGGTGTCGCTTTGTTGGGAAGCTTTTCAATCTCAGAAAGTTACAAGCCAAATTCAAAGTGCAGACAGGTGCTAGAAGAGTTCCTCTTTGCTGATGACAAGGAAAAAGGTGCTCCAACAGTAGAGAAGATGCACAAACGTATAGATCAAGTATCTGACATGATCTCACAAAACACCAAAAACAACTGAGGTAGTCTATCAGCCAGCACCTGACAAGCCTTACAAAGAGCCCACCATCACAGTTAAAGATCAAAATAAAAGTAGAGGCAAGTGGCAATCAAGTTCACCAACCTTGGGAGCACACTGTCAAGAGCCGTACACATGTATGATGAAGTCAATGCCAGGATTGCCGGAGCTAGTGCAGCATTTGGCCGATTATATGATAGTGTCCGGAATCAAAGTGGAATCAGTCTTGACACAAAACTGAAAGTCTACAGAGCTGTGGTGCTGTCAACACTATTGTATGCATGTGAAAGATGGACAGTTTACCAACGACAGCCCAAAAGACTGAATCACTTCCACACAAGCTGTCTTAGAAAACGCATACAAGATTCCAGACACGAAAGTCCTGAACAGGGCATGGATCCAAAGTGTACATAACCTTCTGAAATTAGCACAGTTAAGATGGACAGGCCATGTTACCAGAATGGCCGAGGAACATTTGCCAAAGAAAATTCTCTATGGAGAACTCGAAATGGGCAAACGCTACCAAGACGGTCAGACGAAGCGCTTCAAGGACACCCTCAAAGCCTCCCTCAGAGATTTTTCTTTGATGGGACTTCTGTCGCGACTTCTGTCGCGGTTTATTTTTTGTTATGGCTTGTCTTTGAGTGTGTGTATCGGCTTATATTATTTTGTTTTGGATAGCCAATTGGCCATTTTGTGGGGAAGTAAATGTCCTGTGGCTTTCCGCTATTTATGTTTCCATTAGAGTCTAGTTGTTTCATGATTGTGTTTCTTTCCCTTTGGTGTCTCTGACGGGAGCTGTGGGTTAATTCTATCGATTCCTGATCATTGCCTTCACTTCTATTTAACGTTCCAACAGAGTCGTGGGAACAAATTACACAGGACAGAGCAAAGTCTCATCAGAAGGGATGCCAGTGAATTCGAGGAAAAAAGAATCAGTGAAGCTGAGTAGAACGCATACAGCGCAAAACCATAGCTAAGGCATCGCAAACAGAGCTGTCTTTCTCTAGCCTCTATTGCTCTATCTGCGACAGACAGTTCAGAGCTAGAATCGGTCTCATCAGCCATCTTAGAACAAACAAACAGTAACATTGCTAAAATATGAATAAGATTGGTCATTGTCAGTAGTGACCAGTAATGACAGACGAATTATTATTATTAATAAAAATGTGACAACTATGCCTTCTTAAAAAGCAACAATATCACAATAAAATTTCCATGTGACAACGTGCATTTTTTCATATCTCAAAAATGGTTACTACTCTGAAGAAAGTTTGTGATATTTTTATTATTTATATTCCAACGGGTACCCACAACATATGTCTTAACATGTGAGTGCTCGTTAGAACCGCCACATTCAGGCGGTTTTAATTTCAAAATTCAATATTGGACTTAAATCTCTTCTGCAACAAGGTCTATCGGAACCCGAATTTTATGGTGACTTAGTTTATAAATTCAGAAAAATATATAACCGCAATGACTTCAGCACCCAATTTCGTAAAATCATTCTTCGATATAAAAAGATTGGGTACAACATGGATATTATACGACAGACTGCATGCAAGGTAGTTAACCCAATCACGGTTTGCAACTTTGCTTCCCTCTTTAATTGCACGCCGGTGGGTCAGGCCTCAGATTCTATGACGGCTCCAACGTAAAGGCTTATTGAGAATTAGAGAGATAATGTTGGTTGGTGCCTGATGTCTGTCTCTGGTCGGGCTCATCGGAGTCTAACTGTTGGTTTTCTTTTGCTCCAGCATTTCAGTGGTTTCTTGCTGTCGAGTCCTCACCGTTGTCTCACCTCTGTGGTTCTTTGATTTTTGTGTTCACGGAGATGTTGCACTGATGAGTTAGGAGGCCTTCATGCGGACTGAACAATTTATTTGTCTAAATCGCGACGGAAGTAAGGGCGAGGATTGTGGCCACGTTAAATCGATTTAAGCCCCCCAGTGGAAATCTTCCACTGACCGTTCCAAGGCGGCTCTTCTGTGGCGATTTATTTATGTTGTTGTTTGTTGCTTGCTGTGTGTGTCGCTTGTGTCTTTTGATTTTGGATGGCCATATGGCCATTTTGTGGGAAAGTAACTGTCCTTATGGCCTTCCTTTGTTTGGGTTTCCATTGTGGTCTGGTCGCTTAATGTTTGTATTTCTTTCCCTTTGGTGTCTTTTATGGGTGGAGTAAGTTAATTGTATCAATTCCTGATCTTTGTTTTACTTCAACTTTAAGGAGTATCGGCGACAATCTTAACATCACGAAAACATGTTTATATAGTTTTGACCCCATTGAACCCCACTTTTATATAGTATATCTGGGGTTTACAGGCGTAAACCTTATTTTTCTTATTTTTGCTCAAAAATATAGACTGTGGGTACTCGTTAGAACCGCCACATTGAGGCGGTTCTAACGAGTACCCACAATTTATATTCTGAGCAGAAATAAGAAGAAAATTACAATTTTTCATCTGATAAAATCGATTTTCAGAGGTAAATAGTACAATGTATTTGTATAGGCGTGTTATCGTAATGAAAACCATTGAAGTTAGAGCCTTGAAAGTTCATGAATGGATTGATTTCGGTGAGTAGATGATTGGATTAATTTTTGAATAAATTCAGAAAAATACTTCATTCGTTTTGGGCATTTGTACATTGTGATGCATAGCATATCATTAGAACCATGTGTGCTGGGGGTTTTACGTTTCATATATGGATTCCTCATAAAAGATAGCTGGCGACGTAGTTGTTTTGGCTAATCAAGATTATGCCCCTTGTCTGAGTTAGGACCCTTTGAAGAAATGGATGAAATCTTGTCAGTAAAATATCTAAAAAACTATTGACACTAGAGCCTTGAATCATAATGAATGGATTGGCGGTGATACATGTTAGTAGCTGACCTGATTAGTTTTTGAATAAATTCTGAAAAATACTAGGTGGTACGAAGGAGCTCCTGTTGGTACTTTAACTGTGAAATCAATGTATATCTGATTTGATTTGAGGTTTCACGTCCCCGTCAACACTGTAAAGGTCATTTTGGAGATGTTGCTTCCAATTGTGTTGGACTTTTACCCGACATTGAGATGAAATGACATCTCAAGCCCTGCCGCCCAATGAAACCAATAGGGTTTATAAGCATGGACGGGTCCAACTTGCACCGCTTTGCCTAGGCAGGCTTAGATCCTCTAAGTGTTTTACCCGTACTCGTGTGTGGTCGATTTCAGCTCTGCGTGGAAGCATCATGCAGCCAATCTATTTCTTTAAGCCCCCATGGGCGGGGGCTGTACGAGTACCCACAACCTATGTCTTGGAGCAGAAATAAGGAAAATGATGTTTACCCCCGTAAACCCCGTTTTTTCTGTATAAAGTGGGGTTTAGGGTGTCTTTATTTCACGGACTTGATAGCGTGATGAGAACTTTTCATGGGTGCGAAACATGTTACAAACAAATGTACCATCACGAAAACATGCCTATATAAATTTGACCCCCTTGAACCCCACTTTCAGATAGAAAAACTGGTGTTTACATGGGTATACCTTATTTCTCTTATTTCTATAATCACAATCTATATTTTAGAGCAGAAATAAGAAAAAATATCACAATTTTTCATCTTAGAATTTTCGTGTTTTTTTTTTCGGCGGTAAAGTTTATAATGTATTTGTATAGGCGTGTGTTCGTAATGAATTACTTTCCATCTCCAAACTCACGTATAAAATAAAAAGAACGATAAATAATCTAGTGTGTTGAAATATTTTCTCTTGTAGTCATCTCAAAAATGAATTTCCTCATTACGAAAACACGCCTATACTAATACTTTGTAACCTTTATCGCCGAAAAAATGAAAATTATAAGATGAAAAAGTGTGATATTTTTCTTATTTCTGCTCAACATATAGATTGTCTGTACCCGTTAGAACCGCCTCATCGAGGCGGTTCTAACGAGTACCCACAATCTATATTTTAGAGCAGAAATAAGAAAAATAAGGAAATAAGGTTTACCCCTGTAAACCCCAGTTTTACTATATAAAAGTGGGTTCAAGGGGTGGGGAATTATATAGGCATGTTTTCGTGATGAACCCAACTTGTATACTGTAAAACTGGGGTTTACAGGGGTATACCTTATATCTCTTATTTCTATAATCACAATCTATTGTCCAAAGTCATGTATAAAATAAAAAAAAAATACTTCGTGTCGATAAATATCCAAACATATTTTATCTCGTTTGTTGAAATGTTTTCTCTTGTACGCATCTCAAAAAAGAATTTCATCTATTTTCTTGATGTTTAATTTGTCAGGAGACAGTTCTAATTAGATTCCAAGAAACCACGAATGGCTGAGAATTGCACTATCGTTCTAACAAGTACATTACGATAACACACCCATGCGCTAAAGTGGCGCAATGCGCTAAAATGGTGTCATGCGCTAAAATGGCGCCTATCTTATCTCTAGAACTAACATTTTTCAGATGAAAACGCTTAAGAGTTTTGTTTTTATTTAAGAAATAATCTCCACGTACCGTGTGTTATCGTGATTAACACACGCTGTTGGAGGGCAGATTGCGAAATATTAATTTACGACGGCGAAGCCGGAGTGAATTAATATTCGCATCTGCCCGACAACACCGTGTGTTAATCACGATAACACACCGGGTGCGTGGAAATTATTTCGATTCTAACATGATGCTAAACTGAAATACAGTAGTAACAAAGCGTTATCTTGGGGACTATTTTGCAGCGGATGTCGACAGAAGGAAATGTTTACATGCAACGTCACGATGACGCCAAATTGCACGCACCACGTTGACGACGTGAATTATCGCATATTTGCAAACGCTGACGTTTCCACTGAGTTCAATGGGAAAAACGTTAACGTCATGTTAGAATTCTAGCTATTCTACAGATTATGGATTAATAATATATGTTGCAAGGTTAAACGTTTCAAACTCTAACTCTAAAAGCTTATAATGTTTTATAGCCCAGTCAACACTGTTTAGGTCATTTTGGAGTCATTGCTTCCGATTTTGTGGGACTTTGTTTGTTTGATTTGAGGTTAACGTGTGGGACTTTAACCTGGCATTGAGATGAAATGAGATCTCATATAACGCTGGGGTTTAAGGAGCGGTCCGACTCACACCACATTTCATGGGAAGTCTCAGACCTTCCTAGCGGTCTACCATTACTCAAGTTCAGTCGGTTTCACCCGGGCTTCTGCGCGGTAGCACCATGCAGCCCAATCTATTTCTCTAAACAAAACAAAACAAAACAGAAAAAATAGAAATAGTGCATCTAGCAATATTAACCGTTAAGACGCTGAAAAAAATATACATGTTAAATGTCGTCTGCTTATGTCGTCTGCTGAAATTGTTTTTGCAAACTTTTTAAAAGTATTTTGCGTACAGGCAAACAGTGTGGCCCAAATCAGAGCAGTCATTAAAGTAATGACAGACGACAAACCAGACGACAATTGTCGTGATTGACATTTATCATCAATGAAAACGCACCACTTTTAGAATTTTGATTTCTTTAGTTTTCAACTGATAAATACGGTATTGTAAAGTTGTCACCGAAGCATAAGTTTATTTGACACGAATACTGCATGATTTTCATGATGTGCATGTGTCCGTGCGAAATGCAAAAAAATTGCAAAATATTCGTAATCACGATATTTTGGGCACTTTATTTACTGTCATTATAATGTCATTATAAGGTCCGACTCTTTACATTAAAAAGCCAGGAAAACATTTCAAAACAACAAGCCAATGGGGCGTCTAAATAACCTCGATCGTCATCGTGCCCTCGGTATGGTTGAAAGTTAATAATAAATTATTAACCGCTAAACTTCTTAATCAGGGGTATCGGTATCATAAACTACGTAAAGCCTTTTCTAAGTTTTATAGACGGCATTCTGATTTGGTTTCAAAATTCAATGTTGGACTTAAAAAACTTCTGCAACATGGCCTATTGGAACCCGAATTCTATGGTGACTTAGTATATAAGTTTAGAAAAATACATGCCTGTAATGACTTTAGTACCCGATTTCGTAAAATCGTCCGTCGATATATGAAGATTGGGTACAGCATAAATGTTATAAAACAGACTGCATGCATGGTGGTTAACCCAATCACGGTTGGAAACTTTGCTTCCCTCTTTGATTGCACACCGGTGGGTCGGGCTTAAGATTATATGACGGTTCCAGCGTAAAAGCATAAATGGAATTTTATTTTATTTTAGTATTCTTTATGTTGGTTGGTGCCTGATGTTCCGTCTTTGGTCGGCCCCTCGGAGTCTAACTGTTGTTTTCTTTTGCTCCAGCAATTCTGTTGTTGTATGCTGTCGAGTCCCCAACCTTGTTTCATCTCTGTAGTTTTTTTTATTTGCATGTTCTCGGAGATGTTACACTGATCAGTTAGTTTAAAACATATTTATTTCATACAGGTAGTGAATAATATGCATCCAAATGTAACACAAGCAATAATAGGATTAGAATGAAAGCACAAGTTCTTATATAGTTCTTCTCCTGATGAGTTAGGAAGCCTTCATGCGAACTAAACAAAATTAGTGTATACCGCGACAGAGGTAAGGGCGAGGATTATGGCCATGTAAAATCGATTTAAGCCCCCCCCCCCCCCAGTGGAATTCTTTCCAATGACCGTTCCAAGGCGGTTCTTCTGTGGCGGTTTATTTATGTTGTTGTTTGTTACTTACTGTGTGTATCACTTGTGTCTTTTTATTTTGGATGGCCATTTGGCCATTTTGTGGGAAAGTAACTGTCCTTATGGCCTTCCTTTGTTTACGTTTCCATTATGGTTTGGTCGCTTCATGTTTGTGTTTCTTTCCCTTTGGTGTCTCTGATGGATGGAGTAAGTAAATTGTATCGATTCCTGATCTTTGTTTTACTCCTACTTTTCATACCACCAAGTTACAGAGCGTATGGGTTGTTCGCACACTACGATTGCTCGATTGGTTGAAAGGCACAACGCTACGGGGTCTGTTGAAGATAGACAACGCCCTGGACGTGAACGTGTTACTACATATCAGCAGGACCGGTACATTGTTTTGAGCCATTTACGCGACCGATTCAGGACGTTTGTGGAAAATGTTCAGGAGACAGATGGAACCCATAACCTACGCGCAAGTGCCTTAACTGTACGGCGGCGTCTCTCTGAACGCGATATTTCTAGCCATAAGACGTATAGGGGCAACGTTTTGACTGCGGAACGTCGAATCAGTCGCTTTAATTGGTATCTACAGCGTATCCGCTCAACAGCGTTGGCGTGGTGTTCTGTTCACGGACGAGTCCCGTTTTGGTGTTGAAATGTTTGACAGGCGGCGTAAAATATATTCTGATTGGAAAGACTTCAATTCCTGTTTCATGCTATCGTAGTCAGCCTTTTTATACTGGTACACTTTTCTTGGGGGTGTTATGACTTTCAACGGGCGAAGACTGGATTCGATGAAGACAGCTTCATGATCTGATATTCCTGGTATGACTTCCACCTTGTTGATGAGTGTCTGATTACTCGTAAAGAAAAGGTCCAGGATGCTTGATGAGTTCTCTGTAACTCTGGTAGGCTCCGTTACTACCTGGTCAAGAAATGAATCCCTGGCGATAGTAAGTAACTGGTTTGCTGCTGAGCTACTTGAGGCATATTGAATGACGCATTCATCTTGTCAGTTGATATCTGGAAGGTTAAAATCGCCTCCTAGCCAAAGGTGTGCTCCCTTGTCTGTAGGTATGCGGGATAGAAGCGACTGTAGTTGTTGTAGGTATTCTGGGTCATTCTTATCTGGGGGTCTGTAGAATGAACCAATGTAGAGGTCACTGCTTCCTTTGATTCTAACTTTCACCCATACAACTTCACACTCTGAGTTGTCGTCTACCATTAGTTCCTCCGGTTGGTGGCTCTCGTACTGGTTGGACACTAAAAGAAACACGCCTCCTCCTTTACCAGTTGGTCTATCTCTTCTGTAGAAGTTGTATCCAGCTGGAAAAAAACCTCAGCAGGCTTGATTCCGGAATGAAGCCAAGACTCATTTCCGATGATGATATCTGCTTGCAGAGATGAGACTATGTTCTTCAACTGGGCCGGTTTTCCACTAGCTTTCACAGACTGGCAGTTCACCATGACTATTCTCAGAGGAAGGTCCTTTCTATTCTGTACGTGTCGTTGCAGTGTTGGCCTGGCTGGTGAAGACGTTGCATTCGGTAAGTTGAAGCTGATGTCTGATTCTGGACTATAGGCATTGCTCGGGAATAGAGAGAGAGAGAGAGAGAGAGAGAGTTTGTTTGATTTGATGTTTAACGTCCCCGTCAACACTGTAAAGGTCATTTTGGAGACGTTGCTTCCAATTTTGTGGGACTTTTACCCGACATTAAGATGAAATGACCTCTCAAGCCCTGCCGCCCAATGAAACCACTAGGGTTTATAAGGCATGGACGGGCCGACTCGCACCGCTTTGCCTGGGCAGGCTTTGATCCGGTTTACCAGTACTCGTATGCGGGTCGGTTCCAGCTCTGCGTGGAAGCATCATGCAGCCCATCTATTTCTTCAAACCCCGATGGGCGGGGGCCGCGGAGAGAGAGAGAGAGAGAGAGAGAGAGGGAGAGCAATAAGAGAATCAGAGAGCTGAATGATGAAATATAGTGGGACGGGGAGAGGGAGAGGGAAGTCAGAATGAAATTTGTATCTTTGACAGATATGAAAACATTTATAAAGTAAAAGACGTGTATTACTGTATATGTGTCTTCGCGCGACAACGATCCGAGTGCGCCCCTTTTTCCCCTGTCATTCGACCACCTTTCTTAGGTTTCTATAATGGCTGATTGCGGAATATAGTGTAAATCAAAATACCATTTTTCATTTTGATATGGTATTTTCAAAAAATGTTGAAACACATGTACACCCCGAAAATTTACTCCACAGCCTTCTGCTCTTTGTATTGCTAAGCACATGCGCAGGCATATGAAGGAAACCCTTCGGGGCTTGAATAAATAAGTGGGCTGCATGATGCTTTCACGCAGAGCTGAATCCGACCACAGACGAGTACTAGTAAACCGCTTAGAGTATCTAAGCCTGCCCAGGCAAAGCGGTGCGTGTCGGTCCGACTCGCACCGCTTTGCCTGGACAGGCTTAGATCCGTCCATACTTATACGTCCTACTGGTTTCATTGGGTTTCATTGGTATCCGTCCATGCTTATAAACCCTACTGGTTTCATTGGGCGACAGGGATTGAGATGTCATTTCATCTCAATGTCGGGTAAAAGTCCCTCAATATTGGAAGCAGCGTCTCCAAAATGACCTATATAGTGTTGACGGAGACGTTAAACATCATATCAAACAAACAAACAAATTCTCTCTATTAAATGATATTAGCTAGAAACCACACTAAAGCGATTTTAAGAAAATATGGCATGACGTCATACTGCTACATAGGGGAAGGTCTTACGGTTACAAATCAGTGGCGTTTGTACAACTACGAGCATAGAATTGTTGTTAGTTTCATTATTTCTTTGTAAATTGTAGACAAATTCAATAACTGATAAAGCAAACGCATTTATGCATGCTTTTATTTCTTTCTTTTGAATTTAACTCGCGAAAATATTAAAACAAAAATGCACGGGCTGATCTTGGAACCCTATATTTAATATTGCATGTTGCTTGCAGGCGTGTAATTTATATGCTTCCGTACCTATGATCAGGGACAAACAGTTAAGGAAACGTGTAGAATTTCAAATTAGCTTCATTTCCTTTGCTTTTGAAACTTTTCATACAACTCTACTGCTAAAGTCTACTATTTCTCATTCCATTTAAAGTAATCACATGACATAGAGTTTCAACCATTCATATTTTTATTGAAATAAAACAAAAATTGAATGACTCCAAATAGGTTTAATAATGTTTTAATATAATAGAAAGTACAATGAATTATAAAAATTAATATGATCAGGGAAAGTATAGAATTTAACTTTCAAACTAGTAAAATAATGTATGTTTTTTATTTTATTCGTGCGAACCCGTAATTTCAATGTGCGTATTATATTAGATCCATGAGAGTGCCTGTACACTGATTGATGACGTAATAGCTATCTTTTCTGATTAACGTTCTACCTAAAACACACGGTGGCGTTTTAAGTTTTTTTTTAACAGTAAAGCTTTTTTTAATGTTAATGAAAGTACAAATCATAAGTACCTCTGTAGCGTGAGATCTTTAAACCCATGAGAAAGTCTATCAATAAATAAATAAATATTATAATATTACAAAATCACTAGTAATACAGCTTCTAATTTCCTTAGATAGCTACTGCAGCATAAAATTAAAGTTTAATTAATGTGCCAGCATAATTTATCATGTAATATACTAAGAGAGTTTCGATAGATTTATCGTATTACACTTCTCACGGCTGCATTATCTCACACCCCTCCGTGAGTGATTTCAGCCACTTCCGGTGCGACTGAAGAATCTCACGGGATCAATAATCTCACGCTACACCTCGCTTTCCAAAAGCAATGGAATACAAATCATATAGTTACGATATCAAAACAAACGTTGTATCAAAACTGGACGAATCAGGTTTAGAAATATGTATACTAAGCACCCACTGTATAAAGGCAATTCCTTTATTTAAAAACCAAGATGACGTAGCAATTTGCTACCTGGCCTTAAACATAGCCGATATTGGCCAAGAGGTATGCAATTTTGGAAATCTGAAAGTATTGTTTATCCAAATAATAAAGATCAAAGAAAACGAGACAAAACGAGTAGTAATAACAAGCAATAAAAACATTATATGCGATGTACTTTGAAACAACAACAACAAAAACATCAAAGATCCAAATTATTAAGATATGGTAATGTGCTGAATTACTTTGCGTTTCCGTCCTTTAAACTTTGAAACATTGCATCAACTGATATAATTACAAGGCCTGTCCTAGACTTTGCATGAAGTATGTACATGTATATACAGACAAACAAATATAGAAAACAAGATAAAAACAGACATAAAACTACTTTTACTTGACTTACCACGTTTGCAAGCCCTAATTAGATTTCACATCTCGCCTTTACTTACTTGCTTGAAGGTTTCCATGTGACAGTGCGATACGACAACTTTCACACTGCAGCCAGCAGTCTCCTCTCCTAGTCACCTGGATCTATCGGAAAAAGCTCGTATTGTCTTGATGCAGTGGTCGATAAGATTTGTGTGTTAAATCTGCGGCCAACCACCGAGCTCCAGTTCTCAGATCACTACAGCCTTTGTCTGTTCTCATATGCCTAGAATCAGATTAGTTTGATTACCCATTGCATGCGGGAAAGCCCTAAAGGGGCTCCTGGGCAAAGAGTGTAGGCCCAGATCAGACGCCGCAAAACGCGGCGTCTGATCAGGGCCTGCACTATTTGCTGGCAGAATTTTCCTTCAAAAATAGAATAAAAACAGAAAAATAGGCGTGACACACCTGATACGGCAAATGGACTTGTCCAACATATAGCAATGGAAGATTTCACTAGTATACAATGGGTTAAGTAAGATATATGGGAGGCATTGTACAGTTCACTGCAAGTAAATAAAGTAGTAATTATTACAAACTCAGCTGTCTGCAGCGTTTTCACTGATTACTAATTTGGCTCAGCGCACTTGATAATCTCATCTTGTATATTTCAGCCGGGTCACAATAAATGACGAATGAATAAATATGAATGCAATACAATCATTACGAAAACACGCTAATTTGAATATAAGTTTACCACTAAAATAATGAAAAAGTCCAGATAAAACTTTCTGATATTTTTCTTACTTCTGCTCATAACATTTCTGGTAGGTACTCAGTAGAAATACCTCAGCGAGGCGGTTCAAACGGGCATCCACAATGTGTTTTTGAGTAAAAATAATGTTTATCTCTGTAAACCCTATTTTTGCTTTATAAAATTGGGGTTAAAGTGTGCCATATACTATTAAGAAAAAGTCACTCAGCAAAGGCCACAAGCAAAGAACGCAGCCATTTCAAGTCAAATAAAGAAAGTAAGTAACATGGAGACAAACACAAAAAACATCAGACGAAACATGAACCAACGGCACAAAGCCAATAAACAAATAAGACACCGCAAAAATACGACCGCCTAGGGACATTCAGTATGTAGTAAAACAACTGGGGTGTTTCAACTCTGGAGCTTATAAAATTTCAGCCCTTGCCTTCAGTTCAGCTCCAGCAGTGAACTATTGTGTATTAAATCAGAGAAAGGAGGTCAGATGTAGAGTAGAATGAATAAAGAGCACGTAGCGATTTGATCTACTTTACAACTGACCTCCAAACTGCGATTCATTACCCAATAATTCACTGCTACAGCTCATTTATTTCTTAAGTAAATATTTTGAAAAAAGCGGTAATTCTTTGGAAGCAAAATAGAAGTGAAGGCAATGATCAGGAATCGATACAAATAACCCACAGCTCCCAGCAGAGACACCAAAGGGAAAGCAAAACAAATATGAATTAACAGACCCTAATGGTACCATCAATAAAGGAAGGCCAATAGGACAGTTACATTCCCACAAAATCGCCTATTGGCTCTCCAAAATAAAATAATATAAAGGATACAAACACCCAAGACAAACCATAACAAAAATAAACCGCGACAGAAGAACCGCCTTGGAACGGTAAGTGAAACGAATTCCACAGGGGTGCATGAATCCATTTTACTTGGCCACACTCCTCGCCCTTACTTCCATCGCGATTTAGACAAATACTTTGTCCAGTCCGCATGAAGGCCTCCTAACTCATCAGTGCAACATCTCCGTGAACACAAAAATCAAACAATCACATAGATGAAACAACGGCGAGTACTCGACAGAAAGAAACCACTGAAATGCCGGAGCAAAAGAAAACCAACAGTTAGACTCCGATCGGCATGACAAGAGACTAAGCATCAGGCACCAACCAACATTACATAAAATTAGATCTCTCTAATTCTCAGTCAGCCTTTACGCTGAAACCGTCATAGAATCTGAAGCCTGACCCAACGGCGTGCGATTAAAGAGGGAAGCAAAGTAGAAGTAAACCAAAGATCAGGAATCGATACAATTAACTTACTCCACCCATCAAAGACACCAAAGGGAAAGAAACACAAACATGAAGTGACCAGACCATAATGGAAACCTAAACAAAGGAAGGCCTTAAGGACAGTTACTTTCCCACAAAATGGCCACCCAAAATAAAAAGACACTTCAAGTGATACACACAGTAAGTAACAAACGACAACATAAATACACCGCCACGTAAGAACGGACTTGGAACGGTCAGTGGAAAGATTTCCACTGGGGGGGGGGGGGGGGCTTAAATCGATTTTACGTGGCCACAATCCTTGCCCTTACTTCCGCAGCGATTTAGACAAATAATTTGTTCAGTCCGCATGAAGGCCTCCTAACTCATCAGTGCAACATCTCCGTGAACACAAATAATCAAACAACCACAGAGATGAGACAACGGTGAGGACTCGACAGCAAGAAACCACTGAAATGCCGGAGCAAACGAAAACCAACAGTTAGACTCCAATGGGCCCGACCAGAGTCAGAGCATCAGGCACCAACCAACATTACCTTGAAATAGATCTCTCCAATTCTCAATAAGCCTTTGCGTTGGAACCGTAATAGAATCTGAGGCCTGACCCACCGGCTTGCAATTAAAGAGGGAAGCAAAGTTGCCAACCGTGATTGGGTTAACTACCATGCATGCAGTTTAACATCCATGTTGTACCCAATCTATTTATATCGAGGAATTATTTTACGAAATTGGGTGCTGAAGTCATTGCGGTTATATATTTTTCTGAATTTATATACTAAGTCACCATAAAATTCGGGGTTCTGATAGACCTTGTTGCAGAAGAGATTTAAGTCCAATATTGAATTTTGAAATTAAATAAGAATGACGTTTATAAAATTTTGAAAATGCTTTGCGTAGTTGGTGGTACCGATAACCCTGATTAAGAAGTTTAGCCGATAATAATTTATCACGAGTGTTGAAGTCAGATACATGACTACACACTCTAGCAAATCGAATTAATTGCGAAATATAAACGCCATAGGATGGCGCACGAGGAACATCAGCATCCTAAAACGGAAAATTTGCAATCTCAAAATTAAAGTCATCTCGTTTATCATAAGTCGAACCTGTTAACCACTGCGTTATCAAGGCTGACCCCTTCGAACCCCACTTTTATTCAGTAAAACTGGGGTTTAGAGGGGTAAACCTTATTTCCCTTATTTCTGCTCTAAAATATAGGTTGTGGGTACTCACCCACAATCTATATTTTGAGCAGGATTAAGAAAAAAAATTTATGACCCCCCCCCCACAACCCCCCCCGAGAATCTTTGATGGAGGGGGGGGGCATATAGTATTTGCCGTGTTTGTTTGTTTGTTAATCCGTCTATCTGTCCGTCACAAAACTTTTAACCTTGATCATAACTTCAAAAGTGTTTGACCTAGCCCCATGAAACGTCACATACTTATTCACAATCACAAGGACTACATTCTGACCAAGGGCCATAACTCTGTTGTCATTTTTGGCTGAATTATCTCCCCTTGAAAGTTTGCGAAAACTCAGAAATTGGCTCCAAGTTCAAAAGTATTGGATCTAGCCCCATGAAACTTCACACTCTTATTCACAATCACAAGGGCTACATTCTGACCAAGGGTCATAACTCTGTTATCATTTTTGGCAGAATTATCTCCCTTTGAAATTTTGCAAAAACTCAGAAATTGGCTCCCACGGGGGGGGGGGGGGGGGGGGGGGGGATTGGTCACTTATAGTGACAGCTCTTGTTTTATCATAAAATTTTAGTTTTTGTTGGGGGGTAAAGTTTACAGTGTATTTGTATAGGCTTGTTTTCGTAATGCTGACTTTGATTGAAGGTGATATCGTTGCCTGACCATTACCTTCACTTCTACTCTGTTAACCTGTCATTACGAAAACATGCCTTTACAAATACATTGTAAATTTTACCGCCGAAAAAAAAAGAAACTTTTGAGATGAAAAATTATGATATTTTTCTTATTTCTGCTCAAAATATAGATTGTGGGTACACGTTAGAACCGCCTCATGGAGGCGGTTCTAACGAATACCCATAATCTATATTTTAGAGCAGAAATAAAAAATAAGGTGTACCCATGTAAACCCAGTTTTACTATATAAAGTGGGGCTCAGTGGGATCAAAATTAGATAGGCGTGTTTTCGTGATGTGTGTTTTTGATAGTTGTTAATATCGCATTACATAGAGGATCTTACATGAGTTTTCATGTATTATTGAATTTATTAAACGAGTTGAGGAAAAGGGATAAAATGCGAGGCTCTGCCGAGTATTTTATCCCTTTTCCTCAACGAGTTTATTAAATTCATTAATACATGAGCACGGATGCAAGATTCTATTTGTCATATGACATTTAAAACGCATTTTATTCACGATTGTTAACAAAAATGTCAATATTCCGCCGTTAGTAAACGCGACGTCGTTAAGGACGTCGTACATGTAACGTTACGGGACGTATCTAGCTAATTTGCATATTTAATCCAGCAGTGGACTATCGAAAATATTACACGGCGTTATTGCACTCTCGGACGTGACGTCATATGATAAATGGGCTTTGGTGATAACTACACGTAATGACACTGTCCCACTCCACCCAGGTGTAAATGTGTAGCAGTGGTCTAAAAGCCACTGCCTCTTTCTCGCGCGCGCGTGAAAACACCCGGAATGAGTGTTCGAGAGCGATTCAATAAGCTTAAAGCTTTCATCGCAATCGAACTAAAATAAATTAGTATAAACTAACTACAAATGACTTTGGCTCAGCAACGTTACAACGCTGTTTCAATGTAGTATCAAAGTTGAGCTCCTTTAGACGTATGCCAGCAGGCCTATGGATCTGAGTTTCTGACAAACACTTTTCTGAGACTGAAGTCAGCAACTGCACTGAGATCGACCGGATATAGCTTTCTTGCACACCAGACAAGGAAATCTGCGATTTTACCCTGGGATAGAAATTTATGTTCTGACCCTGGTGTTCCGACCGCAAATCGAATATAATCGAGTGTTTGATAAATGCACTGGTTGATTACGACCTTGTGTGCGCCGTCGTTAAGGTTGACGTCATGCACGATCCGTGATGTCACTTTACATTCCTGCAGTGTCAAAACAATATGGCGGACGTTGGTAACCGAAGTGACTGCAGCATTGGAATTCAACGCAAAGAAATGGAAGGTATGCAAGAAAAAGAATCCAATATGGATGTGAGGGGTTGATAGAAAAATCCGTCCCTCAAGATCACTGTCCGGCATCAAGAGGCTTGCCGAGTGACCCTCGGGACGGATTTTTCTATCCACCCCTCACACCCATATAAGATTCTTATATTCTTTTGCAACCTTCAAGGCAGCATTCGCATCCAAAGGATTACCTACCCCCTTTTATGAAATAAATCAGCTTTTGCAGTGAATAATTGAGTAATGAATCACAATTTGGAGGTCAGTCATAAAGTAGATCGATTCGCTACTCGCTCGTTATCGCCCCCATCCATCGGGGCTTGAAGAAATAGGTGGACTGCATGATGCTTCCACGAAGAGCTGAAACCCACCTGCACACGAGTACTGGTAAACCGCTTAGAGGATCTAAGCTTGACCAGGCAAAGAGGTGGGAGTCGGAACGTTCATGCTTGTAAACCCTATTGGTTTCATTGGGCGACAGGGCTTGAGATGTCATTTCATCTCAATGTCGGGTAAAAGTCCCACAAAACTGGAAGCAAAATTACCTATACAGTGTTGACGGGGAACGTTAAACCTCAAAGCAAACAAACAAACTACAGATGACTTTGGCGCAGCAACGTTATGCTGTGCCCCGGCTCAAATCATAGTTTCTTGCCATATATAGATGTGCTGTGTAGAATATTAATTCACGACGTTATGACTGGTTTTGCCATGCTGATTGGTATTCAGTTGATAAATCCAGATTGTCGGCGAGCAGAAATTACCAATATCCGCAGTTACATTGTTCTAAAGTTGCAGGAATTAGCGACAGTCTTAGCTGCAAAACACTAGTTCTTGCGTAACCAATCTTCATGTTCAATTTTACCAATATTTTGAATTGAAGTATTTGAATTTTCCTTTTCATAGCTTTGAAGAGATTGTTTTTCGATTTTAGAGGTGGGTAGTCTCGTAAATTTAACCGACAGGGGTGGCGGGGCGGGTTGTTATACCCCCACAAAATATCAGTATTTTTTTTATCTGAACATTTTCATTTTTTTGGTAGAAAAAATCAGTATATTTCAATAAGCGTGTTATCGTAATGTGCTGTCTTTAACATCAATTTGTCTTCCTTTAACATTATGTTTACGAAGCCATAAATTGGAAACCCTGGAAAAAGAATGTATGGGCCCCGTCAAGCGATTTTGATACTTATCGCCTATGTGAGCAGCGAAGGTTCAGGCTAGCCTGCGCATCCGCGCAGTCTCGCCAGAACCTTCGCTGCTCGCTCATACAAGCAGTGAATCAAGAGGAACCTTCAGACAGAAAGTCATATCCCTGGCCCCGCTGAATGGCTGGGCATGCGCAGTTATAATTTGTCATGACGGAATGCTCGAAGACACAAATTCGCTTGGCGGGGCTCGTATGGTAAATACTTATTGTGGCTTCTCGGCTAGCCGTGAAACCAAGCATAATACGAATAACAGTATGATATGTTTTGCTATACTTACCATACTAGACGTGGCTCCCGCCTAAGGCTGACACGATTAATCGTATAATCGATTAATCGATCGATAAATTCCATAAAAATGATTATCATTTCTGATTTGCTTTTAATCGATTACTTGATAGGTACAATTTACTACCCAAAGTTATGCCTAAAATAGCTGGATGAGTAGCAAAGATTGCAGACCCTGATGAGACGCCGCATTATGCGGCGTCTCATCTGGGTCTACACTGTTTGCTAAGGCCTGTCTGTTCAAATATACATATGGTAAAGTGTAACATATGGTAAGAGTCATGCTCAGAAGGAAAGCCAGACAGGTAAACTAATGACAAAAACCTTAGCGATTACTAATCGATTATCGATCGCTATGACATGACTGATAATCGATTATCTTTTCAGCTCCGATTAGCCAGCCCTAGTCCCGCCCATCGGCGCTTGGAGAAATAGATAGGACTGCAAGGTGCTTCCACGCAGAGCTGAAACCGACCGTACAAGAGTACTTGTAAATCGCTTTGATGGTCTAAGCATGCACGGGCAAAGTTGTGCGAGTAGGACCGTTCATGCATATAAGTCATTATGGGTTCACTAGGCGGCAGGGATTGAAAATATTTGAGGGTCACTGGTGAGGCCTAATTGGCCGAAACTTGTTAGTCTCGCCCAGAAAACATGTACACTTCATATTTTCCAGTTCTGTGGTGTATTCCTTGCTTCCAAAGGATAACCCTTTGGATATTTACAAGTACAAAACTGTATTGTCAAGTCTTGAAGATTTGTTTAAATCCACAGATCCTGGCTGATAAACAGTCCCAAATCTTTATAATTGCGTGATTCAAACCGTAGGCAGAAACATGTAGTCAGTCAATATCCTCTCTCTCTCTCTCTCTCTCTCTCTCTCTCTCTCTCTCTCTCTCTCTCTCTCTCTCTCTCTTATTCGCTCGTTAATGTATACTCAATATTTATTTTCAGTCATTCCATTCAGTTATGCTTTATATTCTTATTTGTGTTAGGGAGATGACACTTATAAGCTTGGTAGCTTACAGTTAGATCCTTTTACCATGTCTTATGTGTGATTGTATTTGATATTTGCTTCTAATAAAATATAGTTTAAACCAACCCTATTATAGAACATATTTGAGATGTCATTGCATCCCAATGCTGGATAAAAGTCCCACAAAATTGGACGCAACGTCTCCAAGATGACCTCAGTAGTGCGGACGGGGGCGTTAAACCACAAACAAATAAAAACAAAACCATACTAGACGTAAATAATTGATGAATCAAAGCTCTTACTTGCAGATATCTGATTTGTAAGACACGAAAATACAGGAAATTGATACAGCGTGTTTGTGGTCTTTGTATATTTTTTTTATATCTGTACATTGGAGCATTGTCCTTCCATACAAACTCTACTCGATTCTAATCCGAGTTCAAGAAGTTTATGAATGAGTAGATGTTTCCCCAGGTATATATGTTCTATAGAATAGTTATCATGTTTATCATGTTTGTGCTTCTTTCCCTTTGGTGTCTTTGGTGGGAGCTGTGGGTTAATTGTATCGATTCCTGATCATTGCCTCCACTTCTGCTTTGTAGCAAAGCGTATACCACAAAACTGAAAAGTATGGGTAGTACAAGAATTTCGTGGCCATACTAGCTCGTTTCGGCCAATTAGGCCTCATCAGTGCCTCTCAAATAGTTTCAAAATTCATAATGGACTCAATGATCCCAAAGGCACAAGAAAACACAGTCTACACTATGATGAAGGACAGGGAGACTTTTTACGGCCGCAACACCAGCTGCATTGACGTTAAACTGACGTTATACATGCACCTCTGGAACAAGACTTGGAGAAGTGAAGATGTGTTTTAAGAACCCATGATTCATATATATGGAAATGAGTAAATTTCTACATGTAATATATCTTTGAAAAGACCTCATCACGAAAACAAGCCTATATAATTTTGACCCTCTTGAATCCCTCTTTTATATAGTAAAACTGGGGTTTCCGGGGGTATACCTTATTTTTCTTATTTCTGCTCAAAAGGTTCTACGAGTATCCACAATCCATATTTTAGAGCAGAAATAAGAAAAATATCACAATTTTTCATCTTAAAATTTTCATTTTTTCGGCGATAAAGGTGGCAATGTAATTGTATAGGCGTGTTTGCGTAATGTCTTCAACCGGAACTGTAGGCACATTTACGGCGTTTGCCCAGCTTTCTTCTTTTGGTTTTTAAAATCAAAAGAATATTGAGTAAGAAAAAATGCTCCAGCACAGTTCAGAAAATGGGTTTCCGTATAAAAAGATACACGGATAGAATAGATATTATGCGATAGACAGCATGCTTGGTTGGCGATCATTTCGCAGTGGGCAACTTTGTTTGCTTTTAGATGTTTGTTGCATAGCGGCGGGTCTCCAAATCTTTCTAAGTGGGATGGGACCTGATGTTTTAATTCCTTGTATCTGACCTCCGTAAACTTACTGATAGGTTTTTCATCTACTCTGTGGTCAGACTACTAGTATTGTTTTAAACCTGAATTATACTTGTCTAAAGTTAACCCTTATCCTGCTGTACATGACAACCCCTACCATTACAAACAGTATAGATCCAGATCAGATGGCTTCTAGCCATCTGATTAGGATCTTCACTGGTTTCAATTGGCGGCGGGGCTTGAGATGTCATTTCATCCCAAATATTGGGTAAATTGGACGCAACGTCTCTAAACAAATGACCTATACAGTGTTGACGCGGAAGGTTAAACCGCAAAACAAACAATCAAACAAAAGAGTAATTGTTGAGTTAGAATTCCCCCATGCAAATCAATTCGTTATTGTCATCATTTGAACTGAGGGCGAAGGTTGCATATTCGTAATCTCCGGGCTTGACGCCCATCCCCAGTTTGTATTTTTCCCTGACGCCCCCCCCCCCCACCCCCATCCCCGAAGGCAGACGCGTCTATACTTTTTGTTGTATGTTGTTTGTGGATGTAATTGTATTTCTTTTATTTTTCCGTTCTCTTCTTTCGTTGGTCTGGGAATATAAGAATATGATATGGGGATTCTGTTGTATATACATCTGCACCAGAACCCCATATTAGATTATTTTTCTGGTATAACACCACCAAAAACTTGAAAACAATTTGACTTATATCCGGAGGTCAATTTGAACGTTTCCTGTTATTGGTATTCGTGGGCTGCAGTAAGGTCGCTGGTAAAATTATTCTTGATCTAAAGCATATCTCATTTTTATTCTTAAAAACCAGAGAATGTAATTCTATCAGCTTTTTGCACCTGCATGTCCATACCAAGTGTTATTGAAAGGTTTTCAGTCGTTTCGTCGCAATCATATTTGTCCCGCACGATTAGTGGTGAAATCGAAAGTAGAAAGTCAGCAAACACATTTGAATTTGCTCTCCTTGTCCAATGACAAGCTTCCAGTGAACAATTAGTGTTGCAGTCAGATACGGCGATACCATATCTGCTTCCAAGACATACTTTTATAAATCTTCATGTTTTCCCTACAATGTTCAGGCCATTTTTGCATCGGAGGTCAATTTAAAAATGAGGTGGTCAATTTGACTAATGGAGATTATAGTGGAAAAAAGTTTTAGAATGAAAATCATGAAATATGGTTCTTTATGTAGTTTTGGGTTTATGTTTAGTACAAAGTCATTGGGTCCGTTTTCTTGAAAGAGTGACCGCCAAATTCAGGCTGTCAGTGAACTCAAACTTCTCATTCTCTTAACAAATAGCCTCTTCGGAAACAATTGATCAGAAGCACACCAGGAGCATATTATCGCGTGCTAATCTTAATCATTCTGAGCTTTTTTCAGAGATTTGTCATCATGGATGAAACATGGGGCCATCATTTTACCCCAGAGCCCAAACAACAATCGAAACAATGGAAGCTCCCTAGCTCACCCAGCCAAAGAAAGGAATTACGGTACCATCAGTTGGGAACCTTATGGCCTCGGTTTTCAGGGATGCAGATGGTAATCTGTTAATAGATTATCTCCAAAAATATCAATGGCACGTATTGCACTTCACGTTTGACGCAGTTACGGGAAAATATTAAAATTAAGCGCCACGGAAAGCTCAATAAAGGTGAGTTCTTCCATTAGGACAATGCTCCTGTTCACAAGTCTGTCATATGAATTCTACAGAGTGGTTTTTGAAGCAAATATTTCGTGAAAAAATTGGATCAAGGTCAGGATATATCCGATTATACACAAACTGCTCTATCTGACGCCAGACGCCAATACACTACAATATTTCACTATGACTCTACCACAGAGAATACACAGAGGCACTGCAACTATGTTTTTATGCATTTGAGTCTTTGAGTCGAATCTAAGAAAAGATATCGGAATGGAGTGTAGAGTCATATTTTGGTGAAAATATTAGGCTAAGCCTAGTGCATAGGATCGGTTTATACATGTACTGCGACGGCTCCAAAATTTTACCCCAGCTTCACAAACTTGATCACTCCATTGCATGACTCTACTCCATGACTCCAGAAGCATTGTCTTAATGGAACAACACACCTTAAGTGAGCTTTCCGCGGCGCTTAAGTTTAATATTTTACCGTAACTGCGTCAGAAGTGAAGCATAGTATGTGCCATTGATCGTTTGTCCCTTTTACAGATAATCTATCAGCAGAATACCATCTACATCCCTGAAAACCGGGACCATAACCTTCCCACCTGATGGAACAGTCTATGCCGTCTTTGGCAGGGTGAGCCAGGGTGTTTCCATTGTTTCGATTGTTGTTTGGCCTCTGGAGTAAAATGATGGACCCAAGTTTCACTCATAGTGACGAATCTCTGAAGAAAGTTCAAAAAGATTAAGATTAGCACGCGATAATATGCGCCTGGTGTGCTTCTGATCAATTGTTTCCGAAGAGGCTATTTGTAAAGAGAATGTGACGTTTGCGTACACTGACAGCCTGAATTTGGCTGTCACTCTTTCCAGAAAACGGATTGGTGTGGTGCATGTATTGTTTTATTCTATATATGCTCCTTTGTGACACAAAAACAATATTTCAGATGGATGTTTTTATTTTTTGTCGTTCATATTCCTGTTATTTTGTCTTTCCATTTTTTTTTCGAACGATCTGTGTAATTAAAGTTTGATGCGGACATATCCACTTCAAATCCTTTCCTGGCCATCTTATATTATGATATTTGACTCTTTTGTGAGACCTCCAAATAACATGTCAACCCTTAAATTCTCGGACAGAGACATGGAGCATATTTACGTTTTTGAGATGAATGCTAAATATATTTCATCGGATATGTTAAAAACATCAAAATTTCACGAATGCGAAAAACGAGTTAACTTTCTGATTTTGTTTTCAACACATGAGATTAATAGATAAGTATTTATTGAAGAAAGGTATTTTCTTTTTATTCTGTACGAGTAACTAACCAAACGGTTAGTCCCGGCTGCTACTGTGGAAATAAATTGTCAACATATATATTTTCACAATGGCAAAATACCAGTTTTTGTTAATTTCAGATATGAATTGTTTTGACTGCCTTGGATAGAATTGATCATGAAATACGTTTTTAAGAAGAACAAAAACATATCAGCCACAAAAGGATTGCAATTTCTAACAATTGGCAATTATTTTGTCTACATAATCTTTACAAAAAATATAGCAACTGAGGCCCAGCAAAAGCAGCAATCAAACATTAAAGGCTAACAATGACACCAAGAGGAAGACATCGCGAAAACACGCCTATATAATTTTGACCCCCGTGAACCCCTCTTTTATATAGTAAAACAGGAGTTTCCGGGGGTATACCTTATTTTTCTTATTTCTGCTCTAAAATATAGATTGTGGGTACTCTTTAGAACCGCCTCGATGAGGCGGTTCTAACGAGTGCCCACAATCTATATTTCGAGCAGAAATAAGAAAAATATCACAATTTTTCATCATTTTTTTTCTTCATTTTTTTCAGCGATAAAGTTGGCAGTGTATTTGAATAGGCGTGTTTTCGTAATGGTAACTAAGGATGAAGAAAACAGAACAGGAAATAAACGAACCACAAACAGCATAGCAACCAGCTCTCACTTCCTTGCAAGAGGTGATTAAGGTGCAACTGGCAAAGGAAATGCATTACGCAAACACGTCTATACAAATACATTGCCACCTTTATCGCCGAAACAAATGAAAATTTTATGATGAAAAATTGTGATATTTTTCTTATTTCTGCTCAAAATATAGATTGTCGGCACTCGTTAAAACCGCCTCATCGCGGCGGTTCTAACGAGTACTCACAATCTATATTTTAGAGCATAAATAAGGAAAATAAAGTATAACCCCGTTAACCCCAGTTTTACTATATAAAAGTGGGGTTCAAGGGGGTAATACTTTTATAGGCGTGGTTTCGTGATGAAACATCACGTTAATACGTCCGTGAAATCATCACCCGGGTCCCCTGTACACCCAACATTATATAGGAGAAAACATGGGCTTTCTGGGGTATCAATTATTTTTCTTATTTCTCCTCTAAAATATAGATTGTTGGTACGTGTGAGCAGAAATAAGAAATATATCACAATTAATCATCAAAGTCGGTGGTAAAATTTACGATGCAACTGAATAGACGTGTTTTATAATGATTGAATAAATAATACTACTACTAATAATAATACAAAATTGTTACAATTATTACATACAACATGAAAAGCCCCGTCAGAAAATCCGACAAAGCTACATTAAAGATAAACAATGTCAGAAAGCTAATAAAAATACGTGAGTGCTTCTCAAACTTTCTATCATGACACATCGGCCCCCGCCCATCGGGGCTTGAAGAAATATATAGGCTGCATGATGCTTCCCCACAGACCTGAAACCGACCCGCACCCGAGTACTGGTAAACCGCTAAGAGGAACTAAGTCTGCCAAGACAAAGCGGTGAGAGTCGGCCCGTCCATACTTATAAACCCTATTGGTTGCATTGGGCGGCAGGGCTTGAGATGTCATTTCATCTCATTGTGGGGTAAAAATCCCACAAAATTGGAAGCAACGTCTCCAAAATGACCTTTACAGTGTTGACGGGAACGTTAAACCTCGAATCAAACAAACAAACAAAACTAACATGACTAATAACATTACGAAAACACGCCCATATAATTCTGATCCCCTTAAAGGCATTTATTCTTAGACAGTAGGACACACCGTGTGTTCATAATTGTTTTATTGCTCCCTGTGATATCCTGTCTATTGCAGATCAAAGGCGGCCTTTAATAGGGTGATAAGTAGCTCCTGTTGAATCCCCTGACTGAGGCACTAAAGAGGAAAATCAATAAGGCACACTGTAGTTAACAGTTAGTCAATTAATGGTTTTCCCAAAGAAGGCCCCTTACCTGTTGAAGACAGAGGACTTCTTTTTAGTCAGCACTGAGGGCTACATAATATTATGTAATGAAATGATAGTCTCAATAATCAAGAATAAATGCCTTTAAACTCCACTTTTTTATATCACAACTGGGGTTTACAGGGGTAAACCTTATTTTTATTATTTCGGCTCTAAAATATAGATTGCTGGTACTCGTTAGAACCGCCTCCATAAGGCGGTTCTAACGTGTATCCAGAATCTACATTTTGAGCAGAAATAAGAAAAAATATCACAATTTTTCATCTGAAATTGTTTGCGTTTTTCGTCGCTAAAAGTGCCACTGTATTTGAATAGGCATATTTTTGTAATGATTTCTTTCTTCTTCGGAAATCATTACGAGAACACGCCTATACAAATACATTGTGGATTTTACCACCGAAAAATGAAAATTATCAGATGAAAAATTTCAATAGTTTTCTTATTTCTGCTAAAAACATAGATTGTGGATACTCGTTAGAACCGCCTCTACGAGGCGGTTCTAACGTGTACCCACAATCTATGTTTTTGAGCAGAAATAAGAAAAATAACGTATACCCTGCAAACCCCAGATTTATTTTGCACAAGTGGGGTCCGAGGGGGTCAAAATCATATAGGCATGTTTTCGTGATGTGAAGAAAAACATTTCACTCATTACCTGGAAGATAGTGGCAATCATCCCAATCGAATGTACGTTGATTAAATCTATTATTTTTGTTTCTTTCAGATTAAGATTATGAGACTGTAGAATGAAAACGTTGAAAGTTCTTGGGTAGACACGAAAACTTTTGAATTTTAGTTTAATTAAACTAGAAGTGAAAGCAATGGTCACATTATGATAACACACCCGTGCAACATAGTGCATTTTTCACATCTCCAAAATGGCTACTTATCTGACGAAAATCTGTCATATTTTTGTTAGTTTTACTTCAAACATATTTGTGTGTGCTCGTTGGGGCCGCCTCATTGAGTCGGTTCTAACGAGTACCCACAACCTATGTCTTGGGGCAGAAATAAGAAAAATAATGTATACCCCCGTAAGCCCTTTTTTTCTCTATATAAAGTGAAGTTTAGGGGGGTGTTAATTTCTCGGACTTGCTCAGATATAATTCTCTTACACACCCCATCCAAGAAACCATTAAGAAAGAAACACCTACATAAAAAAAACCCTATCGGTCTGTTACGTTCCGGCAAAATGACCAAACGGCTATCCAAAATAAAAAAAAAGATAAAAGCAGTCCATACATGCAAAGACAAACAAAGACAATAATAACCCACAACAAAAGCGCCGCTTTTAGACGGTCTGTACAAGAATACTGGGAGTGTGGGGGGAATTAAATGAATTTTATGTCCCCCCCCCCCCTTCTGCCGTGGTTTGGACAAATAATTTGTTCAGTCCGCATAAAGGGTTTCTAACTTATGAAAGCAACATCTCCAATAACGCAATATGCAGAGTAATTCAACGATAAAAACTCGACAGCATCAAATATCTGAAATATTGGAGCAAAGGAATACCAACATTTGGACACCGGTCGGCCCTACAGAACAGACAGAATATCAGGCACCAACCGACATTACTTGAAAGAAAGTCGTTGGGCCGGATCCGTTATAGAGTCTGAGGCCTGACACGACTGCATGCAATTAAGCGGGAAGCAAAGCTATCAGTCGTGATTGGGTTAAATACCGTGCATGCAGTCTGTCGTATAACATTTATGTTGTAAAATATAAGTGAAGGCAATGATCAGGAATCGATACAATTAACCCACAGCTCCCATCAGAGACGCCAGAGGGAAAGAAGCACAATAATAAAACAACTAGATTCTAATGGAAACATCAATAGCGGAAAGTCAAAAGGAAGTAACTTTTCCACAAAATGGCCAAAAGGCTATCCAAAATAAAATAATATAAGCGACACAAACACCCCAAAACAAACCATAACAAAAATAAACCGCGACAGAAGAACCGCCTCGGAACGGTCAGCCGAAACGAATTCCACTGCGGGGCTTAAAACGATTTTATGTGGCCACAATCCTTACCCTTACTTCCGTCGCGATTAAGACAAATAATACGTTCAGTCCTCATGAAGGCCTCCTAACTCATCAGTGCAAAATCTCCGTGAACACAAACATCAAACAACCACATGGGCCCGACCAGAGACAGAGCATCAGGTACCAACCAGCATAAGCCTTTACGCTGGAACCGTCATAGAATCAGAGGCCTGACCCACCGGCGTGCCATTAAGAGGGAAGCAAAGTTGTCAACCGTGATTGGGTTAACTACCATGCATGCAGTCTGTCGTATAACATTTATGTTGTACCCAATCATTTTATATCGAAGCATGATTTTACGAAATTGGGTGCTGAAGTCATTGCGGTTATATATATTTTTCTGAATTTATATACTAAGTCACCATTAAATTCATGCTCCGATAGACCTTGTTGCAGAACCCTGGTTAAGAAGTTTTTTCAGTTAACAATTTATTATGAGTGTTGAAGTCAGTTACATGACTGGACACTCTGGCAGATCGAATTGATTGCGAAATATAAACGCCATAGGATGCAACACGAGGAACTTCACCATCCAAGAAAGGAAAATTTACATTATCAAAATCAAAATCATCGCGTTTATCATAAATTCTGCAAGAAACAAACCCTTCTACAATAGATAGATGTAAATCCAAAAATGGGGCCTCGGTATGAGAATAATTTTCTGTATTTAACTGAAGATCTGGTGGGGGGTTGAGGGCGTACATTTGACTGATCAAACCATCGAAATAGGTATTGTCAATATTTAATAGATCATCCAAATATCTAGAAGTCGAGCTATAGGTTTCAATGATTTCAGATTGGTTTTCAACGGAAAGGGACATCATGAAGTCTCTTTCATAACAGAACAAGAACAAATCAGCAACAAGGGGTGCGCAATAGTACCCATCGAAATACCCACAACGTGTCTAAATAACTTAGTACCAAATATTATATAAATATTATCAAGTAGAAAAAATAGTTGGTCCGTATTTTTTTTCTTATCCGCATTATCTACCATTTTCGGGTTATTTCTCTTTTAATTAAATAATATAGAATCCTCGAAATATCTGAAAAAAAGTATTTGAATTAGAGCCCTGATATTTGGTACATTGATTGGGACTGAGAAGGAGATCACCTGATTAAATGTCAAAGCAAGTTACTGGAATGGTAATGGAGTTATGGGCCTTTGAAATTTCTTGTTATTTAATTGTGTTGCTTTCTTGTTACTTTGGGTATTTGTACATTGTATGCTTTGCATAACTTGAGAACCGTGTCTGCTAGTGTTTTGAAATTTCATATATGAATTCCTCATGGAAAAATAGATGACAGATAGCTTTTTCTCATCCGGAACACCAACAAGAACGTGACTGATTTGACATGGTCAAACTGGACGTTTTATATGCTTCAAAGCATTCCAGAGGATTTCGTTCTCACGTTAACACACTTTCTGTTTATACATGCACCCATATGATTGACGTTTTGTAGATACATTTCAGCTTTTATCTAAGCTGCCCTTGTTTTTCTCCCGCCAAACTGGTTTGAATAACAGCATATGTTATCTACGTAATGCATATTTGAGAGGACAATTTGAAATGTCCCAGGATTCGAATATGCTCAAAGTAAACATCTCAACGTATACTTGTTGCTTTCAAGTGCAGACAATGATTTTATAGAAAGAACGGATTAAAATATGTGAAAGGTAAAAACGTTTCATTTTTTTTCTAACTGTAAAAGCTTATAATGCTCCATAGCCCAATCAACATACCAAAATACATTTATTACCCATTCAACAGTATATTGGTCATATGAAGTTCTTACTGGTCATCAACGTTGTTTCAACTATTCATGTCACATTCCTATGTAACAAAAGGTGCATCTTTTACAATCCGTCAACACTTTTTGGATCATTAAGATTACATGCACACGTAACTACGTTACATAAGGTACGTTTGTCCCTGTCCCCCCCCCCCCCGCCCCGAGTGAAATTCTTTTCACTGACCGCTCCAAGGCGGTTCTTCTGTTCCGCTGTAGTTTTGTAATATTTTGTCGTTGAATGTTTATATCGCTTATATCTTTTTGTTTTGACTTGCCAATTGGCCATTTTGTGGGAGAGTAACTGTCCTTTTGGCTTTCCGCTCTTGATGTTTCCTTGAGGGTCTAGTTATCCAATCTTTATGTTTCTTTTCCTTTGATGTCTCTGATGGGAGGTGTGGGTTAATTATATCGATTGCTGATCATTGCCTTCACGGTTATTTTGGGATTGATTGGATCAATTCCTGAATATGTTCAAGTATCTTTATTCATTCAATTTTATAGCATCAGCAGTTTTATGTGTAACATATCAATATGTTTGGATATTAAAGCTGACATAATAAATTAGAGCAGTTTTTTTCGCTGACCGTTCCAAGGCGGTTCTTCTGTCGCGGTTTGTTTTTGTTATGGTTTGTCTTTGGGTGTTTGTGTGGCTTGTATTATTTTATTTTGGATAGCCTATTGGCCATTTTGTGGGAAATTAACTGTCCTTTTTGCTTTCCGCTGTTGGTGTTTCCATTGGCGTCTGTTGTTTCACGTTTGTGTTTCTTTCCCTTTGGTGTCTCTGATGGGAGCTGTGGGTTAATTGTATGGATTCCTGATCATTGCCTCCACCTCTATTTTGTACTCGATAACGGCCAAAACTTTAAGATTTTTTAGTTTTTATTAGTGGTTGGTCTTTGACTTTATTCTTAGTGATTTGCATGGTGGTTTTTGTTAGCCCCGCTTACAGAGTGTGGAACTAGTTACGAGCCCTCATCTTTGTTTGATCACATTAATTAAATTTGTTTAGTATTTTAGTTTGTACTAATTTGTATGTTATTTTAGTGATGGCCCGTTGATTGAGTTAGTTACCTTTAGGTCGACATAGTTAATACAATAAGAACCTAGAGTGCATTAGGAAAACATGTCCGTAAGAAATAATGGCGTCCAACATGATGCCAGAAAATTATACATATTATGTAAAAATGATAACATCTTTATTTTTTCTGCTTTCAACATAGATTGTGGGTGCTCGTTAGAACCCCCTCAATGAGGCGGTTCTAACGAGTACCCACAGTCTATGTTTTTGAGCAAAAATAAGGCAGTTAATGTACACCCCCGTAAACCCCACTTTTCTCTTTATAAAGTGGGGTTTAGGGGGGTCTTCGTTTTACGGGCGTGTAATCGTGGTGGAAGGCTGGGACTATAAAACCGATTTAAACTCCCAGTGGTTCTCGTTACTGGCCGTCCTTAGGGGGTGGTTATAATGTTGTTTATTTTAATGAGGCTTTGTCGGATTTTCCGATGGGGTTTAATGTAGCTATGTCGGATTTTCCTATCGGGTTTTTCATGTCGCATGTGCTTATGACTGTGTAAAGTAGAAGTAAAACAAAGATCAGGAATCGATACAATTAACTTACTCAATCCATCAAAGACACCAAAGGGAAAGAAACACAAACATGAAGCGACACGACCATAATGGAAACCTAAACAAAGGAAGGCCATAAGGACAGTTACTTTCCCACAAAATGGCCAAATGGCCATCCAAAATAAAATGACACAGGTGATACACACAGTAAGAAACAAACAACAACATAAATAAACCGCCACAGAAGAACCGCCTTGGAACGGTCAGTGGAAAGAATTCCACTGGGGGGGGGGGGGATGGGGGTGGGGGGGGTGGGGGGGTGGAGCTTAAATCGATTTTACATGGCCATAATCCTCGCCCTTACCTCTGTCGCGGTATACACTAATTTTGTTTAGTCCGCATGAGGGCTTCCTAACTCATCAGTGTAACGTCTCCGAGAACATACAAATAAAAAAACTACAGAGATGAAACAATGTTGAGGACTCCACGGCATACAACAGCAGAATTGCTGGAGCAAAAAGAAAACCAACAGTTAGACTCGGAGGGGTCCGAACAAAGACGGAGCATCAGGCGCCAACCAACATAAAGAATACTAAAATAAAATAAAATAAAGTTAACAATGCATTCGTATAGGCGTCTTTCTCAATGGATAGCCTACATATCCTCACGGCATGGTGCGGGCCTCAGTAATCACGGCGAATGTATATTTCTAAAACTCTTCTATCATTACGATAACTCACCCGTACGATATAGTGAATTTTTCACATCTCCAAAATGGCTACTTTTCTGATGAAAATCATTGATAATTTTCTTATAAATGCTCATAACATAGGTTGTGTGTGCTCGTTAGAACCTCCTCATTGAGGCGGTTCTAACGAGTACCCACAACCTATGTCTTGGAGCAGAAATAAGATCAATAATGAATACCCCCGTAAACCCCAGTTTTCTCTATATAAACTGGGGTTTAGGGGGGTCTTCATTTCACGGACTTGTTCACGTGATGAATATCTATAATTTCAAGGCTTCTGAAGCTGTTCAATCCGGTTTGAGTCTTACCTTGTCAAAAACTCCAAAGATAGGTTTCCTCGTGACATTGATCGAATGAAAATGTTCACTCGTCACGATAACAAGGCCGTGAAACGACCCCACTTTATATAGAGAAAAATGGGGTTTACGGACGTATACATTATCTGTCTTATTTTCATTTTTTTTTGCTCAAAAACATAGATTGTATGTAATCGGTTTCAACAAGCACCCACAATCTATGTTGAAAGCAGAAATAAGAAAGATGTTATCATTTTTTGTCAAATGTGTTATTTCTGACACCATGTTGGACGTCATTATTTTACACGGACATGTGTTCCTAATTAACATAACGACTGCAGTTGCACTGATCTCACTCCGCAACTTCAATTGGTCATTTTGTAGGAAAGTAACTGTCCTTTTCCGCTATTGAGGTTTCATTTAGGTTCTAGTTAGTTCATGTTTGTGTTTCTTTCCCTTCGGTGTCTCTGATGGGTCGTGTGGGTTAACCTTTAGCCTGCTTCAGGCGACAAGCCCTGTCTTTGCAAACAGTTTAGATCCAGATCAGATCGCTTCTGAAGAAGCCATCTGATCAGGATCTACAATGTTTGACATTCAGTTTATGAATTTGTTAAAATAAATTGCACCAAGTTATCTGATTGGTTCAAAGTCAGAAATGGGTGTGGCTTAATTGAATATTCAGCAGGTTAAGGTTAATTGTATCGATTCCTTCACTTCTTTTTTTTTCAAAAGCTCAATCCAACAATTTCAGGATGTCGAGGTGTTTGGTTCTTGTATCTCCTTCACTTCTATTTCGGGGCATTCTCTGATTTCGTTTTGTATAGCTATGTACGTATACCCTACGGCCAAGACATATGAGCCCCGCCAAGCGAATTTGTGTCTTCGAGCATTCCGTCATGACAACTTTTAACTGCGCATGCCAAGCCATTCAGAGGGGCCAGGGATATGGCTTCCTTTCTGAAGGTTCCTCTTGATTCACTGCTTGTATGAGCGAGCAGCGAAGATTCTGGCGAGACTGCGCGGATGCGCAGGCTCGCCTGAACCTTCGCTGCTCGCATAGGCGATAAGTACCAAAATCGCTTGACGGGGCCCATATGATCACAGTAACTTGGCAATATATGGATTGATACAGTTCAAGTACATTAAAGTTAATGATAAAATCAGTAGTAGTTCTTTTATTTTGCACGATATCGCTGGAATGATTCTGTCAGACAAACATAAAAGTGACAGTGTATTGATTAGCTTTGCATAACTTTGATACGTGTGATGGATAAATTGGCCTGTTATACCATAATTATTACATCTGAGCCGAAGCGGTGGAAAACCTACAAGATCACATGGACGATTAGCAAAGATTCTGAATATTACGACATGCAAACTCTTTGACATTTATGAGCACTTACTGAATACTCTTCGAGGTGTTCATATAAATCGACTGCACGGTTTTTCATTACGATGACACGCCTATATGAATACATCGCAAACTTACCCGCAGAAAAAAACGAAAGTTCAAAGTTGAAAACAGAAAATGACATTTTTCTTATTTCTGTTCAAAATATAGATTTATGGCACTCGTTAGAACCATCTCATCGAGGCGATTCTAACGAGTACCCACAATCTATATTTTAGAGCAAAAATAAGAAAAAATGAGGTTTACTCCTGCAGACCCGAGATCTACTTTATAAAAATTGGGGTTCAAGGGGGTCAAAATTATATAGGCTTATTAGCCTATTGGCCATTTTGTGGGAAAGTAACTGTCCTTTTGGGTTTCCGCTATTGATGTTTCCATTAGGGTCTATTGTTTCATTTTGTGGTTCTTTCCCTTTGGTGTCTCTGATGGGAGCTGTGGGTTAATTGTATCGATTCCTGATCATTGCCTCCACCTCTATTTTTTATTCGCGTTCCCGCTGTTTTGAATCGTCGCTGACGCTTATACATGTAACATTAGGTTTTGCTGTGCTTCGACCTGCATTTTGTTTTTATGATGTTGTAGCGAACTCCGTAGTTCTGTTTGGTTGTCAATAATTAATGAACCAAATCAATCTATTTTCCGCCGGAGAATAAAAGGACATAATATATGGCAGGATAACACAGCACAGATTGTGACAGATTCTGTGTTAGACGATCATAATTTTGTTAAGGTATTAGACTACAGTACATCCCTGGTCAAAAAGCCATGCAAACTACAAATGAAGGAACAGTAACCGGGAGGCTTTTAATAACACTGGCTACCAATGGCACCAAGAGGCGGAGCAAACAAAACGTTACGTATACACAACAGAGACAACGACAACAACAACACCAACAACAATATAAGCAAATTCCATAGGGAATTTATGTCCCATGCCTAATTTTTATCTGTGCTGTTATAAATGAGTAAGTTAACCAGGCGGACATTGGTATCACTTATCTGAAATCTGCAAACAAGAGGTCCATGATAGACCATAATTCAAACAACTATGCAGTTTCAGAAGGATTGGTATTAAACTGTAGAAGAATGTCGTACAACATTTAAAATAAACCTCCGTCGTAATTACGTGCTTATTTTGTTTGTATGCACTTAATGCTGAAATTTGTCATTCATGTGTCAGCCTGTCCGTTTGCATGTCTCTATCTGTTTTGTCCGTCTACCTATCTTATGTGTGACGCTCCGTCTAGCTATTTTATGTGTGGCGCCGCCCATTGGATTGTGGAAAAAAAAGTTTGGGCTGCATGGTGCTTCCACGCAGTGCTGCAAACGACCGCACATTAATACTGGTAAACCGCATAGAAGGTCTATAATAGAAGTGATGACAATGAGGACTTGATAGTAAGAAACCACTGAAATGCTAGAGCAAAAGAAAACCAACAGTTAGACTCCGATGGGCCCGACCAGAGACAGAGCATCAGGCACCAACCTTTTTTACATAAAATTAAATTCTAAATAAAGTTAGCCTTTACGCTTGAACCGTCATAGAATCAGAGGCCTAACCCACCGGCGTGCCATTAGAGAGGAAAGCAAAACCGAGATTGCGTTAACAACCACGCATGCAGTCTGGCATACAACATTTATGTTGTACCCAATCTTTTTATATCGAGAATAGTGTTGACGGGGCCGTTAAACCCTAAATTAAACGAAAAAAACAGAAGCTATTTTATCTTAGCCTTCATTTGTACAATGCATTAAAAGATTAAGCAAATTTACATGACGTATTCATTAATTTTCAATTTCTTTGTCAATGTTATGGACATGACTTCATTACCCTGTCCCTTTCTTTTCATTTATCTACATGTGCATGTTCTTCAAACGATCATATTTCATATCCACATATGTTTGCAACATATTTGCAATGCTTGTTAATTTGTTGAAAGCCCTAAGAAAGATCTGTGAATGCCTACAGGGTTATCCTCTGCAGATAAAGTATTTACTTACTTATATACCATCAACATTTGCAGCTTCAGTTTGAGTTCGTTGGCTTTAGTTTATAAACTGTTTATAAACTGTCAATTGAGCATATCTTTTTGAAGTGCTCCAACAGATTTAGAAATCCTTCATGCCATCACGTGAACAAGTCCGTGAAATAAAGACCCCCCTAAACCCCACTTTATATAGAGAAAACTGGGGTTTAAGGGGGTATACATTATTTTCCTTATTTCTGCTTCAAGACATAGGTTGTGGGTACTCGTTAGAACCGCCTCAATGAGGCGGTTCTAATGAGTACCCACAACCTATGTTTGCAGTATAAATGAGAAAAATATCACGGATTTTCATCAGAAAAGTAGCCATTTTGGAGATACGGAAAATACACTATGTCACACGGGTGTGAAATCCTTCATGCGAACTGAACAAATTATTTGTTTAACCACGATAGAACCAAGGTACATCGTTGTGGCGACGTAAATAACAATTTAAGACACCGTCCCCCGCTCCATGAAAAAACTTTTACTGACAGTTCCAAGGCGGTTCTTCTGTTGTTGTTTATTGTTGTTATAGTTCATCTGTGCATCTATATATATTGTTAATATATGTTTAGTTTATATAGTTCTTTGGCCATTTTGTGGGAGAATAACTGTCCTTTTGGCTTTTCGCTTGTGAAGTTTTTATTATCGTGAAGTTGGTTTATGTTTGTGTTTCTTTCCCATTGGTGTCTTTTCAGTAAGTGTAGAGATGAAATCGCTGCTTCCTCGAATGAATTTGGAAATCGATGGTGAGTATGTTGAGCATAAAGCTGTCAAAGGGAGTATGTTGGCCATAAAGCTCTCAAAGAATGGAAACTTAGCATTCTGAAACTAGAGAACAAACGCATTTCTTTCTTCTCTAAAAAATACGAACTTATTACCTCCCAAACTAAGACGTCATTACGGCAACTTAAACTAGGTATTCAAGAGTTTCATAATAAGTTTGATTTGGCGATTGTTATGGTTTGTCTTTGAGTGTGTGAATCGCTTATATTGGCTTGTAAATTGGCCATTTTGTGGGAAAGTAACTGTCGTTTTGGCTTTCCGCTATTGATGTTTCCATTAGGGTCTAGTTATTTCATGTTTGTGCTTCTTTCACTTTGGTGTCTCTGTTGGGAGCTGTGGGTTAATTGTTTCGATTCCTGATTATTACATTTACTTCTATTTTACTGAGAATTAGAGCGTATCTAATTTTATGTACTGTTGTTTGGTGCCTTATGCTCTGTCTCTGGTCGGGCCCATCGAAGTCTAACTGTTGGTCTTCTTTTGCACCAGCATTTCAGTGGTTTCTTGCTGTCGAGTGCTCACCGTTGTTTCATCTCTGTGGTTGTTTGGTTTTGTTGTTCACGGAGATATTGCACTGATGAGTTAGGAGGCCTTCATGCGGACCGAACAAATTATTTGTCTGAATCGCGACGGAAACAAGGGCTAGGATTGTGGCCAAGTAAAATCGATTCAAGCCCCCCCCCCCCCCCCACACACACACACATACATACACCCCGCGGAACTCGTTTCACTGACTGTTCGAAGGCGGTTCTTCTGTCGCGGTTTATTTTTGTCATTGTTTGTCATTGAGTGTTTGTATCGCTTTTATTATTTTGTCTTGGATAGCCAATTGGCCATTTTCTGGGAAAGTAACCGTCCTTTTGGCTTTCCGCTATTGATGTTTCCATTAGGGTCTAGATATTTCATGTTTGTGTTTCTTTCCCTTTGGTGATTCTTATGGGAGCTGTGGATAAATGGTATCGATACCTGATCATTGCCTTCACTTCTATATTGAATAGAGGTGCGAGGTAATTGTATCGATTCCTGATCATTACCTTCACTTCCATTTTGGTGCATTGTCTTCCTTAGGCCATTTGCTTTGCACTCGGAATAAACATGGTTTTATCATATGACGTCGCGTCTGAGAGTGTTATAACACCATGTAATATTTTCGAAATATGCAAATTAGCTAGATACGTTCCGCAACGTTACATGTACGACGTCCTTAACGACGTCGCGTTTACTAACGGCGGAATATCGACATTTTTGTAAACGATCGTGAAATAAATGTCATATGATAAATAGAATGTTGCATTCGTGCTCATGTACTATTAAATTTATTAAACTCGTTGCGAAAAAGGGATAAAATGCTCTAAAACAGATATGGTAGAACATGCACACAAAAATTAGGTTAACTCCAGATGGTCTCATGACGTCGAGGTTCAGAATGTTCAGAGTCTTTGTAAATTTAAGAATATTAGAGCAAAACATTTTTATTCGAAAGTCACCTTTTTCATAATGTATTCCTTTTTTCCTTGGGTTTGCGAAAAATAGTAACTGAATCCACTGGATAGAAATCTGTAATCTAGTAAGAAAAGGTCACTCAGGAAAGGCCACAATCAAAGAACTCAGCCATCTCAAGTCACCTTAAAAACGTGACTTGGAGAAACACACAAAAACATCAGACGAAACATGAACCAACGGCAGAAAGCAACTAAAGAAATAAGACATTACAAAAGAACGACGGCCTTGGGGAATCAATAGTAAAACACTATTAAAGAAATGTACCCAAGGTCGCCTTTAGGCACTTCAACAGAGGAATTCCAAGTAAAATACCTGAAAAGATTTGAAAATTAATGATTCCAAAATAAAATAAAATACAATAAAATAAATAAATAATAATTAATCTGGTACTGTAATTAAGTTCCATGTATGGTAAGCAAACAATGAACAATTTTAACAAATTGGCAACAGGCCCATTGATTGGTGAGGTGGTAAAATCAAATGCGTTTTGCTGTGCTAATGGTTTGCCTTCTTCAATGTTTTTATCCATGACTAAATTAAAACTTCTTTTAAGTTCAAAGCGCTGCGCACGGGTCGGACCGTCCATGCTTTTAAACCCTATTGGTTTCATTGGACGATAGGGCTTGAGATGTAATTTCATCTCAATGTCGGGTAAAAGTCCCACAAAATTGGACGCAACGTCTCCAAAATGACCTTTACAGTGTTGTCGGGGACGTTAAACCTCAAATAAAAAAAAAACCAAAAAAAAAATCAAGTTCAGTCATTCAATGTTTTTCAATATATGCAATCGCTGAACCAAAGTTACAGTGTGTTAGTCATCGTGCTTATATGATGGGCACTTTGATACAGGATCTAAACCAAAAACAGAATGTTTAAAAACTGTTTAGCCCCAGATATGAACTGAAGAACTAAATAATAGCCTCTTCAGTACCATAAAATTTGTGCAAAGGCTTTTGAACTCTTTCCAGGACCGCATTGTTAACTAAATGAAATGTTACATTGGTTCACATGAAAAACAGAAGTGAAGGCAATGATCAGGAATCGATGCAATTAACCCACAGCTCCCATCAGAAACACCAAAGGGAAATAAACACAAACATGGATTAACTAGACCCTAATGGAAACGCCGACAGCGGAAAGCCAAAAGAACAGTCACTTTCCCATAAAATGGCCGATTGGCTATCAAAAAAAAAAAATTAGCGATACACACACTCAAAGACAAACCATCACAAAATAAACCACGACAGAAGAACCACCTTGGAACGGTGAGTAAAACGGTTTCCACTTGGGGGCTTAAATCTATTTTACGTGGCCACAATCATCGCCCTTACTTCCTTCGCGATTTACGCAGATAGTTTGTTCAATCCGCAGTAATTTCTCCTAACTCATTAGTGCAACATCTCATTGAACACAAAAATCAAACAACCACAGAGATGAAACAACGGTGAAAACTCGACATCCAGAAACCACTGAAATGCTGGAGCAAAAGAAAACCAACAGTTAGACTCCGATGGGCCCAACCAGAGACAGAGCATCAGGCACCAACTAACTTTACAAAAATTAGATTCTTTTCTAATGCTCAGTAAGCCTTTACGCTGGACCGTCATAGAATCTGAGGCCTGGTACACCGGCGTGCCATTAAAGAGCAGCCACCATAATCAAACAACTGAATTGAATTAATGCCTTTACTTGATTTTGATAAAAAAACTTCTTTCTATTTATCTGTTTACAGCTGGAACCGAACAACAATTAACCAGACGATGTTACGTGTAAAAAGTAATCTGGAAACGAGTGCATAATATTCATAATGAACGAACAAATTTTGTTGGACAGTACGTTAAATAAGTTGCAAGACATTTTCAAATAAAACTATTACATTTTAAATAAAATAAAATATAATGGTAAACTTTTATTATTTGCGGCAAAGTTATTTCCAAGGCGTATGAATACAGCTTGGCTCGCCAAGAAACAATTTAACACATTGGACAAAACAGCTACATAATTTTATTAGTGATGACACCAAACAAAGAAGGGCGATGTCAGTATACTATATGCAAAAGATGGCCACTTAGCTTAATTGTCAAGGTATATACATCGATAATGGGTAAAACATAAACTGTGGATGGTATATTTCATGCTTATCAGTCAATATTTACTGCATTTTGTTTTTCAATATAAAACATAATTTATTTTTAACATTGAGTCTTATTTTTCTAGTTTTCAAAGCAGGTTCCCTTTTTACGGTGTAGCCGTTATGGTTTTGCTTTTGTCCTACATTTTTCGTTATTCCATTGGTCAATAAAACCACATGTCCAAGGAGATGACCATTTCATTGGTCAATGATTTGCATAAATAAATCTATTCAAAAGTACGACAGTTTACTGAAGTTTTAACCTAGGAAATGTTTCGTTTTTTATGTGAGACATGAATGAAAAATATATACAGTTTCGGCTTGCTCACCGTCATGTCCTTTGATGACCATACGTCATATGTATAATTGTGTTTCTACTGAATTCTGTAACTGCTGCGGTGAATAGCTATTTTGACCTAATTTCACGTGGTTGGTCTATATAGCGAAAGGAACCATTTCGCGAAAGGAAGGTTCCTTTCGCGAAAGGAAGAATTTTCTGCGAAAGGAATTGTTTGTTTGATTTGAGGTTTAACGTCCCCATCAACACTGTGTAGGTCATTTTGGAGACGTTGCTTCCAAGTTTGTGGGACTTTTACCCGACATTGAGATGAAATGGCACCTCAGCCCTGTCGCCCAATGAAACCAATAAAGAGATATAGCATGACAAAACATGTAATAATCGCATTACAAATTGACAGATGTTTAATTTACAATATATGCTAAATAAAAGTTGCAGTGTATCATTTGTCTTCAGCATACTTTATGTCCTCCATTTTAACACGAAATGGACATTTTCGAATATCATTAATGTTATATAAATTCTGAAAAAGAATAAGTGTAATTTGAGATTTAATTAGGTGCACATAAGATCAAGTTTCCGTCCGTTTGTCTGCTCGTCCGTTTGTTCGTCCGCCTATGCGTTTACGTTCACCATAGCGACAACCCGAAATGTTAACCCTAGAATTTGTGTTCAAAAACAGTAAATGATAACGTTTTCTTATTTGTTTTGCATATACTTGAGATCATATGCTCTTGAAATGAGGTCATGTTTTTAACCTTGACCTTTTACATTGACCTTAGCTCAAACAGGCGGGACACCGCCCTCTGCAAAGCTATTTTTCCTCGCGTGACATCTGAATTGTTTGAATACAGTAAACCAGTTCATAGCTAGACAATTGTTGCTGTCACTATTGTAGCTCATATTGCACGACCCGCAGAAAAAGCGACCGACTCCAGTCGGTTGATTTTCTAAGAGTGCCCTAAAATCACCGTGTCATTCTGTCAGTCTGTCTGTCCGTCCGTAACCCGTTTGTGAAAATTGGTGAAAGTGACTTAACCGCTTGGAATATTTAAACAATTTTTGGCATACTGATAGATATCAATGAGATCTAACCAATGAACTTACGAAATATTATATTCCATTTAGTATAGGCTCGCCGAGGCGAAAAAATGTGAAAATTTTCGAACTGCTTCTCCTCGGAAACCGTTGGGCCGATTGAAGTCAAATGTCATATTGAGCCTCTATTGGATAGGGGAAAAAATTTGCTCATGGGGTCCAGGTCACATGACCCAAATGGCCGCCAAGCCATATATGGTCTGGCTGTCTGTCCGTCCGTAACCCGTTTGTGAAAATTGGTGATAGTGACTTAACCGCTTGGAATATTTAAACAATTTTTGGCATACTGATAGTATCAATGAGGTCTAACCAATGAACTTGCGAAATATTACATTCCATTTAGTATAGCCTCGCCGAGGCGAAAAATGTGAAAATTTTCGAACTGCTTCTCCTCGGAAACCGTTGGGCCGATTAAGGTCAAATTTCATATGGAGCCTCTATGGGATGGAGGAAACCAAAATTTGCTCATGGGGTCCAGGTCACATGACCAAAATGGCCGCCAAGCCATATATGGTAAAAACCCTTCAAAATAGTCTTCTCCAGAACCACTTGGCAGATTTCCACGAAACTTGATAAATAACATCTGGGACGTAGGCACATCATAAATTGCTAAAATGGTGACCCTGGGTTGACCTTGACCTTCTTTGTGCCTAGGTCAAACTTTGACACATATGCTTTTGTATTGGAAAAGTGAGAATTCATTTTATCCTGCAAACGATTCAGAATACAGTACTAAAGTATTAGATATATTTTTGCTCCTTACGATAAGGCGCATTTATTGGGGGAACCGTTTAAGGTCCAGGTCACATTACCAAAATGGCCGCCATACCCATATATGGTAACACTCATCAAGCTAAAAGCATCCGGCGGGTCGTGCACTTCAGCTGAAGCACTGGTTTCTAAACAACCTTCCAATTAAATCTACGCCGCATATCTTTTTTAAAGATATTTCTTGTTTGAAGCAAGCTTGTCCGAGTCGCTAGTGTTTGATGTGAACTATTGATCTGCAGCTTTGTTAGGAACTGTTAAAAAGTGTAGAAAGCGCTCTCATATTTTCCTAGTAAAAGTAAAAATTAAAGCAAGGCATTATTTTCAAAGGCACAGGGACGCTGCTAATGTAAGATAGCATTTGCAGAAATAACCGGTGGTGCATCAAAACATTCTTCTTCTGCAATAGGCATAATAAAAGGTTACCAGGGTCATTCTTTAAAGAAAAAATATACAGAGCAGTTACCCATATTTTTCTTGTGCAAATGTATCGAGGAACCTTAATTCCGTGTAAAACTAGCTTTAATTTTCGTGACAAAATTTTGATATGAAGCGATTCTTGGTTAGCAACATAGCGTGTTTCACATTTGGTTTTTGGTGTGTCAGTCCTTCATTTGTTTCAAATGGAGCTACGTCTGAGTGGTTTTGTACCATGATATATATAAATTATCATTTTATGTCCTAAACGAAATTCCATAAGAAAACTTTACTTTTTGAATACAACTGCATAGATGCTTAAAATTAGCTTATCATTTTTGTAAATTCTCTATTGTTGAAACGTTCCTATAGAACTAACATTCATTATAAGATTAAAACATTGATAACCCAATGTCTGAGGTTAATTGTCATGTGAAAAGTAAAATTTCGTCATGGAAATAATAATTCATGCAGTATCGATTGCATAAGTCGACGTCATATGTGGAAAACAACCTCGTTTCAACCTTGACGCAACTTCATCGCATATGTCGAAGAAGTTTTGTAATGCTGGAAAAAATCAAGATATAAAATCTTTACTTTATTTTTGTTTCAATATAAGTTACTCGTAGGTGCATATAAGTATTAGAACAAGCAGGACCCGCTTTAAATAAAAACATGCTGCCTACCTCTGGCTCCTAAAAAGTTAAAGGGCAAAGCTATTCGGGGAATTCGCTGTTTGAACACATATTCTCGTTACTTTTCCTTGACTGCAAATGCTTTTATCGTATTTGTGCATGTTACATGTAATAAGCTAATATGGTACTAGGTTGTATGTTTGATTATTTCTTTGCCTAAACATGAAAAGCTATGCGTAGGTTAAAAGAAGGACCCTTCAAAAATTTTACATAAACATTCGGCCTGACGTTGCGCATATCAGCTGAAACTTGAATTTTGATTTTATTTCGATTGCCCTTTTAATTGTTTTATTACTAAAAGTCGAGTTTTAGACAAACATAGTTGATCATTGGTTTATATCAGAGTCCTACACCCATAATAATGAAACCAATAAAAATAAACAGCACACCCACAATTGTAATAAATAAATAAATAACAAATAAATAAATACGTGTTGATCTAAGACCAGGAAAATAGAAGTAAAGGCAATGATCAGGAAAAGATACATTTAACCAACACCTCCTATCAGAGACACGAAAGTGAAAGAAACACAAACATTAAATAACTAGACCACAAATGGAAACACCAGTAGCGGAAAGCCATAAAGGACAGTTACTTTCCCACAAAATGGGCAATTCGGAAAGATATAAGCGATACACACACTCAAAGAGAAACCATAACAGAAATAAACAGCGAGAGAAGAACCGCCTAGCATGTCTGCCAATATTTTATGGATTCCTGGACATTTCTTGTACATATTTATCCATCCCAATAGCACTACTGAGTACTAGCTTACCCACCGATATTGTACCTAATGTGGGGTTTGCAGAGTAATATTATGCCGTGTTGGTGTTATAGATAGTTGGGCCCAATTCATATCGATGCATGGAGAATAAAATAAGACAAATATATAATTTTGTACCTGAAAATTATCATTTTACCCCAATGGAGCCAATTAATAAGTGACACAGCTGAGATATCATAATGATTACCTAGAAAACTCCATTGTTAGGAAAACGAAATACTTGTTGATAAAATGTCTGTTTCCATTTAAATAGATTGTTCTTGCATACCTGATAAGATAATACAGGACATAACCCTGGCTACAAGAAAAGATATGACACAAAGTGCAATATCAAGTGACTCGATTGTGATTGCATTGCAATGTTTTGGAAAGGAACAGGCAATGAAATCTTATTATTCAACCGTTCAGTTATAAACTTATAAACTAGAATTATTTGACCGTGTCGACATGAAAACAGAATGTGCAGTATCATATTCAACATGTCCGGTTGTCTTGTCAGTCTGGTCATGTTTGTGAAAAAAACTGTGTTGAATTTAACAATGTTACATAGTTGAATTCGACAATGACTGATCAATGGGCACATCCTTAGGAACATAACAAACCGACAAGCGCAATCAACAGACTGGTCTTCTTTATACATGCACTTGGCAAACTCCTTTTCAACACCAAGAACAACAGAAGTCCATTAATTCCGTGCGTGTTTATAGATTTTTATTATTATTATTATTAACTTAATCATCGTTTTCTTTATTTATTATTATTTCTGATGAATTTTAAGCAATGGTTATTCATTTTTTCCAACACATATATTACAATTATAATAATAACAATAATAATCAAAATCATAATACTTGTTATAAATGTAGGAGTAGCAGTTGAAGTAATGGTGGAAATAGTAGTAAATATAATTATTATAATCATCGTTTGGATTATTGAAATTATCATTATCATTATTATTATTGAGTAGCAGTGGTAGTAGAAGTAGTGGGAGTAGTAATAAGTGTATTATTGTTTGTTTGATATAAGGTTTACCGTCCCCGACAACACTATTTAGGTCATTTTAGAGACGCTGCTTCCAATTTTGTGGGAGTTTTACTCTACAATGGGATGAAATAATATCTCAAGTCCTGCCGCCCAATGAAACCAATACATGAATAGGGTCTATATGCATGGACGATCCGACTCGCGCCACTTTGCCTGAGCAGGCTAGTAGTAAGAGTTGTAGTCAGATTAATATAATTGTTTTAGTATTGAAATTATTATAATTGTTTTTAGTATTAAAATTATCATTATTATAAGAAGAAGAATTAGTAGTAGTAGTTTGTTTGAATCCCCGTCAACACTATTTAGGTCATTTTGGAGATGTCACTTCAAATTTTGTGGAGCTTTTATCCCGCATTGAGATGGAATGTCATCTCAAGCCCTGACGCCCAAACAAACCAAAATGTTTATATGTAGGGGCTCTCCAACTCGCAACATTTTGCCTGGGCAGGCTTAAACCCTTTAAGCGGTTTACCAGTACTCATGTGTGGTCGGTTTCAGCTCTGCGTGGAAACATTATGCAGCACATTTTATTCCTGCAAATCCCGATGTAGTAGCAGTAGTAGTAGTTTAATTCTTTTCATCATCGTTTTCATTATTAACATTATTATCAGTAGTAGTAGAAGTAGTAGTTGTTGTTGTGATAGTATTATAATTATTATTATTATTATGTACATTCCTACAAACAATATTGGCTAGTTTTTTTATCAAATTTCGTTTTCATCATGTAAACATGCTCTTGTAGTGCCCTTATAAAGTTTTTATGTTATTTACATTATTTTGAGAATAGTTCAATAACGGGTCTCCGTGGCCTAGTGGTAAAGAGCGCTGACTCTTGATCATTAGGTCTCTCGCCGCTGTGGTTCGAGCCTCGCTCGGGTCACATGTGGGACGCCAAGTTCTGCAACGGAAGGTCAGGTGGTTTTTCTCCGGGTACTCCGGTTTTCGCCCACCTCTGATTAACGATCGGCTCGATATGAGTGAAATAATCTTGAAAGGGCCGTAAAACCAAAACAAAACAAAACAAAACAAAAAAAAAACCTTCAATTGATTTGTTAGAATAATGCAATTTTTTTACAGTCAAGAAACACAGCATTATCTGATTATTATGGATAGATTGTTAATATGTTTTCTGTCCCTATGAACTTCATTTGAAACAAATGAGAAACATAAAAAAAACGATATCTTTTGGACAGCTTTATATTGATTTTTGTGACTAAAGCTCGTAGCAGTTTTACGTCTTCTAAGTGAGCATATCCACAGTCAGGGCATAGCCAAATGTACAAGTTAGTAAGTTTGAAACACAACTTTCCATACATTGTCAAGTGCCCACTAAGGTCCTTACGCAACCTTATTATATTCATCAACTGATCTTTCTATATGGTACTCAAGTGTGTAAAATAATCAGAGCCAATTTTTATGCTATTAATCAAAATGTGATGTGCAACCTTTTTACAGCTAGAAGATCATGTAAAGCCATCGTGTAAGAATTGCTGCATTTCAAGAACTACTTGTGTAAAGAAAATGTGTAAGAATTGCCGTGTTGAAAAGTAGAAGTAAAACAAAGATCAGGAATCGATACAATTAACTTACTCCATCCATCAAAGACACCAAAGGGAAAGAACCACAAACATTAAGCGACCAGACCACAATGGAAACCTAAACAAAGGAAGGCCATAAGGACAGTTACTTTCCCACAAAATAGCCATATGGCCATCCAAAATAAAAAGACACAAGTGAAGTCTTAAACTCTAATATTAGTGACATATACTACTCAAAGTTTGATAGGGATCACTTTTTATATACCAAATTTTGCACTGAAAATTTAAAATTTCTTGACAGAATTTATACTGGGTTAAATATATTAAGCAGAAACTCATGCGCAGTTCAGTACTCATAAAAGTGCACACTTCTCACACTTCGCAATTGAATTCATGCACCCCCAAAATCTTGCCTAGTACTGCTTTCCAGCAGACCAATCAAACTTGTCCGTGTTCCTTTACCAAGCGTAAAAAGGACTTCATTTGATTTGTGAAACACTAAAATGCCTTGGGGACAATTAAGAAACCGTCTGAGCCCCGAACAAATGAATCGTGGCGTCGGAATGTTGGAATCCGTCGTCTCTCAACGACGTGTTGCTGGGATTCTGAATGTTTCTCAGAGCGTGGTTTCCCGAATGTGGAGTCGGTGCCTTACCCACGGAAATCCTTCACACAGACACGACGGGGTCGAGAAAGGGCTACAACTCAACGTCAGGGCCGTTTCTTGTTGATTCAGTCTCGACGTCAACGGTTCCTGAACGCTACGCGTTTGCATATCGAGCTTAGGAACGGAACTGGAGTACGAATTTCTACACAAACTGTCAGAAACGGACTCCACGAGTTCGGACTTAATGCCATGAGGCCTGCTGTACGTGTTCCGTTGACGAGACAGCACGTGCTAGACCTGTTGGACTTTGCCAGAACTCACGTCAGGTGGACGGTTCGTGACTTGACGCCAGTACTGTTTACTGAGGATTCCAGATTCTGTCTAGACTTCACTTATAAACGTCAATTAGTGTGGCGAATGTCTAAAGAGCCATTCGATGACTTGAATGTGGCAGAGCATGATCGCTATGGAAAGGGGTCAGTCATCGTTTTGGCTGGGATAAGCGTGAACGGTAAAACTGACTTGTGCGTCGTTGAAAACGGAACTTTAATGGCAGTGAGGTACTGTAATGAGATTCTTGATGAGTTTGTGGGACCATATGCAGATACTTTCGGCCCGGACTTTATTCTGATGGACGATAATGCCCGTCCCAACCGTGTCAACGTCACTGATTCCTATCTGAAACGCGAGACCATCGCTCGTATGGACAGGCCTGCTCGGTCACCGAACTTAAATCCGATTGATCATGCGCGGGACATGTTACAGCGTGCTGTTTCAGCCCGACCTGTGCATCCGAGGACTTTAAAGGGGCTCAAAGATGCATTGGTTGCTGAATGAAAGCTGATTCCACAAAACCAGATAACACTCTGATTACGAGCATGCGCAGGCGATGTCGTACTGTAATTGATGCCCGTGGACGCCATACACGTTATTAGGAACCTTTGTCTAAACAAATTTGAAAATTTGTGAAAAAATCAGTTGACATCCAAATCCCTTCGTGTTACGGCAAATTTTGGGGTGCCAAGACGGTTGCTGTTGTCACGCTTGAATGCAGTACCAGTTGACAAAATTAATCCCTAGGTTTTGTGAAGGATACGTTTTCTATCATTATGTATCAAATTTGGATTCAGCTGATTAATTCATCCAAAAATTATTTTGCATTAAAAAGTGATCCCTATCAAACTTTGAGTAGTATATATGAACAGTTTAGGCCAATCAACAGTTTCGAGTCACAAAAACTTCTAATCCTACCCAGGGATAGGATAAAAGCATCACGAAAACACGCCTATATAATTTTGACCCCCTTGAACCCCACTTTTATATAGCAAAACTGGGGTTTCCGGGGGTATACCTTATTTTTCTTATTTCTGCTCTAAAAAATAGATTGTGGGCACTCGTTAGAACCGCCTCATGATTGCGGGTGCTCCTTAGAACCGCCTCGATGAGGCGGTTCTAACGAGTGCCCACAATCTATATTTGGAGCAGAATAAGAAAAATATCACAATTTTTCATCATAAATTTTTCATTTTTTCGGCGATAAAGGTGCCAATGTATTTGTATAGGGGTGTTTGCGTAATGGTCGGGAATTTTCATGAGGTTTACGTGCTCTTGTTGAATATGACGTTACCTATTCCGGTGGTATGTTTACGTCACGGCACGTGCTTTGACGTCAGATACACCGCATTGTTGTCGTCAAAATATGGCGGACGTCGACAATCGAAGTTACTGCATTGTAAAATAAATCCAATCTCAGAAATGAATGAAAGGTATGCAAGAAAAGACTCTTACATGAGTGTGAGGGGAAGATAAAGAATCCGCCCTCGGCAAGTCTCGTGACCTCGGAACAGATTTGTCTATCCACATCTAACACCAGTGTAAGTCTTATATAATTGCCACATATTTAGACACGATTTCGAGGCATTAAATTGTGAAAATAAATAACATGGTATTATAAACGTTTCTCGAACTGTTTCAACTTTCTTTTATATTCAGAAGTAATGTCTTTCGTCAAGTATACACGTATGTATAATGATCGCCTTTGTAAAAACTCATTATACATACATGTATTGTATACATACATGTATTGTACAGAAGTACTGGGATGGTTGGATGAGGCGAAAGTGTCGTGAATCTTACCGTACATCAAAGGGACTGTTCCGCTGTTGATGTTTCCATTGCGGTCTAGTTCTTATGCTCCCAACATTTTCGCTCCAAACTTTCCAAACTTTGTAAAAGTTTGGGGCAAATTGCTTCTGGTTTGTCCGATCGGCTGTTAGTCCGTTCGTCCGTTCGTCCGTTCATACGTTCGTAAATGAGGAACTAGCAAATGAGTTGGGTCCAGTTTTCGCACACTTGTTTCAACAGTCTCTTGATACGGGTGAAATCCCCAAAGAATGGCTATTAGCAAACATTTGTCCACTCTTCAAAAAAGGAGATAGGGCTCTTGCCCGTAATTATCGCCCTGTGTCTCTGACTTGTGTTCTGTGTAAATTGCTGGAACATATAGTCTGCTCAAACATCATGGCCCACTTGGACGAGCATAAACTTTTGTCAGACAGGCAACATGCATTTAGGAAAAGGCACAGTTGTGAAACTCAGCTAAGCACAGTTATTAATGACTGGGCAAAAATCTTGGACAAAGGGGGACAGGTGGACACATTTATTCTTGACTTCGAGAAGGCCTTTGACACCCCTCCTCATGAACTACTTAAATCTAAGTTATTTGGTTATGGAATTGGGGGCAAGACCCTCAAATGGATAGATTCCTTCTTTGCTACAGAAAACAGCGGGTTGTTGTTAATGGTGAATCTTCGGAGTGGGCTCCAGTTTTGTCTGGAGTCCCGCAAGGGACCGTTCTTGGTCCACTTTTGTTCTCCCTGTACATCAATGATTTTTCCACTGACATTGACTCAGAAATAAGACTGTTCGCAGATGACTGTGTTTGTTACCGGGAAATTAGAGATACAGATGACTCATTGAAACTTCAGGATGACATAGATAGATTAGGATGTTGGGCACGTAAATGGGGCATGAGATTTCAGCCAGTTAAATGCAATATTATGCAGATAACTAGGAAGAGATCTAATAAAGTTGAGGCTTCTTACACCTTAGAGGGAACGGTCCTCGAGAATGTGGACTCCATTAAATACCTTGGAGTGACAATCTCACACAACTTGAGATGGAATACTCTTATTAGCAACATGTGTACTAAGGCAAATAGAACGCTTGGTTTCCTGATGCGAAATCTTCATCAGTGCCCTCAGGATGTAAAAGAGGCAGCATATAAAGGTCTTGTTCGCCCAATCTTGGAATATGGTAGTTGTATCTGGGACCCCAGTGGAGTGGTCCTTAATGATGAAATTGAGAAAGTTCAGAATAGAGCTGCTAGATTTGTAACAGGCTTTGAAACTGGGAGCATGACTGGAATACTTGGAAAATTAAAATGGGAGTCTCTCAAGAAAAGGAGAAAAGACAGTAGGCTAATCCTTTTATACAAAGGTCTAAAGGGTGCTGCCAGCATTCCAACAGATGACCTTGTTCCCCCAGCTAGACACTGTAGAAATCACCATTCGTTGACGTTTCAGACCCCTAGCGCAAGAACTGACATTTATAAAGAGTCGTTCTTCCCAAGAACCATTAGAGATTGGAATGCCCTTCCCGATTCGATTATTTCGACAGCTGAAGGTGCTGATGATTGTGTAGCTAAATTTACCTCTTTGGTTAGAGCTAGGGACTAACTTCCCACATCACAGGTCCTGGTGTATGAATGTCATTTGACGTGTCACCAGTAACAATTCTGATTCTGATTCTGATTCGTACGCCACGTTTTCATAGCAAAACTTTAGACTCATATATGCTAGTATTTTGAAATTTCATATATGGATTCCGCATGAAAACATAGATGACCAATATTTTTATCGTGTCCGAATTATCTCCTTATTTCGAGTTATTTCCCTTTTAATTAAATAACAATGAATTCTCGTTAGCAAGATATGTGAAAAAGTATTTGCGCTAGAGCCTTGATATTTGGTATACCATTACGATAACACACCCGTGCGACATAGTGCATTTTTTCACATCTTCAAAATGGTTACTTTTCTTATGAAAATTCGTGATATTTTTCTTAAAAATACTGCAAACATAGGTTGTGGGTGCTCGTTAGAACCGCCTCATTGAGGCGGTTCTAACGAGTACCCACAACCTATGTCTTGGAACAAAAATAAGAAAAATAATGTTTACCGCCGTAAACCCCAGTTTTCTCTATATAAAGTGGGGTATAGGTGGGTCTTCATTTCACGGACTTGTTCACGTGATGCTGTTTGGGACTGAAACGGAGATCACCAGATTAAATTTTCAATTAATTTTATGAAATGTTGTTAGTGTTATGGCCCTTCGCAATTTCCAGCCACTTGAATGAGTTGCTTTTATGTTCATAGCATAGATTTAGAACCGTGCAGGTAAGTGTGTTGAAATTTCATCTATCAATTCCTCATAAAAATGTAGTTGCCCCGTACTTTTTCTCAGAAGCCTCCGTGGTGCAGTGGTTACGCTACTCGCCTTGTAAACCAGGGATCGCAGGATCGATCCCGGGCTTCTCCAGACTTTCGGATGAGTCTTTAAACCGAGGTCCCGTCTCCGTATGACCTTAGCTGTTGGTGGGACGTAAGACTAAAACTCACTCACTCACGTACTTTTTCTCATCCGAAACATCTCCCCTTTCCGAATTATTTATCTTTAAATTAAATAACTTAGAAAGCTTGGTAACTAGGTATTTGAAAAAGTATTTGAGCTAAAAAATTCATATTTGGTATACTCATTGGGACTGAGGTGAAGATGACATGATTAAATTTTCAACAGATTTAATCATAAGGAAAACAAGTCCGTGTAATGAACATTCCTCTAAACCTCACTTTATATTGAGAAAACTGGGATTTGTGTGTGTGTGTGGGGGGGGGGGGGTATACAACAGTTTTCTTATTTCTGCTCCAAGACATAGGTTGTTGGTACTCGTTAGAACCGCCGCGATCATCGGCGGTTCGAGGCGGTTCTAACGAGTACCCACAATCTATATTTTGAGCAGAAATTATAAAATATAAGATATATACTGTGGGTACTAGTTAGAACCGCATCAATGAGGCGGTTCAAACAAGCACCATCATCCTATTTTTAGAGTTGAAATATAAAAAAATGTCCTTTTTTCATTAGAAAAATAATCGTTATTATAAAAGAATATGTATAGATATAAAATAATGCATTATGTCAAAGGGATATGTTATCGTTATGGACATTTTGTTGAGCAGGGCATCACCTAATTAAATTGTCAACCAATTCAATAATAAATTTTAGGTAAAAATGATAACATCTTTCTTATTTCTGCTTTTAACATAGATTGTGGGTGCCCGTTAGAACCCGGTTCTATCGAGTACCCACAATATATGGTTTTGATCAAAAATAAGGCTGATAATGTATGCCCCCGTAAACCCCACTTTTCTCTATATAAAGTGGGGTTTAGAGGGGTCTCCGTTTCACGGACTTGTTATCATGATGTTTCTCTGATCCTAAATGACCCCGTTACTTCGGAAAACATGGACACTGCATCTGAACCATGTTTCTTTTTCTCCAAAACTGTCTTCGTTGCATGCTTTGTTACCCATGCTAACAGAGGGAGCTTTTATATTACTCTCTTGATGTCCGTAGCTTTTTAACCCTTATCTTGATGTTCAAGACAACCCCCATCTTTGCAAACAGTGTAGATCCAGATCAGATGGCTTCTAAAGAAGCCATCTGATCAGGATCTACACTGTTTGGCATTCAGGTTATAAATTTGTAGCAATTAATTACATCAAGTCATTTGATTGGCTGATAGACAGAAATGGGTGTGGCTTCAAGGAATATTCAGCAAGATAAGTGATAACGGCTGCAATGTGATGCCCGTGATCAAATTCTAATTAAACGGACATTCAGTGTGACATCAAACGGCTGTCAAGAATTTACACGCAATGTAGTTTTCAGACATCAGCAACTGGTTTTCGTTTCAAATTTACCACTACGCGTAAATGAGTGTTTTGAAACGAATTAAACAACTCACTAGAAAACCTTCTTTAGAAAGGCTCTCTGTATTCTTGGGCAGTTTTGTTTGATTTGAGGTTAAATGTCCCCGTCAACACTGTATAGGTCATTTTAGAGACGTTGCTTCCAATTTGTAGGACTTCTACCCGACATTGAGATGAAATGACATCTCAAGCCGTGTCTTCCAATGGAACCAACAGGGTTTATAAGCATGGGTGGTCAGACTCGCCCCGCTTTGCCTGGGCAGGCTTAGATCCTCTAAGCGATTTTACCAGTACTCGTGTACGGCCGGTTTCAGCTCTGCGTGGAAGCATCATGCAGCCTATCTACTTCTTTAAGCCCCGATGGGCGGGGGCCGATTCTAGGGCAGTGTGATGGCAATAGCTTTGGAAGAATTTCTTACCGTTCCAATCATATTCTTAAAGTAGGTGGGTAAGATATTTAATCAATGATGGGGTTGAGACCTCTATAAGGAAATCTCAGGCTCGTTTTCAGATTTATGTAAGTTTCATGTTCGGCATAGTCTCGCTTGAGACTTAAGGGGAATGGGAACACCTAGCAGATGTTTACACCATTTCAAAGGGAGACAACTTTCGGGAATTCCTGTCCGGTTTTCTATAAGCCCTGTCCCACTGAAAAGTGGTCTACTCTTAAAGAGAGGAATTTGCTCCTCAGGAGCAAATTCTTTCCTTTAAGAGTTGACCCCTATTGACATGGGAGACAAAAAACTTTTGCAGGAGTTGCCTCCCATGAAGGTGTACCCATTCCCCTTAATAAACTGAAAACGTGCCTGAGATTTCGTTGTCTCGGTTTTAATCCCATAATAGATTCTATTCATCTCACATGCCCAAATGCGAGATCATTAATCAAACTCACTGATCGACATACTGATGGACTCTAGTTTTTTTGTGAGAAGACTCCGTGGTGTAGTGGATAAACTACTCGCCTCATAAACCGGGAGTCGTGGATTCGATGCCGGTTACTCCAGACTTTAGGATGAGGATTTAAACCGAGGTCTCGTCTCCTTATGACCTTCGCCGTTGGTGGGACGTAAAACTCAAACACACACTAATCATTTTTGTCCTGGATACTGTTCCGCCTGGTATATTGTTTGTTTGAGGTTTAGGGTCCCAATCAACACTGTATAGGTCATTTTGGAGACGTTTGCTCCCAATTTTGTGGAACTTTTACCCGACACTGAGATGAAATGACATATCAAGCCCTGTCGCGCAATGCAACCAATAGGGTTTATATGCATGGGCGGTCCAACTCGCACCACTTTTCCTGGGCATGCTTAGAACCTTTGAGCGGTTCACCAGTTCTCACGTGCGGTTGGTTTTAGCTCTGCGTGGAAGCATCATGCAGCCCATCTATTTCTTCAAGCCCCGATGGGCAGGGGCGGATCCGCCTGGCATATAGATTGAGTCAATTTCGAAATATAATCCTGCCATTTTTTTTTTTTTTTTTTTTTAGAAATGATAACTGCTGAACGCATCACGTGAACAAGTCCGTGAAATGAAGACCCGACTAAACACCACTTGATATAGAGGCAACTGGCGTTTATGGGGGTATTCATTGTTTTTCTTATTTCTGCTCCAAGACATAGGTTGTGGGTATTCGTTAGAACCGCCTCAATGAGGCGGTTCTAACGAAAACCCACAACTTATGTTTGCAATATTAATAAGAAACATATCACGGATTTTCCTGAGAAACGTAGCCATTTTGGAGATGCGAAAAAAACGCATTATGTCGCATGGGTGTGTTATCGTAATGGTATCGCAAGAAGTAAAGGCTCTTGGCAGATGATGAGTCATCTCAGGAGTGACCTTGACATGCGCGCACTGTTGGACATTGGTTTTTGTTTAAATCTTTTATCTACAATACGAAAACACGCCTATATAAATACACTGTAAAGGTTACCGCCTAAAATGCGAAAATTTTAAGATGAAAAACTGCGATTTTTTTTCTTATTTCTGCTCAAATATAGATTCTGGGTACTCGCGAGAACCGCCTCATCGACCCCCTTACCCCTGTTAACCCCAGTTTTATTATGTAAAAGCTGGGTTCGAGGGGGGTCAAATTTATATAGGCGTGTTTTCGTGATGGAATATTTTCATTAGAATATTTACTGCAATTAGAACTGTACAAACCGTGATACTTGTTACCTGTGTATACCTCAGTACTCAAATATGTTCTAAAAAGGGTTATCCTTTGGAAGCAAGGAATACACCACGGTACTGAAAAATATGGAGTGTGCATGTTTTCTGGGTCAGACTAGCTATTTTCGGCCATTTAGGCCTCATCAGTGACCCGCAAATATTTTCAAATTTCTACAGTGGAATCAATGATCCCAAAGGACAAGAAATATCAACTACAAACACTGAAAGCAACATTACGATAACATACCCGTGCGCCATAGTGCATCTTATCACATCTCCAAAATGGCTACGTTTTGATGAAAATCCGTGGCATTTGTCTAATTTATACTGCAAGCATAGGTTATGGGTGCTTGTTAGAACCGCCTCATTGAAGCGGTTCTAACGAGTACCCACAACCTATGTCTTGGAGTAAAATTAAGAAAAACTAGAGCTGTCAGTGAAACTGACTAGGACCCCGGCAGCGCTATCAGAAATTTGTGGACGGACAGACGGACAGACAGACAGACAGACAGACAGACGGACGGACAGAGTGATTACTATAGGGCACCCACACTTTCAGTGCGGGGCCCTAATAATGTTTATCCCCGTAAACCCCAGTTTTCTAAATACAAAGTGGGGTGTAAAGGGTTGTTCATTTCACGTGATGAAAATAAGAAAACGTCATTTTCTGGTGCGTCAGCACTTGAACATGTCCGTGTAATAAACACCCCGATAAACCCCACTTTATATAGAGAAAACTGGGGTTCAAGGGGTGGGTATACTTAAAATTAAGTATACTTAATCTTTTACATCTTCAAAATGGCTACTTTTCTGAGGACGATCCGTGATAACTGAACAATACTGCGGTTCTAACGAACAGATGAAAAGACCGGACTACTGGAAAACTTGCAAAAATGTTATTATTACTGAAAAAAATACAGACCCTAAATTATATACCGAATGTTGGGACGCACTGAGGAAAAACGATTACTTGTCGTAAAGAGCGGATAAGGGGATAAACTGATGAATAGAATACCAGATTTGTGTCATTTGATATCGAGTTCATTAGGCTCGGCTTTGAGAACGCGGCAAGCCTCGCGATTCTTCAAGCGTTCTCGAAGCCTTGCCTGATAAACTTGACATCAAAAGACAGGAATCTGCTATTCTCTATCTATATTAAGCTTGCGTTGATAGATATTGCGGTACTTGATAACTTCGCCTCAGCAGCTTTGTCCCTCTGTATTGAATGGCAATATAATAAAATTATGAATAATTTATCATCGATTCTCAGTTACTGTCTATCCTAGAAAACTTATTGAATATAACGCCATGAAATCAGATACCTGGGGGAAATCTAACATATTATGGGAAAAACTCATGTTGAGATACTTTTCTTGTTAGAAATACAAGCAAATCATTCTGAAAACATGCCTATACAAATACATTGTAACCTTTGTCGACGAAAAAATGAAAATTTAAGAAGAAAAATTTTGATATTTTTCTTATTTCTGCTCTAAAATATAGATTGTTGGTACTCGACGGTTCTATCGAGTACCAACAATCTATATTTTAGAGCAGAAAAGGCGGTTCTATCGAGTACCAACAATCTATATTTTAGAAAAATAAGGTTTACCCACTGTAAACCCCTGTTTCACTATATAAATGTGGGGTTCAAGGGGGTCAAAAATATATAGGTGTGTTTTCGTGATGATAAACACACTCTTGTAGGAGTGGTCATTTTACAAACATGTACAATTCTAATACAGCTTAAAAACACCACGCATCACAAAATACTGTTGTAATGAGTGTCCCAATGCGTTGCTGATGTCTACGCAACTATCACTGCTTTGGACGAAATCCAGGTGACAATTACTAAGCACAGAATCTCTTTACTACTGATGTCCACATTACTATCACTGATTTGTAGACAATCTATGTAAGGTTATTTATAAAATAAATAGCCGAGCTATTCGTGTCGTTATGATGACCGGATGCTCCGTAAAAGAACGTTTATTGTTAACCATTGAATGACCTGAACGCGGCCTGATCAGGGTCTACACTGTTGGCCTACTGTACAGGAATTCGAGGTAACAGTCTTAGTCCACGGTCAGGACCATGTTCCAGCTACAGGCAGAGACAATCGCGACCCACCAGTACTGTCAGTGATTTGATTTTAATAATCGCGCTATTCTTCTCGTTGTGACGTCAGAGTGTTGTGTAAAGAAGGTTATCTGTAAAAATTTCGTGCATGTGCTGGGACATTGGCAAACGGTGCAGACCCAGATCAGACGCCGCGATTGCGGCGTCTGATCAGGTTCTACACTGTTTGTTTTGTTTGTTTGATTTGAGGTTAAACGTCCCCGTCAACACTGTATATGTCGTTTTGGAGTCGTTGCTTCCAATTTCGTTGGACTTTTACCCGACATTGAGATGAAATGACATCTCAAGCCCTGTCGTCCAATGAAACCAACAGGGTTTATAAGCATAGACGGTCCGACTCACACCGCTTTGCCTGGGCAGGCTTACATCCTCTAAGCAGTTTACCAGTACTCGTGTACGGTCGGTTTCAGCTCTGTGTGGAAGCACCATGCGGTCCATCTATTTCTTCAATCCTCGATGGGCGGGGGCCGGCACTGTTTGATTTAAATTTTTGAATTTAAGGGCTAAGTAAAACGATCTACATGTATCTCGGTAAAGGTTCGTTTTCCCAACCTCTAAGACAGTCTAACCTTGTAACTACAAAGCCAATAAGATATCACCGGAACCAAGTTCCCCGTAGGCACTCAACGTTCAACTAACGTTGAAACAACGTTGAAAACGTTGTTTCAACGTTAGTTAAACGTTGAGTCAACGTTTTGTGCCTGCAGGGCTAGCTCAACTTGACTGAAATTGTTTAATCTAAAAGGTTCGAAATGTTAAAAACCTTAGCATTAGTTTATCCAAGCCAGTTCTTCCTAGACTGAGCCAAGCCATGAGTTAGCCCTTATCTTGCTGTTCACGACAACCCCTATCTTTGCAAACAGAGTAGATCCAGATCAGATGGCTTCTTAAAGAAGCCATCTGATCAGGATCTACACTGTTTGGCATTCAGTTTATGAATTTGTAGCAATAAATTACATCATGAAATTTGATTGGTTGATAGACAGAAAAGGGTGTGGCTTAAATGGATATTAAGCAAGATAAGAGTTACCTTTGTTTTGTAATGGTTGGTACCTGATGCTTTGTATCTGGTCGGGTCCATCGGAGTTTCATTTTCTCCAGCATTCCAGATACTTCATGTTGTCGAGTTTCATCTCTGAGTGAGTGAGTGAATGTTTGAGTTTTACGTCCCACCAACAGCTAAGGTGATACGGAGACGGGACCTCGGTTTGAAGACTCATTCGAAAGTCTGGAGAAGCCCGGGATCGATCCTGCGACCCCTGGTTTACAAGGCGAGTAGCGTAACCACTACACCACGGAGGCTTCTTAGCTATAGTTTCGTCTCTGTAATTGTTTGATTTTTGTGTTCTCGGAGATGTTGCACAGATGAGTAAGGAAACCTTCATGCGGACCGAACAAACTATTTGACCTTCATGCGGACCGAACAAACTATTTGTCTAAACCACGACAGACGTAAGGACTGCGGCCGCGTAAAATCGATTTAAGCACCTTAACCCCCAACCCCCACCAAACACTCACCAAACCCCAGGGTAATGACCGTTCGAGCCAGTTGGCAATTTGAGGGAAAGTAACTGTCCTCTTGACGTTTACATTAGGGTTTAGTTATTTTATGTTTGTATTTCTTTCTCAATGGTATCTAGGCGAATTGTATTGACTTCAATTTAATTCTGTCATTTTCGAACATCAATGCATTCGCCGTAATCACAGAACACTTGCTACCAAGGGAAATAAGAGGGGGAGCAAACAAAAACGTTTCATATACATAACATAGACAACGAGAAAAAAAACGAAAAACAAGCAAATTCCAAAGGGAATTTATGTCCCCCGCCTTATTTTTATTTGTGCTGTTATAAATGAGTAAGTTAACCAGGCGGACATTGGTATCAATTATCGGAAACGGTCCATGATGGTCTTACGTTTCAGAAGGATTGGCATTATGCTGCTCACAAGGTACCTACAACATGTCTTATAATGTTAGTAATCAAGTAATTTCGTATTGGCCCAGTTACAGGTCCTCGGTCAGCTGTATTGGCCTCGGCCGAATTTCGTATTGGCCCAGTTACAGGTCCTCGGTCAGCTGTATTGGCACGAGGCCGAAGGCCGAGGCCAAGACAGCAGACCGAGGACCTGTAACTGGGCCAATACGAAATTACTTGATTAATGACAATTGTATTAATTATGCAATTAAAAACATGATTTATGATTCTTTAATATTGGTTGACCTTGTGTAATATAGGATAATCAATTAATACTTCATAGTATTGATGCATGAAAAAGGTCTAAGTTAAAAATGTGAAAAAGTAAAAAGAAAAAGAAAAATTTCAAGGTTCTGTAAGAAGCACAGCATATGTTCAGACCATAAATAAAACACGTGTGAAGTTTTTGAAGTATCGGGTTTTTGAAGTATCGGAATAAACTGCGCCCACAAAGTACCTACTACGAATTCTGGACCATGCAAAAGGCCCAATTTAGAAATGTGCAATTGTAATACTGCTTAAAAGACTCGCCACATTACGAAAACACGTCTATCCAAATACATGTACATTGCCAAAAAATAGAAATTTTAAGATGAAAAATTGTGATATTTTTCTTATTTCTGCTCAAAACATAGATTGCGGGGACTCGATAGAACCGCCTCGACGAGGCGGTTCTATCGAGTACCCACAATCTATGTTTTTGAGCAGAAATAAGAAAAATAATGTATACCCCCTTAAATCCCAGTTTTACTATATAAAAGTGGGGTGGGGGGGGGATGGGGTCAAAATTACATAGGCGTGTTTTCGTGATGATGCGTCATAAAATACTATTGTTATGAGTTGCTGATGTCTACGCAACTATCACTGCTTTGGACGAAATCCGGGCAAGGCGGTTCAAACGAGTTTCCACAATCTATGTTTTGAGCAGAAATAAGAAAAAATATCACAATTTGTCATCTTAAAATGTTCGTTTTGTTTTTCGGCGGTATTTACGGAACCCGGGAAGGGACATGATTTTTTATTTTTAATATGTTGTGCGAACAAGATCATATCTTGAGCGGACAAGATATTTTCTTGTTCGGACAACATATTATCTTGTGCGGACAAGATATTATCTTGTGCAGACAAGATATGATCTTGTTCGCACAACATAATATCTTGTGCGCACAAGATATTATCTTGTTCGCACAACATATTATCTTGTTTGCACAACATATATCTTGGGAAGTTGTGCGGACAAGATATTATCTTGTGCGGACAAGATATTATCTTGTGCGGACAAGATAATATCTTGTTCGGACAAGATAATATCTTGTGCGCACAAGATCTATGTTGTGCAGACAAGATATTATCTTGTGCGGACAAGATAATATCTTGTTCGCACAACTTAATATCTTGTGCGGACAAGATAATATCTTGTCTGCACAAGATAATATGTTGTCCGCACAAGATAATATCTTGTCCGCACAAGATATTATCTTGTGCGCACAACTTATAAAATAAAAAAAAATCATGTCCCTTCCCGGGTTCCGTAGGTATTTGTATAGGCGTGTTTTCGAAATGCCATAGAACTCGGCGTCAAATTAGGGTCTAAACTCTTTGCTTAAAATACGGGAATTTAAGTGTTACATGTAAACGGAAAGGTCAATGTCTAAGTTCAGGACTGTTTTCCCAGTAACAGTCCGGCTCACAAGGTTCAGAAAGCTCCAGAAATCATTTGACCTCATCATCATTCAGGGGTGTTATTATAACTGTACATTAATAGTTTCACTTTCTCATATCTGTGGAATATTTTATGCTCTACAACTATTCACTCAACATTGTAGTAATAACTCTGTTTGTAACTTGGAAACAATATACAGAGGGTAGTCTCGCTTGACTCGTGAGACTGTTGTTTGCATTCTGTGTAGCAAGTCATTAATTAGCTCTTTGATTTGCACTGACAATAATAACTTAATGTTGACACAAAACCTGAGGAATTATGAGGAATGCTCTCTCTCTCTCTCTCCCTCTCTCATTTAGAAGCCTCGGCGGTGACGTGGGTAAGCTACTCGCCTCATAAAGCAGGGTTGGTAGGTTTGATCCCGGGCTTCTCTAGACTTTTCGGTGAGTCTTTAAACCGAAGTCCCGTCTTCGTATGACCTATGACCTTACCTGTTGGTGCACCGTAAAACTCATACACAATCACTCACCCTCTCGCATTTATGGCAAGATTACCAACGTCTGATAAAACGACATTCGTTCAACGACAATTTCAATCGAACGAACCCTGGTCCCCATCACGAAAACACACCTATATAATTTTTACCCCCTCGAACCCACTTTTATATAGAAAAAGTGGGGTTTACAGGGGTAAACATTATTTTTTCTTATTTCTTTTCTAAAATATAGATTGTGGGTACTCGTTAGAGCCGCCTCGATGAGGCGGTTCTAACGATTACCAACTATCTATATTTTGAGCAGAAATTAGAAAAATATCACAATTTATCATCTAAAAATTTAGTTTTTTTCGGCGGTAAAATTTTCAATGTATTTGTATAGACGTTTTTTCATTTCCTAAATCAGTCATTACGAAAACACTCCTATACAAATACATTGAAACCATTATCGCCGAAAAAATGAAAATTTTAAGATGAAAAATTGGGGTTTTGTTTTTTATTTCTGCTCAAAATATAGATTGCGGGTACTCGTTAGAACCGCCTCGTTGAGGCGGCTCTAACGAGTACCCACAATCTATGTTTTAGAGCAGAAATAAGGAAAAAAATGTTTACTCCCGGAAACCCCAGTTGTACTATATAAAAGTGGGGTTCAAGGGGGTCAAAAGTATATAGGCGTGTTTTCGTGATGCATAGTACATTTTATCGACGAAAATTTTAAAATAAAAATGTAGTTTTCTTATTTCTACTCAAAATATACATTGAGGATACACGTAAGGACCGCCTCATCGGACCGACCCTAACGAGTTTACACGATCTAGGTTCTAACGAGTATACACAATCTATTTTAGAACAGAAATAAGAAAACTAAGGATTACCTCTGTAAACCCAAGTTTTACTATTTGTGATATCAAGTTATTAATATTATATTTTAGCTGTTTTTATAACCCCATAGGAGGGCATATTGTTTTTGCACTGTCCGTTTGTGGGTTTTTTGTGCGCTTGTAAGTCCGCACTCTTTTTGTGATGCGAATTACTTCCACATTTCTACAACGATTGAGCTGAAACTTTGCACATGCATTCCTTGTGAGGTGAAGGGAAGCCTTACACAATGTCACGTTGGTCCTATCATTTTCGAAGGAGTTACGGCCCTTTATTTTCTAAAAAAAAATGTGCTATAAGCCTTGTGATGCAAACAACTTCAACAATTCTTCACTGATTCAGCTGAAACTTTGCACATGTTTTCCTTCTGAGGTTTTTACGTTGGTCCTATCATTTTCGAAGGAGTTACGGCCCTTTATTTTCTAAAAAAATGTGCTAAAAACCTTGTGATGCGAACTACTTCAACATTTCTTCACTGCGAACTACTTCAACATTTCTTCACTGATTCAGCTGAAACATTGCACATGGTTTCCTTCTGAGGTGAAGGGGTGCCTAACACAATTTTCACGTCGATCCTATCATCTGCGAAGTAGTTTCTGAAGAAAAAAAAAACGCGTTCTTAAATCTTGTGACGCGAACTTCTTCCACATTCTTCGACAATTTTGTTATATTTGCAATGAGATGTGCCTAACACAAAATTCTTTCTGCTCAGAAGAAGCGTTTTGGAGTTAAGGCCCTTGATTTTCTCAAAAGTGCGCTAAAACATCTTGTGACGCAAACTGCCTCCACATTTCTCCACCGATTGAGCTGAAACTTTTACATGCATTCTTTGCGAGGTGCATGGGTGCCTAACACAATTTTCAAGTTGATCCTACCACCTGCGACGAAGTTACTGTGTTTGATTTTCGGAAAAAAAAAACGCGTTCGAAAACCTTGTGACGCGAAATACTTCGACATTTCTTGCAATGCGAACTACTTCAACATGGCTTCACTGATTCAGCTGAAACGTTGCATATGCTTTCCTTCTGAGATGAAGGGGGGCCTAACACGATTTTCACGTTGATCCTATCATCTGCGAAGGAGTTACGGTCCTTTATTTTATGAAAAACGCGTTCTTAAACCTTGTGACGCGAACTTCTTCCACATTTCTTCGATAATTTTGTTAAAGTTTTGCATATGCATTTGCAATGATATGTAGATGTGCATTACACAAAATTCATTCTGCTCGGATGAAGCGTTTTTGAGTTATTGCCCTTGATTTTCTGAAAAATGCGCTGAAAAACTTGTGACGCAAACTGCCTCCACATTTCTTCATCAATTGAGCTGAAACTTTGCACAAGCATTCCTTGTGAGGTGAATGGGTGCCAAACACAATTTTCAAGTTGATCCTATCGCCTGCGACAAAGTTACGGCCCTTGATTTTCTGACAAACGCTTTTGAAAACCTTGTGACGCGAACTTCTTCCACATTTTTTTGTGATGCGAACTACTTCAACATTTCTTCACTGATTCATCTAAAAACTTTGCACGTGCTTTCCTTCTGAGGTAAAGGGGTGCCTAACATGATTTGCACGTTGATCCTATCATCTGCGAAGGAGTTACGTTCCTTTATTTTCTGAAAAACGCGTTCTTAACCTATGTGACGCGAACTACTTCCACATTTCTTCGACAATTTTGTTAAATTTTTGCATATGCATTTGCAATGATATGTAGATGTGCCTAACACAAAATTCATTCTGCTCGTTTTGTTTTGGAGTTATTGCCCTTGATTTTCTCAAAAAATGCGCTAAAAATCTTGTGGCGCAAACTTCCTCCACATTTCTTCACTGATTGAGCTGAAACGTTGCACAAGCATTCCTTGTGAGGTGAATGGGTACCTAACACAATTTTCAAGTTGATCCTATCACCTGCGACGAAGTTAAGGCCCTTGATTTTCTGAAAAACGCTTTCGAAAACCTTGTGACGCGAACTACTTCCACATTTCTTCACCAATTGAGCTGAAACGTTGCACATGCATTCCTTGTGCGGTAAAGGGGTGCCTAACACAATTTGCACGTTGATCCTATCATCTGCAAAGGAGTTACAGCCCGTTAGATTCTGAATAAAAAACACGTTCTTAAACCTTGTGACGCGAACTACTTCCACATTTCTTCGACAATTTTGTTAAATTTTATGCCCCCGTTGGAGGGCATATAGTTTTTGCGCTGTCCGTTTGTTTGTGGGTTTGTGGGTTAGTCCGCACTTTTTTTCTCAAATTGGCTCCCACGGCGGCATTGCTCACTTATAGTGACAGCTCTTGTTTTTCTTCAAAAAAGGAGATTTGCAAACAGTGAAGGCCGAAGGCGGACTCTAATCTGTGCCTAGACTGTTATCCCTTTCTTTCCATCACGTGAACAAGTCCGTGAAATGAAAACCCCCTTACAACCCACTGTGTATAGAGAAAACTGGGGTTTACGGGGGTAAACATTATTTTTCTTATTTTTACTCCAAGACATAGGTTGTGGGTACTCGTTAGAACCGCTTCAATGAGGCGGTTCTAACGAGCACCCATAACCTATGTTTGCAGTATTAATAAGAAAAATATCATGGATTTTTATCCAAAAAGTAGCCATTTTGGAGATTTGAAAAAATACTATGTCGCACGGGTGTGTTATCGTAATGTTTCTTTTCGTCCTAACACAGTGTACATGTACATTGTATACATTTCTTAGTGTTTGTTTGGGAGGGTTGTTGTGCGTAGAAAATGGGTTTTACAATCGCTCTGGATTTAATTGGATGGCACATGAAGCCTTCTTTGAATTTGTTTCCCTTGCATGTGAACAAATTCCCCTAAAAAGTCTTCACACAGTTTTTCGTACCCCCAAAATACAAAGAAAAGTGTCGAAACTCCTGAAATATAACCTGAACGCGATATATATGTGCGCGATAGAGACATCGTACAGGTATGAAGGTCGCATTTGTCATATTTTGCATTCTCAATGTGCACTACGAGGGGTTTTCAAAAAGTTCGGATACAAACGCGTCAATTATTCAAGATAAAATTTTAATATTCGGCTTGATTTTTTACACTCTTAGTACATAAACATGTGAAGTTTCAATAAAATTAATTTTTCTATTTGTTATTTTATCGGCATTTTAATGTATATGGTTTGGCCGAGGTGGCGCAATTTCCCGAGGTCGACGTGACGTTAACTGAATCAGACGCAAATTGTTTCACTACTATAGTCTAGGAGTGTAACGATGCATCGGACCATCGATGCATTGCGATAGGCACTGGGCCGATAGTACTGCATCGATGGTAAAGTCAAACATCGATGACTATTGCCGATAGTGTTTTGAACTATCGATAGTTTCGATAGTTTTCTATATCACAAGTTTTTCAGATAATTCTCGAAGTTGTTTTCATTCTTAAATATATTCTTTATTACGACCTGCGTCTCGTACCCGGTCAAGCATCAAACTGTATATTGTCTTAATTGTAATCCAATAATCTCCTGTGCCAGTGGGAGTCAACGTATGCTTGCAACGGCTGCTTGTCGCGAGATAAGGGTAATAAAATTACTGCCAAATCGCCCGGAGCGATTTGATTGTGGATTAAATTTTATGATAGAGACATAACCTGATCTTATTTTCACACCTTGTCATGCGAAACGTTGTAGGCTTGTGTTTTCAGTGTAATAGTAGAACAGACTGATCCGTGACAAATTCGGTCGGCGTTTATAACACGATTCGGTTAACTCACACGGTTTGTTGGACCCGAAGTTCTGTGTTATAACGAGCTTGGGGTGTATTTAGTCACTTTATCATGTCTGAAGTTGTTTTTGAAGACAAGCAAAGATTTCATTGCCTTCGTGAAGAGCTTACATTTATTTTGATTAAGAAACTGATCTTTCATGTACATTCTCATTGTGAAATGATAAATGTACTTGGCTGGAATCTTCTTGGCTACTTCTAATAAAATGAGTTTCCCGGCTCTTCCAGGAGAATTAAAACAAAGAAAAAAAAGTTGCTCCTGGGGAGTTTTTTCTTCCTGTAGGGCAGACAGAAAAGCAAACAGGAGTTTACAATAGTTATCCCTCTGTGTAAATTATCTTGTTTATATATTTTATGTAGATAAAACATACAGCAAAACAGTTTGAAGGTTTGAATAGTTTTTATTTCCATCTTAAACAAGAAAATATGTATCCGGCAATAGTATCGCAATAGTATCGCAATAGTATTGCAATAGTAGTCAGCAATAGTAATAGTATCGCAATGGTTCTTCTTGCAATGTCAATACTATCGCAATAGTCATTTTCTGACTATCGTTACATCCCTACTATAGTCACGATTTTTCAACACATCACGAAAACAAGCCTTTTTATTTTTTACCGCCTTGAACCCAAATTTTATATAGTAAAACTGGAGTTTACAAGGGTAAACCTTATTTTTCCTATTTCTGCTCTTAAATATAGATTGTTGGTACTCGTTAGAACCGCTGCGATCATCGGCGGTTCGAGGCGGTTCTAATGAGTTCCCACAATCTATATTTTGAGCAGAAATTAGAAAAATATCACAAATTTTCATCTTAAAACTTTCGTGTTTTTATTTTCGGTGTTAAAGTTTACAGTGTAGTTGTAGAGGCTTTATTTCGTAATGATAACCCCCGTCTTCTTAGATCGCCGTATCCAGTTCTCGAATACAGTTTCAAAGTATTCAGGGCCGAGTCTGTAAAGTTCTGTATGTGCAGCTGTAAGAAGGTCATGCTTTGTCTCAGACTTTCTTCTAGGAAGCTTGGATTTCAAATGAGGACATAATGCGACGTCGCGCGGGGCTAAATCAGGCGAGTATAGGGGTTGCGGGAGTATCCTCCAACCGAGCCTTTCTATGACTTCACTAGTTGACTGTGCTCTATGTGCCGGGGCGTTGTCCTGGTGAAGGATTGTGTATTCAAACATCTCTGGCCGTTTCTTGCGAATCGCATCGTTAAAATAGAAGTAGAGGCAATGGTCAGGAATCGATGCAATCAACCCATAGCTCCCATCAGAGACACCAAAGGGAAAGAAACACAAACATGCATCAACAGACCTAATGGAAAAACCAACAGCGGAAAGCCAAAAGGACAGTTACTTTCCCACAAAATGGCCAATAGGCTATCCAAAATAAATAACACAAGCGACACAAACACCTAAAGACAAACCATTACATAAATAAATCGCGACAGAAGAACCGCCTTGGAACGGTCAGCGGAAACGAATTCCACTGGGGGGCTTAAATCGATTTTACGTTGCCACACTCCTCGCCCTTACTTCCGTCGCGATTTAGACAAATGATTTGTTCAGTCCGCTTGAAGGCCTCCAAACTTCAAAGACAAACCATAACAAAAATAAACAGCGACAGAAACACCGCATTGGAATAAACGACTCTTTTGAGTACCTAGAACGAGATGAAGGATACCACGGTTTCACACAAACAGACAGACTACGGTGACTTCAGAAAATTCATCTGGAGATGGTTCTTGGCTGGTTTTCAAGGCCACTGACTCATGTTTCATTCCGGGTCGAAGAAAGTGACCCAAGTCTCTTCCATTGTCGCTATTCGTTCCAGAAACCAATGTCCAAGTCGCTTCGTTTGTGTGACAAAGTCGATCGATAGGTGAACCCTTTGATGGCGGTGATCTCTTGTATGGAGACGTGGAACCCATCGCACACACGAGATAATCCGGTATTGTGAAGGATGTCGTGAGCATTGCCTATACTTACCTGCATCTGGATAGAGATTTCCTCGAGCGTCAATCGTCTGTCTTTATTAAGCCTAGCCTGAATCCGCGATACATTCTTTTCTGTTTTTGCAGATCTTGACCGCCCGCATCTCTCGTCGTCCATCACGGATTGTCTACCCTCAATGAACCGGCGATACAACAGAAAGACTTTTGATTTTGGCAATGATTCATCACCGTGTACAGGATTAATTAACCGAAGCGTTTTTGTTGTTTTGTTATGCCAGTCAAAACGTAAAAATTGATGTTAATTCGCTGCTCTTGTAAATTTTGCACCACCATATTTGTTAAAGAACGTCAGTGTGCATATAGTGATGTCAATACGAGATCATCAATTTTCATTTGATATTGACGGCAAATCTAGGCAACCAGTGGCCTCGATGAGGCGGTTCTAAAGAGTACTTACAATCTATATTTTAGAACAGAAATAAGAAAAATAAGTTTTACCCTTGCAAACCCAAGTTTTACTATATAAAGGTGGGGTTCAAGTGGTGTCTAAATTATATCGGTGTATTTTCATGATGAGTAAATGCAGAACGCGGCGTCTGATCTGTGCCTAGACTGTGCCGGTGTCCGTTTTCTTTCTTTCTTTCTTTCTTTCTTTCTTTCTTTCTTTCTTTCTTTCTTTCTTTCTTTCTTTCTGTCTTAACCCCCGAAATGGACACAGACTGTGCACATGTGCATTATAATCACCCAAGCGTGTTTCGTTACGCAAACACGCCTATACAAAGACATTGCCACCTTTATCGCCGAAAAAATGAAAATTTTATGATGAAAAATTGTGATATTTTTCTTGTTTCTGCTCCAAATATAGCTTGTGGGCACTCGATGAGGCGGTTCTAACGAGTACCCACAATCTATATTTTAGAGCAGAAATAAGAAAAATAAGGTATACCCCCGGAAACCCTAGTTTTACTATATAAAAGTGGGGTTCAAGGGGGTCAAAATTATTTAGGCGTGTTTTCGTGATGGTTGTTCGGGAGTTTCTCGTAGAAAATGGATTTTACAATCACTCTGGGTTTAATTGAATCTGGAAAATGGGTGAATAAAAATCAAAAATGAGTTCCTTTAAGAGCAATGAAAACATTCATAAGAAAGAAGATGGGTCATACTACGTAGTTTCGGCTTATAAAGCCTCACCAGTGACCCTGTAATGATCCGGCAAAGAAAGCCAGAGGAAACATACTGCAATTTTGCGAATTTCGAATAGGCAGTCGATTCAAAGACTGATATAAATCAAAATGGGGTCCAAATAATTATTAACCTGTCTAGAATATGAGTCTAAACCAATAATTTATTTCCGATTTCTCAGAATATTCACGCTGATCTCAAAGGACCAAAAGTAAAATATAAACTGCACTATGGTTGATGAAGCCGTTTTTGAAATTGTTTCCCGTGAGTGTAGACAAATTCCCCTTAAATTCTCCCCACAGTTTCTTTTTATCACGACGTCCGAAATATAAGCTGAAAAGTGATAGGCACTGTGCTTGTTTGCGCTAAATGCAGCATTTCGACACCATGTGACATAGTGCATTCTATCATATTTCTAAAACACTTACCGTATTTGATGAAAATATGGGATGATTTTATTACAGTCGAACTTCAATGGCTCGAACACCTTTGGGACCTCGAAAATCTGTTCGAGACGGGGATAGTTCGAGCCACTGAGATTACTGTCAGGAGGCATAACGAGGTATTTTTAGACATCTTTTTGGTGTTCTATAATGAATATGTATGCTGAGTGTACTCATTAGAATCGCCTCATTGAGGCGATTCTAATGAGTACACACAGCATACATTTGCAAGATAAAAGACTAAAATCTCCTTAATTATCTCCCACTATTTCTTATGTAGAGGAATTCGCTAGGGGCTCAAGAATGGGTTCGACTCATCCATGGTAAACGAGCCATCGTTGTTCGAGCCATCGAAGTTCTACTGTATTTATACTCCAAAGTTAGGTTGTGTGTACTCGTTGAATTTGAATGAGGCGGTTCTAACGAGTACCCACAACCTATATCTGGGAGTGGAAATGAGAAAAATAATGTACACTCCTGTAAACCTCAGATTTTTCTATATACAGTGAGGTCAACATGGGTGATCATTGCCGGATAGTTAATCAAAACATTCAAACTTTTCTTTGCAATTAATATGAATCGTCTTTGACACTGAAGATATGAACATTTGTGATTGATTTCATTATTCATCACAAAAGCCGGTCTACATAATTCTGAACCCCTTGAACCCTACTTTTATATGGTAAAACTGGAGTTTACAGTGGTAAACCTTAGTTTTCTTATTTCTCTAAAATATGGATTGTAGGTACTCGTTAGAACCGCCTCGATGAGGCGGTTCTAATGAGTACCCACTATCTGTATTTTGAGAAGAAAAAAGTAAAATATCACAGTTTTTCATCTGAATTTTTTTTTATTCCTTGTTACATGTATTGTCATTGAAGCTGTTCTAACGAGTACCCACAACCTATGTTCTCGTTAGAACCAACTGAATGAGGCGCTACTAACGACCTAGTTTTAAGTACAGATAATATACAAGAGGGCCCAATGGCCCTATATCGCTCACCTGTGTACCAGAAAACCATTAGTGTAGAAGACCACTTGACATTGCCATATACTAAATATCTAAGCTCAGGCAAAGCGGTGTCCATGCTTATAAACCTACTGGTTGCATTGGGTAACAGGGCTTGAGATGTAATTTTATCTCAATATCGGGTAAAAGTCCCACAAAATTGGAAGCGACATCTCCAAAATGACCTATACAGTGTTGAAGGGGATGTAAAACCTCAAATCAAACAAAATCTGTGCCTTATGGTTTTGGAGAAAAATATTTGTTTAAGTTTTTTTCCAGTATAAGTCTATAGGAGCTAATGAGCCCTGGGGCTTGGCCAATTTTGACCCAAAGGGCACGGTTGGCAGGATTTATGTAGGCGACCATTTTGTGTTGCTATATACTAAATATCTAAGGTCTGTACTTCATGGTTTCAAAGAAGATGTTTGACGCTTTTTTCCATTATAAGTTTGTTGGAGTTAAAGGGTCACAGGATTTGGACCCCAGGGGCATGATTGGCAGGATTCATGTAGGCGACCACTCGACATTGCTACATGCTAAATACCTAAGCTCTGGGACTTATGGTTTCAGAGAAGATTTTTGAAGATTTTTTTCCCCCATTTTAAGTTGTTTTTTTCTTTTTTTTTTTTTCATTATAAGGGCCCTGTGGTTTCAGAGAAGAAGATTTTTGAAGTTTCTCCAATTGTAAGTCTATGGAAGCTAAAGAGCCCTGGGGTGTGGCCAATTTGGATCCCAGGGGCATAAATGGCAGGATTTATGTAGGTGGCCACTTGACGTTGCTACATACTATAAATCTTAGCTCTGGGCCTTATGGTTTCATAAAAGAAGATTTTTTAATTTTTTTTCCATTATAAGTCTATTGGAGGTGATGAGCCTGGGCGTGGCCAATTTTGACCCCAGGGACAGGGTTAGCAGGATTTATGTAGCTGGCTATTTTATGTTGCTAAACACTAAATATCTAAGTTCTGTGCTTCACAGTTTCTGAGAAGAAGATTTTTGAAGCTTTTTTTCCATTATGAGTCTATGGGAGCTAAGGGGCCCCGGGGCGTGGCCCATTTGGACCCCAGGGGCATGATTAGAAGTATGTAGGAGACCACCTGCCGTTGCTTCATGCTAAATATCTAAGCTCTGGGACCTGTGGTTTCAGAGAAGAAGATTTTTGAATTTTTTTCTTCCATTATGAGTCTATGGGAGCTAAGGGGGTCCCAGGGTGTGGCCCATTTGGACCCCAGGGGCATGATTGGCAGGATTTATGTAGGTGACCACTTGTCATTGCTACATGTTAAATATCTAAGCTCTGGGCCCTGTGGTTTCAGAGAAGAAGATTTTTGAAGCTTTTTTCCATTATGTGTCAATAGGAGCTAAGGGGTCCCGGGGCGTGGCCCATTTAGACCCAACGGGCATGATTGGCCGGATTTATGTAGGTGACCACTTACCATTGCTACATGCTAAATATCTAAGCTCTGGGCCCTGTGGTTTCAGAGAAGAAGATTTTTGAAGCTTTTTTTCCATTATGAGTCTATAGAAGCTAACTGGCCCCGGGGCGTGGCCCTTTTGGACCCCAGGCGCATGATTGGCAGGAATTATGTAGGTGACCACTTGCCATTGCTACGTGCTAAATATCTAAGCTCTGGGCACTGTGGTTTCAGAGAAGAAAATTTTTTAAGCTTTTTTCCATTATGAGTCTATGGGAGTGAAGTGGCCCCGGGGCGTGGCCTATTTGGAACCAAGGGGCATGATTGGCAGGAATTATGTAGGTGACCAATTGGCGTTGCTACATACTAAATATCTAAACCATGGGCCCTGTGGTTTCAGAGTAGAAAATTTTTGAAACTTGTTTTTCCATTATGAGTCTATGGGAGCTAAGGGGCCACGGGGCGTGGCACATTTGGACTCTAGGGGCTTGATTGGCAGGATTTATGTAGGTGACCACTTGCCCTTGCTACATGCAAAATATCTCAGCTCTGGGCCCTGTGGTTTTTAGAGAAGAAGATTTTTGAAGCTTTTATCCATTATGAGTCTATAGGAGCTAAAGGGCCCCGGGGCGTGGCCCGTTTGGACCCCAGGGGCATGATTGGCAGGAATTATGTAGGTGACCACTTGCCATTGCTACGTGCTAAATATCTAAGCTCTGGGCACAGTGGTTTCAGTGAAGAAAATTTTTTAAGCTTTTTTCGTTTATGAGTCTATGGGAGTGAAGGGGCCCCGGGCGTGGCCTATTTGGAACCAAGGGGCATGATTGGCAGGAATTATGTAGGTTACCAATTGGCGTTGCTACATACTAAATATCTAAACCATGGGCCCTGTGGTTTCAGAGTAGAAGATTTTTGAAGCTTGTTTTTCCATTATGAGTCTATGGGAGCTAAGGGGCCCCGGGGCGTGGCACATTTGGACTCTAGGGGCATGATTGGCAAGATTTATGTAGGTGACCACTTGCCCTTGCTACATGCAAAATATCTCAGCTCTGGGCCCTGTGGTTTCAGAGAAGAAGATTTTTGAAGCTTTTATCCATTATGTGTCTATAGGAGCTAAAGGGCCCCGGGGCGTGGCCCGTTTGGACCCCAGGGGCATGATTGGCAGGAATTATGTAGGCGACCACTTGCTGTTGCTACATGCTACATGTAAATATCTAAGCTCTGGGCCCTGTGGTTTCTGAGAAGAAGATTTTTGAAGCTTTTTGTTCCATTATGAGTCTATGGGAGCGAAGGGGCCCCGGGGCGTCGCCCATCTGGAACCCAGGGGCATGATTGGCAGGAATTATGTAGGTGACCACTGGCCGTTGCAACATGCTAAATATTTAAGCTCTGGGCCCTGTGGTTTCAGAGAAGAAGATTTTTGAAGCTTTTTTGTTCCATTATGAGTCTATGGGAGCTACGGGGCCCCGGGGTGTGGCCAATTAAGACCCCAGGGGCATGATTGGCAGGAATTATATAGGTGACCACTTGCCGTTGCTACATGCCAAATATATCAGCTCTCGGCCCTGAGGTTTCAGAGAAGAAGATTTTTTAAGCTTTTTTCCATTATGAGTCTATAGGAGCTAAAGGGCCACGGGGCATGGCCCGTTTGGAACCCAGGGGCATGATTGGCAGGAATTATGTAGGTGACCACTGGCCGTTGCTACATGATAAATATCTAAGCTCTGGGCCCTGTGGTTTCAGAGAAGAAGATTTTTTAAGCTTTTTTTCCATTATGAGTCTATTGGAGCTAAGGGGCCCCGGGGTGTAGCCAATTTGAACCCCAGGGGCATGATAAGCAGGAATTATGTAGGTGACCACTTGCCGTTGCTACAAGCCAAATATCTTAGCTCTGGGCCCTGTGTTTTCAGAGAAGAAGATTTTTGAAACTTTTTTCCATTATGAGTCTATAGGAGCTAAAGGGCCCCGGGGCGTGGCCCGTTTGGAACCCAGGGGCATGATTGGCAGGAATTATGTAGGTGACCACTTGCCGTTGCTATATGCTAAATATCTAAGCCTTGGGCCCTATGGTTTCCGAGAAGAAGATTTTTGAAGCTTTTTGTTCTATTATGAGTCTATGGGAGAGAAGGGGCCCCGGGGCGTGGCCAATGTGGACCCCTAGGGGCATGATTGGCAGGAATTATGTAGGTGACCACTGGCCGTTGCTACATGTAAAATATCTAAGCGCTGGGCCCTGTGGTTTCAGAGAAGAAGATATTTTAATTTTTTCCCATTGTAAGTCTATGGGAGCTATATGTTGCCATAGCAACCAGAATTCCAATCTGATCAGCCCAAAAACCTTATGGAGCCTTTCCCCCTACCTGATGATGCTTCTCATGAAATTTGATCAAGATTGACCATGGGGTATTAGAGATATACTTATTTGAAATTGTTTACGGACGCACGCACGCACGCACGCACGGACGCACGCACGCACGCACGCACGACGGACGAAAAGTGATCACAAAAGCTCACATTGTCACTACGTGACAGGTGAGCTAAACAGCAATTATCACAAAAGCAAACAATTAAGCATTTTGGACATTCGGAAGAATACATTAAGTAACAGGAATGTGTTATTGTTATGTGTTAGTTTATACTAATTTATTTAAGTTTGATTGCGATGGAAGCTTCAAGCTTATTTAATCGCTCGCGAACACTCATTCCGGATGTTTCACGCGCGCGAGAGAGAGGCAGTGACTATTGCACCACTGCTACCCATTTGCATCTGGGTGGAGTGAGACAGTGTCATTATGTGTCTTGCCCAAGGACACACCTCGATATCGGGTGCCGGGTTCGAACGCACAACCTCTCGATCATGAGTCGAACGCGTTAACCACTGCGCTATCGAGGCAGTTACAGTGTTACCTTTCCCCATTATGAAAACACGCCTATACATGTACATTGTAACCTTTATCGCCGAAAAAATGAAAATTTAAGATGAAAAATTGGGATATTTTTCTTCTTTCTGCTCAAAATATAGATAATGGTACTAATTAGCACCGCCTCATCGAGACGGTGCTAACGAGTACCCACAATCTATATTTTAAAGCGTAATTAAGAAAATAAGTTATCCCCCCGTAAACATGGGATTTTGGTCACATGTCCAAAATGTCCGCCATGCCCATATATGGTAAAAAAAAACAAAAAACAAAATCTCCTCAGGAACCAAATAGCCTATGACCTTCCTGGTGGAAATCCATCCTATGGTATTCATTCACCGGGTGAGTGAAAGAGAGAGGGGTTTTGGTGATACAATTATTAACACCATTCAGCAGGAGAGAAAAAAGTAGAAGCAGGAGAGAAGATATGAAAAGTGAAAAATAGAAAAAGAACAAAGGGATAGCTACATGTGATACGTCCAAAATTATCGTCCATAAGGTGAGAGACAATCTGAATAGGTATTGGTGGTGATACATGTACACCCTATGCAATTTATTCACCCAGAGAGAGAGAGAGAGAGAGAGAGAGAGAGAGAGAGAGAGAGAGAGAGAGAGAGAGAGAGAGAGAGAGAGTAATCGTTTTTCCATTACAAGGGAGAAAATAAAATCATTAATTCACATGTACCAGGAAAGAGAGAGAGAGAGAGAGAGAGAGAGAGAGAGAAAGAGAGAATGAGAGAATCAGCGGTTACTGGTGATGCGTCCAACAGCATCCGTTTAGCAGGAAGGACAGGGGGAATCTGAATAAAAACTCATGGTGATGCATCCTATGACGTCAATTATTTCTTTTTAAATCGACGCGTATTTATTTTCCTTGTAAAGTATTGAATTATGCAAAACAATCAGCAAAGAGCAGTCAAATTACATAATTCGTCACGTCAATGTTAAGGAGGGTCATGTCGAAAAGATAAATTCTCATACATATGTACTTACAGTTTTCCTTGGCAAACCTATAGCAGGTTAATCAGTTCTACGCAGGGCACATACTTTTCGCCAGTGGCTGTTGGTAAAGAGGTTCTGCTCAGTGGAAATTCTTTATTGTCTGAATGTGGCGAATAGACTGCAATGAGCGGATCGGAGCGGACCTTAGTCAATATTTTCTGATAAGTCACTCCGAGTATTATGTGTCTGTTCCTGCGCATTATTTGGCCTTGCTGTCTAGTATGTATATTAGTTTCTTTTTTCCTTATTCCTTTTTATTTTGGCTACTTGAATTTTTATAAGGGTTATGTCAGTAAAGGGACAATTTTAGCCCCTTAAAAATAAGCCGACTTTACGCCAAAGGACTGGATACATGTATCTCAAGGTGATCAATTTCGAATTTATAAACTGTGAATAAGGAAAAAGGAAATACATTAACATTTCCCTTTTCCTTATTCGATTTTCAGGTTCATAGAACGTTGCGACGCGGTGCAACAGAACATTTTGTAGAGCGCATTCATCATATCTTTTAATTCGCCGCCATAAAACGTTCGCATGCAGCTCATTCATTATCGTTTTTGTCCCCCGACGTCCGTCGAAGAGGACTATAGTAATGGGTTCGTCCCTCCGTCCGTCCATCCGTCCGTATACCCGATCTTGTCTGCGCAACTGCTACAGTTTTCAAAGGATTTTGATAAAACTTTCAATTTAGTGTTCCCATGGCCTGAAGATGATCATATTTTATCGAGGTCTTCATTACGCAAACACGCCTATTCAAATACTTTGCCACCTTTATCGCCGAAAAAAATGAAAATTTTAAGATGAAAAATTGTGATATTTTTCTTATTTCTGCTCTAAAATATAGATTGTGGATACTCGTTAGAACCGCCTCGATGTGATATTTTTTATCTTATTTCTGCTCAGAAATAAGAAAAATAAGGTATACCCCCGGAAACTCCAGTTTTACCATATAAAAGTGGGGTTCAAGGGGATCAAAATTATATAGGCGTGCTTTCGTGGTGTGCTCGACTGATTTTTACCAAATTTATGGCCCTTTGTCAATTTTAGCCATTTTATCAACAGAATTTTTTATCTCCGCAACCCCTCCTACAGTTTTCAAGGGATTTTGATGAAACTTTCCAGTTATTGTTCCCATGACCTGAAGATGATCTTATTTCAACGAGGTCATGCTCGACTAATTCTTAGCAGAGTTATGGCACTTTGTCAGTTTTATGCATTTTATCAACAGCAGTTCTTGTCTCTTCAACTCCTCCTACAGTTTTCAAGGGATTTTGATGAAACTTTAAAGTTATTGTTCCCATGACCAGCAAATGATAATATTTCATCGAGATCATGCTCGACTATTTCTAACCAGAGTTATGGTCCTTTGTCAGTTTTACAATTTCATCAGCAGAAGTTCATGTCTCCGCAACTCCCACAGTTTTCAAGGGCGTTTGATGAATCTTTCAAGTTATTGTTCCCATGGCCTGAAAATGATCATTTTTATCTGACCCTTTATCAGATCAGCCATTTTATCAATAAAAGTTCTTGTCTCCGCAACTCCTCCTACAGTTTTCAAGGGATTGTGATGAAAGTATTGTTCCTATGACCTGGAGATGATCATATTCGCTGATTTTACCAGTGTTATGGCCGTTTATCGGTCTTAGCTAGTTTACCAACAGAAATTATTGTTTCTGAACCCCACAAAACAGGTATACTGCATATATTAAAGACATGTTTCACATACTGACATTTCAAACGTTGGGGGACACTTCTATGCGGCCTTTTATTGTCCCCCGACGTTAATTGAAGCGAACTATAGTAATGGATTCGTCCTTCCCTCCGTCCGCCCATCAGTCCGTCCGTCCGTAGACAGAATCTTGTTTTGGCAAATCCTACTACAGTTTTCAAGGTATTTTGATGAAACATTCCAGATATTGTTTCTATGACCTGAAGATGATCATATTTTATCAAGGTCTTGCTCGACTCTTATTCATGATCATTTTTATTTCTAATCATTGTGCTATAGGTTTCCGAACTTCCACGGTTCAAACTGCGAATAAGGAAAATGGAAATACAGTAGAACTTCGATGGCTCGAACACCGACGGCTCGTTTACCATGACTGAGTCGAACCCGTTCTTGAGTCCCTGGGGAAATATTCCACATGATAAATAGTGCGGGATAACTGAGGAGATTTTGGAATTGTATCTTGCCAATGTATGCTGTGTGTGCTCATTAGAATCGCCTCGATGAGGCGATTCTAATGAGTACACACAGCATACTTTTTATTATAGAAAATCGAAAGATGTCCCAAAATTCACCTCGATATGCCTCCTGGCAGTAACCCTCAGTGACTCGAACTACCCCTGTCTCGAACAGATTTACATGGTCCCAAAGGTGTTCGAGCCATTGAAGTTCGACTGTACATCAACATGTGTTTTTTCCTCATTCGAATTTCAGACACTTAGAACTTGCAGAATCAAAAATACGCATATAACTGTCTGATCAGGGTCTACATGCAAAACACAATATGATCCGCACGTGGTTTGGAAACTTCAGTGCAAGCTAGGGATGACTGAACCACCACTAATTGAGAGTTGTTCCGTGTTAACATGATGAAACTGTCTTTAGTTAAAACCCCAACGGCAACAACGTCATTGCACTTCGTCATTACTTGAAAGTTATATGACATCAGTTTTGTTGCAGGAAAATCATACTCTAGATTTCGAGGTTGGCTGAAACGATATGTGCTCAAGCATGCGCTCATACATTCGGGCCCTCCCCCATAACAGCGCTGGCTCTAAAACATTATGTCTTTCACCGCTGTTGTTCGGTCGCATGTGAGACGCTAAGCTCTGCAATGGAAGGTTGGATAATTCCTCAGTACACTAGAGCACACTGCCTGTAGAAAACCCTGAAACCTTCTAAATAGGCTTTTAACCCATCTCTTGCTGAATATTCATTTTAGCCACACCCATCTCTGACTTTGAACCAATCAGATTACTTGATGTTATTTATTCCTTTAAAATCATAAACTGAATTTCAAACAGTGTATTATCCTGATCAGATGGCTTCTTTAGAAGCCATCTGACCTGGATCTACACTGATTCCAAAGATATGGGTTGTCGTGAACAGCATGATAAGAGGTAAAAGCACATTTTGTCGCAATTCTAGGTGGTCTTAACAGCGGAATTTTACTATTATATGTTTATTACCTCACATGTGCGCACTATCGATTTCAGGCCTATAATCGTTAACAATGGCTACATTTGGATTGGTCTTAACTTTGGTGATGTATCCTATTGTCTGTGACGGGAGGTTTATTGTTGATCTAACCCACACGTTTGACAAGAATGCTACCAAGTACCCACTGACTTTCTTGAATATTTCCAACTTCGTTTACTTCAATCATTCGAGCATCACAGAGGCTTATCAAGGGGATTCCGGTGAAATGTGGTATGTATGTGATTGGTTGTACTAAATAGGTCACCCGTTTAAAATGCATTATCAACAAGAAAACAGACTTACATAATTGACCCCTTTTTACTCAAATTTCATATAGTACTGGAGTTTTGTTATTTTGCTAAAACATGGCTTGTGGGTACTCTCTAGAACAGCCTCGACGAGGCGGTTTTAACATTACGTGAACACGTCCGTGAAATGAACACCCCCTTAAACCCCAATTTATATAGAGAAAACTGGGGTTCACGGGGGTATTCATTATTTTTCTTACTTCTGCTCCAATACATAGGTTGTGGGTACTCGTTAGAACCGCCTCAATGAGGCGGTTCTAACGAGCACCCGCAACCTATATTTGAAGTAAAAATAACAAAAATATCACAGATTTTCATCGGAAAAGTAGCCATTTTGGATATGTGGAAAAATGTACTATGTCGCACGGGTGTGATAACGTAATGATGAGTAGCCGCGATATACGTTTTGAACAAAAAAATGAAAAGTATCAGATATTTTTATCTGAAAATTTCACTTTTTTTAATGATAAAGTTTTCAATACATTTGCATAGGCGTTTTTTCGTAATGGAAGTTACAACTTATTGTGTTTTGCCCATATCGTAGCCGCATGTGATTTCCAGTGATCTCTTCAGAGCCTATACCGAATGGAAGAAATATAATGTAAATGGAATTTTTGATATCCGGAAACATCTCAGTAGTTTATGCGTTATTGCCTTATGCCTGGTAAACATTAGCACTAAATAGACTTTGGGGGCATAAATGTGAAGTAGCCATAATATTTATTAGAAGTAACTTATGAAAATTAAGCATTGTATTTAGTAAAGTTGACAGCCAGTTAATTTCTGCAGGTAATATGACAATACGTCTATACAAATACATTGAACATTTTAACACCGAAAAATACCCGACAATTTTAAGATTTAAAAACAAAAAGTGATATTTTTCTAATTTCTGCTTAAAGAAAAGATTTTGGGTACTTGTAAGAACCGCCTCGTCGAAGCGGATCAAACGGGTACCCGCAATCTATATTTTGCAGCAGAAATATGCCAAAAATAGCCCTGTAAACCCCCGTTTTACTATAAAAATGTGGGGTTCAGGGTGATCAAAATTATGAAGGCGGGTGTTTGTGATGATTCCTACAGTCACTGTTCCCATTACAAAAACACGCCTATACAAATACATTGTAAACTTTATCGCCGAAAAAATGAAAATGTTAAGATGAAAAATTGTGATATTTTTCTTATTTCTACTCAAAGTATAGATTGCGGGTACTTATTAGAACCGACTCGTCGAGGCGGTTCTAACGAGTACCCACAATCTGTATTTTAGAGCAGAAATAACAAAAATAAGCTTTACCCCTGTATACCCCAGTTTTACCATATAAAAGTGGGGTACGAGGGGGTCAAAATTATAAAGGCGTGTTTTCACGTGGAGTGATCTCCTCTGATCTATTCAGAGCAAAAACTGAATGGTCTTTTAACAAACAGTGTACACACAGATCAGACGCCGCGTTCTGTGGCATCTGATCTGGATCTGCACTGTTTGCTAATGCCCCAGGATGAGCCGCTAGAATATATACTGGTGTTACTAATTACCGGTGTATTAATTGTTAAAGTTATTATATAAAATAAACTGTTAATACCGATTCTGATACATTGTGTCTAGTTAAACTATTATTCCATTCCTTCAACGGAACAAACAAAATTATTTTTTCAAAATAACCTCCAACCGGCTAAATACTTTATTTATATTGGACTACCCGTGCCACAATCTCGAACGTTCGGTGTTACTAATTACCGGTGTATATGTGAACGAATCCTGCTGGGTATAAGAGCCTACACATGATGAGGTTCTGCAATGAAAAAGTTATTTGCCTTCAAAAAGAAAGCAAAAAAAAAAAAAAAAAAAAAAACGGTCTGTTTGAAAGTTTTTTTTCTGTTTCTATAGCATGTTTTATTAACTACACATGACAGAACATAACAACATATTATTTTTAAAAAGAAAATAAAGTGTCACAATTAGTTATTATTTTTTATTATACCTGTTATGTAAATGATATAACCACAGCTATGTTTAATATCACCGAATACATATCACACATTAGGTTTTACACTTCAAGAGGTAGTGCCTGAAGGGGAGGAAACTAACAAGATAAAATGCAAGTGGAAATATTCATCCATATTTGGGTATCATGTGACCTACGTGTTAAGACAAAATATTTGACGTAATTTTCTTTAACTATACCCGTCAGAAAGTTGGACTACGAGCAGACACACTTTTTCAACAGCAATTTATAAACTGTTTTAAATGAAACTTTTATGTTTTTATGCAGTGACAGTGAACCAACATCATGATGTATGGCTGTAGATAGAAGAAATGACACTTACCCTGAGAAACGGACATTTCTGTTTATTTTTTGTTCTTCAGACAGGAAAAAAAAACATATTGAAAACAATGAACGGGGAAATTCTGAATGTCAATAACGCATGCGATAGTAATTCGGGAAAAACGGAAAACACCGGTAACTAGTAAACACCGGTGATAAGTGCATAAGGGATATGGGTTAATTTTTACAGATTTTTTTTATGTTTGCTTGATTTCATGATTCAAACTGTGTCCTGTAACCAGAGTTTGTTGTCAAACAGGAATGGATGGAAATATTGTAAATTAAGTGAAAAGGGTAGGCTTATAGTTCATTTAATGCTCACTGGCGTAGGTGGGATCCCAAACGTGAAGTGTGGAGAGAATCAGGTAATGAGCAATGATAAAGCAAACTCCTGTCACATTACCCGATGTTGCTCAGACTTCAATAAACGTTAAAGATACAGTTAATATAAAAATTAATTCTGTTATTTCTCAACAGGACGTCCTTGAAATACATAGAATTCTTCGAACACATGGGTACACACATAGACGCACCCTTTCATTTTGGAGCGAATAGTCAGAAGCTTCATGAAATTCCACCAGATCGACTTATAGGCGCGGGTGTCGTTATTGACGTGAGAGCGAAGGCCAGAGCCAACCCAAACTACGCGGTTACCGTTGAGGATTTAGAAGAATACGAAGAGAAATATGGTAGAATCCCTCAAGGCGCAATCGTCATTATGAATTCAGGCTGGGCGGCAAAGTATCCCAATCCTAACCTGGTCTTCGGTACAGGAACGCCGGATGACGCTAGTTCATTTAATTTTCCCGGGTGGCGATTCGATGCTTGCAAATTTCTGCTTACTCAGCGCCAAGTAAGCGTAGTCGGCGTGGACACGCCGTCGGTGGATCCAGCTCAAGTCACACAAGACACATACGGGATGAATGTACCTTGCCATATGTACCTACAACCTAACGAAGTGCCGCTTCTAGAATACGTTGCCAACCTTGATGCAGTGCCCGTAACCGGCACGACGATGTTTCTAGGGGCCATTAAAACTAGGGACGGGACGGGTGGACCTACCAGGATTTTTGCCATTTCCTACGGAACAACAACCAACACCATTTCATACCTAAGTGTTTATGGATGCATGTTTATCAATGCCTTAGTGAGAAATATGCTTTATGCGTAAAGCGCATTATTGATTCCTCTGTCACGTCAGACTGACCATAACGAAAGCACGCCGATTCAAATATTCTGAAAATTTTGCCATCAAAAAATGAAACTTTTCAGATAAAAAAAAAAAATGATTTGTTTTCATATTTCTGCTCAAAACATAGATTATGGGAACTCGTTAGAACCGCGTCGGCGAGGCGGTTCTAACGATTGCCACAATGTATGTTTTTGAGCAGAAATAAGAAAACTGTATACCCCTCTAACTCCAGTTGTACTGTATAAAAGTGGGTTTTGAGGGAGGGGGATTATATAGACGTGTTATCATGATGAACATCACGATAACAAGTCCGTGAAACGAAAACCCCATAAACCCCACTTTATATAGAGAAAAGTGGGGTGTACGGGGGTATACACTAACTGCCTTTTTGCTCAAAACATAGATTGTGGGTACTCGTTAGAACCGCCTCATTGAGGCGGTTCTAACGAGCACCCACAATCTATGTTGAAAGCAGAAATAATAAGGATGTTATCATTTTTACCTAATATTTATCATTTTCTGACACCATGTTTGATGTCATTATTTCTTGCGGACATGTTTTCCGAATGAATTGATATATAATTCAGACCAGCTCCGTCACGTGAACACCTGCGGGGTTTTCGACCAGGTTAGACAATAGCCGACCTGCTCAGCTACACATTCTAGCAAGAGTCTTGAAAGAGACCAAACTTGAAGGTATTTGACTATCCAAACAGTCATCACGAGAACACGCCTATATATTGTTTACCCCATTGAGCTTAAAATTGGATTTACAAGGGTGGTCATTATTTTTCTTACTTCTGCACAAAAACGAATACCCACACTATGTGTTGAGCAGAAATATGAAAAATGGCAGGCTTTTTATCTAAACACAGGACTTTATATTTGGTTTTGTTTGTTTGTTTGATTTGAGGTTTAACGTCCCCGTCAACACTGTAAAGGTCATTTTGGAGACGTTGCTTCCAATTTTGTGGGACTTTTACCCGACACTGAGATGAAATGACATTTCAAGCCCTGTCGCCCAGTGAAACCAATAAGGTTTATAAACATGGACTCGCAACGCTTTGCCTGGACAGGCTTAGCTCCTCTAAGCGGTTTACCAGTACTCGTGTGCGGGTCGGTTTCAGCTCTGCGTGGAAGCATCATGCAGCCCATTTATTTTTGGTGGTAAAACATCACGTGAACACGTCTGTGAAATGAAGACCCATTAATACCCAACTTTATATAGAGAAAACTTGGGTTTACGGGGGTAACATTATTTTTCCTATTTCTCCTCCAAGACATAGGTTGTGGATACTCGTTAGAAATGCCTCAATGAGGCGGTTCTAAAGTCCACCCGCAGTCTATATTTTGAGCAGAAATAAGAAAATATCACAATTTTCCTGTGAAATTGTCTTGTCTTTTTTTCGGCGACAAACTTTACAATGTATTTGAATAGGCTTCTTTTCGTAATGATGGGGAAAGTGTAATTTAATAATTTACAAGCAAGACAACTTTGGAATGTTGTATACAAAGACGGTGTGAGGGACAAATTATTCTCAGTAGGGGTAGAAAATAAAACAGAGAAACGATCAGGGATTGATACAATCAGATCCCAAATTCTTCCCACAATGTCAATAGGAAAAGAAGTCGTAACATGCAGTAACAACAGTAAACAAAAGGGACAACAGGTATAGCAGAGCCTTATTAATAAGAGGACAAAGCTATTTGAATCAAATCACTGAGAGTACTGGTGTGTCGACTGCCTCTGAGTGTAAGCTGGGAAAAAAGTCCTGGACTGGGAGTGAAACGGTTACATTTAATACTAATTCCAGTTTTAAAGCAAAACGTGTAGACCCTGTTCAGAGACCGCAATCTGCGGCGTTTAATCCCGGCCTTCATTATTTTCCAAGCCAATCAAATGATTCTAGTCCATAGTCTATCAACAACCCACCGAGGAAACACTCTGATCTCAGATCGATAAGACTAGCCTGGCTATTTTGTTGAAAGATTATTGAGACCTTGCTCTGGATACACATTACTAAAACTGCATATGACCCGGGCACAGCATTTCCTACAATTTACATGTGCGCCAGCGAAGACTCAGATAAGCCTACGCATCCGCGCAGTCTGATCAAAGGCTTCGCTGTGCGCTCTAAGTATAACTAAGGGCCAAATGCTCTTCATGCAGAAAGAGAAGTCTCTGGTCAGACTATACGCAGGCTGATCCAATAATTCGCTGGGCGCACATGTAAATTTTAGGAAATTCTGTGGCCCAGAATATTTAAGAAATCATGTCACGTTAACTAGTAGTTTATAGCGATTCAAAGGAGTACATGTACCCACAACCTATGTCTTGGAGCAGAAAAAATAAAAAATAATGTATACCCCGTAAACCACAGCTTTCTCTATAGAAATTGGAATTAGGTGGCGGTTCATTTCACGTAAGGACTGGAAACAGTAGGTGGTGATCGCCGATTATTAGACAGACCAACGTCCAACCATATTTTACAGGCTGAATTGAGCTTCCACGCAGAGCTGAAACTGGCCTTACATGAGTTCTGGTAAACCGCTAGGAAGGTCTAAGCTTGCCCAGGCAAAATAGTGCAAGTCGGAGAGTGTCAATGCCAATAACCCTATTAGTTTCATTTGGCGGCAAGGCTTGCGATGTTATTTCGTCTCGGTGTCTGGTAAAAGTCCTACAACATTGGCAGCAGCGTCTCCAAAATGAACAAAACAGTGATGCCGGGGACAGTAAACCTCAAATCAAACAAACAAACACCACAGATTGTTTAAGGAATAAATTCAATCTTTCTGATATTTATAGAAATATAAATTACATTGCGTCGCGTGAAAAGTACATGATCCCGATGGGATATATTTATTTTACTGAAACATCTCGATAATCAATGTTATTTGATGTAAATAACGTTATTGCGCTAACTTGCAATAGACTACGAAACGGAAGAATTTATGGTTCCGTCGTTTCTTATGTCCAGTTACACCGACGTCATGTGTTATTCGCGTTACTCGATGTAGTCAGTAGATTGGGTTGCTATGGTTTTCTATAGGTCTTTTTGATAAATACATGCAGTAATTAAATATAGGTATTTTCTTAGATGTATAAACCTTCCTGTTTGGTTATGTTGATATCACGAAGGACACAAAAACATCACAACATGAAACTAGCACAAGCAAAAAACTAAGGGAACGAAGCTTTCCAAATAGTTGGCAAAATGGCAATTAGTTTTACCCTATTGTGCTTTTTAGCTTATAAACACATGCATGTTCTTAAGAGCAGATTGTGAAAACATTATTCATGACGGCGGAGCCGGAGTGAATTAATTTACGCATCTGTCCGAAAACAACAACAACAACAAAATATGGATTATTAAGCTCTAAAACACAACTACTGTTTTAATTCCCTAACATGACATGTAACGTGTTTTTTTTTTCTTTTTACGACGTTTTCCGTCGCATTATTTCGGTTTCATCGGGCGTCGACGGACCTAAACATTCACACGCGACGTCATCAACACACTCTTCTTCACGCATGTGTGTTTGTTTGTTTGAGTCAGTACGTCTCACCAAAATCTAAGGTCATACGGAGACGGGTCCTTGGTTTAAATATTCACGCGAAAGTCTTTAGACGCCCGGTATCGAACCCGCGACAACTGGTTAATTATGAAGCGAGTAGGATAACCACGGGAGCTTATCGTAACGTGTTTTAACGTGAATGTTCACTTGTTGTCTTTGGGAAAAGCGTTCGCGTCATGTTTAGCCAATGTGACTTTTGTTAGTATTTGACGTATCTAGCAGCTTATTTTTACCGGTTTAGTAGCAGGCCTAATTTGCTTAATCTTGTGCCCAGAATACTGTGCGTACAAACCAGCAGCACTTATCACAGTAGTTTTACTGTCGAGCGTCCTAGGGCGGTCCTTAGTTTGCATTGTCATGCTTGCTTCCTGTCCTCTTTTATTATAAAAATAGACAAAATATGTATAACAGGCGTTTGGTGTATTTATGTGCTTTATTTACTTGTTGTCCAGTATTTTGTTTTTGCAGTGTCTTATTTGTTGATTGGCTTCGTGTGGTTGGTTCCAGTTTCTTCTTGCGTTATGTGTGCGCCTTCATGATACCTTTTTTCCTTCAATGTGTTGAGGTGGCTGGTTTCTTTGGTTGTGGCTTTTCCTGAGTAACCTTTTTTCACTTGTATGCTACCTACCCACCCACTTATCTTCACAGAACAGTTTCACATCCTACGGACCCTGAAAAATACAATGCATACCTCCAGAAAGCTAAAAAGCGCATCAAGACAACAGTCAAACTCCAGGAAGTCCTGTATCAAGAAAAGTCAAGTGTAAAATAGAAGTGAAGGCAGTGATCAAGAATCGACACAAGCACCCCCTACGTCCCATCAGAGACACAAAAGGAAAAGACACACGAACATGAAAAACTAAACCCTAATGAAAACATCACAAGCGGAAACCAAACGGTCAAAATGGCCAAGGGCTTTCCAAAATAAAAAGCTATAATCAATACTTATATGCAAAGAATAACTATAACTGTAACAATAATAAACCACTACAGAAGAGCCGCCTTGGAACGGTCAATAAAAAGTATTTCACCGAGGAGCTTAAATACAGTTTACGTGGCCTCAATCCTCGCTCTTGGTTCAGACGTGGCTTAAAGCTGCAAGAACGTATGTTAGCGCTTCTGAGGCGGAGGCACAAACGATAGACAAATGATAATTTTCACAAACAAGTGAAAAACACTCATGATAAGTTTGTTTTAAAATATAATTTATAAAAGACAAGAAACCGAAAAACAGAAACATGATTCAATCAGAGAGAGAATTAAATCGCAGAAATAATAATTATAGTAATAATGTAACGTAAATGTTTTACAAGTGAGTTGTTACCTTTGAAAGCCATTAAATATCCAGAGGGAGTCAATTGAATCGGAGCGCCAATCCGGTGATATGGCCGTCGGTAGATCGGCGGAGCAGTTCACTACTCACTACCTTGAGTTGGGAGGACTCTGATAGGAGTCTCGCAGGAGTCAACGGAGCTTCTGTCAGAGTATTTAAGGCAAGCGGCTGAACATTGGACGGAAGTCTAAGGTTGAATTTTGTAGGGTAAATGTCAAATCTACGGGCTGTTCGCTGAATAAATTCTTACATCGTTTGAAATTGTTCCATCTTTTTCTTTAGTTTTCCACACGGATCCCATAAATTTGTGGCGTTACGAAGAAAAACGCTACATTCGTGTCAGCGGTGGGATTTAGTGAAAAATGTTGGGATAAGATTCGAATGACAGGAGAAGTGAGCTGGATAGCCCAGGGCGTACCGATGGCATGAGTCCGTTCTATGGATCACCTTTTCAGTCGATTTCGATAGAATACTCTTCCGAACGGTGCCGGTGAAGAGAGAGAAAAAAATTGAAATATTCTGACTTAAAGTTTCTCGTCTCTCTTCGCCGGCACCGTTCGCCATTTGTGAGAGGGCTGAGGCCTGATGCTAAGTCTGTCGCTGAGCCCATCGTGGTTTAACTAATGATTATCTTCAGCTCTGACAAACAGTGTAAGGAGGATTGGCTAGCAGCCCTCATCTTTGCTTCATTTCAGTGTTTGAATTTGATTTATTTCGCTGTGATAATGCATTGACTGAATTAGGAAATCATTATGCAAACCGAATATTTAATGTTTATTTTGGAACAACACCCTAACCTAGTGCGAAGATTTGTCCGGTAAAATATCTTTAATCCCCAAGTGGCGTATGCAGCTGACCGTTCCAAGGCAGTAGTTTAGGTGTTGGTCTTTTGCTGTAGTTTTTGTTGCATGTCTGCGAATTTTTATGAGTTGTCGTTCATTTTTTCTAATGGTCTGATTACCCCGGTTGGAGAAGAGAGGGCTGATTGTTCTAGACATAAACACTCGTGATGTTTCTTGTTTTGTGTATACTAGTAAGAAAAAGTCACTCAGGAAACGCCACAATGCAGGAACGCAGCCGTCTCAAGTCACCCATAGAAAGTGACACGGAGGCACACACAAAAACAGACGAAACATGAACCAACGACACAAAGCCAAAAAACAGAAGACACTTCAAAAGAACGCCCGCCTTGGGACTTCAGTAGTATAACTACTGGGGGCTTCAACTCCGGAGTGTATGAAATCTCAACCCTCGTCCTCAGTTCCAGTACAGTATCAAACGAAATAACAATAACTACTTGATCCGCATGGAGGCTTTCTACCTTAACAGTGAGTCATGATGAAATACACCGTAAAATAGTTATGTACAGATTAATATTATAAAATGCTATCACTGAGGATAGAAAAATAACAACATTGAAAGTAGCACGGGGAGACGTTTCACCGCCACCACTCAGCACACACAGAAGAGCTGTGGTATGCAAACTATGTTTCGTCTTGTGAATGTGGCGCTGCCTGGGTATTTCATTTAATTTTTTCCATCGAAAGCGCGGCTGTTGTTCTGGAAAAGGTTTTCCATAGAACGTACTGATGTCATCCGTGCGCCCTTGACTATCCAGCTCTCTTCTCCTATCATTCGAAAAATCCGTCTTATCCCAACTTGTTTCACTGAATCCCACCGCTGCCACCAATGTAGCGTTTTGTCCATCCCCCGAAGAAATAATCAGCTACTGTACTTGCGGTTATGTTCGGGAGTGGGTATAGTTCTGTTAGCTTCGTGCAGTAGTCTTCAGTGACCAAAATATAGGTACTTCCATTAGTAGACGTCGGATACGGCCCTGAGATATCAGCGGTTATGCGCTCAATCTTCTACCTAAAAGGTATTATTTCATTGGATGCCTTTTACGGCGTAAGAGGGACGTGAGATCGTTTCTTTCTCCACATATTCTACATACACCCGAACATAACCGTAAGTACAGTAGCCGATTGTTTCTTCAGAAGATGGATAAAACGCTACGGGTGTCCTAGAGAGATACTCTCCGACCAAAGTCGGCAGTTTGAAAGCGGACTCTTCAAGGAAGTATAGGCTTTACTACAGACAAAGAAAACCAGAACAAGTTATCTACATCCTAGATCCGACGGTATGGTTGAGCGGACTAATTTGACTGCATACAATATCCTGTCTAAGTATGTGTCAGAGAATCAGCGAGACTGGGACCAACACTTAGATTTCATAGTAATGACATTCAACAGCACTATTCATGAAACTACCGGAATGTCACGCTATCGGTTAGTTTATGGTGAAAAAATGAAACTCTAATCGACATAACGACCGATTCGATGCCAGGGGAAGAAATCCAAGACGTCTAAGATTATGTAATTAAGCTACACACAAAGCTGAGAGAATCACACTATCATGTTCGAGAAATCCTAAAGAAGACAGCGGAAAGACAGAATAACTGTATGACTCTATGGTTCAAGAGCACAACTATAAACATGGTGATATAGTCTGGAGAAATGAGAAGAAAGTTACACCTGGTGTAAAATACAAAATTTCTAGGCACTTGACTGGTCTCTAGGTCATAACAAAAAGACTGTGTGACGTTCTTTTCAATCTTTAGCAGGCCCGGAATTCAGCCCCTGTGGTAGTACATGGAGACGACTTCAAACCTTATCACGGAACTGAAAAGTTAGACCGGCTTTCGCTAGTGATTTTTCCATTAGGGCCTAGTTGTTTCATGGTTGTGTTTCTTTCCCTTGGTGTCTCTGGAGCTGTGGGTCAATTGTATCGATTGCCTACCCTTCTACTTTTCATATTCCCGCACAAGCCATTGAAATTGTTGCAATTTCCTGCTTAAAAGAAGTAGCGGCAATAATCAGGAAAAGATACGATTAACCCACAGCTCCCATCAGAGACACCAAAGGGAAAGAAACACAACATGAAACAACAGACCCTAACGGAAACACCAACAGCGGAAAGCCAAAAGGACAGATACTTTCCCACAAAATGGCCAAGAAGGCTATCCAAAATAAAATAATATAAGCGACACAAACACCCAAAGACAAACCATAACAAAAATAAACCGCGACAGAAGAACCGCCTTGGAACGGTCAGCGGAAACGAAATCCACTGGGGGAGGGGGGCTTAAATCGATTCTACGTGGCCACAATCCTCGTCCTTACTTCCGTCGCGATTAAGACAAATAATTTGTTCAGTCCGCATGAAGGCCTCCTAACTAATCAGTGCAACATCTCCGTGAACACAAAAATCAAACAACCACAGAGATGAAACAACGGTGAGGACTGGACAGCAAGACACAACAGAAATGATGGAGCAAAATAAAGCTAACAGTTAGACTCGAATGGCAGTATAAGCGCAAACGTCCAGGAACATCTTCTGAAGTGACAGTTACAGTTTCCGACACCTTGGAGTTGTCAAATGAGAACAACGGTCATTATGCTTCTCTGTCTCTAGCATCTTGATTGGCAGATAGGTCTGCCAAAAACAGGGTTGCAGAGAAAACGCGATATTTATTCTGTGGCGGGAATTATTCTAAACTCCATTTCTACATTACGTCAGGAAAATGGCACTTCCTAAGCTTTACCTGCCTGCCGAATAGGCCAGGCCGACCAAGGCATATGCGAAAGAAGCACGACGATCTTCAGCTGGGTCACACCAACATTACCATTCAACGGATCAGTGTCCTGCGGAGCTTGGACGATGCACGGGCAGTCACTGGAGCAAATACTGTCTCCGTCCAGTTGTGCACATATTTTTGCCCCTTTCAATAAATAGCAGTGGATGCACCGGATTTTTCAGCTGTGAACCACGTAGACATGACTGAATGTAAATATACTATTCCTCAGTTCGGATTGTCGTTTAAACAGAACGAACGTGTACCAAAATTGGATATACTCTGTCTCTGTTTAGTGTGTAACGCCAGCTTAAGTAATAATAGAAATTTGAGGAGGCACACTAAGAAAGGGCATTCCACTATGACAACCTTCTTTGAATGCTCATAGGAAGGATGTTCGTCGACTTGCGACGAAGTTACTTGAGCAGCCACTTAAAGAAACGGCACAGTCTTTCACTAGCAGTTGATAAACGAAGACGTCTGGGGCATAGGAGAACCACTGTCAATCAGCTGAGTACCGATGCAGTGGCACACCGAATAACATTGGCCTGACAAAATGTCCGGAGCCTGTTACCGCAGGGGTTCTACTGCAGCAGACCAGGCGACAGAAGTAGCTGTTGTCGATTAACATAGTCTGCACCCTGGGGATGAGGAGTATGTGAGTCTGCACGACAAACGAATCTGTGAGGACGTCGGAGCAATCCAGGTTTTGTCAGACATTAGCAGCATTGAGCATGACGACGCCGAGGCGGAGGACATGCTGGACAAATCCGCTAGAGCCTATGATGCGGCCTTGCCTGAACAACAGCAGCCCGACGCAAAAAATCAGGGCACATCTTCATCGGATTCGATGACCAACTCATCATTTTACAGCTGAAAGGGTTGAGCATGAAGACGTTTCACAGGCACAAACACCCGGGTCAGTGTCTACAGAAGATGACCAAGAATCTCCAGCGGATTCTGATTATACTGCGGGCAGTATGCCTTCAGAGTCTCAGACTGAAATGTCAACAAATGACAACGAAACGGACGGTAATCTACCTCAGGTGCTAGTGCAGAGGATAAATATCTCCCCGGCTGGTCGTGTTGAAGAACAGCGGGTTGCTTCTATAAGATACACCAACTTTGTCAACCCAGGAGACATCAATCCACAGGCATTGTTCAATTATATGCAGGGAGAGTTTGTGCAATACATGAACGTAAACTATTCTCAACTGTGATTCGTAGTTGAACCCGTACAAGCAATTCAAAAGGGGCGATCCAGACTTTGACAGAAAATTTATCACTTTTCTGAAATGAATCCAAATAATTATTAAAGCTTTGATCCAACTTGCAGAAGGGTTTGCGTATGCATAAGGCAATATAGCATTGAGCAAAACATAGAAACCCTCAACGGGTTTGCTCAAACAAAGAAACATGCCAGAACTGAAAACTTTTTCTAGGAACTTGTCAAACATAACTGTATGCCCATTCGATGAATTCCCAAGCAGATTGTGGGTGGATAGAAACTGCAGCTGGTGTGCTACAGATTCCATTTAAATTTTCTACCATGAACTTGAAGAGAAAAGCAATGAGACTGAGAAACTGAAGCACCACCAGTGGGAAATAATATCTAAAAAGCACACTGATAAAGATTGCAAAACCCTTAAACGAAACAGATGGGTGCCAACTACAAAGACTTAAAACCCTAATGAAGTTGTTGACAGTATTTTTGAGACATTGATTCGTTCACAGCACATCAGTTTAGGGCGGATGTTCAACACAGAGTTGAATAAAAATTGATTGAAATCTCTCGCTAGACAACTGCTTGGCAGATATGGATTTTTTTCTGAAAATATTTCACTGGTACCTCAAGATACAACCAAGCAAGTGTCACTTCTTCCTATCTACATCATCCAACATGCAGCCGATAGCATAGAAGATAATCCAAATATAGTTCAAGAGTCTCTGGTTATCCTATCAGATGTATTATCACATAGTGCAAATACTGTATATGTCTTTACCAACCAGCACTTCAGACAAATAAAAAGCAACACTGGTCCATGTCCTGTCAAGTATTTAAACAGATTCTCTGACAACTGTGCTTCGCAGTATACGAGTAAGTTTGCTTTCAGTCATATTGAGAAAATTGAAAAGGAGAACAACTTTAAAGTTATCTACCATTACAGTGAGCCAGGCCATGGAAAAGGGCTGAATGACGGGGTAGAAGGGGCAATCAAAATGTGACTACAAAATAGGAGCAGGCAATGATCAGGAATCGATACAAATAACACACAGCTCCCATCAGAGACACCAAAGGGACAGAAACACAACCACGACACAACCAGACCATAATAGCGGAGAGCTAAAAGGACAGTTACTTAACCACAAAAGGGCAACTGGCTATCCAACAAAAAAACATATATAAGCGATACACATACCCTAAGACACAACATAACAAACATAAACCGTGACAGACGAACAGCATTGGAACGGTCAGTGAAACGAATCCCACTTGGGTGGGGCACTTAAATCGATATAAAAGCCTCCATGGTGTAGTGGTTATGCTCCTCGCTTTGTAAACCAGGGGTCGCAGGATCAATCCCGGGCTTCTCCAGACGTTCGGATGAGTCTTTAAACCGAGGTCCCGTCTCCGTATGACCTTAGCCGTTGGTGAGACGTAAAACTCAAACACTCACTCACTCACTCACTTAAATCGATTTTACGCGGTCGCTATCCTCGCCCTTTCTTCCGTCGCGACTTGTTCAGTCCGCATGAAGGCCTTACTAATCAGTGCAACATCTCTGAGAACACAAAAATCAAACAACCAGTGATGAAACATCGGTGAGGACTCGACAGCAAAAAAAAAAAAAAAAAAAAACAAAAAAAACACTAAAATGCTGGAGCAAAAGAAAACCAACGGTTAGACTCCAATTGGCCTAACCAGGGACAGAGCTTATTGTAGGAGGTAAAGTTTTTAAAAATGCGTATGAGTCTTATTTAGCTCTTGTTCAAATACATGATCCAAAACTTAACCTGAGAGGTATATACATTCCTTGGCGAAAGTTTCTAAATGCATCACCCCGACTGACTGAAAGTGGGAAAACCATTAAAGGCACACAGGCTTTTCATATGATCTACAATATAGGAGTAAAAAACTGGTGTGCTAGAATGTAGTGGCCTAAGTTGCTGGTGCCTGTCTTCATGCTTAGCCGGCCAAGAAGGACATTGCTACTTAGCTCAGTTCCGCCATCAAAAACAAAGCCATCGACTTATGAACAGATCTAGACAGTATCTAGGCATACTCTGAACATAAATACGTTCTATAAAAGGGTTATCCTTTGGAAGCAAGGAATACACCACCGAACTGGAAAATATGAAGAGTGCATGTTTTCTGGGTCTTTTATTGAACATGCAATGTGTAACTTTGCAAGCAGCATCTCCATGAAAAATTGGGTAATAGAAATTGTTACTCCCTCAGATTGTAACCGCTGCTTACATGCAGTTAGTGATCAACTTCAGACCCCCGTGACACACTACTGGTGACCTGAGAAGATACGTTGTAATTTACACAACAAGTCATGCTAGAAGCGATCATTCTTCTATCATTTAACGTCGCTGTTTTCAGTGGATAAAGTCAGGTTATAAAACTCATGACCACACGTGTAAAACACTGTTATTGGCGCGAAACGTCACGGCGCCTTCCGTGACAACCCTATGCTTTCTTTTGAACTTCTTTTGAGATCAAATCCCAAATAAAACTGTTATATGATAAAGATAATTTTACAGTCATTGTCATTTTATTCGAAATTTATGAAACTCGTCAAAGGCTTGTTCCCATAAATTTCATATAATATTACTGCTCGTGCAAGTTGTTGTATATGTTCTTGGTCTTTATATGTCCTGGGTAAGCTTTTTCTGAGCATATTCATGAACTATGGGTGGAAATATTGCAAGTACTGCACATGCATTTCGTGATATGATCTAAGCTTTTATGATGAACTACAGTAAGAATATCAAATTCAGTTAATTATTTCACATTGCTTTTGTTTCAGTCCAAACAAACATAAATGCAGAGATTTAATATCAACCTTTCACAACATATTTGCTAGAAATGGTTAAGGCTGGAACATATGCTTATCGTATGAGCCCCGCCAAGCGAATTTGTGTTTTCGAGCATTCCGCCAAGACAAATTTTAACTGCACATGCCCAGCCATTCAGAGGGCCCAAGGATATGGCTGTCTGTCTGAAGGTTCCTCTCGATTCACTGCTTGTATGAGCGAGCAGCGAAGGATGCGCAGGCTCGCCTGAACCTTCGCTGCTCGCATAGGCGATAAGTTCCAAAATCGCTTGACGGGGCCCGTATTGACTACAGTCCCTATCAAGTATGCTTCAAGTGAACATACACATCATACATGCTACTGAGGGTGATGTACTGATCTGTGCATCTGGACCTGGAGAACATGGGCTTCTCAATCTGGGATACTAACCTGACAAACAACATTACATTACTCTAGCACAACGGTAAGTAAATGAAATTTTAGCTATAAAGGTGGACATTTTAGTTTTTCTGTACTAGCTGGAAACCCCAGGTTGCATGATGTTTGCGAGCCTGGTTAAATGGTTAATATGGTTATGCATTAGTGTAACCACTCGCATTGCTTTGTGTATATGGACAGCTAGCAATAAGCAGAGGGAATTAGTATCCAAAGGGTGCATATATAGAAAGCAAGCAGCATTCTAACAGATCATGTTATAAAAAGAAAGCAAGCGGTCAAAAAAGCAAGCGGTGCTATAAGATTGCAAAAGGCAACTATGCTACATGCATGCAGAAAATAAATTAACCAATACAGTATATATGAAACATTCATTTTTATCCCCCGACCGAATAGGTTCGGGGGATATAGCGATCAGCCTGGCGTCCGTCCGTCTGTTCGTCCGTCTGTCCGTCCGTCCGTAGACGCAACCTTGTGATGGCCATAACTCCTATACCCTTTAAGATTCATTGATGGTTATTGGCACAATAGTTCACAAGGCCGAGACGGCGTGTCATGCGCAAGAACCAGAACTCTGGATGCCATACTTTTTTAGTTATCTCCCCTTTTAATAAAAGAGAATGACTACTTTGTGATGGCCATAACTCCAATACCCTTTGAGATATATTGATGGTACCTGGCACAGTTGTTCACAAGGCTGAGACGGCGTGTCATGCACAAGAACTACAACTCTGGTTGCCATGGTTTTGGAGTTATCTCCCCTTCCAATAAAATAGAGTGACAACCTTGTGATGGCCATAACTCCTATACCCTTTGAGATTCATTGATGGTTCTTGGCACAATTGTTCACAAGGCTGAGACGGCGTGTCATGCGCAAGAACCAGAACTCTGGATGCCATACTTTTTTAGTTACCTCCCCTTTTAATAAAATAGAATGACTCCTTTGTGATGGCCATAACTCCAATACCCTTTGAGATATATTGCTGGTACCTGGAACAGTTGTTCACAAGGCTGAGACGGCGTGTCATGCACAAGAACCACAACTCTGGTTGCCATGGTTTTGGAGTTATCTCCGTTCCAATAAAATAGAGTGACAACCTTGTGATGGACATAATTCCAATACCCTTTAAGATATATTGATGATATCTGGCACAATTGTTCACAAGCCTGAGACGGTGTGTCATGCATAAGAACCACAACTCTGGGTGCCATGGTTTTTTTAGTTATCCCCCCTTCCAATAATATAGAATCACTACCTTGTGATGGCCACATCTCCAACACTCTTTGAGATATATTGATGATACTTGGTACAGTTGTACATGAGGTTAAGCAGGTGTGTCACATGCAAGAACCACACCTCTGGGTACCCTGGTTTTTTTAATTATCTCCCCTGACAATATAACCTTGTGATGGCCATAACTCCAATACCTGTTGAGATATATTGATGGCACTTGGCACAATTGTATACAACATTGAGACGGCGCTTTATGCCTAAGAACCGCATCTCTGGGTGCCATGATATTTGAGTTATCTCCCCTTCCAATATAACAGTATGACAACCTTGTGATCATCGTACCTACAATACCCATTGAGACATATCTGTGGTACTTGATGCAGATGTACATGAGGTTAAGCAAGTGTGTCATGCTCAAGAATTACAACTCTGGGTGATCTGGTTTTTTAGTTATCTCCCCTGGCAATATAACCTTGTGATGACCATAATTCAAACACCCTTTGAGATATATTGTAGGAACTTGGCACAATTGTATACAAGGTACAGAAGGGATGTCATGTGCAAGAATCACAAGTGTTGGTGCTGTGGTGTTTGAGTTATCTACCCTTCCAATATAACAGTATGACCAGCTTGTGATCACCATATCTCCAATACCTTTTGAGACATATTGATGGTACTTTGTACAGAAATACATGAGCTTAACCTCGCATGTCATGCGCAAGAACCACATTTCTGAGTGCCCTGGTTTTTTAGTTATCTCCCCTGACAGTATAATCTTGTGATGGCCATAACTGCAATACTTTGTGAAATATTGCTGGTTTAATTCTGGTGCACTTTCTGTCGGTGAACAATCTTCTGAAGGCCATATTGGCTTTGGTCGGGGGATTTGCCATCTCTTCCGATGGCTATTTTTTAAAACAGAAGTGAAGGCAAAGATCAGGAATCGATACAATTATATCCCACAGCTCCAATCAGTAACACCAAGGGGAAAACATAAGCATGAAATAACTAGACCCTAATGGAAACATCAATAGCGGGAAGCAAAAAGGACAGTTACTTTCCCACAAAATGGACAATTGGCTTTCCAAAAAAAAAAAAAATAACATAAGCAAAATACAAACTCAAAGACAACCATAACAAAAATAAACCGCGACAGAAGAACCGCATTGGAACGGTCAGTGAAACGAATTTTACTGTTGGGGCTTAAATCGATTTTACGCAGATGCAATCCTCGCACTTACGTCCGTCACGATTTAGACAAATAATTTGTTCAGTCCACATGAAGGCCTCCTAACTCATCAGTGCAACATCTCCGAGAGCTCAAAAATCAAACAACCACAGAGATGAAACAACGGTGAGGACTCGTCAGCAAGAAACCACAGAAATACTGGAGCAAACGAAAACCAACAGTTAGACTCCGATGGGCCCGATAAGAGACAGAGCATCAGGCACCAACCAACATTACATAAAATTAGATTCTCTATCATTCTCAGTACGCCTTTACGCTGGAACAGTCATAGAATCGGAGGACTGACCCACCGGCGTGCAATCAAAGAGTGATTGGGTTAACTACCATGCATGCAGTATGTCATGTAACATTTATGTTGTACCCAATATTTTTTATCGAAAAATGATTTTACGAAATTGGGTGCTGAAGTGATTGCAATTGTATATTTTTCTGAATTTATATACTAAATTATCATTAAATTCAGGTTCTGATAGACCTTGTTGCAGATGATATTCAAGTCCAACATTGTATTTTGAAAGAAAATTGGAATGACGTCTTTAAAATATGAAAAGTATTTGTGTAGTTTATGATTAAAAGGTTTTGCGTAGTTTACTATTAAAAGTTTCAATGTTCTTATTTTATTTTTCAGTTACGAAGTAGAAGATTTTTTGACTGGCCGCCTGTCCGCGAACAATTTGACATGAGACTGACCTTTATGTATGGAATAAATTAGTCAGTGCTATCGCCTAATAGCTTTCGTAAACCTCTTGGGAATTTTCGACATCACGTGAATAGCGACCCATTTACCGACCTCTATGCATTGTATAACAATATCACCATCTTTGGAAAACGACGAAGATAAATTTAAGCATTCAGTCGGGTGTGAAATTATGTTAATAGAGTTCACCAGTATCAAGTCAATTTGTTCGAACTATAAGGTGGAGTTTTCACTTGTTATCGTTAGTAAATCATAGTTATCATTCCTTGAATGCAATGATAGTGAGATATTTGTGTCATTTTTCCAGTTCCTGGTCAATGTAGATTCAGTTTCATTCATGAAATTTCAAACAATGATCACAAAGATTCATTAAATCTAATCATGAGCACTTGTAAAACATTCCTTTCCTGTTATTATTGAAACATTTTACAGTGCATTTTTAATTCAATATACATCTTCCCTTTCTTGTATTTTATTTCAAGGCTTTGGTGTCTTTTATGGATGGAGTAAGTTAATTGTATCAATTCCTGATCTTTGTTTTACTTCTACTTTTCTGTTGCAGCTGTTGAAGATTGACAACGAAGTCATCCTTCGCTTCAAGAAGGAAACATCACCAGATGACTAATCCTGGTCTAGCAGTAATGACATCATTGCTAACTCCATTCAAACCTCATAATAGCTGTTTACTCCAACCCTGATTTCTGTATGGGGAATCCAGCTTACAATGGACATTAATGAGATACAATGGTCAAAACATAAGTTGCAACCTTAATTATGTCAAGTATGCATAATAAATAATCAGAGGACAGGACTGACATAATGTCACAAGAGTAACGTCAGTAACAAATGACTGACTAATTAGTTATTACTTAATAATATTTTCAACAGCCAGTTCCGTTCAATGAGTTTTTTGTTTTGGTATTATTTGTTCTTATCAGTTTCAAATCAGTTTTATTGGTTTAGTCTCATATTCTAGACAGGTTTTTAATTATTTGGACCCCAGTTTGATTTATATCAGTCTTTGAATCGACTGCCTATTCGAAATTCGCAAAATTGCAGTATGTTTCCTCTGGCTTTCTTTGCCGGATCATTACAGGGTCTCTGATGAGGCTTTATTAGCCGAAACTACGTAGTATGACCCATCTTCTTTCTTATGAATGTTTTCATTGCTCTTAAAGTAACCCATTTTTGATGTTTATTAACTCATCCACTGATCAAAGGTAAGTGCTAGATGAAAAACTTGACCATATACTCGGCAATATTAAACACCTTTTTATCATCATTTACATGTGTAGTCAAATGAATTTAGAAATTTCATCAGGGATTCTATTTCTAATGATGTTTTAAAAATGAAAATCAGGTATAATGGAATGAGATAATATCACGATATTTTTTTACATATTTGTCACAAGTGTAACATTTTAAGTACCATTGAATTTAAGCCTTCAGATTATAGCGCAGGCTTTGAGCTTACAACAAACTGTTTTACACTGATAAAAACATGAATACGTGTTAGCCAAATGATAATAAACTCAACAATAATTTCAACAATTTTAAGAAGACATACGTGAAAAAGTAGTTGCTAGTTAACATAAGACGAAACTGTTTTACTGTTTTTTGTTTCGAGTTTTCGTTAAAGTTGAAGAATAACTTGCTGATGTGTAGTTTAGTCTTTTTTTTTCATTACCAAAACGCACTTAGTGTAAACAATTTGGTTTAGGAATGCAAATTTTCAACATAAATGTTCAGTGCTGTCACAAGTGTAGCATATTTTACCGACATATACATTCTTTGACACAGGCTGAACATCTTTAATATCCATCATAGACAAACGAACGTTTTTCACATGTTTTTGTAATACCTCTAATATTGCAAATATATATATATATATATATTTCTGTTCAGCTTTTAGCCGATTCAGATAAGATAGCAACATCGTCAGCATACATCAGACATTGTAAGACAATATAATTCAAATGTTATGCGTCGGTTTTAAGTTAATGTTAGGAATAAAATATAAGTCAAAGCAATGATTAGAAATCGATACAATTAACCAACATCTGCCATCAGAGATACCATAAGTAAAGAAACACAAACATAAATAATGGAAACATCAATAGCGGAAAGCTAAAGGACATGTACTTTCTCACAAAATGACCAATTGGCTATCCAAAACAAAAAGATACAAGCGATACACACACAAAGACGAAGTATAGCAAAATAAACCGCGACAGATCATTGATGAATATTTTAAATAGATGCGGGCTTAATCGGTCCCCATGCCATACACCAATTCCAAATTCGAATGTCTCCATACCGTACCTAACACAGGACTAACAGTTCGCGTCCAGATATTGTATAGCATTATAATACCTTGTACAAACACAAAAATATTGCAATTTAGCTTTAAATCCGTCATATATAACAACAATCAAATGTTTCGCAAAAATCAACAAAGCAAGCATTTAATTTCCCGTCTTTAGCCCATCGGGCTGGAGAAACAGACTGAGCCGCATGATGTTGCCGTTCAGAGCTAAAAGCTGGTAAACCGCTTAGGTCTAAGCCCACCCAGGCGAAACGGTGTGAGTCGGACGGAACTAGATATTATTCCTTTTGGTTTGTTTGGGTGGCAGGGCTTGAGATGTCAATCATTTCAATGCCTGGTAAAAGTCCCACAAATTTGGAAGCAACCTCTCGAAAATGACCTCATGGGTTAGGAGGCCTTCATTTGAACTGACAAATTTTTTGTCTATATAGCGACAGAAGTAAGTGCGAGGATTGTAACCACGTTAAATCGATTGAAGCCCCCCAGTGGAATTCGTTTCACTGACCGTTCCAAGGCGGTTCTTCTGTCATGATTTATTTTTGTTATGACTTGTCTTTGAGTGTAAGTATTGCTTACATTATTTTGCTTTGTATAACCAATTGGGCATTTTGTGGGAAAATAACTGTTCTTCTGGCTTTTCGCTTGTGATGTTTCCATTAGGGTCTAATTGTTTTATGTTTGTGTTTCGTTCCCTTGGTGTCTCTGATGGGAACTGTGGGTTAATTGTATCGATTCCTGATCATATCCTTCACTTCTATTCTTGCGCTGACTGGGGCGTAAACCTCAACTCAACAAACACACAGCTGTTCGTATAAAGCCAGATTGACACTTGTCTATGTATAACATAGTTCTCGCTTAAGAACGTATTTTATCTAGCATCTAATATAGCATAAAAACTTTACCTATAGCATTTTAACCGATATCCTACGCACGGCCAACGTGATTGGGACGGGAAGTATGGGATATCATTTCACCCTGGGAGCGGATCGCTCTGTCTCACGTATTATCTGTAGCATTCTTTCTGATGACGTCATAGGTCATTGCGCAGGGATCACGCTATGCTCAGACATGCGCACTAATTTTTCCTTCATAATTATTTTTCTGTCACGTACTTTCTTCCATCTTTCTTCTATTTTCGTAGAGTCTTCATCGCGGCCGCACTTGTTTCGTATAGACAGCACACCGAATTACGAAAACATGCCTATACAGATACATTGTAACCTTTATCGCCGAAAAAAATTAAAATTTTAAGATGAAAAATTGTGAATTTTTCTTATTTCTGCTCTAACATGTAGAGGCGGTTCTAATGAGTACCCACAATCTATATGTTAGAGTAGAAATAAAAAAAAATAATGTTTACCCCTGTAAACCCCAGTTTTACAATATAAAATTGGAGTTCAAGGGGGTCAAAATCATATAGGCATGTTTTCGTGATTATCTCAAAACGAGGCAGGACAAAATTAGAATTTCGGAGGCTTCGTTTTTTTATATAGTTTTGAAAGCTTCTGACCATCTTCTAGTATCTCTTAGAGGTATGATACGAGGGTTGGCTGAGCCTGACCAAGACGCAGGCATCGAACAGCCATGAAATTTTGTATTCGTTAAATCCAAACCTTTATTACTTGATTTGACTCAAATGAGTTCAAGTTTACCTGCAATAACGAAGAAATTCTAGACTTTGAAAATTGATACTAGCACTTTTTTTAGAAAATGGACAAAATCTGGCATCGTGGTGTCATCAAGTACCTCCATAAAAAGGGGTTAGCTCCTAAGGACATTCATGCCGATATGGTTGCTACATTAGGGGATGATGCTCCTTCGTATGCAACCGTGAAAAGGTGGGCAGCAAATTTTAAGATGGGCACGGACAGCCTTGAAGATGATGACCGCTGTGGAAGACCCACAACGGCAACAACTGAGGAAACCATCAGCCAAGTGCACAGGGTCGTGATGGATGACAGGCGTTTAACTGTGAATCAGTTAGCTAACACTTGGCATCTCCCGTGAACGAGTAGAGAACATTCTACACAGTGAATTAGGAATGTCGAAGGTTTCCGCCAGATGGGTGCCACGGCTTTTGACGCCTGATCAAAAGTTGACCAGACTGAACCTGTCACAAGCCAACTTGGCTATTTTTTAAGCAGACAAAGATGGTTTTCTTGACCGTTTTGTCACTCAGGATGAGTGTTGAGTTCATCACTTTGAGCCAGAGACCAAAAGACAATCCATGCAATGGAGCACCCTGGCTCACCCCCTCAAAAGAAGACAAAGGTCGTCTCCTCTGCAGGGAAGGTGATGGCATCAGTGTTCCGGGATGCCAAGGTATAATATTCATAGATTACCTTCAAAAGGGCAGAACAATTAATGGGGATTATTATGCAGATCTGCTAAACCAATTGCGAAAAGCAATTAAGGCTAAACGACCCGGAAATTTGACAAAAAGGGTCTTGTTCCATCAGGACAATGCGCCTGCTCATAAATCGGTTGTCGCAATGGCTGCTGTATTCACCTGATCTAGCCCCATCAGATTATTTCCTGTTCCCAAACATGAAAAAGCACTTGGCTGGGCAGCATTATCGGTCAGACGAGGAGGTTATAGCTGCTGTGGAGGCATTTTTCAGGCACCGTGATTAGACCTTCTATACCACTGGGATCGAAGGACTCCAGCATCGCTGGAGGAACTGTGTGGACAGGAAGGGAGACTATGTTGAAAAATAAGGCACTTTCAGCAGGGACAAACCATTGGATCTTTGTCAGGCTCAGATCTTTTCAGCCTACCCTCGTATGCATGTTGTGAACAGTTGTGGTAATGACTTATTCGGAAACAGCCATATCAAAAGGCTGGTTGAAAATGTAAAGGAATGATGCTCGTTCATAAAGTGGTGAGCAGCATTTTCGCAGAAATACGCTACGGAAATCGAAAGAATATGGCCATATTATTGTTTATGGATCATCAGATCTTTGCAAAGATGTAATATAGACTTCAGACCAGCATGATGGGTATTGGCTATTTGCTGAACAAACAATAAGAGTTTAAGAAAACATGGTCCCAGTGTGGTTCTAACGAGCACCCATAAACTATGTTTGCAGTATTTATAAGAACAATACCACGGATTTTCATCAGAAAAGTAGACATTTTGGAGATGTCAAGAAATGCCTTATGTCGCATGGGTGTGTTATCGTAATGCACTCTCGCAGTCTGATCAACGCCTAGAGATCGCTGTTAGGGCCGTTACCTTGAGTTTATTTATATAAATCCCGTAGTCAGATTTTCTCGCCATATGGCTCAACCAACATTCATCACAAAAAAAAACCCGAGTGTATATTTCATATCTCCAAAACGGCCGTTTGTCTGATGAAATTCTGTGATGCTTTTCTTCTTTATATTCCAAACATAGGTTTTAGGTGCTTGTTATTACCGCCTCAACCCTATGTCTTGGAGCAGAAACAAGCAAAATAATGTATACCCCTGAGTTTTCGCTGTCAAGTTGGTTTAGAGGTGAGTTCAATTCGCGGACTTGTCATCACGAAAACACGCCTACATTATTTTGACCCAAACCCGCTAAAAACCATTTTTATATAGTAAAACTAAGGTTTACATGGTTATACATCATTTTTTGTATTTTTGCTCAAAATCATAGATTGTGTGAACTCATTAGAACCCCTACAGTTCCCACAATCTATGTTTTAATCAGAAATATGAAAACTACCAGAAGATTTTATCTGAACATTTTCCTGTTTGGTGGTAAAATTTTCTACATATTTGAAATAGCGTGTTAATACAGCGATGGGAGCTGTGTGTTAATTGTATCGATTCCCGATCATTGCCTCCAATTCTACTTTTCATAATGTAACGTGATGAAATTGACATAATTTAGTAGCAAGTTAGGCACTTAGCGATTAACCGTTAACATGCCAATCACAACAATTGTCATCTGATTTGTTGTCTGCTACCTACTTTAAAAGTCGTGGTTGCAAATAGTGTGGTCTAGGAGCAGTCTTATCGGGATCTACACTGTTTGCCTTAGCAAAATTAATGGCCGAAAAAAAAATGAGAAAAGGATGCAAAAGACGACTTTTTAAAAGACAGACGGCATGTATAGATGCAGTTTTCCTTGACACCTAAGGGTTGAACATATTTCTTAAAGAACACATATAAAGACACTGAGATACTCGTATGATTGCCTGTTGGTGGTAACATCGTATGTCTATGGCTCAACAATTGCTAAAATCCTTGTAGGTCCAACCGTCCCGTCCCTAGTCTTAATGGCCCCTAGAAACATCGTCGTCCCGTTCACGGGCACAGCATCAAGGTTGGCAACGTATTCGAGAAGCGGCACTTCGTTTGGCTGTAAGTACATATGACAGGGATAGTTCATTCCGTAGGGGTCTTTCGTAGGCTTGGCTGGGTCCGTTGAAGGTGTGTCTACGCCAACTACGCTTACTTGACGCTTAGTTAGAAGGAACTTACAAGCGTCGAAATGCCAACCGGGAAAATTAAATGTACTAACGTCTTCAGGTGTTTCGGTACCAAAGACCAGGTTAGGGTTGGGATACTTTGCCGCCCAGCCTGAATTCATAATGACAATAGCGCCTCGAGGTATTCGACCATATTTCTTTTCGTATTCTTTTAAATCCCCGACGGTAACCGCGTAGTTTGGGTTGGCTCTGGCCTTCGCTCTCACGTCAATAACGACACCCTGGCCTATAAGTCGATCTGGGGAAATTCATGCAGCTTCTGGCCGTTCGCAGCAAAGTGGTAGGGAGCGTCTATGTGTGTACCCATATGTTCGTAGAATTCCATATATTTAAAGGCTATCCTGTAAAGATAAAAACAGTCGTACGTCAATGACTTGAACACCTTCAGAACCATGATAGTTGTTCGAGGCAGTCACTGTGGTAGTTCGAATCACTGAGGGTATATCATAGTGTCAGACCAGGAGGCATAATTCGAATAATTTAGGTATCTCTTTTTGATGTTCTATAAAAGAAAGGTATGCCGTGTGTTCTCATTAGAATCGCCTCGATGAGGCGATTCTAATAAGTAAGCACAGCATACATTTTCAAGACAAAAAATGAAAAACTCCCTAAATATCCCTCACCATTTCTTATCTGGAGCTATGGGAAAAATCCCTAGATACTCAAGAACATGTTTGACTCAGCCATAATCTTCCGCTGGTTCAAGAAGGGCAGATGTCAGTTTTTGGCGAAAGAATGTGCACTGTACTAGTTAACCGCGTACGTATAAGCCTGCCCAGGAAATGTGTTGATAGGTTAACTGACTGAATCAGAAATGACTTAAAGTGTTGACTAGGCCGTTACACTCAAATACAAACAAACAAACAAAGGCTCAGCCATAATAAATTAGACATTGGCACAGCGGTTACCACGGTCCAACGAACACCACTAAAATTGATGACGTCACAACACTATTGACTGATTTTAGGCAAACATGCCATTAACTTTTACAGATACAGTTGCAGAAAACTCTGCAATAATAATAATAATAATAATGATAATAATAATAAAACATTTCTTTCTTTCGTCTAGCGTGTCAGTACTTTCTGACCGTAAAACATTTTGTGTGCAAAAGATCATCATCTGAACAAGTCCGTGACATGAACACCCCCTTACACCCCTATTTGTATAGAGAAAACTGGTGTGTACGGGGGTATACCTAATTTTTCTTATTTTTAATCCAAGACATAGATTGTGGGTACTCGTTAGAACCGCCTCAATTAGGCGGGTCTAACGAGCACCCACAATCTATGTTTGCAGTATTTATAAGAAGTATGTCACGGATTTTCATGAGAAAAATATATATTTTGGAGATGTGAAAAATGCAACCGCCTCAATGAGGCGGGTCTAACGAGCACCCACAATCTATGTTTGCAGTATTTATAAGAAGTATATCACGGATTTTCATCAGAAAAATAGATATTTTGGAGATGTGAAAAATGCACTATGTCGCACGGGTGTGTTATCGTAATGCTTTGTGATTTATATGTTAGTGTGATTCCAGAGCTTCCATTGATGCATTTGCTTGATCCCCAGTTGGTGGCGCCAATGTCTACTGAATCCCAGGTGGGTTCAAAGCTTGATTTTTGTTAGGGTACAACCTTCAACGGATTATGATATTTCATAAGGCGGTTTGTCAGCACAATGCGGAAATCGGGATACAACAAAAACGGATGAAATCTTCATTAAACGGAACAAAACTCATAGAACTGTTTTCAATTTCAAACGATCCATTGGACTGTTACATACCCTTGAAGAGTGACAGATTGGATTTTAAATGTTAATGTGTTAACACACGGTTCAGTAGCTTTACCCTTATTGTACCATCTACACCCGTGGCCAGTTAAAGGAGGTCGTAATTTTCCGATCATTTACGATGCAGTTCGTTGAACTTGTTTTTTGGAAAATCGTATCGATTTTTCGATTGGGCATGCGCAGTAATTTTAAAAGAATATTGCCAGTCATTTAGAAACACGCGTGTCATAAACATCAAATTAAATCTTAAGAATAAAATGTTTTTTTATTATTTTAATGCGTCCGAACAAAGTCGTCTACTTCAGGTAATTCTTGATTGCTGGTTTGTGCTCGCGGAAAGATTCATTTATGTAATATGACAACTCATAAATGATGCACTTTTGAAATTTCTTCGTTCGGAAATGACCGGCATTCCATAGGGAAGACTCCCTCTGTCTTGCATGTAGTGTAAGGAATGCTTTTTTCACTTCTGAAGAGCATAAAATTTGCACTTTATGGTCATGTTAGAAAGTGTGTGAAGCTCTCATCCATCTACTTGACAATATTTACATAAGATTTGGTACTAAGTTTTTTATTTAGTCAAGTTGTGGGTATTCCGATGGGTACTAATTGCGCACCACTTGTGGCTGATCTGTTTTTGTTTTGTTATGAGACGGACTTCATGATGTCCCTTCCTGCTGAAAACCAGTCTGAGATCATTGAAGCTTTTAGCTACACTTCTAGATAATCGGATGATTTATTAAATATTGATAATACCTACTTCGATGGTTTGATCAGTCAAATTACCCCCCCCCCGCCCCAGGGCTTCAGTTAAATAGGACAAATTCGTCTGATACCGAGGTCCCGTTTCTGGATTTACATCTGTCTATTGTAGATGGGTTTGTTTCATGCAAAATTTATGATAAACGCGATGATTTTGATTTTGAGATTGTAAATTTTCCTTTTGTGGATGGTGATTTTCCTCGTGGGCCATCCTATGGCGTTTATATTGCGCAATTAATTCGATTTGCTAGAGTGTGTAGTCATGTAACTAACTTCAACACTCGTAATAAATTGGTAACGGCTCAACTTCTTAATCAGGGTTATCAGTATCATAAACTACGCAAAGCCTTTTTCAAAATTTTAAAGACGTCATTCTGATTTAATTTCAAAATTCAATATTGGACTTAAATCTCTTCTGCAACAAGGTCTATCGGAACCCGAATTTTATGCTGACTTAGTATCTAAATTCAGAAAAATATATAACCGCAATGACTTCAGCACCCAATTTCGTTAAAAACATTCTTCGATATAAAAAGATTGGGTACAACATAAATGTTATACGACAGACTGAATGCATGGTAGTTAACCCAATCACGGTTGACAACTTTGCACGCCGGTGGGTCAGGCCTCAGAGTCTATGACGGTTCCAGCGTAAAGGCTTATTGAGAATTAGGGAGATCTAATTCAAGGTAATGTTGGTTGGTGCCTGATGCTCTATCTCTGGTCGGGCTCATCGGAGTCAAACTGTTGGTTTTCTTTTGCTCCAGCATTTCAGTGGTTTCTTGCTGTCGAGTCCTCACCGTTTTTTCATCCCTGTGGTTGTTTGATTATTTGTTATCACGGAGATGCTGCACTGATAGGTTAGGAGGCCTTCATGCAGTCTGAACAAATTATTTGTCTAAATCCCGACGGAAGTAAGGGAGAGGATTGTGGCCACGTAAAAGCGATTTAAGCCTCCATTCCAAGTGGAATTCGTTTCCGCTGACCGTTCCAAGGCGGTTCTTCTGTCGCGGTTTATTTTTGTTATGGTTTGTCTTTGTGTGTTTGTGTCGCTTATATTATTTTATTTTGGATAGCCTATTGGCCATTTTGTGGGAAAGTAACTGTCCTTTTGGCTTTCCGCTATTGCTGTTTCCATTAGGTCTGTTGTTTCATGTTTGTGTTTCTTTCCCTTTGGTGTCTCTCATGGGAGCTGGGGGTTGATTTATCGATTCCTGATCATTGCCTCCACTTCTATTTTAAATCTCTTCTGCAACAAGTTCTATCGGAACCCGAATTTTATTTGGACTTAGTATATAAATTCAGAAAATATATAACCACAATGACTTCAGCACCCAATTTCGTCAAATCATTCTTCGATATAAAAAGATTGGGTAGAACATAAATGTTATACGACAGACTGCATGCATGGTAGTTAACCCAATCACGGTTGACAACTTTGCATCCCTCTTTAATTGCACGCCGGTGGGTCAGGCCTCATAGTCTATGACGGTTCCAGCGTAAAGGCTTATTGAGAGTTAGCGAGATCTAATTCAAGGTAATGTTGGTTGGTGCCTGATGCTCTATCTCTGGTCCGGCCAATCGGAGTCTAACTGTTGGTTTTCTTTTGCTCCAGCATTTCAGTGGTTTCATGCTGTCGAGTCCTCACCGTTGTTTCATCTCTGTGATTGATGTATTTGTGTTCACTGAGATATTGCACTGATGAGTTAGGAGGCCTTCATGCGGACTGAACAAAATTATTTGTCTAAATCGCGACGGACGTAAGGGCGAGGATTATGGCCACGTAAAATCGATTTAAGCCTCCATTCCCAGTGGAATTCGTTTCCGCTGACCGTTCCAAGGCGGTTTTTCTGTCGCGGTTTATTTTTGATATGGTTTGTCTTTGGGTGTTTGTGTCGCTTATATTATTTTATTTTGGATAGCCTATTGGCCATTTTGTGGGAAAGTAACTGTCCTTTTGGCTTTCCGCTATTGATTTTTCCATTAGGGTCTGTTGTTTCATGTTTATGTTTCTTTCCCTTTGGTGTTTCTGATGGGAGCTGTGGCTTGAATGTATTGATTCCTGATCATTGCCTCCACTTCTATTTTAAATCTCTTCTGCAACAAGGTCTATCGGAACCCGAATTTTATGGTGACTTAGTATATAAATTCAGAAAATATATAACCGCGATGACTTCAATACCCAATTTCGTAAAATCATTCTTCGATATAAAAAATTGGGTACAACATAAATGTTATACGACAGACTGCATGCATGGCAGTTAACCCAATCACGGTTGACAACTTTGCTTCCCTCTTTAATTGCACGCCGGTGGGTCAGGCCTCAGAGTCTAGGACGGTTCCAGCGTAAAGACTTATTGAGAATTAGAGAGATCTAATTCAAGGTAATGTTGGTTGGTGCCTGATGCTATGTCGTTGGTCGGGCCCATCGGAGTCTTACGGTTGGTTTTCTTTTGCTCCAGCATTTCAGTGGCTTCATGCTGTCGAGTCCTCACCGTTGTTTCATCTCTGTGGTTGATTGAACATTTGTGTTCACGGAGATGTTGCACTGATGAGTTAGGAGGCCTTCATGCGGACTGAACAAATTATTTGTTTAAATCCCGACAGAAGTAAGGACGAGGATTGTGGCCACGTAAAATCGATTTAAGCCCCCCCCCCCCCTCCCCCCCCCCAAGTGGAATTCGTTTCCGCTAACCGTTCCAAGGCGGTTCTTCTGTCGCGGTTTATTTTTGTTATGGTTTGTCTTTGGAAGTTTGTGTCGCTTGTTTTGTTTTATTTTGGATAGCATATTGGCCATTTTTGGGAAAGTAACTGTCCTTTTGGCTTTCCGCCATTGATGTTTCCATTAGAGTATGTTGCTTCAAGTTTGTGTTTCTTTTTCTTCGATGTCTCTGATGGGAGCTGTGGGTTGATTTTATCGATTCCTGATCATTGCCTCCACTTCTAATTTTTAAATTATATTATATAAATACACTTTTAAACTTTTACTGCACTGGCGCAATAGTTATATGTCCCGAATTCTGTCTTGTTCTCTATCAGGTTTTGTGCAAGTGACTCCATGTCGCATATTTCTTTACAATGGCTTTAGACGGCTACATGGTTTATTCAGTTAGCATGCAGGTGTGTGGTAAGAATGTGAGAACGCCTCAATATACCATGTCTGGTCATAGCTTCGGAGCAATTTGTTTTGTGAACAGGCATAGCATCTTTGGTTCTAGATCATGTCAGTTAGAGTCTGAGTCTTAAAGCATTCTTGGGAGCTGAAACTCCTGTTTGAATTTATAAATAAAAAAAATAATAAAATGACTTTTGCATCGTTATTATAAAACTATACGATCAATAGAAAATATGTATACACCCGCTTTAAAGCTTGCCTTGAAATAGTCAGAATAGACGAAAGAAAAGGTACTTGATGTCAATGACATTTTTTCAAGTGAATGTGTTTGACTATCACCAGTTTTATCCAAAAGGGTTTGCTAGTTGCAATCCCCCAATTAAACATATATTTGAAAATGTGATTGCTCAGACTTTGCAAAAGGAGGCCATATGACGTCATTAAAAGTCTTCCCGTACATCCATCATAGTGCAGATGATATTTTCCGGCCCTTCGGGGTCATTGAGTTCGTTTAGAATCATTTTGAAAATAGAGTTCTGCTTAAGCCGGTATAAACATATTTCAGTACTGGTCATTAACAGACTTATTGCCATTATGGCCATGTAAAATCCATTTAAGCCCCCCCCCCCCCCCAGTGGAATTCTTTCCAATTGCCGTTCCAAGGTGGTTCTTCTGTGGCGGTTTATTACTGTTGTTGTTTGTTACTACTTACTGTGTGTATCACTAGTGTCTTTTTATTTTGGATGGCCATTTGGCCATTTTGTGGGAAAGTAACTGCCCTTATGGCCATCCTTTGTTTAGGTTTCCATTATGGTCTGGTCGCTTTATGTTTGTCTTTCTTTCCCTTTGGTGTCTTTGATGGGTGGAGTAAGTTAATTGTATCGATTCCTGATCTTTGTTTTACTTTTTTTTACTTCTACTTTTAATATAACCGAAGTAGAAGTAAAACAAAGATCAGGAATTGATACAATTAACTTACTCCATCCATAAAAGACACCAAAGGGAAAGAAATACAAACATTAAGCGACCAGACCATAATGGAAACCTAAACAAAGGAAGGCCATATGGACAGTTACTTTCCCACAAAATGGCCATATGGCCATCCAAAATTAAAAGACACAAGTGATACACACAGTAAGTAACAAACAACAACATAAATAAATCGCCACAGAAGAGCCGCCTTGGAACGGTCAGTGGAAGATTTCCACTGGGGGGCTTATCGATTTTACGTGGCCACAATCCTCGCCCTTACTTCCGTAGCGATTTAGACAAATAATTTGTTCAGTCCGCATGAAGGCCTCCTAACTCATCAGTGCAACATCTCCGTGAACACAGAAATCAAAGAACCACAGAGGTGAGACAACGGTGAGGACTCGACAGCAAGAAACCACTGAAATGCTGGAGCAAAAGAAAACCAACAGTTAGACTCCGAGTCTGCTTTTTTCGTTTGATTGGTGTATTCTTTGCTCCCAAAGGATCTAACTATTTTTAAACATAAAAAATGAACAAACTAGGAATGATGCTGTCTCTGGAATAAGGTCGATAGTTATGAATAGGGACAAGAATAAAGATGTTCAAAAACATAATCTTTTGGCAGATTCCTGATATATTACTTATCAAATGTCATTAAAGACAAAACTTTAAGATTGTACGTTCAAAACATCTTAGATCTTTTATTATAACGAATTATCATGTCAATAATGGTCATATGGATGTACAGAAAACTATAGTGCTTTCGTCTATCTGTCTATCTATCTATCTATCTATCTATCTATCTATCTATCTATCTATCAGGAGGCCTCCAGTTAACGTCCCGATCAGAAGGACGGTGCACTTTATGACACTCATCTCTGCAAATGATGCCAATGGAGCGTGTTCGGACACCGAAATTTTATCGCCGCTGCCGGGGATCGAACCCGGGACCTCTAGCATCAGAGGCAAGCTCACTAACCACTGAGCTATCGCGCTCCATCTGAAGTATATTTGGCCAAATATGTTCAGATAAATTCATATGTATTCTTAATTTATATTCAAATTTGTTCAAAGAAATTCATAAACAAATTCTGATTTTATGACTTGTAGAAGGCCAATGCAGATAACAAAACATCCATTACAAAAGAAAGTCCACCATATACTATGGCAAAACTCTGTCTTGAACTTTCTGGTCTTTACCCAACAGATTTGCCAGGCAACAAATATATTATTCATTTGTTGATTGGTATAGTGGTTGGCCTGGAGTTTGTGCGGTTCAAGATAAGACTGCTGATTCAGTAGCTGAATTAACCATTGGATACATTTTCAACGTTTTGGTTCTCCATTACAGATCGTGGCAGACAATTAAAGTAAGAATGTAAATAAGATAGTTAAAAAACCTTGACAAAACTTAGGATTGACCATATTTTAATGAGTGTTTATCATCCTCAGAGCAATGCAGAAGTTGAAAGATTTCATAGAACTTTGCATGCCATTTTAGCTGAAATGGTGGCTGACAATCAACAAAGCTGGGATATCTTTGTCAGAGTTTAGCAGAAATTAGGTTCAATGTTCGTGAATCATCTAAATCTTCACATTATTTACTGTACAACAGATGTTGTATTACATGTGTTGACAATATATTATAGCCTAAGAGAAACTATTTCGTTGAAGATTTCCATCAAAATGCTTTACAAGAACGGAACAGGGCTTTTGTATATGTAAAAAATTATTTACAAAATCAAAGAAATATCAGGCTTAATATGCAGTCAAGAACACTAAAGAGGTTGAAGTAAAAGTAAGAGACAAAGTATACTATCAAAATGAGCAAAGAAGTAAATTACGGCAAAATGGGAACTTTATTATAGACTGATTGAGAAAATTGAACCCGAATCTTTCATAATTAAAAACCAATTAGATGGCACGACAAATAGAGTATATGCGGGATATAAAGTATTGGCAAATGCAGCTGATTTGGCTAGTTTCCAAAATGAAAATAGTAGAAAACTTAGAAACGTTGCATGTGTAATTCCACCTCAGGCCTCTGAGTCAGAAACAGAAGCTGACGCTGATTCAGAAGGATACGTTCCCTTGGCTAACTAGTTAAGAAATATAGGCAAGAAATAGACATGTCGTCTGGTAAAGATGATTAATCTTCGATGGATCTATAAAACAGTTTAAAACACATAGAAACTAGGCAAAATCAAGATGAAGAAATCGAGGTCAAGTACGTGGAATTCAATGGCGAATTATCTTTTATGATAATTATGACCAGTGATGAGGTAAAGGTCTCATGTAAGTAATAGAGGTGACTTATAAATGGATACCTTGATGCAATGCCCATTTTATTTACTTTTTGATTAACATTATGATTTTGTATGTTAGTAAAACATTCGGACACTTTACATCCGGATATGTTGTGTTTCAAAAGACTACTGAGATCTTTATTAACAATGAAAACTGGTCTGTAACATGTATTCATGAGAATATTTGAAAATATAATTTCACAGATCAAAAATGGTCTTGTTCGCACTGATGAAATCGTGAGAGTTATTTCAAACTTTTATCTAAGGTAAAATCTAACGGGGAATGTAGAATCATTCCAAAATTTACATGTAGAAGTCGATTTGTTTTCAAATACATAAAAGTCTGTTTATGAATATTTTGATGAGTACCAGACACTGTCAGAAAAAAATCATAAGCACAGAAGGTCATTATTTCCAATAAAAGGAAGTTAAGGAGAACTCGTTTTGGCACTGTGTCAGAAAATGACCTTGAGACCATTGAAAGAAATATCAAAATATTGGCAATTAACCAAGAACAAATATACATGATCTTGATGTAAGTGAATCTGCAGTTAACCTGACAAGAATGTAAGTAGCTGACAATAGATCAATTATGGATCTCATGATTGTTGTTCAAAAACTATACCGTAAACAAAGACTACTTGAAGGAACATTGAACAAAACCTTGTTAGGCTAGAACAATATATTCATACACACATACAATTCAAAATGATACTTGTTGAAATTATAATTACCATTGAGAATGCCATATTTTCTTTTGACAGGTTTAACTCTGAATTAAATAAGTTAACAAACTAGAAGTGAAGGCAATGATCAGGAATCGATACAATTAACCCACGTTTTTACCATCAACTGATAAATCTCAACCAAAGACCTTAAGGAGCTATTGATTGGAGTAGAAATGGGCTACCTATTACATTTCAGCTATCTAAAGAAACCTCGAAGCATTTGATATGTTATTACAAAACATTGATATGTATAACATACCTTGAAGATAATGAAATTAGAACGATCCTTTCGACTGCACTAATTAACACACAAAAAAAGAATATGAAGTGTATCAAATAAATAACTTACCACTACCTCTTCTATCAAATAACCAGACCGACGTATCGGTATAGTTTAGAATACGGAATGTTAATGGTCTCAAACGATAAAATAATGTTTTCCGTTGTATCTGAAAGTACATTGCAAATGTGCAATAACTACCATTTTCAGTTTTCATACCAGAAACAGAACGCAGACGTCTAAAGTCACATATAGAAAGTTCAACGGAAGCACACACAAAACAGACGAAACATGAACTAACGGCACAAAACCAAATAACAAATAAGACACTGCATTAGAACGATCGCCTTCGGACGGTCAGTAGTAAAACTACTGGGGGGCTTCAACTCCGGAGTTTATGAAATTTAAACCTCGCCTTCAGTTCCAATACAGTTCCAATACAGTACCAAACAAAATAACAATAAATTGATGCGCATGGAGGCTTTATCGTTGGTGTCTGGTAATGTGTGGCGGCCGTAAAAAAAGACTCCCTGCCCTACATCATAGAGTAGTTTATATTTTTTATGTACTTTAGGGCCATTGATTCCATTGTGGAATTGTGAAAATATTTGCCGAAACTAGTTAGTCTGGCCAAGAAAACATGCACAGTCTAAATTTTTCAGTTCTGTGGTGTATTCCTTGCTTCCAATGGATAACCCTTTTATAGAACAAATTTATCGGAACTCGAATTTTATGGTGACTAAGTATATAAGTTCAGAAAAATATATACTTGCAATGACTTCAGTACCCAATTTCGTAAAATCATCATTCGATATAAAAATACTTGGTACAACATAAATATTATACGACAACTGCATGCATGGAAGTTAACCCAATCACGGTTGACAACTTTGCCTCCCTCTTTATTTGCACGCCGGTGGGACAGGCCTCAAATTCTATGACGGTTCCAGCGTAAAGGCTTACTTTGAATTAGAGAGAATCTTATTTCATGTAATGTTGGTTGGTGCCTGGTGGTCTGTTTCCGGTTGGGCACATATCGGAGTCTAACTGTTGGTTTTCTTTTTGCTCCAGCATTTCAGTGGTTTCTTGCTGTCGAGTTCGCACCGCTGTTTCATCTCCGTGGTTGATTGATTTTTGTGTTCACGGAGATGCTGCACTGATGAGTAAGGGGTCCTTCATGCGGGCTAAACAATTATTTGTTTAAATCGCGACGGAAGTAAATGCGAGGATTGTGGCCACGTACAATCGATTTAAGCCCGCCAGTGGAATTCGTTTCACCGACCGTTACAAGGCGGTTCTTCTGTCGCGGTTTATTTTTGTTATGGTTTGTCTTTGTGTGTTTGTGTCGCTTATGTTATTTTATTTTGGATAGCCTATTGGCCATTTTGTGGGAAAGTAACTGTCCTTTTGGCTTTCCGCTAGTAATGTTTCCATTAGGGTCTAGTTGTTCATGTTCGTGTTTCGTTCCCTTGGTGTCTCTGATTGGAACTGTTGGTTCATTGTATCGATTCCTGATCATTGTCTTCACTTCTATTTCTAGCTCAACAGTAAAACCATGGTAAAATGGTTATGTATTGATTAATATTATAATGTTATTAATCAAATAATTTCGTATTGGCCCAGTTACAGGTCCGAGGTCTGCTGTATTTGCACGAGGCCGAAGGCCGAGGCCAATACAGCTGACCGTGGACCTGTAACTGGGCCAATACGAAATTACTTGATTAATGACAATTTTATTAATTGACACAATTAAAAACATGATTTATGATTTTTGAATATTGGTTGACCTTGTGTAATATAGGATAATCAATTAATAATATCATGAATCCGGTCTAAGGACTTAACAACAATCCGACGTCAGAGCAGAAGAAAACCAGCAGTTAGATGGCGGAGGGTCGAACCCAGGAAATATCCGGCTCCACCCTTCCCGAAGTCAAAGGATTTAAGGTGGGACCGTCATTAAAGAGCCCGGAGTCCGGCCCACCGCCAAAGAGCGAAGCTAAAATTGTCAACCGTAAAAAGGTCGACAACCAAACACGCGGTCTGTCTCATAACACCCATGCTATAACCACCTTTCTTGTCTTTAGAAACATTTTTGTTCTGAATTTATATACAAAATCCGCATAAAACTCAGGTTCCGACAGTCCCTGTTGCAGACGTGTCTTCAAAGTAAGGCCATATTGTATAAATAATGTCGTGATTTTGGAAACGTTTTGCGCAGTTTATGATACCGGTAGTCTTGTTTTAGAAGGTTAGCTGTTAAAATTAAAAAAAAAAAAAAAAAAAAAACTAGACCCAAATGGAAACATCAATAGCGGAAATCCAAAAGGACAGTTACTTTTCCATAAAACGGCTCATCGGCTATCCAAAACAAAATAATATAAGCGATACACACACCCAAAGACAAACTATAGCAAAAATAAACCGCTACCGAAGAACCGCCTTGGAACGGTCAAAGCAACAAGCGAATATCTACAATTACCTTAATATTTTTGTAGACATGGTAACCTTGAAAAATCCTTTGTAAACACTTTTGAAACCTCATAATAGTTCACACTTTTCCTTTTGGCTTTAAACTAAAACCTAAGTAGGATCGAAACCAGTTAAGTTTCCACCACATTTGAAACAAGAATGTATTAGCCTTGAGCCTTGCCTTCGTTTCTATTATTCATATTAGATAACAATTAGTCTACTACTTGTTGGATACATTTTATGATAATCAGACAGTATTACACCAACTGTATTAGTAGTTGTAATTATCTGGGCAATCTTACCTAAAAAAGACATTTGTATATCAGATAATCGGTAAAGACAGGCTAACACACATGAATGTGAAATGTGAAACAGTCACCGATCAAAAGTGATATTAAGATGTCCTCTGATCGCAGATGAAAATGTCGGTAGAAATGAGGAAGGACAAAACCCCTCAGGTGGGTTGACGCAACGGCGGCAAGAACATAGAAATGACAGAAAATCTGTGCACAGTTAAATTTTAACAGATTTATTTACATTGTTATAGAATCAGAAATAAGTTAAAAGAATCTTATTATGATTTGTTTGATGATAGGTTAACGTCCCCGTCAACACTGTAAAAGTCATTTTGGAGACGTTGCTTCACATTTTGTGGGACATTTACCTGACATTGAGATGACATGGGTTTATAAGCATGGGCGTTCCAACTCGCAACGCTTTACCTAGGCATCGATGTTGAATAAAAAGTAGAAGTAAAACAAAGATCAGGAATCGATTCAATTAACTTGCTCAACCCATCAAAGACACAAAAGGGAAAGACACACAAACAGGAAACCTAAACAAAGGAAGGCCATAAGGACAGTTACTTTCCCACAAAATGGCCATATGGCCATCCAAAATAAAAAGACACAAGTGATACACACAGTAAGTAACAAACAACACCATAAATAAACCGCCACAGAAGAACCGCCTTGGAACGGTCAGTGGAAAGATTTCAAATATAAGAAAGATGTTACGATTATAAGATATAAGCAGATATAAGAAAGATGTTACGATTTTTACCAACTAATTGTCTACATCATGTTGACGCCATTATTTCACATAGACATGTTTTCCTAATGTTCACATTATATATTTCAATAACACATTAAAAATAGAAGTGATGGCAATGATCAGGAATTGATACAATTAACCCACAGCTCCCATCAGAGACACCAAAGGGAAAAAACACAAAAATGAAACAACTAGAGCCTAATGGAAACATCAATGGCGAAAAGCTAAAAGGGCAGTATCTTTCCCAAAAAATGGCCAATTTACTATCCAAAACAAACTAATATAAGCGATACACACACATAAAGATAAACCGTCAAAGCATCAAACGAATATCTACAATTACCTTAATATATTTGTAGGCATGGTAACTGTGAAAATTCAGATCCTTTGCAAACATTTTTAAAACTTAACTTCCATTCTATTTTTCATCATATTTCACACCTTCCTTTTGACTTGAAACTAAAATCAAAGTAGGATCTAAACCAGTTAAGTTACCACCGCATTTGTCAGAAGAGAGCCCTATACAAAATCTACTCCATGAAACAAGAATGTATTAGCATAGATCATTGCCTTCACATCTATTATTCACATTTAATTTAGATGAAAATTAGTGTACTACTTGTTGGAAACATTTTATGATAATCAGTATTGCATCGACCGTATTATTGATTGCAATTATTTGGGCAATTTTACCAAAAATGACATTTGCATATCAGATAATTGGTAAACGACAGGCTACCACACCTGAATGTGAAACAGTTACTGATCAAAAAGTGATATTGAGATCGCAGATAAAAACGTCGGTAAAAATGAGGAAGGACAAAACCCCTCAGGTGGGTTGACGCAACGGCGGCATGAACATAGAAATGACAGAAAATCAGTGCACAGTTAAATTTTAACAGATTTATTTACACTGTTATGTTATCGGAAATAAGTTAAGAGAATTTTATTATGATTTGTTTAGTTTAAGGTTTATCGAACCCGTCAACACTGTAAATGTTATTTTGGAGGCTTCCAAATTTGTGGGAATTTTACCCGACGTTTTGATGACATGGGTTGATAAGCATGGACGTTCGTACTTCCACCGCTTTACCTGGACAAGCTTAGATCCTCTGAGCGGTTTACCAGTACTCGTGTGCGGTCGGCTTCAGCTCTGCTTGGACGCATCAAGCAGCCCATTTATTTCTTTAAGCCTCAATGGGCGGGGCCAGAATTTTATTATGAACTATTGAATTAACAGTTTAACTTTATCGTACGGCGTTTGCCATTTTGTATTTAAAGTCATGTGATCGTAGAACTAATAGTAATAGTATATCGGACATTGCACGACCCGCAGAAAAAGCGACCGACTGAAGTCGGTTGATTTCTAAGAGTGCCCTAAAATCACCGTGTCATTCTGTCATTCTGTCAGTCTGTCTGTCCGTCCGTAACCCGTTTTTGAAAATTGGTGATAGTGACTTAACCTCTTGGAATATTTAAACAATTTTTGGCATACTGATAGATATTAATAAGATCTAACCAATGAACTTGCGAAATATTACATTCCATTTAGTATAGCCTCGCCGAGGCGAAAAATGTGAAAATTTTCGAACTGCTTCTCCTCGGAAACCGTTGGGCCGATTGAAGTCAAATTTCATATGGAGCCTCCATGGGATGGGGGAAACCAAAATTTGCTCATGGGGTCCAGGTCACATGACCAAAATGGCCACCAAGCCATATATGGTGACTTAACCGCTAGGAATATTTAAACAGTTTTTGGCATACTGAAACTGAAACTGTTTTATTTGATTAAACGCCTAATTTTACACACATGGTATATTCACTGGCGTTGTACAATGGAAATTTTACACCGATTTACAAAACGTATATGTACAACATAGACTTTCAATATTCAATTATCAAAACCATTGGTTGAAATTTCTAAAGAATAGTGTTTTGAGCTTTTTCTGATAGATATCAATGAGATCTAACCAATGAACTTGCGAAATATTACAATATCATTTAGTATAGCCTCGCCGAGGCGAAAAATGTGAAAATTTTCGAACTGCTTCTCCTCGGATACCGTTGGGCCGATTGAAGTCAAATTTCATATGAAGCCTCTATGGGATGGGGGAAACCAAAATTTGCTCACGTGGTCCATGTCACATGAGCTAAAAGGCCGCCAAGCCATATATGATAAAAACCCTTCAAAAATAGTCTTCTCCAGAACCACTGGGCAGATTTCCACGAAACTTGATAAATTGCATCTGGGACGTAGGCCCATCATAAATTGCTAAAATGGTGACCCTGGGTTGACCTTGACCTTCTTTGGGTCCGTCGGTAACCCGTTTGTGAAAATTGGTGATAGTGACTTAACCGGAAACCGTTGGGCCGATTGAAATCAAATTTCATACGAAGCCTCTATGGGATGGGGGAAACCAAAATTTGCTCATGGGGTCCAGGTTACATGACCAAAATGGCCACCAAGCCATATATGGTATGTCTGTCTGTCCGTCCGTAACCCGTTTGTGTAAATGACTTAACTGCTTAGAATATTTAAACAATTTTTTGCATACTGATAGATATCAATAAGATCTTACCAATGAACCTGCGAAATAATACATTCCATTTAGTATAGCCTCGCCGAGGCGAAAAATGTGAAAATTTTCGAACTGCTTCTCCTCGGAAACCGTTGGGCCGATTGAAGTCAAATTTCATATGGAGCCTCTATGGGATGGGGGAAACCAAAATTTGCTCACGGGGTCCAGGTCACATGACCAAAATGGCCGCCAAGCCATATATGGTAAAAACCCTTCAAAATAGTCTTCTCCAGAACCACTGGGCAGATTTCCATGAAACTTAATAAATAGCATCTGGGACGTAGGCCCATCATAAATTGCTAAAATGGTGACCCTGTGTTGACATTGACCTTCTTTGTGCCTAGGTCAAACTTTGACACATATGATTTTGTATTGGAAAAGTGAGAATGCATTTTATCCTGCAAACGATTCACAATACATTACCAAAGTATAAGATATATTTTTGCTCCTTACGATAAGGCGCATTTATTGGGGGAACCGTTTTAGGTCCAGGTCACATGACCAAAATGGCCGCCATACCCATATATGGTAACACTCATAAAGCTAAAAGCATCCGGCGGGTCGTGCACTTCAGCTGAAGCACTGGTTTCAGACTGCAGTTTATATGTACCTTGTTAAGACCTGAGAACTGAGCAAGGACGAGGATTTAGTTATCAGAACTTTAGTGACTTTAAATCGCATTATTCGGAAGGTCATGTTAAGGTTAAGATGTGCCTATGACATAATATTTTTACAGCCAGACGGCGTTGATGTTCCTAAAGATTGTTATGGGTGTTGACCATCCACCACACCCTACCCTTCCTTATCACCAACTAACACCACCACAAGTCTAGCGATGCTGATGACGATCACCAGCAAAAGTTATATGAGCCCCGCCAAGCGAATTTGTGTCTTCGAGCATTCCGTCATGACAAATTTTAACTGCGCATTCCCAGCCATTCAGAGGGGCCAGGGATATGGCTTTCTGTCCGAAGGTTCCTCTTGATTCACTGCTTGTATGAGCGAGCAGCGAAGGTTCTGGCGAGACTGCGCGGATGCGCAGGCTTGCCCGAACCTTCGCTGCTCGCAAAGGCGATAAGTACCAAAATCGCTTGACGGGGCCCATATAGATTCGCCATATTTATTTCCGAAGGTAGACTTTTCAACACAGGTTTAACGTTTTTTGTCTTAATTGATTAATAGTCATAAGAAGTATTTCCAAAGTAACGTGTTGTGCTGGTGGATGTTGAGGGATAACGGACATATTAGGGTCTCTTATTTAGATGCTTATTTCCGACTCCAACTCTTTTTTTCAAAAGAGGTTTAACACTGTATTTTTTATATAATAATAATAATAATAATAATAATAATAATTTATTATTATTGACGGTGAAATTAATTTCACAGTTAGTATTCATGTTGTCGGACGGTTAGGGATGGCGGACATTAGGGATGATTTGGTCAGCCCTAAGTGTCCAAAAACAAAAAAAAAAAAAAAACAAATACAGTTAAATAGTTAAATTGAATGTTTAACAAAAGATTTCATCGCGTATCTTTCCCTTAATATGTCATAATTCAACATTACCCACGGTTTTCAAATGCTTCAAGAACCGAACTTGGATTTTGTCGTACTCGTAGGAATGTCGGGCGTTTAGAGAGCCCACATATGTCAACCATAGCGGACCACCTTGCTATGTTTCCCAGAAAAATGGAGAAAATAGACAGAAGAGATAGTGAAGAAGATAAAGGTCAAAGAAGGGGAGAAAGGGGTAAATGGAAGTGTAGAAACTGAGGAAATAACATCATTTCCCCGCTGCATGTGCCCTTACCTTTTGCAAGGGCAGCAAGCCTTGCCCAACTGTAAGCCAATACCTGTTGGACACCCCAGTGACGCAAGATACACGACACTTTCGCCTCCCCCATCCATTACGCAAACACGCCTATACAATTACATTGCCACCTTTATCGCCGAAAAAATGAAAATTATAAGATGAAAAATTGTGATATTTTTCTTATTTCTGCTCAAAATATAGATTGTGGGCACTCGTTAGAACCGCCTCATCGAAGCGGTTCTAACGAGTACCCACAATCTATATTTTAGAGCAGAAATAAGAAAAATAAGGTATACCCCCCGGAAACCCCAGTTTAACTATATAAAAGTGGGGTTAAAGGGGGTCAAAATTATATAGAAGTGTTTTCGTGATGTTTATATTCTCAGCCCCATTGAACCCCATTTTAATATAGTAAAACTGGGGTTTACCGGGAGTGAACCTTATTTTTAATATTTCTGCCCTAAAATAAAGATTGTGGATACTGGTTCTAATGTGTACCCAAGATCTATAATTTCACACCGCTTACCGAGTACAACAAACGCTACCGTCTCTTTTTTGACAGGAGAAGTGCGAGTTCAATGTTATCTTCATTTTGTCGAACATATCACGATTTACGTTTTTCTGTTGGTTTTGCGATGACAACAGATTGTGTTTTTGTTGTTTTGTCCAAATTTTAAGTTATGACACGGTCAGAGAAGGGAAATCAAAGCCATAAATTAGGCCAAAATAGGTAGAAAAACAAAACTTCAAGTTTTAAGGGTCTATCAATCAGAAATAAATGACATACACACGAGCATTCTTGGGTTTTTCATGCCTGTAGGCATCGAAGTAAGTATACTATTTTTAATAATTCATTAAAACATTTAGAATAAGAATCGTACCGATTTTTCTTGGCTCACTACCTTGAAACACGGGTACACCTTACCACGGATCATGTGTTGAGTTTGAGTACACTAAACACGGAACAAATGGAACAACAAGCGGATATGAAAAACCGAATCTGGACGTTTTTACCCATTATAAGCGCTATTTTTCAAGACACAGCCAAGAGGAACGATACATATTTGCCCTTTAGTTGAAAAATTACAATATGCACGGTATGCGCTTGGCCATTCCTAAAACAAAAAGTGTTTTGGGTTGTAAGGTGTGTTTATGACATGGAGACAACTTTGTACAACAGATGCACAATAACTAGTCGCTATAATCAATAAAAAAATGTCACAAAATAACCTGTTGTTTGTTTGAACCGAGCTTTAACGTCCCCGTCGACACTATTTGGAATTGTTTCCAATTTTGCAAGTTTTTTTATCCGTCATTGAGATTTAACGACATCTCAAATCTACCGCCCAAGGAGAATAATAGGGTTCACATGTATATGAAGGAACGGTCGACTCGCACCACTTTGCCTGGGAGGACTAAGACCTTCTAAGTGGTTAACCAGTAGTCCTGTGTGACGGGATTCAGCTCTGTGTGGAAGTATCATGCAGTCCATTTATTTCCACAAGCAGCGGTGGATGGGGCTCAAGAATAACTTGTACATAAACATGTAAACAATACAAAACTACAGAGGGACCGTTCAAATAGCCAAAAATGAGCTATACTGAGCAAAACCAACTTCAACTAGAGCTGTCAGAGGATTTGACTATAGCCCCGCTTCAGCGCTGTCAGAGAAGAAAGTTATTTAAGCTGCAGAGAAAACAGTTATGAACAAGAAATAACTGTTGAAAAGTTTACATTATCTGGAAAAACTCTAAGAGTTGTGAGCCCTTGTCCCTCATTTCAATGAGCATGATACATTACCAGAATGTCCATGTTTAAACTAAATTTCATCTTCCATTTTTCAATGTTCAAAGGGTAATAACTCCTAAAGTAGGCAAATCAGAGTCAGGGTTCCTGCGCTCTGCACATTGTCTCATGGTGCTTTACACTTGTGTGAAGTGTCATGAAAATATCTCAAATGGTTTGTGAGTTATGGAGCCGACACAGTCAAAATTGCCTTTTTAAATGTTCAAAGGGCAATAACTCCTAAAGTAGGCAAACCAGAGTTATGGTTCCTGCACTCTGCACATCATCTCAAGGTGCTTTTCATTTATTTGAAGTTTCATGAAAATATCAGAAACGGTTATGGAGCGGACATAGTTAAAATTGCCATTTTTTAATATTCAAAAGCCTATAACTGAAAAAGTAGACAATCCAGAGTTTGGGTTCCTGCGCTCTGCACACGTAATATGGTGCTTTACATTTGTGTGAAGTTTCATAAAATTATCTCAAACGGTTTTTGAGTTATCGAGCAAAGACGGCTAAAATTGATATTTTTCAATATTCAAAGGGAAATAACTCAAAAATTAGGCAATCCAGAGTTATGGTTCCTGCACTCTGCACACCATCTCATGGTGTTTAATGTTTGTGTGAAGTTTCATGAAAATATGTGAATGGGTTTTAAAGTTATGGAGCGGACACGAAAATTGTTAACAGACACAGACAGACACACAGACAGACACACAGAAAATACGAAAACCAGAGTTATGGTTCTTGCGCTCTGCACATTGTCTCATAGTGCTTAACATTTGTGTGAAGTTTCATGAAATTATCTCAAACGGTTTTCGAGTTATGAAGCGGACACTGTTAAAATTGCCATTTTTCAATATCAAAGGGCAATAACTCCAAAAATAAGCAATGCAGAGTTATGGTTCCTGCGCTCTGCACATCGTCTCATAGTGCTTAACATTTGTGTGAAGTTTCCTAAAAATATCTCAAACGGTTTTCGAGTTATGAAGCGGACACAATTAAAATTGCCATTTTTCAATGTTCAAAGGGCAATAACTCCAAAAGTAGGCAATCCACAGTTATAATTCCTTCGCTCTGCACATTGTCTTATGGTGTTTAACATTTGTGTGAAGTTTCATGAAAATATGTTAAGCAGATACAAAGTTATGGAGCCAACACAAATTAACGGAATCACGGAATTACGGAATTACGGAAAATGTTCAAAGGGCAATAACTCCAAAAGTAGGCAATCCACAGTTATAATTCCTTCGCTCTGCACATTGTCTTATGGTGTTTAACATTTGTGTGAAGTTTTATGAAAATATGTTAAGCAGATACAAAGTTATGGAGCCAACACAAATTAACTGAATCACGGAATTACGGAATGACAGAAGGACATGGCAAATCCAATATAGCCCCACTTTTTCAAAGCGGGGCTATAATGAGACAACATTTACAGTGCAACAACAGGAATCTGCAAAATAATTTGTTAGTACATAAATTGCGCATGCAAATAGTCTGATCGCTGAAAGCGATCAAATTCTGCGAGCAACGAAAGACTAGCCCCGTTTGACAAGTTCTTGCACACCAGACGAGGAAATCCTAGATTTTACCCCGTGATAGAAACTTTTATCCTACCCGGGTTTTCTACGAAGGGCTGGCATTGAAGTCGAGAATTCTGAGGTGTTTAATTCAAAGGGTGTCTGATGTGCGCTATTTGTATAGAAAGTCGTGGTCGCTGCCTGTAATGTGACGTCACTAAATGTCACAATGAACGTTAGCAGTCGAAGTGACCGCATATTCAAAATCTATGTTTTAAGATTTAAGTAATGGCAAGAAAAAGAATCTGAAATGGGTGTGCCATGAAATTTTCTCTTTGGTAATCATTCTGTTTTACTCACCTCATAAACCAGGGGTCCTGGGTTCGATTTTTGGCTTCTCCAAACTTTCTGACGAGTCGTTAAATGAACCCCCCTCTCTGTATAACCTTAGCGGGTTGCTAAGACGTATAACGCAAAATACACACACGGTTATTCTCTCCATTTCACCGACTCAAGAAGGGTGGTTGTCAAATTCTGGCGTAAGAATATGCACTGTGCTGGTTTTATAAGCCTTCAAGGTAAAATAACTGGCTCGATGTGGCCTAAATAGTGCTTGCTGGGCTGTTAAACTCCCAACAAAACGAAAAAACATGCCAGCCAAAGAAATCAGTGTGAGGGATAGATAGGAAAGTTTGTCCATCATACTCAGGGGCGTAGCTACCTGTACGCAGATACGCACTTGATACACATTACAAACGTAAAAAATAGACGTAGAAGAAAAAGAAGAAGAAACGGAAGAGGAAGGAGAAGAAGAAGAAAAATAATAAGAAAAAGAAAAAAGAAGAAAAAAGGAGAAGAAGAAGATGAAAAAGAAGAAGAAAAAGTAGAAGAAAGAAGAAGAGGAAGAAAAAAAAAGAAGCAGAGAGAAGAAGTAAGAAAAAGAAGAAAAAGTAGATGATGATGATGAAGAAGAAGAAGAAGAACGAGAAGAAGAAGAAAAAGACGATGATGATGAAGAAGAAGAAGAAGAACGAGAAGAAGAAGAAGAAGAAGAAGAAGAAGAAGAAGAAGAAGAAGAAGAAGAAGAAAAACTGTATTTGTCTAGGATATACGCAACACTATTTATTAGCTAGCATAGTTTCCTCCTCTGCCACGGGGACCGCACTTACAGGAAAGAATTTGCTCCCTGATGGGAGCAAATTCTTTCCTGTAAGAGTGGTCCCCATTTGGTAAACGGAGTTATTATTTTTAGCATTTTCTTTGGTTTGCGTACAAATGATTTTCTTCCAGCTACGCCCCTGATACTGTTACGGCCCACAACTTCTAATCCTGAATTAGCTTCCTTGGCCTACAGGTTTATAACCAATGACAACTGCGTCATGGATACGACTCTTTCGCACAGTCGATTTTTAGCTCACCAGAGCCGAAGGCTCCGGGGGAGCTTATAGGATAGGCAGTTGTCCGTCGTCGTCGGCGTCGTCGTCGTCGTCGTCGTCTGTCCTATGACGTCAACATTTTCAAACGACATCTCCTCTGAAGCTACTGGGCCGGTTGGGCCCAAATTTTATCTATAGCATCCTTGGGCTGGGGGATTGAAAGTTTGTGTTTTTTATGAAAATCGGCTCATTAGTTTGGTTGCTATGGCAACTTGTAGTTTACATAGACTTATAATGGGAAAAATAGAAAAATGGCATTTACTGCCAAGCCTCTGCAGATATTTTGACAAAACTTGCATAGAAATGTTCCATAGGCAATCTACTATCTGCCGTATGATTTTAGGCCTTCTGCTCATTTTTATTGGTTGCCATGGAAACCAAAATGCAAAAAATAGAAAAAAAAACTTAAAAAATCATCTCCTCAGAAACCATATGCTCTAGGAGGCCGAGACTTCATGAAAATATTCACCATATTTGCCTCCACAGGTTTTGTGTTTTTTAAGAAATTTGGCTTTTTAGTTTTGTTGCTATGGCAAATTAGAGTTTCCATTGACTTATAATGGGGAAAACTGAAAAATGGCATTTACTGCCAAGTCATTGCAGATATTTTGACAAAACTTACATAGACATCTTCCTTGAGTAAACTTCTCTCAGCCATATGCTTTTATGTCAACCTGTGGGTCCCTAGGTTGCGCCGGGGCCATGCCCCGCCCCTCCACTTGATAAAATGCCTTATATCTCAGAAACCTTACAGATCCCAACCCCTAAACCATATATATTCTTGTTCCTTATGATAAGATGCATTAAGTGACACCAACCTGGGGGTCCCCCGGGATGTGCCGGGGACATGCCCGGCCCCCTCTATTTCATAAAATGCCATTTATATCAGAAACCATTCAGATCCCCACCCCTAAACTATATATATTCTTGTTCCTTATTCTAAGATGCATTAAGTGACACCAACCTGGGGGTCCCCCGGGATTTGCTGGGGACATGCCCCACCCCCTCCATTTCATAAAATGCCATTTATCTCAGAAACCATTGAGATCCCCACCCCTAAACCATGTATACTTTTGTTCCTTATGATAAGATGGACACAGTGACACCAACCTGGGGGTCCCACGGGATGTGCCGGGGCCATGCCCCACCCCCTCCCTTCATAAAAGGCCCAATATCCCAGTAACCTTACAGATCCCCACCCCTTAACCATATATATTCTTGTTCCTTATGATTAGCCGCATTCAATGACACCAACTTTGGGGTCCCCCGGGATGTGCGGGGGCCATGCCCAACCCCCTCCACTTCATAAAAGGCTAAATATTCCAGAAACCTTACAGATCCCCACCCCCAAACCATATATATTCTTGTTCCTTATGATAAGACACGTTCAGTGACACCAGCTTAGGGGTCACCCAGGGTGTGCCCGGGCCACACTCCACCCATCGACTTCACAAAAGACCATATATCTGAGAAACTGTTCAGAGCCCATCCCTAAACCATATATATTCTTGTTCCTTATAAGACGCAAACAGTGACACCAGCACGGTCCCCCACCCCGGGTGCCACGGGCCATGCCCCACCCCTTTACTTCATTAAAATCCATATATCTCAGAAACCGTTCAGATCCCACCCCTAGACCATATATATTCTTGTTCCTGATGATAAGACTCCACTTAATAATAGGCCATATATCTCAGAAACCATTCAAATCCCCATCCTATAATCACATATATACTTGTTCATTGTTATTAGACACAGTCAACCCTGTCTGGGGGGGGGGGGGGGTGTCAGCATGGGTCATTTCTCTCCCTTCCACTTCATAAAAGGGCCTCATATCTCAGAAACCGTTCAGATCCCCACCATTTAACCATATATATTCTTGATCTTTATGATAAGACATATTCAGTGACAACAATCTTTGGCTTTTCTGGGATCTGCCATGCCCGAATCCCTCCATTGCTGAAAAGGCCTTACGTCTCAGGAACCATACATATCCCCACTGCTAAACCATATATGTCTCGTTCCATTTTATAAGACCCATTTAGTAACACCAATCAGGGCTCCATTGGGCAGTGCCCACCTGAGCTCTGTTTTATGAAATTTGGCTCTTTGGTTTATTTGCTATGGCAAGTTAAGAGTTTCCATTAACTTATAATTGGGAAAATTGAAAAATGACATTAATGCCTCTCAAGATATTTTGTCAAACTTTCATAGAAATGTTCCTTTAGTAATGTTCTTTTTGGCCTATTGCCACAGATGGAAAATGGTCAATTGTAATCTGTTGTCTTCAAGGGACATCAGACCTCTGAAGCCACTAGTCTGATTGGGTCGAAATTTTATCTGTAGCAGCCTTGGCAGCAGGGCTTCCATGGTTAATTAAAATACATTGCAGCCAGTGGGCAGTGGCTCCCTGAGCTCTGGTGAGCATTGTGGCCCATGGGCCTCTTGTTTTTTCAGCCATGCTCCATTCCTTCATTACGGCTGTCATGTCGGAAGATGGTGGCTCGCCCGGGATTTGACGTTCTTCGCAAAAATGACCTCGCGTCAACATACGGACTTGAAGAAAAGGGGTGAGGTGTTACGGCCCGCAGCACCTAACCTACATTATACCTGCCTTGGTTGATTATGCGGAAGACAACTGAGGAAGAAATTTGACTCTTTGGCTTAGTGCTTAGAGCAGTTGATTTTACCCGATTGTCCCAGGTTCGAATCTCACCATAAGCGATTTTTCCCCTTTTGCAACTATGCTTCTCTCCATTGTTACGACATTCATGTCGTAAGAATACCCAAGTAAGAGTCTTATATTCTTTATTTCAGAAAGATACATTATGGCTGAGTTTGAGTTTAGCGATGCTGGTCATCCAGATGACCCCAACACCATTTATACTAATGCCGAACCTAACAGTGAAACTTAGGATTGGGCTCAAGTTTTGTCTGGTGTCTCAAAAGGTGCCGTTTTCGGTCCAGTTTTGTTCTTCGTGGACATTAATGACATTTTTACTGACATTGTGAAACAGGTGACAAAAATGCTACACACCCGGGCCGCCGGATTGATAAGCAAATCAACCACGTTGCTGTAAAAGCCGGCTTGTACCGAAAGGCAGTACAAGTGTGCTATATCCCATACGCTATGACATTCTCCCCCTCCACATTGAAATTCGCCCTCGAATTTCTGGGAGTCCGAGAATCATGTGAAATGATACTCAATGAGTTCTAATGCACGAACCCTCAATTTTATTGGTTCTCTGCCTAGTTATCTGCTTATTGCATTAAACGGCCTGAACCGCCCCCCGCCCATAGGGGCTTGAAGAAATATATGGACTGCACGATGCTTCCACGCAGAGCTGAATCCGGCCTGAACACTAGTACTGGTAAACCGCTTAGAGGATCTAAGCCTGTCCAGGAACCGCGGTGCGAGGCGGACCGTCCATGCTAATAAACCCTATTGGTTTCATTGGGCGACAGGGCTGGATATGTCATTCCATCTCAATGTCGGGTAAAAGTCCCACAAAACTGGAAGCAACGTCTCCAAAATGACCTTTACAGTGTTGACGGGGACGTTAAACCTCAAGTCAAACAAACAAAAACAGCCTGAAAACTCACTCCGGTCACACACCCGTGCGACATAGTGTATTTTTTACATCTCCTAAATGGCTAATTCTCTGATGAAAATCCGTGATATGTTTCTTATTTATACTGCAAACATAGGTTGTGGGTGCTCGTTATAATCGTCTCAAGGCGGCGGTTCTAACTTGTACCTATATAACCTATGTACTATAGCAGATATAATAAAAAAGTATGTATATCCCCTTAAATCACAGTTTTCTCTATATAAAGTAAGGGGTGTTCATTTCACGGACTTGTTCGCATGATGTCATGCCACATTTTCATGCCCAACATCCTAGTCTTTCCATTTGGTTCCGAAGTTTACGTTAGTCCCCTGAAACTCTTATTTCCCGGCAGTATACCCATGGCAGTCGTCTGCGAACAGTCTTATTTCTGAGTCAATGTTGGTGGAAATATGATTAATATACAGGGAGTATAACAGAGGACTAAAACAGTACCATTCGGGACCCAGACAAAACTGGAACACACTCCATATTCTCGCCATTAACTCATACTGGGTCCATATTATTTACAACAAGAGCTGAAACTATAGGTGACCAATGCCCCCCGTGGGAGCCAATTACTGAGTTTTTTGCAAAATTTCAAGGGGAGATAATTCAGCCAAAATGAAACAGAGTTATGGCCCTTGGTCAGAATGGGCAAATACTATATGCACCCCTAGTGGGGGATGGCATAAAAACTTACTATTTTCAGTAGCAAAGAAAGGAATCTATAAATTCAAGAGTCTCCCCTCCCCAACAATGCCGAAACTAAATAAGTTGGGCTTCAGTTGTTCATAAGTTGGGGATGTGGTAAAAACGTTCTGGAAAGCCAGAATAAATGTGTTCACCCGTCCCCTTTGTCCAAGATTTTTACCCAACCCTTTAAATTCGTACGTAGATAAGTTCGGAGATCATAATGAGAATCAAACAGGCATTAAAGAGTATGTAACAGCAAAATGGATCGTTTTGAATTAAAAACAGCATCATGTATCATGCCTTCACTGGCGGATTAAAGAGTTTTATTTCAATTTATTTCGCCCCCGCCCATCGGGGCTTGAGAAATAAATTGGGCTGCATGGTGCTTCCACGCAGAGCTGAATCTCATCACAAACGAGTACTTGTAAACCGTTTAGAAGGACTAAGCCTGCCCTGGCAAAGCGATGTGAGCCAGATCGTCTAATGCATATAAGCCTTCTGGTTTCATTGCGCGGCAGGGCTTGAGATGTCATTTCATCTCAATGTCGGTTAAAAGTCCCACAGGATTGTAAGCAACGTCTCCAAAATGACCTAAATAGTGTTTACGGGGACGTTAAATCCCAATTCAAACAAATATTTCAATTTATATAAGAAGAATATAATCCGTGTTTGTTGTACCCAAATTGTGCTGACTAACCGCGTCATGGTGTATCATAACCCGTGGTAAGGTGTACCCTAACAAAAAATCAACCTTTTTTTAACCATCCACGGAGTCAGTGGGTATTGACATGAACTGGGGCTCAAGCAAATGCATCAATGGATGCTCTGAAATCGCAATAACATATAAATCACAAAATCATGTGCACAAAAGATGTGTTACTGTCAAAAAACATTTACCGAAGTATGCTGGGGTTGGTGAAAACACACTAGACGAAAGAACATTGTTTGTGTTTTCGTTAATAATGAACTGAATTCTCTGCAACTGTATCAGTAAATGGTAATACCATTATTCTGCAGCTATGCAAAATAACCACCCAAAAAGATTAGGATCTGGGCTAAAATAAACCTTTTTCTTACCGAAAATACTGCCGTGACGTCATGATTTCTGTAGCGTTCGTTGTACTGCGGTAACCGGTGTGTAATTTGGGAAGACAAATAAAAATATCCTAAGTTTTCATCTGGAAAGTTTAGATTTTTTCGGCGGTAAAATTAATAATGTATTCGAATAGGCGTGTTTTCGTAATGCAACCGCCCCTTCCACCCATGGTTTGCGTTATTTCTGACTGAAGAAATTAAAACAATACGAAAAAAAGGACAGCAAAACATGAAACAAACCACATTTCAGCTGCGTCCCCATGATAAGTCTCCGAGATGCTCCAGTGATTGTAGTATACGAAGTTGGAGATATTGAAGGAGCTCAGTGGGTACTTGGGAGCATCCTTGTCAAACGTGTGGGTTAGATCGACAATAAACCTCCCGTCACAGACACAATGAAGGAGCGGCAAAGTGAATACCAAACCGAAAGTAGCCATTATAAACTGTCAAAGATCCTGAAATAGATCACAGACGCGCGTCTGAGATTACATCATGTTAAAGACTTCATGAACAAAACACCTCTCTACCCCCTCCGCCCCCATCCCTCCCCCCCCCCCCCCCCCCCCACACACACCATTTGTACTAAAGAGAAAAAATCCATATCACACACCCTTTATCGCAAGCCATATCATACCTATTGCGTAGCAATCTTCGGAAAACTAACATTCTAATTAGAAGTCACGTTCGAATGTGACCTGTGCCGAGGGTTACATTAAAAAAGGAAAACGTATGATAAATTATGCAGTTTCACTATTTGACACTCATAAAATAATTAACCTTGTTTTAAGTGCAAAAAAAAAACTTTCTTGTCATTAAAGAGGTCAACGTTTTTTTTTTTTTTGCTTTCCACCTAAAACTTTGCTTTGTTAAGCATAACAGCAGGAACAGGGTCGGGAAATACATGTAATGAATAGATAATGTTATGATATTTTTTCGTATCATACCCCCACGGGCCTTCTCCCTCGGGCTGGTGTGGGAGTCTCGAGTACTGGTAAACCGCTTAGAGGATCTAAGTAGAAGTAAAACAAAGATCAGGAATTGATACAATTAACTTACTCCATCCATAAAAGAAACCAAAGGGAAAGAAATACAAACATTAAGCGACCAGACCATAATGGAAACCTAAACAAAGGAAGGCCATACGGACAGTTACTTTCCCACAAAATGGCCATATGGCCATCCAAAATTAAAAGACACAAGTGATACACACTGTAAGTAACAAACAACAACATAAATAAATCGCCACAGAAGTGCCGCCTTGGAACGGTCAGTGGAAGATTTCCACTGGGGGGCTTAAATCGATTTTACGTGGCCACAATCCTCGCCATTACTTCCGTCGCGATTTAGACAAATAATTTGTTCAGTCCGCATGAAGGCCTCCTAACTCATCAGTGCAACATCTCCGTGAACACAGAAATCAAAGAACCACAGAGGTGAGACAACGGTGAGGACTCGACAGCAAGAAACCACTGAAATGCTGGAGCAAAAGAAAACCAACAGTTAGACTCCGATGAGCCCGACCAGAGACAGAGCATCAGGCACCAACCAACATTATCTCTTTAATTTTCAATAAGCCTTTACGTTGGAGCCGTCATAGAATCTGAGGCCTGACCCACCGGCGTGCAATTAAAGAGGGAAGCAAAGTTGCCAACCGTGATTGGGTTAACTACCATGCATGCAGTCTGTCGTATAATATCCATGTTGTACCCAAGCGGTGCGAGTCGGACCGTCCATGCTTATAAACCCTATGGGTTTCATTGGGCGACAGAGCTTGAGATGTTATTTCATCCAAATGGCGGGTAAAAGTCTCACAAAGTTGGAAGCAACGTCTCCAAAATGACCTATACAGTTGTGACGGGGACGTTAAACCTCAAATCAAACAAACAAAACAAACAAACAATTTACATGCATACCACATTTCACCAGCATCCCCACGATACGTCTCCGAGATACTCCAGTGATTGTAGTAGATGAAGTTGGAGATATCAAAGGCGCTCCTTGTCAAACGTGTGGGTTAGATCGACAATAAACCTCCAGTCACAGAGAGTGTCGGGTAAAAGTCCCACAAAATTGGAAGTAACGTCTCCAAAATGACATTTACAGTGTTGACGGGGACGTTAAACCTAAAATCAAACAAACAAACAACACCAGAGTGAAAACCAAATCGAAAGTAGACATTATTAGCGGTCACAGAGCCTGAAATTGATAACACACGCATCTGCGATTATCAGGCCATCTTGTGATTATGGTATCGAATAGGCATTTCCAACCCGAGGGATGATCGAACCATTTAGGACCCTCATATGCTGACCTGCCCGGAACCCTAGGCATTACGAAAACCCGCCTATACAAATACATTGTAAACTTTACCACCGAAAAAAATAAGATGAAAAATTGAGATATTTTTCTTATTTCTGCTCAAAATATAGATTATGGGTACTCGTTAGAACCGCCGAATCGAGGCGGTTCTAACGAGTACCCATACTCTATAAATTAGAGCAGAAATAAGAAAAAAAGCTTTACCCCTGTAAACCCCAGTTTTACTAAATATAAGTGGGATTCATAGGGGTCAAACTTATCTAGGCGTGTTTTCGTGATGGGTTGGAAACGCTAAGATCAAAGATCGTATCCATACAATTCAGTTTGTTGAGTCTTCTAATACAATAAATACGGATCCTCGAAAGGATAATAAACTGGTAAAATGAACACCTATCTGATCACAACTTTATGCATAGGAAAGTGGGTTTTATGAGGTTTTAATAACTTTTCCTATTTTCTTTTTCTTCAAACAGATTGCGGGTATTCGTTATAGAGTCGTTAATGAGCTCTCAAATCTAAATTTTGACTATAAAAAAGGAAACTATACACCGATTCATTTGATAAATGATAGTTCTGGATAAAAGAAAGACGCCGTTTTAGTGCAGAGGTGTATGATCGTTATTTATAACGTACTTACTACAAAATACTTTGTTACGTAAAAATACTTTGTTTTTGAATATATGCGATACGATTGTGGAATCTGTACGCGTATTAAGTTCGTTAAGAGGTAGGCACGTGATGCCATTTCACATGCACAAATTACACCCAAAATCTTTGACGCAACACTGTATGTAGCCTGATTATTGACAGGGTTTTTGTGTCCGGTACGCTGAAACTTTTGTAGGCGATATATTCAGAAATAGAATCAGAATGGTTACCCGTTGCAATTCAAATGACATTCATACGCCAGGACTGTGACATGAGAAGTCTGTCACTAGCTCTCACCGGAGAGATAAACTTAACAACTTAAGCTGTAGAAATGATCGAATCGGGAAGGGCATTCCAATCGCTAATGGTTCGAGGGAGGAACCATTCTTAATAGATGTTAGTTCTTTCAGTAGGGGTCTGAAACGCCAGTGAATGATTATTTCTACAGTGCCTAGCTTGGGGAATAATGCCATCTATTGGAATGGTGGCAGCACACTTTAGACCTTTGTTTAAAGTATGAGCCTTCTGTCTCTTCCTATTTTCTTTTGTTTTACCTAGTATTTCAGCCATGCTCCCAGTTTCACAGCACAGCAGTAATTGTGGGTTACGAATCTAGCCGCTCTATTCTGAAGTTTTTTTGGTTTTCAATTTCTTCATCTGTGAAGGTCCCACGGGGGGTCACAGATACAACTTCTAAACTTCTATATTCCAAGATTTGGCGATCAAGTCCTTTATATGCTGCCTCTGTTACATCCTAGGGACACTGATGAAGATTTTGCCTCAGGCAACCAAGCGTTCTATTTGCCTCTAGTGCACGTTGTTAATGTGTGTATTCCATCTAAAGATGTGTGTAATTGTCACACCAAGGTATTTAATGGAATCACATTCTCCAGGACCATTTTCTCTAATGTGTAGGAAGCCTCAAAATTTAATTCGTTCTCTTCCAAGTTATCTGCAAAATATTACATTTAACGGGCTGAAGACTCATGTCCCATTTTCGTGCCCAACATCCTCATCTATCTAAATCATTCTGAAATTTCAGTGAGCTCTCTGTATATCTTTTTTTCCGACAGCAAGCACAGTTCTCGAACAGTCTTAATTCTGAGTCAATATCAATGGAAACATCATTAGTTTACTGTTACGAGATGGAATAGGAAACCTCTCTGGTGCTTATGCACATCTAAATTATTTTAGTAGATATATGGTAGGGCGGTGCGAGTGAAATATTTTAGGTGAAATATGGTAGGCAAAATGTGCTCCTCCATGCACAAGTCATGCACATATCATTAGATGTATGCATGAGTGGTTTGTGGAGATCTGTTTTTACAATACAGGGGGCCGCTATAAGGCTGAGTTCTATAAAATTTGCCTAAAAATCGCCAACCGCCAAATTGTGCCATATATGATTTTCATTCCCGTCACGTGTTGTGTGGGTGTTCGTTTTGACAGGAGTCATGGCATTGATTTATAGGGTCGTTTCATCAATGTTTCCTATGGGAAATATACTATTTGAACGCAAATCCATTATATACTCGATTTTTGCTATCTAGCTTCAATTGTGGACGGTATCTCCACCTCGCCACGATTTTAGCAAGCTAATATGAGTATGCATGATTTTCTGGTAGTATTCATAGATATAAAAACCCTGAGAAAAACGAACACTTTAGCAGCAGGTAAAGTTGTAACGAGTATCCACAACATTGTGTCGGGAAAGTGGAAGTATATTGAAAGGTATGTTAAATCTATGTTTAGTATTAATTTTGTATGAACATGCTTGTAGGTTTTGGAGGGGTTTACTTCTAGTATACCCCAACTTTCTGAAGCCTATTCTGAATTCACTATTGAAGCCTGTAGTGGTTAGGCTACTAGCTTTGCCAGCTAGAGGTCGCAGGATCGATCCCAGGCTTCTCCAGTAGTAGAATGAGTCTTTCTAAGTGAGGTCCTGTCTCATTCTGACCCTAGATATTGGTGAGACGTAAAGTTTGGACACCCGCTCATTCTAGATTCATTTAGGCTTTTAGAACCCTTTTGTAGAATGTAATTAATAAACGCCGGGTCACTTGTTTGATCAATCACTTTTGACTAGCTGTGGTTAGAAAACCGTGGTCCCGTCTCTATATGATATTAGGTGTAGAGGGGACGTAAACTTAAGACGGGTTAAACCATATCTTCATCATCAGGGCAAACTCTTACAAGAGCCTGTCGGGTTATCCGTGATGATGAACCGTAATGAATTTTATTTTACAAGCGTGTTCAGGTTGAGTAGAAATAATTTTGTTCAAGAAGAATTATAAGTTCATTTTGCAATGATGCCGTTTTTGTCTGATAACTCAGTTTGTGCATGAATGTACATATAAAGAACGTGATGATGATAAGTGGGAGTATTTGGTCGCCACACGTCATAACGGCCTGAGTGGCGGGGATGACGTCAGCTGCGTCATCGGCGTCGCGAGGACGGTTGTGACGGGGTGCCTACCAAATACAGAGAGAATTTACGGCAAACAGTGTTGGCCCTTATGAGACACTAACAAATGTTGTGGATTATAGATGAAAATCTTTCTGTTTGTAGTTTCTATCTGTTGTTAATGTAATGAATTTGTGAATAGCTACATGTATATTTGTGAGCCGTGTCGCGGAGAAGGATATGGAATAGAGATTGTTGTGTTTCCTGTAATTGGCGACTGACCAGGTAGTGCAAAGGCGTGGTCTGTTCAATTGCCTCTTACTCGTGATAATGTAGTGAGCACAAATTTGATGAGTATTATGCTCAGTAGTAGTGAGCATTAATTGATTTCTGTAGTGCTCAGTAAGGAAACATGAACTTTGAGTATTATTGTGTCAGGCGCTGGGTGCTGATAATTTGATGCACAGTCAAGTTGAGTTCTGCTGTACGGTTATTTGTCGCATGCACTAATCAGCCTGTATGTCTGGTCGGCGCATGCGCAATAACGGTATATGCATGAACATATTCTTACTTCTCCGGGAGGGGGATCATGATATAGCATGTATGTTTTGTGAACTGTGTCTTAGTCCAGTTATCGTAATTTGCAGGCACAACAATGTGTGGTGACCTGCTGCTCCCTGCATTATAGCAGCAGGTACTGGTACGACGCTGGGGGTTAGGGTCCAGCAAGGGCGGACGGACCACCATAAGCAGCTCATACCATTGTCCATTGTGAACGAATGTGAGACCATTCAAATGGAAGAGGTCAATTAAATAACCTGCAGGTGATTCAGATGAATCAGATTTGTGCGATCGCTAAATAATACATATCAACCTGTGATCGGCAACACTGTCGATAGACTAGTTTACACTAGTTCGCGAGAGGAAGATTCACGCGAGAGGGGGATTCACCTTAAGTCATAAACTGGCCAGTCGCGTCTTGTGTTGTTTCTTTTTTGTTTTTGTTGTTGTTTTTGTTGTTTGCTTCTGTAGGTATTCACGTCACCCGTTCCGAGCACAGGAACATTGTTTTGCCTTCGGAGCGGACGTCGTGAGTTGGCTACAGAAGCAACAAATTGTGATGTTTTGTGTTAGTAAGTGTTGTATATAGATACTGTAAATAATTCATGTCATTCATCTAATATCTTTCTTGTGCCTTACCCCACAGCTGCCCGTACACCTGTCAGAGATCACGCTCGGTTGTCTTGTCAGCATGGGGGTTTGCGGGACGCCGTAAACCCACATGTAACATTTACATGGCGAATAAAAGTTGACCAAGAACAGTAGAATTAAAAAGGGGCCTGTCTGAAGATTATAGAGACTCAAATAGATTATGTAGTTGTGATTAAGTGTTCTGGCGTGTCAGATCAAATTTTCAGCGCCTTGTTTCGTATCAATGTTATGTCACCATTAACGAAGCTATAAAAAGACACTGCATTCACAAGCCCTTCTTTGATAATCTTGACTTTTGACCCCACCCTTGACCGTATGGGTCAGATCAAAGTTTCGATCAAAGTCGCTTTGCACGTTGGCAGTTCGGAAGCAATGTGTGTACCAAGTTCGGTTACAATGTACCTTTAAAACTAAAAAAGTACACGTAGCTACAGTTACACGGTTTTTGGCAGTCGGATGGACAGAATGACGGACATCCATATTGATTGACAGACTGGCGGACAGATACCCGTGCAGAAACTTTACGGTATGCCCTGTTTTGGAAACAAACAAAAAAAAAAAAACAAACAAAAAAAAAAAAAATAAATAAATAAATAAATAAAAAAACCCGCCTGGTATAATTATATGGATACTTTGGAATAAAAATTATAAAATGTCGAATTTTTTTCGTCAGTTAATTAGTCAGGGAAGCTGAGTGCCAATAAAATACGTTTATAAGAAGTAAACCCAAGTATATATTACATATCTACTCAAGAAACGTTTCCCATTGAAAAAAAGTATTTGAGTTTCAATGCAAACTTTGACCCTTTGAAAACGTGGTCATTCACCATGCAAAGTGAATATGTGATCTTCATTGAAACGCTTATAGCCACACTTCAGTACGCACATTTTAAATGATTTGAGCTTCACATACAGGCATTGTTTTGGAGTCAGTTCTCTTTAGCTAGAAACATTTCGAAAACAAGCCTATATAATTTTGACCCCACTTGAACCCCACTTTTATATAGTAGAACTGGGGTTTACATGGGTAAACCTTATTTTTCTTATTTCTTCTCTCATATATCAGCCAGCGCATGACAAAACCTGAAATAAGACATGTGAGCCCAACGAAGACTCAGATCAGTTTACGCATCCGCGCAGAATGATCCGACTCTTCGTTTTGCGCTATAAGGATAGCTAAGGACCCAATGCTACTTCATACAGCAAGAAAAGTCTCCGGTTAGACTATATGGATGGACAGGCTGATCTGAGTCTTTGATGGGCGCACATGACTTAATGTAGGTTTTGTCGCGCGCTGGCTCATATAGTTTGTAGGTTCTCGTTAGCATCGCATCGGCGAGGCGGTTCTAACGAGTACCCACAATGTATATTTTAGAGCAAAAATGAGTAAAACATCACACTTTTTTTTTACTTTTTCGATTTGTTTTGGCGGTAAAATTTACAATGTAATTGTATAGGCAAGTTTTCGTAATGGCATACGATGAGAAATGCATCCAACGTCAGCGAAATCGGAAACAAACAATACAATACCTAAATCAATAGCGTAAAAAACGATAGCACTGTGTTTAAATCGCCATTATTTTGTTTCCTTATTGCTTTCTACAGGAAACACATCGGTCCCGCCAATCGGGGCTTGAAGAAATAGATTGGCTGCATGATGCTTCCACGCAGAGCTGAAACCGACCCGCCTACCAGTACTGGTAAACCGCTTAGATGATCTAAGCCTGCTCAGGCAAGCGGTGCGAGTCGGTCTGTCCATGCTTATAAACCCTTTTGGTTTCATTAGGCAGCAGGGCTTGAGATGTCATTTCATCTCAAGGTCGGGTAAAAGTCCCATAAAAATTGTAATCAACGTCTCCGAAATGACCTTTACAGTGTTGACGGGGACGCTAAACCTCAAATCAAACAAACAAAACAGGTTTTGTCTTACTACCAGCTATAGGAAGCGATAAAAAATGCCACTTTACTCACAGCTTCCTTTTTGCTGCATCGATAAAAATCGCATTAATTTTTTGCTGGGCAAAATGTGTAACGAAATGCATGGACAACCAACCACATTTGATTTAACACAGACATACACTGTCATTTGTGTGTTTTAAGGAGACTTTTTTCAATAAAATCTCACTTTTCCTGTAACAAACGCTTCAAAACTTTGATTGTACTGCCTGCAAACGTTACCATCACGAAAACACGCCTATATAATTTTGACCCCCTTGAACCCCACTCTTATATAGTAGAACTGGGGTTTACATGGGTAAACCTTATTTTTCTTATTTCTGCTCTAAAATATAGACTGTGGGTACTCGTTGAACCGCCTCGATGATTGTGGGTACTCGTTAGAAACGCCTCGATGAGGCGGTTCTAACGAGTGCCCACAATCTATATTTTGAGCAAAAATAAGAAAAATATCACAATTTTTCATCTTAAAATTTTCATTTCTTCGGCGATAAAGGTGGCAACATATTTGTATAGGCGTGTTTGCCTAATGCTGTCGATTACCGGGCGTAGCATCACTTGTCTTCCACAATTTTGACAAACAGTGAAGACCCTGATCATATGTCACATTCTGCAGCATTTTACCTGTGTCCAGTAAATTTGGAATTTATGAATATCCTTGTTTATAGCTTGTTTCACCTAAATAGAAGGGCTTTAAACATAAAACCATAGTTCAACAATTTTATTTGGTGTGGCAAAATTGTATTTAAACAATGAAAGCGCTAGTTAAATGCACCAAAATGTCTGACATAAAACTAAAGGAGGCAACATAAATCCAAGCACCGACAGCACTGTTTGGTAGAGTGTTACTGGGTGTACGCTGACTGTTTCGTTCAATCTTTTTATTCCAGTATTTTAACAAAACAGTGTTTTGTGGTGTCCTGTCTGGGCCTAAAGTATTTGCAAATACTCCAGCACATAGGCCGAGTCATCGTTTTACAAGCTATATTTTAATACAGCACAATGACATGAAAACGATAACATCACGAATATATAATTTTGACCCCCCTTGAACCCCACTTTTATATAGTAAAACTGGAGTTTGCAGGGGTAAACCTAATTTTTTCCTATAAATTTCTGCTCTAAAACATAGATTGTGGGTAATCGTTAGAACCGCCTCGATGAAGCGGTTCTAACGTGTACCCACAATCTATATTTTGAGCAAACGTAAGAAAAATATCACTTCTTCATCTTAAACGTTCATGCTTTTGGCGGTAACATTTACAATGTATCTGTATAGGCATGTTTTTGTGATGAGAAAAGAGCTATTGTAGATCACCGTTACTGGGGTTTGTACATGATCAGCCACAACTTCGTGGACACGAGCTGACGAGAAGCTACTGCGCTAAGGAATTTTTTGTCATTTGATAAACAATCGACCCAAAAGGAAAGCATGCAACGAATTGGTTATGTAGCCACACAATAAACCCGGCATGTGTTTGAGATGAATAAACTAGCATTTAGGCGAGACGCTCTTTCAAAAAAAAGTATGCCGTTTCTGGGTCTGCACTGTTTGCTTAAAGAATATTAATTTTTGTAAAATATGCTAGACAAAAACGAACTTGACACCCCTATAATTGAAAATGGAACACTCAAAACTTACTAAGTCGAAGATTCCATTGTCATATAAGGGTTAATAGCAACCAACCAACGAGTTGTTTGCCGCGATAACGGTAACACGTGTATTTATTTATGGAAACATACCCCACCCATTCAAAACCTACAAACGGCCAAAGGTTTGATGAAGCTTCCGGTTTTACAAATATAATATAACCCGTCACGCGAAAAGGGACGAGTTGGGTGGATGACGTCATTTTAAGAAATAGCGTTTCGAAGTTGACGTCATTATTGATTTATTTCAGTCGCGCGTCAAGCAGGTACTTGCATTTCAGTCAATACTTTCAGGCTATATATTTTGGCATTTCTTCTCGCCAGCCTGCCAGTTATTTAATGTAATTAAAGTTGTTTCCCTTTGGAAGAGTACTTGAGCTTTGATGCCGCGAAAATATGAGTCAAAACACAACAGGTTCAGTGAAAGATTTCCTTCCCGATAATTGCTTCTTAAGCTTAGAATATGATGATACTGAGACCCTAGATTTAGTAACTGATATAAACAATATTTATTATCCCTCCTCAAGATCTGATATTTTAAGAAATGAACAATTTGACCTTAAATGCAGAAGTTGTCAGTGATTCAGACTGATTCTGGCGGCAGTGAAAATGAGGGGTCAGCTGAGACTGCAGTTCCGGATCAGTCACGCGGCATTGTATGTTGTAGCCTATACGGTTGCTTGCTGCTCAGGACGTTTGGTACCATTTTTGGCCAGTTAGATTGGAAAAGTGGTTCCGGTTTTAGACTTCTCTTTCTATGTTGTTTTGGATCCTCAGGTGTTTTTTTTTTCAAAACAAAAATCAGAGATACAGTCAGCTTTTTCGGTGTTCTGGTTTCCTCACCCTATAGCTCAATAGCTTTTCGCATATTTAATAGAATACAGGGTACCAGTTTAGTGAAAGATGGTCTAGTGACATAGCTATCGTTTCTGTGCGAAAGTTTAACTAAACACCGAAGCGAATTTATCCACTAGGCCACGTTCTACTCAGCACTACCGTCAATACAGTTTACCTGACCACATTCATGAAGCATCTGTGTAGCAGTCTGCAATTCACTCGAAGGTCAAAACTCGATGGGTTTTGTTGAAAGTGTGGGTGCTCTATAGTAATCACTCTGTCCGTTCGTCTGTCTGTCCGGGCACACTTTTTTTATCCTCCATAACTTTCTTATTACTGGATGGATTTAAATTTATACTTGGCAGAAATGTAAACCATAATGTGATGGAGTGTTGCGCGCAAGACTCAGGTCCGTACCTCAAAGGTCAAGGTCGTACTTAGAGGTTAAAGGTCAAAAAAGGGTCTTTGCCGTGTCCAATCGATAACTTTGTTATTCCTGGATGGATTTAAATATTACTTGGCAGAAATGTTAACCATAATATGACGGAGTGTCTCGCACAAGACCCACAGCCGTACCTCAAAGGTCAAGGTCGTACTTATAGATAAAAGGTCATAAAAGCGTCTTTTTTATTGTGTCCAATCTATAACTTTCTTATACCTGGATGGATTTAAATATTACTTAGCAGAAATATTAACCATAATGTGACAGTGTGTCACGCGCAAGACCCAGGTCCGTACCTCAAAGGTCAAGGTCATACTTAGAGGTGAAAGGTAAAACACGTCTTTTTTATCGTGTCCGATCAATATCTTTCTTATTCCTGGATTGATTTTAGAATAACTTGACAGTAATGTTAATCATCATGAGAGAATGTGTTGTGTGCAAAACCCAGGTTGGTTTCTAAAACCGAGTTATCATGTTCAAAATGATTATTTGAGCTATGTTCTTTCATTTCCTTGTTCTTTATAGTTTTTTAACATCAACATTTTCCTACTCCTCTGATAGCGCTGCCGGGGCGCTAGTCAGTTTCACTGACAGCTCTAGTTATATTGAAGGTACTGCCACCAATAAATGAACAAAGTTTACGGTGTACTGACAGTCAATTGGTCCAGTTTTTATCAAAATTAAGATTCACCTTAAATAGCTTTAAACTGTTTATTTCTTTTTAGACTTTCAGATAAAAACTGTTAACATTGGTAACATTGTTTGCTTTGGTTGTCTCTTGTTTATAATATTTTTATACTTTGCTAATAAAAGATGTTAACATTTAGTGTCTCTTCCGCCTACGTCTTATACTCCCTTGTATGTATATTTGTGTCGTCACAGGGTAGTGCCACATAGAAAATTGACACCTCATGGGTTTGTCCATTCCAATGTGTAGATAAACCATATATTGCCTTTGAGTACACTGCATCAAAAGTCTATGTCCCATTAACAAGAACAGTGCAACTTGCTTCCTCACCAGTACTTTCATCTACATCAACTCGTGCATCCATGTGCCGGCAATATGGCTACATTTACACCAGGAACAGTACCCTTAAAACCAGGCAAGCCTTTCCTTTTAAAAGGAACCTTTATATAGAAACAGTATCCATCTACAACATGCACATAATCATTTTGTACTAATCACATTCGCCTGACTTTCAGGATTGCAGAATATGGGACCAAGGTTAGACGCAGTTGCGGATCACGGTACCCAGTAGCGGATCACGAGATATAGAGTAGAGATAAGCTATTTGGAAACGATAAAATATGCCAGTTCCTTTTCAGTACCATTCAGTAAACACTAAATATCAATTTGTGATTATGTCTCCACTTCCCCCTCCCCAAGTTGGGTCGGCTGAAGACATTATGTTGTCCCCTCCGTCTGTGCGCCACGTTTGAAATCGTGTCCGCTCCGTATCTGATATAGTCTCATGAAACTTTGCAGAATTGAAAAAGCGCCGGCCTCGGTAGCTCAGTCGGATGCGTGTCTGACTGGTGATCATTCTTTCATGGAGATTGATAATGAAATCTTTTCTACGGTCATTCTTTCCTGTCCCCTGATTCAAGAAGGGCAGTTGTAAGTTTCTGGCAAAAGTATTTGCACATACTGGTTAACTGCTTGCGTATAAGCCTGCCCAGGCAAAGTGTCAAAATTACCTAAAATAGTGTTGGCTGGGCCATTAAACGCCAAGACAAACAAACAAACAAAAACACTATAAGACAACGTGCAAAAGACATGAATCATAATTCTTACTTTATTACTTTTGCAGCTATGGCCCTTCGAGCATTGGAAATTTACTAACGGCCTCTCTCACTTACGGAACCCGGGAAGGGACATGGTTTTTTTTTAATATGTTGTGCGAACAAGATATTAAGTTATGCGAACAAGATATTATCTTCTTTATCTTGTGAAAACAACATATTATCTCGTTTGCACAACATAGATCTTGAGAAGTTGTGCGAACAAGATATTATCTTGGGCGGACAAGAAATTATCTTATGCGCACAAATTATAAAAAAAATATTCATGTCCCTTCCCCGGCTCCCGTACTCACTTAAAAATTGTGTGAGATGATCTCATGCAACTTTAAAGACATGTTAATCTTCAACAGATGAAGCGCAAAAAAAAAACACATGACAATTTTATGGTTGCATGGGCCTCCTTGGCCGAATCGGTTAGAGCGCCAGTCCAGGGATCGAACTCTCGACTCCAACTGCAATCGACTGACCTATATGACTCGCAGTCATTCGGGCTTCAAATTTCTATTGTTAATGCGTTCCTTTATCTTCCTAAAGGGACTCCGTGGCCTAATGGGTAGTGATGTTAGGTCTCTCACTGCTGTAGTTCGAGTGTGCGAGACGCCAAGTTCTACAACGGAAGGTCAGGCGATATTCCTCCGGGTACTCCGATTTTCGCCCACTTCTTATTAACGATCGGCCCGATATATTTGTTCGTTTAAATTGAGGTTTAACCTCACCGTCAACACTATTAAGGTCATTTTGGAGACGTTGCTTCCTATGTTTGGTACTTTTATCCGACATTGAGATGAAATGACATCTCAAGCCCTGCCGCCCAATGAAACCGATAGGGCTTAAATGAATTGGACGGGCTGGCTCGCATCACTATGCCTGGACAGGCTTAGTCCTTGAAAGCTGTTTACCAGCTATCATGTGCGGTAGGATTCTACTCTGCGTGGAAGCACCATGCAACCCAATCTATTTCTTCATTCCCCGATGGGCGGGGGTCGCGGCCCTATAAAAATGAAATAAACTTGCACGCGCAGTAAAAATAAGCATCAAAATTTCTCTATCTCTGTCTCTCTATCCTTCCTGTGGTTGTTTGGAATGGTCGTATCAGGGCATTTTCGTCAGGGATCGAATGTCAAATTACGAGGAGAACAAAGCGCTCACTAAAATAAGTTTTAGCCAGCGAATGCGATTTCCGACAATCGAGCACTGGCGACCAGCAATGGCTCAGAACAACCTGCATATCCGTTCATTTTGATCGGAGCCTTCGCCTATCGCATGTCCATGTAATTCATGGGTCGCTAGCGTAGTCTTTGATTGGATTGGGGATGTAGGAAAGTACCATTGCGTTGTTGGAACTCACATTGGCTAGCGGAATTATATTTTTTGGATTAGTGGCGACCAAACCAAACTTCTGATTTGCGTGGACAAGGAAACCAAAGCCATTGATTTCACTACGAAATCATTCCTGTATAAATGTGACCTCACAAAGCCCACATATATATTAAAAGGGGAATGCATTAGTTTCTTATTTCTGCTCACAATCATCGATTATGGGTACTCGATAGAACCGTCTGGCCTAGGCGGTTCCATCTATATTTTAAGCCGAAATATGAAAAATATCAGATTTTTTTTTATCTGATAACTTTAATATTTTTGTGGTTAATCGTTCTATATATTTTAATAAGCCTTTTTGTATTGAAGTCATACCTGCAGCAAGTGTGTCTCTATATGCATGAAACAGAGTATTCATACAGCAAACAAAGGTACCAATAATGATCCAGGCAATGACGGTACACAATACATATCGTCACTGTCACTATCAGTTAAAGTTCACATCGATTTAACGTTGCGACGGCACCAGTACGTCATCAACAGTTTGTAACGTTTCATGACGGTACATATCTTTTGAAGGCATTTTGAACCCCCAAATGGTCCAGAAACCATCAACATTTTATTACTTTCTGAATCCTTTAAGATTTGCCTATCCTTTGAAACATAAAACAAAATTTCGCTATAGGGCACCCAACTCGTCCCTTTTCGCTTGACGGGTCACATATATATCTCTCTATACATATGTATATGCAGCTTCCTTGTAACCATGGGCACACGTTCATCTTTACGAAATATTTAAACAAGCATGGCTGGCCTACATCAAGTGTCTCACAATCCGGCCGCTTCTGAGAGAAACAGCTAACTCAATTAGTTTCTTTTACCCTTTAATTTACAATACGAGGAAAAGGACGGTATCCAATGCGGCAATTGAATGGATATGCATCCCATCAACAACACAACTGTGATTTTGCGTGTCTCCCTTTTGATAACACATCTCGGGAAACAAAGATAGAAATACTCTCACTTTGTCAAACGTGATTGGGTTAACGACCATGCATGCTGTCTGTCGTATAACATTTATGTTGTACCCAATCGTTTTATATCGAAGAATGATGTTCCGAAATTGGGTGCTGAAATCATTACGGTTATATATTTTTCTGAATTTATATACTAATGCCTAGGTCACATAGCACGACCGATGTCCGGCATCGGTGGAGCTCGGTAGATTTTTGGTGTGTCGCCGAGTTCCCCTCATCGGAGGCATAGCTCGGTGACGTGAACGGGCTCCGTCCGGAAATCTACAGGCGACCGACCAAACACCGGTCGATGACCGTACGGAGTCTGTCTTAACAGGTGAGATTTTTTCGGCCTATGTGGTAGCAACTACCGGTCGGTGGTCGGTCGGACATCGGGGGTATACGGCCGGTACCCGAGCAGGTAACAGGACACCGTGCGATCACCAGACGGGTTGTAAACGGTCTTTGAACACTGCCCGGCCGATGTTCGGCCGTTGTAACTCGGACTTGGCGGGTGCGGGGGCGATGGTCAGCTATTACATCACTGTATATATGTCCAACCAGCCTGGCATGGTCAGTTCATCACTATGGCTGCACCGAGAAGACTTCGATTGGCGTTGTTAGAACACGAGATAGGTCAGGCGAGGTTCCAGTACAACTTGGTCCTGGCGGCAATACTCGAAGAAGCCGAGAGGGAGCGACAGAAGGCCGGCAGAAGAGAAAAACGTTGGTGGGTGCGAGAGTGGATCCAACGCAGACCCCTTTTCGGCCAATATGAGACGCTCATGAGGGAACTCGAGGTCTAGCACGCTGCTGACTTCAAGGCCTACCTCCGCATGGAGCCACAGATGTTCCAAGAGTTGCTCCATCAAGCTGGCCCCCGCACTGCCAAGACTACAAGGTAACTTTACACTTTGTGAACTTAGTGTGAAATTGTTCTGAACGTACTGAATTTCATTTCTTTTTTTGCAAACACATGCCTTCCAAACATATTTATTATTGCTTGATTTTAATCATATTTCACCCTCTTCTGTTGCTGGCATAGAACCCCCTTGGACCCTGGGCTGAGGCTGGCGATCACCTTGAGGTTCTTGGCGTCCGGAAGCATCTACCGCGATCTGGCGTTCGCGTTTCGTGTCCCATACAACACAATCTCTCCGTTCGTCCCCGAGGTGTGCCAGGCCATCTACGACGAATACGAGGACGAGATATAGGCCACTCCCCAGACAGAAGATGAGTGGCGCCTGGGGGCCGAGGGATTCGTAGACAGATGGAGCTTTCCCCACTGTTGTGGCGCGATCGATGGGAAGCATGTCGGCATCAAGAAGCCCCACAACAGCGGCTCCCTTTACTGCAACTACAAAGGCTTCTTTTCCATCGTCATGCTTGCGGTAGTAGACTCTGAGTACAAGTTCATCTGTGCGGATGTGGGTAACAGGGTCATATACCGACGCCAGCATCTTTAACCGGTCGCGACTGGAGCCAGGTCTGCGTGAGGGAACAATCGGTTTACCCCAGCCGGATCCCATGCCAAATGACGACCAAGACACGCCCTACTACATGGTCGGAGACGACGCCTCCCCCCTCCGGCAGTACATGATGAAGCCCTACCCTCATCGGTACCTGACACGGGACCAGCGGATCTACAACTACCGGTGTTCCAGGTCACGTCGTGTGGTTGAAAACGCGTTTGGTATACTCGCCAATCACTTCAGATGTCTGCTAACAACCCTGGGAACGAGACCGTCGAAAGTTACCAAGATCGTCAAGGCCTGCATGACCTTACACAACCTCATGAGGACTCGTTACCCCTACCTTAAGAATGCCGACCTCGACCGGGAAGATCAGCAGGGCCAGGTTATCGCGGATGCATGGCGAGACCGATGTCCGGCCGAGCTTCGGCCAATGTCCCTTTCATCGGTCACCCACCGGTACTTTATTTTCCAAGGCTCGGTCCCACATCGGTCGGAACTCGGCTGAAACTCGGTCGGTGTCCGTTCACAAAAGCTTGTCCTCTGATGGCCTCAGATGCACGGGACACCGGCCGATACTCAGCCGTACACCGGCCGATGCGTATTCCGATGTGGTAAGGATGGGGCTGCGATGAAAGAGCTCGGTGAGAGCCCGTCGAATTTTAACTCCGAAGTTAAATTTCGCCGAGCTACCAACCGATGCTGTTTTAAGCCCCAAACGCCGGCCGGTGACCACGGGATTCCGGCCGGTGTTTGGCGAAAATCGCATCGCTCGCTCATCGAAACCTCATCGGCCGGGCTATGTGACCTAGGCATAAGTCACCATAAAATTCGGGTTCCGATATACCTTGATGCGGAAGGGAAGGTCAGCGCTCTAGAGGCTTCAGTTTTGGCCCAATCATCATCAAACTTATTCAAAATAATTATCACGGCAATATCTCAGTCAAGTTCGAATATGGGTCATGTCGGGTCAAAAAATAGGTCAGTAGGTCAAATCATAGAAAAACCATTCTGGGCGCTCTAGAGGCCACAGTTTTGGTCCAATTATCATCAATTTCGCTCAGAATGATCATCGGGACAATATCTCGAGCATGTTAAAAAATGTTGGGTCAAAAAGTAGGTCAGTAGGTCAAATCATAGAAAAACAGTGGCCACTGATTTTGTCCAGTCATCATTAATCTTGCATAGAATGATCATCTTAACAATATCTCGATCAAGTTCGAATATGGGTTATGCCAGCGTTATGTCAGATTAAAAAGAAGGTCAGTAAGTTTAAAAAAAAACATTGTTTCCGCTCTAAAGGCCACAGTTTTGGCCCAATTTTCATTCAACTTAGCCAGAATGATCATCACGACAATATCTCCATCAAGTTCGAATAAAGGTCATGTTGAGTTACAAAGTAGGTCAGTAGGTCTAATGATACAAAAACATTGTGAGCGCTCTAGAGGCCACAACTTTGGTCCGATCATTATGAAACGTTTTCAGAATGATCAGCACGACTATCTCGGTCAAGGTCGAATATGGGTCATGTCGGGTGAAAAGTAGGCCAGTAGGTCAAATCATAGAAAAACCTTGTGAGCTATCTAGAGGCCACAGTTATGTTCCAATTATCATCAATTTTGCTCAGAAGGATTATCATAACAAAATCTCGATCAAGTTCGAAAATGGGCCATGTAGTCAAAAAGTAGGTCAATAGGACAAATCATAAAACACATTGTGAGCGCTCTAAAGGCCACAGTTTTTGGTCCAATCATCATCAATCTTGATCAGAATGATCATCACGACAATATCTCGATCAAGTTCGAATACGGGCCATGTCAGATCAAAAAGTAGGTCAGTAGGTCAAATCATACAAAAACCTTGTGTCCGCTCCAGAGGCCACAATGTTTGTCCAATCATCATTAAAACTGGTCAGAATGATCATCACGATAATATCTCGATCAATTCGAATATAGGTCATGTCGGGTCAAAAAGTATGTCAGAAGGTCAAATCATCGATAACCTTGTGTGCACTCTAGAGGCCACAGTTTTGGTCCAATCATCATCAGACTTTGTCAGAATGTTTACCTTGACAATTTTTGTATAAATGTTAAATGTGGATCATGTCGGGTAAAAAAGGAGGTCAGTAGGGCAAATGAAAAAAAAAACAACAAAAAACGTGCTCTAGTTTTTCCCTTGGTATGTGTCCTGCTTTTAAGACAAAAATACAGCGCCCTCCCATCGGGGCTTGAAGAAATAGATTGCGCTGCATGATGCTTTCACACAGAGCTGTCAGAAACAGACTGCACATGGGTACTGGTAAACCCGTTAGAGCTTCCTAAGCCTGCGCAGGAAAAGTTGTGTGAGTTGGGCTGTCCATGCATATAAACCCTATTGGTTTCATTTGGCGGCTGGGCTTGAGATGTCATTTTCATCTCAACGTCAGGTAAAAGTCCCACAAAATTGAAAGCAACGTCTCCAAAATGACCTTTGCAATTTTGACGGGGTTGTTAAACCTCAAATCAAATCAAACAAGAAAATAAAAGCATTGGTAATATTTCAACTGTTTTGAGATAGAGTGTCATATTTGGAATAAAGTGTCCTTGTTGGAAGGGCTTCTAACACAAACAAAAACCTGATCTGTGACCTTGACCTGTGACCTTGACCTGTGACCTACGTTAAAGTAAAAATAACATTGGTCATAACTAATGAACCAGTTGAGATAGAGCATTCATATATTTGGCATGTAGGTTCCTTGTGACTTCCCACTCACATGATATTTTGCTCTTGACTTTGACCTGTGACCTTCTTTAAATAAAAAAATAACATTGGTCACAACTTATGAACTAAGTTGAAGGTAGATACTTTATATTTGATTTGTAGGGTTCTTGTGACAAGGGCTTCCCACTGAAACAAAAATAATGACGTTTGACCTGAACTGTGATCTACTTTATCATTGCTTTTGCACCCTTTGAGATAGAGTCTTGGCTTGTAGATTTCTTGTGACAAGGAACCCTACTCTTACAAAAAATGACTGTGACCTTGACTTTGACCTGTGACCTACTTTATCATATACATATTTTTTTAATTAATTGAGGTTGAGCCTTCATATTTTGTATGTAGGTTCATTGTGACAGGGGCTTCCAACGCATACAAAAAATTGAACTTTAACCTTGACCTTGACATGTGACTTACTTTATTGTTACTTTTAACATGATGAGACAGAGCCGTCACATTCGGCATGTAATTTCCTTGCCACTTATACAAAATTTTGACTGGTGACCTACTTTGTCATTACTTTTGATTCGTTTGAGATAGAGCCTTCATATTTTGCATGTAGGTTTCTTGTTTTTTGGGCTTCCCACTCATACAAATATTTTGATTGACCGATGATCTACTTTTTCGTTAGAACAGTTTGAGATAGGGTCTTCATATTTTGTTTGTAGCTTTCTTGTGACAAGGGCTTCTCACTCACAATATTTCTACTTCTGACTTTGACCTTGACCTGTGACCAAGTTTAAGAGAAAATGGATCTCGTTCTTTTGACTTCTTTAGACCCCTCTGACCGTTCCAAGGCGGTTCTTCTGTCGCGGTTTATTTATTTATTTTTTTTTGTTATGGCTTGTCTTTGGGTGTTTGTGTCGCTTACATTATTTTATTTTGGATAGCTTATTGGCCATTTTTGGGGAAAGTAACTTCCTTTTGGCTTTCCGCTATTGATGTTTCCACTGGGGTCTGTTGTTTCATGTTTGTGTTTCTTTCCCTTTTGTGTCTCTGATAGGAGTTGTGGGTTAATTTACTCGATTCCTGATCATTGCCTCCACTTCTATTTTGGAATCAGATGAGCGACCTTGTTTAAAGTATCCTTTTGGTTTTAAATCGTTATCGGTTTGTCTTTGAGTGTGTGTATCGCTTATACTATTTTCTTTTGGATAGACAATTGACCATTTTGTGGGAAAGTGATTGTCCTTTTGGCTTTCCGCTGTTGGTGTTTCCATTAGGGTCTAATTGTTTTATGTTTGTGTTCCCTTCCATTTTGTGTCTCTGATGAAAGCTGTGGGTTAATGGTGTCGATTCCTGATCATTGCCTTCAATAAAGACATTAACAATAATATTATAACAGCATAGTTTTACCGGAAGATGACCTACCTTGGCGAAACAAATCTATCATATGAATCCCTGTCAAACCCCGCTTTACGTCGCGAAGTGTTTTAACATTGGAAATATAGACTGAGTGTAAGAACCGCCTTACCGAGGCAGTTGTAACAAGTACGTACTAAATATATTTTTATCACCCATTATTGCTTGCCAGCCTAGTGGTTAAGAGCGCTGACTCTTGATCATTAGGTCTCTCACCGCTGTGTTTCGAGCCTCACTCGGGTCATATGTGGGACGCCAAGTTCTGCAACGGAAGGTCAGGTGGTTTTTCTCCGGGTACTCCGGTTTTCGCCCACCTCTGATTAACGATCGGCTCGATATGAGTGAAATAATATTGAAAGGGCCGTTCAACCAAAACAAAAAAAAATATTGCTTGCCAGTTAAATAATTGGACAGTAAACAACTATGTTTTATTTATTTTTCTCGCATTTATTTATTTATTTACTTATTGTATATTTAAAATCCTGATGCTACGAAAGCCGGGTAGGGCCTTTTATTATTTCTTACTTCTTACTTCTGACTTCTAACTACTGACTTCCATGTTGTATGTTTTTTTGTTGTTTTTTTTGTTTTGATTTTCGGCCCTTTCAAGATTTTTACGATCATATCGAGCCGATCGTTAATCAAAGGTAAGCAAAAGCCTAAGTACCCGGAGAAAAGTCATCTGGACTTCCGTGCGTGCGTGTGTATGTGTGTGTGCGCGCGTGCGTGTGCATGGGGGTACTTTTCTTATTTCTAACACTCGCACGCACGCACACACCACACCCCACACACATGCCAAGTTCTGCGACGGAAGTCCAGATGGCTTTTCTCCGGGTACTTCGGCTTTTGTTTACCACTGATTAACTCGGTCTGATTGTAAAAAATCTTGAAAGGGCCGAAAATCAAAACGGAAAAATAAATAACAACATACAACATGGAAGTTAGAAGTTAGAAGTAAGAAGTTGGAAGTAGGAAGTTAGAACTTAGAAATTAGAAGTTAAGAGTAAGAAGTTAGAAGTTAGAATTAAGAAATGGCCCTACCCGGCTTTCGTATGATGCTCTTATCAAACACGAATCGGATAAGGCAATACGAACGGGTGTCATCTGATCTTAGTCACTGGACTGTCAAACATGCGGAAACTAAATCAGGGTGCCTCTGGTCTCAATATCATATTTTGACCTTATATATTCCCTACGATGGCACACGTGTGCATTCAATAAAGACTAGGATCAGTTTGTGAATATACGGAGTCTTGTCCTATTCTACTTGTTCGCCTGAAGGAACATTTCTGCCCACAAAGATCCGCTGAAGACTTTTACACAGATTTCGTCTTCGACTGATTGACTGCATTCTGATAACACACCCGTTCACAACTCCAAAATGGCTACTTTTTGTGATGAAAATCAGTGACGTTTTTCTTATTTATACTGCAAACGTTGGATGTGGGTGCTCGTTAGAACTGCCTCATTGAGGCAGTTCTAACAAGTACCCACAACCTATGTCTTGGAGCAGAAATACGAAACATATTGTAAACCCCTGTAAACCCTAGTGTTCTCTCTATAAAGTTGGGTTTAGATGGGTGCTCATTTCACGGACTTGTTCACGTGATGTAAATACGATTTAATGTATTAATACTAATAACCGCTTCAGATGAGAAGCACTAATGGGCTGTGAGTTTAACAATTCAAGAACTAGGATGAAGTAGCAGACGACACTTTAAATTATTTTATTTGTCAACGCAAATAAGGCTTGACATTTCACGTTAATCGTTTGTTGCAGACAATTCACAAGTAATGTGATGCCTTAATTGCGCTTAGAATTAACAACAACAAGTATTTTGAAAAAGAGAAAGAAGGAAACAAAACGAAAACACGCCTATTCAAATACATTGTAAACTTGACAACGAAAAAACTAATTTTTTCTTATGAAAAAAAGTGATATTTTTCTTATTTCTGCTCAAAATATAGATTGTTGGTACTCGTTAGAACCGCCTCATCCAAGCGGTTCTAACGAGTACCCACAATCTATATTTTAGAGCAGAAATAAGAAATATGTTTACCCCTGTAAACCCCAGTTTGACTATATAAAAGTGGGGTCAAAATAATAAAGGCATGTTTTCGTGTTTGTTTGTATTGAAGTTTAACGGCCCAGTCAACACTATTTCAGGTCATTTTGAGCCGATCAGTTTACCTACCCACACTTTTCCTGGACAGGCTTATAAGCGGTTAACTAGTACAGTGCACATTCTTTCGCCAGAAACTGACAACTGCCATTCTTGTATCAGCGGAAGGGATAGAATGACCGTAGAAAATATTTCATGATCAATCTCCGGGAAAGAATGTTACCGACCCCGGGAGGAATCGAACTCGCGTCCTCCTGATCACCAGTCAGACGCGCACCCGACTGAGCTACCGAGGCCGACTTAATGTTTTCGCGATGATTTATCAAGAAATGAAGATACTGTCCGTCGAGGAATAGTTGACAGTGACGTCACGACTTGTTTTTGTTCTGAACAATGCAAAGCTTATGGGGCTAACGGTAAAATAGCTGCCAGTGACGTAGCTGACTATTTGAGCTATTTGTTGGCGAACTATACATTATTACACTATTTCTACTTTCTTAGATTAGAACAATGATGTATAAAATGCACTTAAAGCGATCCGCATGCCTAGACATTTACATTTTGCTTCTGGCATTTCGCACATATGGTCAGAAGGATTAGAAGTCACCTAGATAACCATGCCTAGGTAGTTGATGCTTTATGGAGATAACCATTTATTTTCTGTGTTGTCTGCGTTAATTCCCTTTGACGCATCCTTGATTTACTGCACAGCTGATAAGGAATACAGGCAAATAATTTCATGCCCCACAATGATATAAATAAACAAGCATTTTTTGTTTTATCATTCATTTTGTAAATTATTTCATTGTCTCGTTTTAATATAACTTTAATATTCTCCCACTTAGCAATGTGATCAACGTAGTGCGTACATGAGGGTGCGTGTTATCATGTACATGCACTTCTGACAGTTAAATAATAAAATGTATGCAAAGGCTATAGAGCTATAGGGTGAGAGGAAGCAGTCTATTCTGACGACGGTCGCTACAAAAGCATTACGATAACACATCTGTGTGATAAACTGCATTTTTCAAACCTCAAAAATGGTATTTTTGTGATAAAAATTGTAATATTTTTCTTATTTACACTCCAAAATAGGGTTATGGTGCTCGTTATAACCGCCTCATTGAGGCGAATGAGGCGGTTATAACAGTACCCACAACCTATGTCTTGGAGCAGAAATAAGGAAAATGTTTACCCCCTATCTCCAGTTTTCTCTATATAAAGTGGGGTTTAGGGGGGGCGGGGGTCTTTATTTCACGGACTTGTTAACGTGATGAGAATCATTTTGAAACCTTGTTACAATATACAAAATGTCGGCAAAATCCTTTCCAGTCTTCCGAATTCGTTACTTTGTTTCTCGCCTAAAGGCTCGAGCAAGCGAGGAATAAGTTCAATGTTCCACTTCAAGAATCAAAATAACACATTGTCCTCTCTGAATACGACATTATTTCTGATGAAAACACGTGTGCTATTTACCCAGGCAGTTTCTGCAAAAAGAATGTGCACTGTACTGGTTAACAGCTTACGTATAACCCTGCCCAGGAAAAGTGTGGATAGGTAAACTGACCGGCTCAAAAATGACCTAAAATAGTGTTGACTGAGCCGTTAAACTCCAGTCCAAACAAACAAACAAACAACCCCCAGGCATATTGAGTTCATCAGAACCTCAGTGAGACAGTTTTGCATGTATTGAGAACACGTAAAATCTACATTTGTAACAAAATGAGTGAGTGAGTGTTTGAGTTTTACGTCTCACTAACAGCTACGGTCATACGGAGACGGGACCTCGGTTAAAGACCCATCCGAAAGTCTGGAGAAGTCCGGGATCGATCCTTCGACCTCTGGTTTACAGAAACAAAATAAAGAATCAATGCAGTAAAATTGCACGCTATCAATACATAACATAACATAACATCCTTTATTACACTCACATCACACAAAGGCAATACATGAGGATATAACACAAACTATCTCAATGGCGATAGCATATATAATTTCGAGCGCAAGTAAAGTATATTGAAATGAAAGAAAACAGAAAACAGAGGTGTGAAGGTAAAGGAGAAGGTAATATATCTTAAACACAAAGTTGTAGATCAGATTTAAAAGGTGGGGGAAAGAGAATGATATATTAAACCATTATATACTTAATTATTCATTCATTAATCCATCCATAATTGCTGGATAAATGAATAAATAAATAAGCAAATGTATATCTCACTACTTTTTTGAAAGCTATGCTTATATACTGATATTCGTTTCCCAATAGATTCTATATTAATCGATAAAATTAAAAATAGACTAAGTCACTCAAGTGAAGATGCGACTGCCTTGTGTATATGATAAGAACTGATTAAAGACAGACAAAAACTATAATAGACCATATACTCTCTGTCAAAGGTTTGAGCCCAACAGGAGTTTTCGGCTTCTTCGAGTTATGTCAAAATATTAATTTATTTTATGGGGCCGTTGGCACCCACAGATTAATAATTTAAACATAAAAATGTTTCTCTCGCAAGTTTACTCCCGTGATTCGACCCCCATTCATAAAGACTGCCGACTTCGCGCATGCAAAGCATGCGGATTTCTTCATGAATGGATAGTTCAGTTAGCAAGCTGTTTTGATTCGAAATAATATGGATTAATTCTTGTTAAACAAAAAGCCACGTCTCTGAAGTCGATTGTAGCCATACTAAACAGGTAATAAAAATAATGATAATAGTTATCATGCTAGATAATTATCATGCTAGACGTCGCAACTGCGAACAATGGAAGACACGGATCCGCGTGTAGTTCACAATACCCACCGATACGTGTCCACCAGGGCCCCGAACATGCCTCCAGCAACTGCCACGGCTGACTCGAGTCCCCGCAAGTTCTGTACCTACACCGCGATGGAACCATGACAGTTATTGCTTTTGTGTGTGTGTGAATTCGGGTTTAACGTCGCTTTCAACAATTTTTTCAGTCATATCACGACGGTGTCTGGTTGCGACAGGGAGCTCAATGCTCACGTTTATAGTGCTGCCTCACTGAAGTATCATGTCCCAGACACATTACATGATACCACACCCAGTCACATTATCCTGACACTGGATCGACCAGTCCTAGCTCTACCCCGTAAATCTGAGTGCCAAACGAGGAGCAGCTAGTACCATTTTTAACGACTTTGGTATGTCGCGGCCCGGGATCGAACCCGAGACCTCCCGTTCCCCGGAGCGGACACTCTACCAACTGAGCTATCGGGGCCGGTGTTATTGCTTTTGTTTGTTTGTATTGGAGTTTAACGACCCAGTCAACACTATTTAGTTCATGTTTGTGCCGGTCAGTTAACCTGTGGGCAGGCTAATACGTAAGCGGCTAGCCAGTACAGTGCACATTCTTTCGCCAGAAACTGACAACTGTTTCCGTAATGAAAAATAAAAAACCTCATCTGTTCATGATCAATCTCGATCCACGAAAGAATGTTGCCGAGAAACAATTAATGCACTGCCGCCAATAGTTGGTTATAAAGACGCTGTCATGTTGTCATTTTTTTTTTATAACTCAGTCGATATCTATGCAAAGACGGTGCATTGTAATAATAATAATCATCATAAAAATAATGTAAATAACATGTATAACGCAAGCAAGTCAGCATATTGAACACACCCGCAAATCCAATTTCGGTTAAGGCAAAGTGGGGTTCAGGGTTGCATACATTATTTCTTTCATGTTGTACTCAACATAACATAAAACCAGTGCCCGTCAGGACCGCCTCCTTTGGGGCGGTCCGAACCAGCACCCACAATACATGTGTGGAGCAAATTTCTAACACGCCGTTTAGGCCTTAAAAGAATGTTTGCTTCAAAGGGGTGTGTTCAGTAGATCTAGACCGTCGACTCTCAAACATTTCTGAATTTATTCATCAGAATTTTTGTGAATATACTTAAATTCAAAAGATCATTTTTATCTGTTGTGGCTAATAGTTCTTGGTATTTCAAAATATTTGGTCTACTGTTAAACCTCGAGCTTAAATATTTTTTCTATCAGAGGAGAAGAAAGGGCAAACTAGCAGGTAATGAAAATTGTCACCGACGTCGTTTAAGTTACATGAAGTACATTTACGATCTAAGTATTCAATATTATTCCAACGGCCTACTTCGACTGGAAATTTATGGTTTTCTGTTCTAAATTTAAATAAACTAAGCCACTGACATCGCTGGAGTGTTACAATGTAGTTTTCAAGTGCAATACCATTTTTAATAACATTATAATTTTTCCCTTTCTGTGAATTTTGTAAAGAGCCATTCCAAATTTGGACGTATTGATCAGTTAAAATAGATTTTACCAGTTTATTCACATTTCTCGTGTCTATGGTATTCTGAAATAGCCAAATATCATTTCTTCCGATTTCTGAAAAAATATGTTTAATATATTCGATCCATTTGAAGGGTTTTATGTGATTATGTTGTACTTGGTAAAGGATGAAAGATATTTTACTTTTTCCTGTAATTACTTTATTCCAAAATCCTATCATACGACTTTTTATAGTTAAGTTGAGTGGGTATCTACCTAACTCGGCATATAACATGTATAAAGGAGTACTAGCCCTTGATTTTGTGATTTTCCTAAGGAATTCATTGTGGATATTTTCAATCATTTGTAAATTTTCAAATCCAAAGATTTTTGATGCATAACATAAAATAGGTAGAACAGTATTATCAAAAAGTTTCATTTGAAGGTCTAAAGGAAGATTTAAATTATTGATGCGCATAAAAAGTAGATACATGGCTTTCTTTGCTTGCTCTACAATGTTTTCGTGCGTTTAGAAAACTTCCTGTAGAGGAAAAGATGATACCTAAATATTTGTATTTCTTGATAATTTCTATTTCGTTATTGCCCATTTTAAAACTGTACTGACTTATATTTCGCGCCCCAAATATTATTACTTTGGTTTTATTGAACTTAATTTTTAACTTCCAAACATCACAATAATCTAGGAAAGAATTCAGACAAGCTTTGAAATCGTCTGGGTCGTCAGACAAAATAATCGTATCGTCTGCGTATAGGAGAATAAATATCTTTATAAAGAAATACACTTCTTCAGAATACGTTTCTTAAGTAATTCCGTTATGCCTACACGTATCAAAATACGTTTCCAAATCATTTAAGTATAGAGAAAAGAGAAGAGGGGAAAGATTTTCACACTGCCTCACTCCAGTCGGACATGAGAAAACCCCAGACGTCTCGTTATTTACAGAAACACAAGATTTTATATCGTCATACATATTTTTTATCACCCTTAGAATTTTCCCGTTTATATTATTTGCCAACAATTTTCTCCACAAACCTACCCTCCAAACCGTGTCGAATGCCCTAGAAAAATCAACAAAGCAACAAAATAATTTCTTTTTATGTTTTTTGAGAAGTTCTATAAGGCAGTGTAATGAAAATATATTATCTAATGTTGAGTGATCTTTACGAAATCCTGTTTGGGTCTCAGAAAGCATTTCATTCTCATCAAGAAAACGTGTCAGGCGGTTATTCAATACCGAAGTAAACAGTATTCCTAGGCAGCTTAGGAGTGTTATTGGACGATAGTTCTCCGGGAGGGATGGTTCGCCTTTGTTTTTGAATATAGGATAAATTTTGCCAATTAACCATGAATCTGGCAAAATTCCAGAGTCTAAAATACAGTTGAATAAGCTAACGTAAAGAGGGATGAATAAATGTCTCGTCGTTTTAATGTATTCATTGAGTATACGATCGTTTCCTGGAGATTTGCTATTACTCAGTGAGGATATGCAACTCATAAATTCTGATTCTGTTATTCTCGAGTTTAATATGCCATCGGTATCATCGATTTGTAAATTCAAGTTTGCCACAATATCTGGTTGGTCCGAGGCTTCTGTTGGATCTAGATTTTCAAAATATTCATAAAATGCCTCTATCGAAGGGCATTTATTATTTGATATCGCTTTGATACTATTCAAAAATTTCCAATACTGTTAGGGCTTTTATTATGCATTTCACGTAGAGTATGCTCCTTACTATGATTATATTTATTAATGTGGAAATTCATAGTGCGTTTATAATCCTTGCTTAAAGAATTTAAAACTCGTTTATTGTCCATAGTCTTATTCTTGTTGTATTTCTTCTTTGCTGCATGGTATTTTCGTCGTGCTACTTTACAATGACTGCCAAACCAAGGTTTATTGTTTCGTTTATGCGCTGGCTTTTGCCTGTCTCTACTTTTCGGAAAAGCTCTTTCTGTAGCCATATCGAACATTTCACTAATTTGACAAGTTACATTATTAATGGTGTGTTTATTTATATTATAATTATTATTCAAGGTCTCTAGTACCGAGTTCAGTTTATTGGTGTCAATGTATTTAATAAAGTCCTCAGCTTTTTCAGGCATCCATTTTGGTTTATCTGAACAAAAGTGAGAAAATGTTTCGCGTTCGTGAATATCTGAAGTACGAAATCTTAATACTGACTTCAAAAGGCAATGGCCATCGCTATATAGTGGGTCCATTTCAACAACTTCAAAATCTTCATAAAATTCAAACATACTAACAGAAACAATACAGTAGTCAAGTACAGATGTATTTCTGAAAGTGAAATTTCCTGCCATTTTATCCTGACCTATTCTCCCATTTATTATGAACAAGTTATTATTTTTGCACATATCAAGAACTTTATAGCCATTGTTGTTCCTTTTATTATCCTTAGACATACGATCACGGGCTACGGAAAATTTTTCGAGGTCTATGACCGAATTAAAAAAGCTTTCGGTTTGAGAGTCGAAGTCAAAAAAGTCAGCTAAAAAACTATCTGATGTCACATAATCGCAAATATTCGCCGTTCTGCCATTAAAATCGCCAGCTAGAGTGACATATTTATGCTTACTACACATATCGGTGATTTCCATTTCCAGTGTCATCAGTTCATCGGCTATTAGGAAACGCGAGTTTTCCGGTGGAATATACACAACGCAAAAGAACAAGTCTTCTACTGTATTTGTAAACGAGTTATTTATACAAAACCACATGACATAGTCTGATTCTGTTGGAATTTGTGTGACAAACGCAGATAGGTTTTGTTTTACATACACCGAAATTCCACCAGATCTACGTGCAAACTTTTGACGCCTACATTGAGAGAACGCGGTGAATCCGGGAATGGAAATCACATCTGTCTCTTCTATTTTCGTTTCTGTAAAACAGAGGATATCGTATTTATTGCAAAGATTGATAAAATCTGGATATTGCGATCTCGTCTTCAAACCACAGACGTTCAGAGTTGCAAACTCTAAGGTTTTCATTTGAGCCTGGTTTACATGCGTGGTATTATTTGAATCAGTAATTTTAGCATGTTGCCTAGGGTATTGATCTGCACTATCACTATTTAAGGGGTCCTTAAAATGTTTCACGTAATCTTTCCCCCTACTGGCCTAAATGTCACATTTACCGCTCGATTCACGAGTTTGAGAAGCTTGTCCAGTTTCTGACGCAGCAATATCGTTTCCGTTAGCCTGTTTGTCATGTACTTGTGGTGTAAAACGAGGAGTAGATTGTATCTTTTTAAAAGTGGGCCGTGCACTTACTGATCTCGTCGTTCTGCCTGTTTCTCTCGTATTTTTTCTCGTTTTCGACCGGCTTTTACGGTTATGCGGTTCATTCAACACTGTTTGACTTGGTTTGGGACGGACTTGTTCGCCTTCATCTTGTTCCATTGACGATTCCTCAATTGTATCGGAGATCACGGGCTTTGCCTTATCAGCTATATTTAATATATGAAAGTCTACCGTTGTAGTTCTGCTACTTGTATATGACGTTGGGGATTGCTGGGGTAACAACGACTGACTTTGCTGGCTTGACGGGACGTTCTCATCTTGTTCTTGCAGTTTTGTAATTGGACGATTATATTTAAAGTTCTCTTGACTTTGATGCGATGCATCAATCCGACTACCCCGAAGAATTCCGCCCCAATCGGGGAACATATCGTCAACTACCCGGCCATCCAGAATTATTTTAGCCGGATAACCAAGTGAAGCTTTCGATTGCGGGTATCGTTCACGAATTTGCCTCAGCTTGTGCCACAAAACTTTTCTAGCTCTAGAAATTTCAACAGGGAAGTCTCGGTTTACACTGTAATCAGTATTCTTCAGTTTATAAACATTTTCCATAACCGACTCAATGTAACGATAGCTAGAAAATGCTATAATTATGGGCCGTGCCGCTTTTGTTCTGTCAAAGCGCCCTAAACGATGTGCTCGCTCAATCCATGACCTGTCTGGCGTGTCCAGGCCCAGGTCGTTAACCAAAAACTCTATAATTCTGTTAATACAATTTTCATTTCTCCTTTCCGCAAAACCATATATTAGCAAATTATTCCGTCTACTTCTGGCCTCTATATCTAATGACTTATACTCCAGCAGCCTAAGTCGTGCATCATGCGACCGGACAACAGTTTCTATCTCCGAAATACGTTTCTGCTTTCTCACGACCGAGGACAACATACGTTCTATGGTTTCTACTTTACCCTGATTTAATGACACTTTTGCTAATATCATTGAAAGTTTTGCCTCGCTAGACAATGTATCGAAATCCGTACCTTCCGCATGTGTGAACGCGTGTTCAGGCACTAAGTCAGATTCATGGGCTCCTCCACTACGTCCGCCAGAACTTACACGTCGCCGTTTAGCTTTCGTATGCTTTCTTTCTACTTTTGTAAAGCCATCATCATCATTATTGTCATTAATATCAGTCCACATTCCGTCAGTATCAGAGGTCTCGTCCTCCGTATCAGAATGGGTGGTGGGGTCAGATAACACTGTGAAAATGTTCGAGTCACTTCTATTATACCTTCTCTCGGTCCCGCTGCTTCTTCCAAGACCTCCCCGTGTTCTCACACCTCTTCCTATACCTCTTCCTAGCCATAGCGAAGCCATAATGTCTAGCTATAATTTATTTCCACAAAATTTAACAAGAGCGCTCTTCGCCACGTCCTCACTATCGCCTGGTTCCCAGTAAGACTTGAATTCAAATGTCAGTTTTGAAGCCATGAAAGGTTGCACCTCACTTCACGTTATAGTATCTACCATTCTTATCCCTTTCTCTTGATGTGTGTATATATATATATATATATACAAAGTAAGGGTTTTGGAATATGTGTACATAACCTATACATCGTTATGTACAAACGCAAGTATGTGCATAAACCCTATAGCATATAGTTATGTACGCATCCTCATAACCAGACAAACACCACCCACCACCAAGTTATCGTTACCAAAGGCTCTCACGTTGGCTAAGCGTTAAAAACATGCATTTTTTTCTTCGGACAGTCCCAGGAACAAGAGGCCCAAGAGGGCCTGTCGCTCCACCGGCTAACTTCAGACAATTGTCATATTTATTACATTAACCAATGGTATACTAGTGGACTCTTCTATTGCTATATGTCGGACCAGTCCATTTGTCATATAAGGGGTGTCAGGCCTATTTTTTTCTATTTTTGATGGAAAATTCTGTTAGCAAATAGTGCAGGCCCTGATCAGACATGGTGTTCTGTGGGGTCTGATCTGGGCCAGCACTGTTTGCCAAGGTACCCATTTAGGGTTTTCCCGCATGCAATGGGTAAAAAAGAAACAAGTGATCCACCCAAGGAATGTCCATTCTATATTTTTTGGACCCCAGAGCCATGGTTGGCAGGATTTATGCGAGTGACCATTTGGCATTGCTCCGTTCTAAATATCAAAAACTCTGGGCCTTATGGTTTCAGAGAAGAAGACTTTTTTTAAGATTTTCCTATTATAAGTCTATGGGAACTAATATGCCTCTGGGCGTGACCAATTTTTTACCCCAGTGGCATTGTTGGCAGGATTTATTTGAGTGACCACTTGACGTTGCTGCATACTTAATATCTAAGCTCTGGGCACTGATGGTTTCAGAGATTTTTGTCAGTTTTTCCCAGTATAAGTCTATGGGAGCTTATGGGCCTCAGGGTGTGGCCAATTTGGACCCCAGGGGCATAGTTGGCAGGATTTATGCAGATGAATACTTCAAGTTGCTACATACTAAGCTCTTGGCCTTATGGTTTCAGAGGAGAAAAGTTTCAAGATTTTGTCATTATTAGTCTATGGGAGCTACTAAGCACCGGGGCGTTGCCAATTTGGACTCAAGAGTCATAGTTCGCAGAACTTAGTAGGTGACCACATAACTTTGCTACATACTACAGTTCAACCTGTATTAAGCAAGTGCCTAAGGGATAGTCAAAATATGCTTGCTTAAGACAGGTTCTTGCTTAATACAGGTGAAATTTAACACATCTGCCTTTCTTGGGAACTGAATGCCTGCTTGCTTAAGACAGGTTGCTTGCTTAATAGAGGTGGAAAACAGGTTTTACTGTAAATGTCTTAGCTTTAGGCTTTATGGTTTCAGAGAAGAAGTTTTTCCGTTTATTGGTCTATGGAAGCTAATGAGCCAAAGGTGGTGGCCATGGCGGCCATGTTTTTTGTCTGATCAAAATTTCTTCAATGAATCTGACAATGGTAGACACATGGAACATTCATGAAAATTAAGAACGAAATCCTTTTAGCGGTTTTGGAGGAGAAGATTAAAAAAAAAAAAGATCCCTTTATGAGTCTATGGAAGCTAATTAGCCAATGGGCGTGTCCATGGTGGCCATGTTTTTTGTCTGATCAAAATTGCTTCAAGGAATCTGACAGAGGTCCACCCAAGGAACATTCATGCAAAGTAAGAATGAAATCCATTACGTTGAGCGGTTTTGGAGGAGAAGGTTTTTAAAACTTTTCCCCATATAAGTCTTTGAAAGCTAATGAGCCAAGGGGCATGGCCATGGCAGTCATGTGGGGCATGGCCATGGTGGCATGGCCATGGTGGCCATTTTTTTGCCTGATCCGAATTTCTTCAAGGAATCTGACAGAGGTCCACCCAAGGAACATTCATGCAAAATAAGAATAAAATCCATTGAGCGGTTTTGGAGGAGAAGATTTTTAAATATTTTTTTTTTGCTTTCGATGCCATTTTGTTCTGCATGTAACAAAATTCTTTGAAGGAATTCAGAAGAGGACTATGTGAGAAACATTCCTGTGAAGTTTGGTTACAATCGACCAAGTAGTTAAGGAGGAAATGTTTAAAGAAAAAAGTTAACGCACGGATGCACAACCGCACAGACGCACAACAGACACAGGGCCATAACATATAACATAAGACCCGCCGGTCTTTGGCCAGTGGAGCTAAACAAGAGGCCCAAGAGGGCCTGTCGCTCCACCGGCTAACTTCAGACAATTGTCATATTTATTACATTAACCAATGGTATACTAGTGGACTCTTCTATTGCTATATGTTGGTCCAGTCCATTTGTCATATAAGGGGTGTCAGGCCTATTTTTTTTTCTATTTTTGATGGAAAATTCTGTTAGCAAATAGTGCAGGCCCTGATCAGACATGGTATTCTGTGGGGTCTGATCTGGGCCAGCACTGTTTGCCAAGGTACCCATTTAGGGTTTTCCCGCATGCAATGGGTAAAAAAGAAACAAGTGATCCACCCAAGGAATGTCCATTCTATATTTTTTTGACCCCAGAGCCATGGTTGGCAGGATTTATGTGAGTGACCATTTGGTATTGCTCCGTTCTAAATATCTAAAGCTCTGGGCCTTATGGTTTCAGAGAAGAAGACTTTTTTAAGTTTTTCCTATTATAAGTCTATGGGAACTAATATGCCTCTGGGCGTGACCAATTTTTTACCCCAGGGGCATTGTTGGCAGGATTTATTTGAGTGACCACTTGACGTTGCTGCATACTTAATATCTAAGCTCTGGGCACTGATGGTTTCAGAGAAGATTTTTGTCAGTTTTTCCCAGTATAAGTCTATGGGAGCTTATGGGCCTCAGGGTGTGGCCAATTTGGACCCCAGGGGCATAGTTGGCAGGATTTATGCAGATGAATACTTCAAGTTGCTACATACTAAGCTCTTGGCCTTATGGTTTCAGAGGAGAAAAGTTTCAAGATTTTGTCATTATTAGTCTATGGGAGCTACTAAGCACCGGGGCGTTGCCAATTTGGACTCAAGAGTCATAGTTCGCAGGACTTAGTAGGTGACCACATAACTTTGCTACATACTACAGTTCAACCTGTATTAAGCAAGTGCCTAAGGGATAGTCAAAATATGCTTGCTTAAGACAGGTTCTTGCTTAATACAGGTGAAATTTAACACATCTGCCTTTCTTGGGAACTGAATGCCTGCTTGCTTAAGACAGGTTGCTTGCTTAATAGAGGTGGAAGACAGGTTTTACTGTAAATGTCTTAGCTTTAGGCTTTATGGTTTCAGAGAAGAAGTTTTTCCGTTTATTGGTCTATGGAAGCTAATGAGCCAAAGGTGGTGGCCATGGCGGCCATGTTTTTTGTCTGATCAAAATTTCTTCAATGAATCTGACAATGGTAGACACAAGGAACATTCATGAAAATTAAGAACGAAATCCATTTAGCGGTTTTGGAGGAGAAGATTAAAAAAAAAAAAAAAAGATCCCTTTATGAGTCTATGGAAGCTAATTAGCCAATGGGCGTGTCCATGGTGGCCATGTTTTTTGTCTGATCAAAATTGCTTCAAGGAATCTGACAGAGGTCCACCCAAGGAACATTCATGCAAAGTAAGAATGAAATCCATTACGTTGAGCGGTTTTGGAGGAGAAGGTTTTTAAGTAGAAGTAAAACAAAGATCAGGAATTGATACAATTAACTTACTCCATCCATAAAAGACACCAAAGGGAAAGAAATACAAACACTAAGCGACCAGACCACAATGGAAACCTAAACAAAGGAAGGCCACATGGACAGCTACTTTCCCACAAAACGGCCACATGGCCATCCAAAATTAAAAGACACAAGCGACACACACAGTAAGTAACAAACAACAACATAAATAAATCGCCACTTTTCCCCATATAAGTCTTTGAAAGCTAATGAGCCAAGCGGCATGGCCATGGCAGTCATGTGGGGCATGGCCATGGTGGCATGGCCATGGTGGCCATTTTTTTGCCTGATCCGAATTTCTTCAAGGAATCTGACAGAGGTCCACCCAAGGAACATTCATGCAAAATAAGAATAAAATCCATTGAGCGGTTTTGGAGGAGAAGATTTTTAAATATTTTTTTTTTTGCTTTCGATGCCATTTTGTTCTGCATGTAACAAAATTCTTTGAAGGAATTCAGAAGAGGACTATGTGAGAAACATTCCTGTGAAGTTTGGTTACAATCGACCAAGTAGTTAAGGAGAAAATGTTTAAAGAAAAAAGTTAACGCACGGATGCACAACCGCACAGACGCACAACAGACACAGGGCCATAACATATAACATAAGACCCGCCGGTCTTTGGCCAGTGGAGCTAAACAAGAGGCCCAAGAGGGCCTGTCGCTCCACCGGCTAACTTCAGACAATTGTCATATTTATTACATTAACCAATGGTATACTAGTGGACTCTTCTATTGCTATATGTTGGACCAGTCCATTTGTCATATAAAGGGTGTCAGGCCTATTTTTTTTTCTATTTTTGATGGAAAATTCTGTTAGCAAATAGTGCAGGCCCTGATCAGACATGGTATTCTGTGGGGTCTGATCTGGGCCAGCACTGTTTGCCAAGGTACCCATTTAGGGTTTTCCCGCATGCAATGGGTAAAAAAGAAACAAGTGATCCACCCAAGGAATGTCCATTCTATATTTTTTTGACCCCAGAGCCATGGTTGGCAGGATTTATGTGAGTGACCATTTGGTATTGCTCCGTTCTAAATATCTAAAGCTCTGGGCCTTATGGTTTCAGAGAAGAAGACTTTTTTTTAAGTTTTTCCTATTATAAGTCTATGGGAACTAATATGCCTCTGGGCGTGACCAATTTTTTACCCCAGGGGCATTGTTGGCAGGATTTATTTGAGTGACCACTTGACGTTGCTGCATACTTAATATCTAAGCTCGGGGCACTGATGGTTTCAGAGAAGATTTTTGTCAGTTTTTCCCAGTATAAGTCTATGGGAGCTTATGGGCCTCAGGGTGTGGCCAATTTGGACCCCAGGGGCATAGTTGGCAGGATTTATGCAGATGAATACTTCAAGTTGCTACATACTAAGCTCTTGGCCTTATGGTTTCAGAGGAGAAAAGTTTCAAGATTTTGTCATTATTAGTCTATGGGAGCTACTAAGCACCGGGGCGTTGCCAATTTGGACTCAAGAGTCATAGTTCGCAGGACTTAGTAGGTGACCACATAACTTTGCTACATACTACATGTAAATGTCTTAGCTTTAGGCTTTATGGTTTCAGAGAAGAAGTTTTTCCGTTTATTGGTCTATGGAAGCTAATGAGCCAAAGGTGGTGGCCATGGCGGCCATGTTTTTTGTCTGATCAAAATTTCTTCAATGAATCTGACAATGGTAGACACAATGAACATTCATGCAAATTAAGAACGAAATCCATTTAGCGGTTTTGGAGGAGAAGATTAAACAAGAGGGCCCAGAGGGCCCTGGTTCGCTCACCTGATCCAATGTATAACAAGTGGGCCCCGGGCAGGGTCAATTTTGGTCCCAGGGCTATATTTTGAACAATCTTGGTAGAGGTCCACAAGATGAAGCTTCATATCGAATATGAAAGACCTGGGCTTCCTGGTTTCAGAGAAGAAGATTTTAAGGGTTTACCCTGCAAATAGAAGTCTATGTAAAACAAGATTTTCCCTATATAAGTCTATTTAAAACCAAAGGGCCCCAGAGCGGGGGCATTTTTGGCCCCCAGGGCTATAATTTGAACAATCTTTATAGAGGTCCACTAGCTGAAGCTTCATAACAAATATCGAAGATCTAAACCTTGTGGTTTCAGAGAAGAAGATTTTTCAAGATTTTCCCTATATAAGTATATGTAAAACCAAAGGGCCCCGGAGCAGGGGCATTTTTGGCCCCAGGGCTATAATTTGAACAATCTTGGTAGAGGTCCACTAGCTGAAGCTTCATAACAAATATCAAAGACCTAAGCCTTGTGTTTCAGAGAAGATGATTTTTAAAGATTTTCCCTATACAAGTCTATGTAAAACCAAAGGGCCACATGGCGGGGGGCATTTTTTGTCTCAGGGCTATAATTTGAACAATCTTTATAGAGGTCCACTAGCTGAAGCTTCATAACAAATATCGAAGATCTAAGCCTTGTGGTTTCAGAGAAGATTTTTCAAGATTTTCCCTATATAAGTCAATGTAAAACCAAAGGGCCCCAGAGCGGGGGCATTTTTGGCCCCAGGGCTATAATTTGAACAATCTTGGTAGAGGTTCACATGATGTAGCTTCATACCAAATATCAAAGACCTGGGCCTTGCGGTTTCAGAGAAGAAGATTTTTCAAGATTTTCCCTATATAAGCCCATGTAAAACCAAAGGGCCCCCGTGCGGGGGCATTTTTAGCTCCAGCACTATAATTTGAACAATATTGGTAGGGGTCCACTAGATGAAGCTTCATACCAAATATCAAAGACCTGGGCCTTGCAGTTTCAGAGAAGAAGATTTTTAAAGATTTTCCCTATATAAGCCCATGTAAAACCAAAGGACCCCGGTGCGGGGACATTTTTGGCCCCAGCACTATAATTTGAACAATCTTGGTAGGGGTCCACTAGATGAAGCTTCATACCAAATATCAAAGACCTGGGCCTTGCGGTTTCAGAGAAGAAGATTTTTCAAGATTTTCCCTATATAAGCCCATATAAAACCAAAGGGCCCCCGTGCGGGGGCATTTTTAGCTCCAGCACTATAATTTGAACAATTTTGGTAGGGGTTCACTAGATGAAGCTTCATACCAAATATCAAAGACCTGGGCCTTGCGGTTTCAGAGAAGATTTTTTAAGTTTTCGGTGAAAAAAATCTATTTTTGGCTACTGTGACCTATATGTGCAAAGGACCGGAACCATTTGAACAACTTTGAAAGGGGGCCACCTAAGGATCATTCCTGTGAAGTTTGGTCAAAATCCCATCAGTGGTTTAGGAGGAGATGTCGTTTGAAGAAAAGTTTACGGACGCACGCACGCACACACACACGCACGCACGGACGGACGGACGGACGGACGGACGGACGCACGACGGACAAAAAGTGATCCCAAAAGCTCACCTTGTCACTACGTGACAGGTGAGCTAAAAAAAAAAAAAGATCCCTTTATGAGTCTATGGAAGCTAATTAGCCAATGGGCGTGTCCATGACGGCCATGTTTTTTGTCTGATCAAAATTGCTTCAAGGAATCTGACAGAGGTCCACCCAAGGAACATTCATGCAAAGTAAGAATGAAATCCATTACGTTGAGCGGTTTTGGAGAAGGTTTTTAAAACTTTTCCCCATATAAGTCTTTGAAAGCTAATGAGCCAAGGGGCATGGCCATTGCAGTCATGTGGGGCATGGCCATGGTGGCCATGTTTTTTGCCTGATCCGAATTTCTTCAAGGAATCTGACAGAGGTCCACCCAAGGAACATTCATGCAAAATAAGAATAAAATCCATTGAGCGGTTTTGGAGGAGAAGATTTTTAAATATTTTTTTTTTTTTTGCTTTCGATGCCATTTTGTTCTGCATGTAACAAACTTCTTTGAAGGAATTCAGAAGAGGACTATGTGAGAAACATTCCTGTGAAGTTTGGTTACAATCGACCAAGTAGTTAAGGAGGAAATGTTTAAAGAAAAAAGTTAACGCACGGATGCACAACCGCACAGACGCACAACAGACACAGGGCCATAACATATAACATAAGACCCGCCGGTCTTTGGCCAGAGGAGCTAAAAAATGAACAGATTTATGTTTTTATTTCTTTATTTATTTATTTTTTCCTTTCCTCCGTCGGATTCGGTATGCCTCCCTTTTCAACTAAGCCATTTTAACCCTCAGGGATCTGGAGAACTGTTGACACTGTAGTATAATTAGGTCTAATAAATCAATCTCCCTCAGTATCTTGAATTTATTTTGAAACATCAAGTCGTATAAATAGAGTTTGTGTTGAAAACATCAGTTCTATCACCAGTGTGATGGGCATGTGAAATTTCTGATGTTTTGAATTTTAGAATGACAATTTGTAGGTGGACCTCTATAGATATGTGATAGTCAGCAAAATTGGAGGAGATTAATTCAGATACAGGAAGGTACTTTTAAATAAATAAATAAATAAATAAACAAGAACTTTTGAAGAAGAGAAGACTTTTTTAACATTACACTACATGTTATATAGTGAAAATAAACCCCGCCCACTGCAGCCATGTTTTATGTCGGATCAAAATTTCTTCAAGGAATATGACAGAGGTCCACCCAAGGAACATGCATGCCAAATAACTATGAAATATTTTTACAAGGATCATTTGTTTGAAGTTATATTGAAATTGGGGGAGAAATGTAGGCGCTAGAGCCATGACAAAGTTTTTCAAAAAATAGCTAGATTGACCTTGACCTAGAGGTCATGACCTTGAAAGTCAATCTTGCTCCAGATATTGTCGTAAGGAACGTTTGTGTGAAGTTATATTAAAATCGGTCAAGAAATGTAGGCGCTAGAGCGATGACAAAAGTACGTACGTACGTACGTGGCGCTAGAGCGATGGCAAAAGTACGTACGAACGTGGCGCTGGAGCGATGACAAAAGTACGTACTTACGTACGTACGTACGGGACAAATGCTATATCCCCCCTCACAACTATGTTGTTCGAGGGGATAATGAAATCCAACAGGTGGGTTTGGAGGAGAAGATGTTTTAATTTTTTGTGTGGTTTTGTTGCCATGGCAACCAGAGTTCTGGGTGTAACAAAATTCTGAAAGGGGTCCACCCAAGGAACATTCATGCAAAATAAAAATGAAATCCAACAGGTGGTTTTGGAGGAGAAGATTTTTAAAGATTTTTATTTTTTTTTTTGGTTTTGTTGCCATGGCAACCAGAGTTCTGGGTGTAACAAAATTCTTTGAAGGAATTTAGAAGAGGACTATGTAAGGAACATTCCTGTGAAGTTTGGTTACAATTGGCCCAGTAGTTTAGGTGGAGAAGATGTTTAAAGAAAAAGTTAACGCACGGACGCACGGACGCACGACGGACACAGGGCCATGACAATAGCCCCGCTGGCCTTCGGCCAGTGGAGCTAAAAAACTACTCTATATTTATATCCCTCAACCTCTGGCATTCAACAACATACGTATACATATGTACTTTCGGATGATTGGCCCCCGCCCATAGGGGCTTGAAGAAAGATATGGGCTGCATGATGCTTCCACGCAGAGCTGAATCTGACCCGCACACAAGTACTGGTAAACCGCTTAGAGGATCGAAGCCTGACAAGGAACCGTGGTGCGAGGTAGACCGTCCATGCTTATAAACCCTATTGGTTTCATTGGGTGACAGGGCTTGAGAAGTCATTTCATCTCAATGGCGGGTAAAAGTCCCACAATATTAGAAGCAGCGTCTCAAAAATGACCTTTACAGTGTTGACGGGGACGTTAAACCTCAAATGAAACAAACAAACAAATGAGTCTTTAAACCGAGGTCCCGTCTCCCTATGACCTTAGCTGTTGGTGGGACGTAAATCTCAAAACACACACACATAAAAACATTCTATGTTTTTTTCAGTTATCTGCAATAATGTTTGCCACTATTGCGTGTTTTACTCATTTTGCCAGCAGGTAATATGTTACTGCACTTCAGTTTCTACTTTTGTACCAGTCTGATATGAGTCTACATGGGGTGGCCTGATCTGAATCTTACTTTTTGCCGGTGATATGTCAAATCACTCTTTGTCGATATCAATGAACTAGACATTTGATTTTTTCGAATCGTTTGCCTTGACACTGGCTTAAAAACTTACATAGCCCACGAAGCTACGATGTTGATTTAGTCAAATTGAATGGCAATGCAAAATCCAAAAATAACAACAACAGCAAAAAAAAAAACCCGGAACATTTTCAGATAAAGTAATTCTGAGATGTTTTAAATTTCTGCACAGAACATAGATCGTGTATACTCGTTAGAACCGCCTCGCCAGAACCGCCTCGGCGAGGCGGTTCTAACGAGTATCCACAATCTGTTTTTGAGATGAAAAAAGAAAAAAAGAACAAACTATGTATATGCCCCTGTAAACCCCAATTTTTCTATATAAAAGTGGGCTTAAAGGGTTCAAGATTATTAATCGCCTTTTTCGTGATGGGATAAAACAATATGACCATTTTTGATATTTTCAAATTTTTGCGTCATGTAGTCTCGGAAAAAGGCCATTTTCAGTTTTCTTCATGCAACTGAGTGGCAGGCTCTTAATCCTACAAGTCATAATGATGCCAATGTGACAGTTGGAGGATTAGCAAGATGAATTTGGCGAGGATCGAACCCAGACAGCCTATGCTAACAACATAGGGAAACACTCTCGGTTGTTTTGCCAACGTCGTAGTATTACCTGTCACTCCGGTGGCCTGGTTTCGATCCCTGCCGGATTCGTCCAAATTTTCACCATCTCTAATTTGTAATCTAACGTAAATAGCCCAAATGTGCATTTTTGTTTGTTTAGAATGTTTTGGCACAGTCAACACTATTAAGTGAATTTAGTCTGTCAGTTAGCCTAAAAACACTTGTCTTAGATAGCCTTAGACATAGGTGGTTATCCAGTTAAGTGCACATTCTTTCGCCATCCGCTGACAACTGACCTAGGCAGATAATGACCATAGAAAAGATTGCACGACCAATTTGTATGAAAGAATGCTGTCAACTCTGACAGGAATCGCGACCTCCTGATCACAGTATAAAGCGCATCCGACTTAGCTACCGAAGCCGGCTGGCACATAAGCCCTCTATGTGTAGTGGATTAGAGCGCTGATTCTTAATCATTAGGTCCATCACCGTTGTGGTTCGAGCCTGGTCGAGTTCTGTAACGGATGGTCAGGTGGCTTTTCTCCGGGCACTCCGGTTTTCGCCTAAAATTGTTTAACGATCGGCTCGATAAAAGATCTTGAAAGGGTCGTAAAACAAACAAACAAACAAAAAACCTCCATGAGTATCATTGCTACGCGATTCTTGGACTCCCATGTTTTTGGTTTTGGTTATACGGCCCTTTCAAGTTTATTTCACTCTTAGCGAGCCGATCGTTAATCAGTGGTGGGCGAAAACCGGCGTATCCGGAAGATGATGAAAAAGAAGCAGAAATAGCATTATTATTATTATCATCATCATCATTATTATTATTTGACCAGCGTCACAATAATGCGATTTCTCTACATTTATTTATTTTTATCGGGTTCCGCCAGCTCATGCGAAAATAATACATGTTCATAGACGACCGGCAAAGGCTCGGGCAAGGCTACGCATACGCGCAATCTCGGCAGTAAATATGACGCCAGTGGACATGCACATATATATTATATATCACAAGCTCAACTGACTAACAGAATGAATCAGCACAGTATCTCTCTAACACATTTAAGTTAACTTGTTTTTGTTGTTTGATTTGAGTTTTAAAACGTCCCCGCCAACACTGTAAAGGTCATTTTGGAGACGTCATTTCCAATTTTGTGGGACTTTTACCCGACATTGAGATGAAATAACATCTCAAGCCCTGTCGCCTAATGAAACCAATAGGGTTTATTAGCATGGACGGTGCGCCTCGCACCGCGGTTCCTGGACAGGCTTCCCCAATGGGCGGGGGCCGACAGCATGGGGTATAAAGTATGCAGAGAGAGGCTTTAGGGTAGCTCTTTGCAAGAAATAGTGGAAGAAATATGCAAACGCGCATTTGAACAACATAATTCAGACAGAGGCCTAAGGGTAGCTAGTTTAAGAAATATGCGAACACGCATTTGAACAACATAAATGACCCCTTTCCTGTGTGTTGGGTCAATTTTTTTCTTGACTATCTGATGCGATAAGTCCAGCTGAGATTAGGTCTGGGGCGTTCAATATCAAACCATAAATTATGGTTTCTATGATTACAGTATCCTGTTACATGTAACTTAACTGACTTGCTGTTGTCTCGCCTTTAAAGCTTTATATTTTCTAATAATTAAGAGTTCAATTAACTGAATTCTTATTATGATTATGGAGTCTTCAGTGTTCCATATTGCTGCATAATGGAAAATATTAATTATTTAATTATTTATTCATTCAGGAAATCTTCAATAACGTGAACACGGGTAGTTCTGTTTACCATGGCTTATTCGAACTTGTTATTGAGTACCTGGGCACGGCTTTTCATTGATCCAGTTATTCATATATTAAGGAAAACCAAGAAGTTTATTTATGGTTTTGTCTTGAAAATAATGTGTTGTAAGTACTCATTAGCACCGTGTCAATGAGGTAACTTTAGTACACACAACATTATTCTACAGAGAAGATGGAAAAGATTTTCACCCATATAATGTGTTGTGTGTACTCATTAGCACCGTCTCAATGAGGTAACTTTAGTACACACAACATTATTCTACAGAGAAGATGGAAAAGATTTCCACCCATGCTGTATGACTTGATGCTACGATTAACCCTCGGTAATGCGAAGTTCCACTATCTCGAACAAATATCATGATCCAATAGTTATTTCAGTTATCGAAGTTCGACTGAACATGTGCTTTTGACATACATATTTGGCGAACTATACACTGAAGATCGTTCGCTCGAAGTAACCTCTCCTAGTCAATAATACAGCATTACCAGACTCATTCCATAAACACGCCTATTCCAATATACTGAAAATTTTGCCACTAAAATGAAAATTTTCAGATAAAAATATTCGGTATTTTCATATATCTGCTCTAACCATAACTTGTGGGTACCCGCTAGAACCACCCTCGGTGGGGTTGTTCTAACGTGTACCCTCAATCTATGTTTTCGAGCAGAAATAAGAAAAAATAAAGTATAACCCTCTAAACGCCAGTTTTACGCTGTAAAATTGGGCTTAAGGGGGTCAAATTATATAGACGTGTTTTCGTGATATCATTAAAATGTACTATTTTATACATGCAAATGTAATTTGATTTCCATGAGTTCAACGGTTCTCTTTTCTATATATAATGGAGACTGCTATTTCGTATTGCATGTCTCATTGTTCATTCGACATCCGATGTCTTATCGCATTTTAAACTAATACACCTTACGAAAATAAAATGTTTTCACGCGCGTTTGTGCATGGGTAAAACAAAATTGTGGTAACTCGAGAGCAATTGAAACATTTGAAATATGTAAGCACTGAATTGTAAATGCGTACATGTGCATACATGTGCTTTGCAAAGTTCTGAAATCACGTTAACAAGTCCGTATCTTGTAAAGCCCACTTCAGACAATTAAAACTGGATTTTACAAAGATAGCTATCATTTGTCCTATTTTTGCTACAAACGCAGCTTCTGGGTTCTCGTTACAGTGTTGACGGGGACGTTAAACCTCAAATCAAACAAATCAAACAAAACCTCCGCAATCAGGCGATTCTAACGAATACCCACAGTTTATTTTGTAGCTGATATAAGAAATATAAGGAAGATGGCATTCTTAGGACATGGTAGAATATAATAATAATAATAATAATAATAATGTCTTTATTTTCAGAGGATAACATATTTAGTACAATTACTAATCTAACATATGGTCCTCTATCTAAAACATAACCTAATATATACATATATATACAATCAACAAATATCACATTGGTCCAGGAATACTAAACTTATAAAATGACATTTTTTATTAACAAATATATGTTGAATTAGTTTAGCGTTTTCCATTAAGAACATGTAAAATGTATCATTTGATAAAATTAAGCTAAATAATATTAAGATTGTAATATTGAAATTTTAAGAGCAATTTGAGCAAACCTCAGTCATTAAAATCAACTGGAGTTGATGTAAAGTACTTCTGTTGTGGTAAAATACCATTATAACATAACGCGGTAGAGACGCGCGTTATAGAAATATGTATAAGAATCGCACTGGAAATGGAGGAGGGGCGCGTGGCGGAAACCGATGTCCAAACAGCACGCCCCGTACACCCATACCAGTTTGATAATCCTTAAGAATTAAGAACATGTAAAATGTAACATTTGGTAAAATTAAGCTAAATAATTATACTATTAAGATTGTAATATTGAAATTTTACGAGCAATCCGAGCAAACCACTGACATTAAAAGCAACTGGAGTTCTTGTAAAGTACTTCTGTTGTGGTAAAATACCATTATTTATACATAACGCGGTAGAGACGCGCGTTATAGAAATGTATACAGGAATCGCACTGGAAATGGGGGAGGGGCGCGTGGCGGAAACCGATGTCCAAACAGCACGCCCCGTACACCCATACCAGTTTGATAGTCCTATAATATCACTAATATTGGTTTTATAAATTAAACAGTACCCTTTAGTATGATAGATTGAATAAAATCACTTGCGTATTTCAGATGACACTAAGACGTCATGCAGGATTCAAGAATGACAGCCATGATTAAGACCTTATTATGGTGTTCATAATAACATATTAATTTTGGACGAGTTTTCGAAAAGCTAGAGGCGTCTGTCAGCAACCTCTTACTGGAAAGAGTCCCGCAAAGGTCGCTTGGCAAACGTCCTGAGCCGCTCATTGTTTGTACACATAATACACAATCTATTTAAAGGGACCACCCGTCCGGACATATCTATGTATTAAGTAATTACAGTGTGAAGATATGACTTAATTCTAGTTTTGAAGCTACATAGGGATGGTGATTGTCGGATGTCGTTTGGTAGTGAGTTCCACAACTTAGCTCCGGCTACGGAAAATGCATTGTCATAGTACCTTGTTCGTGAGTAAGGGACGTTAAGTAAATCATTTTCTACAGATCGTAGTTTGCGATCATGAGTTTCGGATACTTTTATAAACCGCTCTGAGAGATAATCAGGAGCTAGATAATTTAGCTTTTTATACATTAGGATATACTCGTGATATTGAACGCGCTTATAAAACGGTAGCCAATTTAGCTCTCTAAACATAGTTTCTGATGGGGTCATGATGTCGGCTTTCAATACAATACGTGCTGCCCGCTTTTGGAGTTTCAGCAGTCTGTTTATACTAGTAGCTGAGCAGTGTCCCCATACCATACACCCGAAGTCAAATATTGGTAAAATGTAAGACTTATAATATTGCTTAAGGCCTTGTTTATCGATGTACTTAGAAAGAAGCTTCATAAGCGTGATCTTTTTGGTTATATTCTGACATACCCTATTAATCTGTGATTCCCAATTTAGCGTGTTATCAATCGTTATTCCTAGTAGTTTTTGAGTATCGACGTTTTTGATGAGCTCATTATCAATATATATCTGCAATGCTTCGCTATTAGCTAATTTATTGCGGCTACCAATTAGCATAACTGATGTTTTGCCTATATGCACAAACATTTTATGCAATACGCACCAATGTTTGAAGTCTTGGGCACCTAATTGGAGCTTATTTTCTACAGCAGTTGTTGTTTTACTTGATGTATGCATAGTGGCATCATCTGCATATAAGTCCAGGTAAGTTCCGTTTACAAATAAGGGTAGGTCATTTACAAATAAAAGAAAGAGAACGGGCCCTAGTACTGAACCTTGGGGTACACCGCTGTTGTTACTAAGCATGGGAGATCTGATACTTTCATTTACAATGCATTGTTTTCTTTCCGTTAGGTAGGACTGAACCCAAGTTAGAGATGCTTGGTCAAACTTATATGCGGCTAGTTTTGATATTACTATCGTATGATCTACAATGTCGAATGCCTTTCTTAGATCAAAAAAGACAGCTCCATTTATTTCACCTTTGTCAATGTTGCTTAGCCATCTGTCCACGAGGTTTATTAAGGCTGTGTTACACGAGTGATTTTTTCTAAAACCAGACTGTGATTTATGTAAAACTTTGTATTTATTCATATACCCAAACAAGTGTTTTGTGACATGCTTTTCAATGATCTTTGATAATATAGATAAAATTGCTATTGGTCTATAATTCGATGGGTCTGATTTTGAACCCCCTTTGTGGATGGGAAGAATTTTTGCAAGTTTTAAGGAGTTCGGGAAAACCCCTGTAGTAATGCTAATATTAATGATATTTAATAATGTTGGGCATACCACTTGAGCTGCTGACTTTAAAACTTTGGCTGTTATACCATCTAAGCCAGTGGCCTTTGACACGTCAAGAGACGTTAAAATGGCTAATAATTCTTGATGTTTCATCAATGGTATACGAAAGGAAATATTATTGGGAATTTTGTTGCTTATATATTCGTTTAATTTTGTGGCATCAAAGGGTATATTTTGTAGATTTTGCTCTTGTGTTAGCCTCTCACTTATAGATGTGAAGTAATGATTTAACTTGTTGGCAATATCATTTGAATCGTCGAACTTTATGTCGTCTATTATTAAATCTTGTGGTAGACTTGTTTCATTTGATTCATTTTTTAAGTCTTTGACATGCTTCCAAAGAAATGAACATGCTTTGTTTTCTTCAACGGATCTAGTGAAAAAGTCTTTCTTGGAAGATCGTATCAGCGAAGTAATTTTATTCCGCCAAATTTTATACTCTTTCCAATGTTTTGCTTTATGATAAAAATCTCTCCTTTTCATTGCTTGTTTAATTTCGTCATTATGCCACTCAGGTTGCGTTTCAAGTTTTACCCTTTTAGATCTTAAAGGAGCGTGTTGATTAAAGATTTTCATAAATCGTGAAGACCAATTTTCGAAATTTGAATTTGTATTATCCAAATACAAATCAAAGCTGTCCATTTCATGAGATAAATCTCTATGAAACAGTTCCTCATTAAATTTAGTGTAGCATCTATATTGTATTGTTTTATGAGTATGTCGTTTAAATTGATTTTTAGATGTACATCGCGTGAAGCATATAGGATAATGATCGCTAATGGCAACTACGGGAACAGAAATATCTTTGACCAAATCCGTATGGGACGCATATAGATGATCTATTAGCGTCTCCGAACGTGCAGTAATTCTAGTAGGCATTTTGATAAGTTGATGTAAATCATGTAATTCAATTGTGTGCTTCCATGTACTATTTTGTAACTCATTATTTTTAAAATCAATATTTATATCGCCCATGATATAGACTTCTACTGTGACGGCTCCACTATGTTAACACGCTTAAGCAGGAGCTTGGTGGTACTAAGGCCTATGAACTTCAGCCTTTGGCTGAAGAGAGAGCTATAGTAGATAAACATGTTTGTCTTTCAGCCACCAAGTTTGCTGTGTGTGTTAACGAAGGCCAAGACAAGCTTCCTACGCTATACTGGTTACCAAAACTTCATAAAAAACCTTACAAAGCACGGTTTATTGCAAATTCTAGTTCTTGCACTACCACTGAACTTTCTAAATTATTAACTTCCTGTCTTACTGCTATTAAAACGCATGTAATTAAATATTGTGATAAAGTCTTTGAACGATCAGGAAGAAATCTGTTTTGGTCTATAAAAAATTCGAATGAGGTTTTAAATAAATTGAAATCTAGACAGTTTCGTGCTTCTAGTCTGTCTACCTACGATTTTTCCACTCTTTACACTACACTTCCTCATAATCTTATAAAAGAAAAGCTTAATGATTTAATTGAATGGGCTTTTCACAGAGAAGATTCTCTCTATCTTGCATGTAATGTCAGAAATGCATTTTCACTTCTAAAGAGCATAAGAATTATACACTTTGGTCATGTCAGAAAGTGTGTGATGCCCTCACCTTTCTACTTGACAATATTTATATTAGATTCGGTACTAAGTTATTTAGACAAATTGTGGGTATTCCGATGGGTACTAATTGCGCACCTCTTGTGGCTGATCTTTTCTTGTATTGTTATGAAAGAGACTTCATTTTGTCGCTTTCCATTGATAACCAATCTGAAATTATTGAAGCTTTTAGCTCTACTTCTAGATATTTAGATGATTTATTAAATATTGATAATACCTATTTTGATGGTTTGATCAGTCAGATTTACCCCCTAGAACTTCAGTTAAATAAAGCAAATTCTTCTGATACCGAGGCCCCGTTTTTGGATTTACATCTATCTATTGTAGATGGATTTGTTTCGTGCAAAATTTATGATAAACGCGATGACTTTGATTTTGAGATTGTAAATTTTCCTTTTTTGGATGGCGATGTTCCTCGTGCGCCATCCTATGGCGTTTATATTTCGCAATTAATTCGATTTGCTAGAGTGTGTAGTCATGTAGCTGACTTCAACACTCGTAATAAATTATTAACGGCTAAACTCCTTAATCAGGGTTATCGGTACCATAAACTACGCAAAGCGTTTTCAAAATTTTATAGACGCCATTCTGATTTAATTTCAAAATTCAATATTGGACTTAAATCTCTTCTGCAACAAGGTCTATCGGAACCCGAATTTTATGGTGACTTAGTATATAAATTCAGAAAAATATATAACCGCAATGACTTCAGCACCCAATTTCGTAAAATTATTCTTCGATATAAAAAGATTGGGTACAACATGGATATTATACGACAGACTGCATGCATGGTAGTTAACCCAATCACGGTTGGCAACTTTGCTTCCCTCTTTAATTGCACGCCGGTGGGTCAGGCCTCAGATTCTATGACGGCTCCAACGTAAAGGCTTATTGAAAATTAAAGAGATAATGTTGGTTGGTGCCTGATGCTCTGTCTCTGGTCGGGCTCATCGGAGTCTAACTGTTGGTTTTCTTTTGCTCCAGCATTTCAGTGGTTTCTTGCTGTCGAGTCCTCACCGTTGCCTCACCTCTGTGGTTCTTTGATTTCTGTGTTCACGGAGATGTTGCACTGATGAGTTAGGAGGCCTTCATGCGGACTGAACAAATTATTTCGCGACGGAAGTAAGGGCGAGGATTGTGGCCACGTAAAATCGATTTAAGCCCCCAGTGGAAATCTTCCACTGACCGTTCCAAGGCGGCACTTCTGTGGCGATTTATTTATGTTGTTGTTTGTTACTTACTGTGTGTATCACTTGTGTCTTTTAATTTTGGATGGCCATATGGCCATTTTGTGGGAAAGTAACTGTCCGTATGGCCTTCCTTTGTTTAGGTTTCCATTATGGTCTGTTCGCTTAATGTTTGTATTTCTTTCCCTTTGGTGTCTTTTATGGATGGAGTAAGTTAATTGTATCAATTCCTGATCTTTGTTTTACGTCTACTTTTCATCTGAAAACGAAAATGCTTTTTCAATTTCCTTTGAAAACGAGTCAAACCAGACAGATGTCGAAGATGGGGGTCTGTACACTGAACATACCAGGAAAGGCTTGCTATTCTTGAGCTTAATTTCGATCCAAATGGATTCTATATCATGGGTTTCTAGGTCATTTCTGCGGTCATATTGTAAATTGTTATTCACGTATATAACTTTTCCGCCACCTTTTTGAACTAAGGATTGGTTACTTTCGCCTCGATCCTTTCTTTCTAGTATGTACCCATTTATACTTATAGTTTCACTGTCCACCGTTTGATCTAGAAAGGTCTCACAAGCAGCGAAAATATCTATGTTATTTGGTTGCTGTAGCATAATTTTTAATTCATCAAGTTTAGGTTTTAGATGTCTTATATTAAGATTAACGATGTGCACACCTCTTGAATTAAATTTAAACAATGTATCTTCAGCTGTGTGTGTTATGTGCCCGTGTGCATCTGTTTGAGAGTGAAGCAGCGGTACATGATTTTGATCATTCCTAACATTATGAGTATAAAAGTCGGTTACAAATTCCGTAGCCAGCAAGCTTTCTGGGCAGCCAGGTGCGTTTATTTCAGGATTTGCGGTTAAAGAATCACTTGTTTCGTTTTTAGGGCAGTCACACTGGTTCGCTTCAAGTAATGTGTTACACTGTATGTATACTTGATTAAGGATCTGGTATTGGTTATGCACATTATCTGCTAACAAGGTGTAGCTCCCGGACGTTACGACCTAATTTGAATTGAGGAACATACGTCGTCCTCCTCTGTACATCTGGCGAGGCCCTCTTTGAGGCACGGATCTGGTTTGGTTTTTCGTGGGTAGGATAGGACACTGGTTATGCATGTTATTGACTAGTTGCCTTATGCCAGGAAATTTAAGATTTACTTGATCAGGTAGATACAATGTAAACGGGAGTTCACCTGATGCCATCATAAACGAATCGTGGTTATCAATGAACACACAATTGTTTTCTGAACAAAGGTCCCTTAAAGATTCATTGAAGGGCTTAACGTTTGTACCACCACGTGGCAGAAGACCCGAGACAAAGACTTTAGATCCAGACCTTTTCACGGATGTCAAGAGAGATTGGTATTCTGTTCTAAAAGACGGAATGCTGATGTCTGAATCTATGTCATGCCCACCAATGTGGAGAATGATATTTTTGTAACGGGCAAGGTCCTTTTTTTGGAGTGCATCTTTGAGGTCTGAGATCTTTGCATCCCTGAAACTTTTGATTTTAGTTTTTTCATGCAAGAAGCGAGGTTCAATATTCTTTAATAGGCAGGATCCGGTTAGAAACGTTAAATCTCGGTTTATTTGTTGGGCTTTGGGTTGTTTATTTCTATTATCCTTTGCAGGGGACGGATTTATGTCCGGGCAGGTGTCCACATCAATGATTTCAACTGGGTTTGAACATTCTCGCCCATTTCGGGTACCATGACTAGCTGCTTTAGAATCAGGTTTACTTAACTGGGCCTTTGAAATTGTATCCACAACTTTTGCTGTGGCCTGGACTTTGTCTATCACAGTCTGAGATTTTGACAAAATTGTGTTTGTTTTCTTGTCCACTTCGTTTCTAAATTCTTTGATTCCTTTGCTGATGTCAGAGAGTGAGTCGGTGCTAACCTGATCAGAATTTTTATTTTGATTTGCTAGACTGGTCAACCGGTCGTTAATATTACCAAACTTGCTGTCAATTCGTTCAGAAAAAGAACACAGTGTTCTCAAAATTTGTGCAGTAGATTCAGCAAGGTTTTCAAGTTGCACCTTCATTTCGTTTACAGTTTTTGGTAATGTCCGACAGATAGCACAGGCCCACGCACCAACAACATCAAGGTCTACAATCCCTACACACTCAGTGTGAAACCACACCATGCATATATTACATCTCAGTGATGTAAGATTTTTGTCTTTTGTACACCCAGGAGCACACGAGGTGTCACAATCGTTCAAAACTTCGGGTTCAGTTTTCTTGTTTGATTTACTGGTATCATCGCTGCGATTTGGTTTCTGAGGCTGATTGCTTTCGTCCTGGATGTGTGCTACAGTGTTGATATGTGTAACACTTCCGTCGAGGTCGTCTTGATATGTGTTGTCAAGGCTTGATATCGTAAGGGTAGAACTTAGGGTGTCATTGGTGTCAAACGTAGTGTCCAAGTTTTTCAAAAGAGATTCTGACAGTTCATTATCGCTAGGTTCCGAGCTCTGCTGTCTTGTTGTTATGGTCCGTGATCGATCCGTATTTGCTTCAGGGTTTGGTTTATCATCCTGGGTACTTTTTCTTCTTGACGTTTTAGTTTGTCTTTTTGTCGTTTTCAGACGCTGGGCTTCGCTATGCAAGTGGTTAGATATACACTGTGCACATGAATCAATGTCCTTTTTGTCAGCATTAGGTAACTGTTCGGCTATGTCGGTTATGATCATGCTTTTGTAGCTGCCTTTGTTGAACTTTTTTAGCTCGTAAAATTCAAGCGATCTGACAACATCAAGATACTTTGATCTTAAAATGTCGTCGAGCTTTTCTAATTCTTGTTTACTATTCGTGGCTGCATTTGTCTGTGCCATTTTTGTGGTGAAGTTTGATTGTTAGCAAAACGCCACTAGCTGAATACAGTTCACTTGTGAGAACAGTTCACCTGTGAATACAATTCACTTGGCTATTCAATCCAGTAACCGTGTTAATCTATGAGTAATAGTGATCACAGTTCACGTAATACGTACAGGTAAACAATGCCTAAGCTTCCAGAACAATGGAAATATGAAAATTGTCGAATAAAACTATAATTTCGTAAAAGTCAACAGAAAGCTCAAAAATACCTTGTGAATCAATCCTTATTTAAGACATTAGTATAAAATCCATGTTTGTCCGATTTCTAGAAACATGTAAAATTTGTTGATAAAAGAGCGACGAAAAAACCGTGTGTTGCTCCTTGAATGGTTGGTTCCCAGAAAAGGGTATTCGCTAACAAACAATGAGTAAACTCCGATTATAATAATAATACGGAAACATGTTGAAACAAGTGAATATGACTGTTATCAAAATACTCGCAAACCTTTGCAAAAGATTGGGTAACATTTGCAATCGTTTGTTGTCCATGTCAAAGGAATGTAAACATTTCAAACATTTGCATAGTTTTTCAGTAGGTAAAACGAATGTTTTGACGAACTGTCCAACTATTAGAAAATAAATGGGTAAAATGCACACGGTTTTAGTCACACAAATGCTTGGTGATATACCTCCGATTTCTGATATTACGGACACACATCTTAAACATGTTCATTTGACAGCTAACACAAGAACTGCAAAGATATGCAAAGGTGTAGGTAATATTTGCAAATCTTTGTTGATTTTGTGAACGGCATGTAAACATTTCCAAACATTTACATACATTTCAACTAGCCCCCGCCCATAGGAGCTTGAAGAAATATATGGGCTGCATGATGCTTCCACGCAGAGCTGAATCCGGCCCGCACACTAGTACTGGTAAACCGCTTAAAGGATCTAAGCCTGTCCAGGAACCGTGGTGCGAGGCGGACCGTCCATGCTAATAAACCCTATTGGTTTCATTGAGCGACAGGGCTTGAGATGTCATTTCATCTCAATGTCGGGTAAAAGTCCCACAAAATTGGAAGCAACGTCTCCAAAATGACCTTTACAGTGTTGACGGAGAAGTTAAACCTCAAATCAAACAAACAAACATACATTTCAACAAGTAATGTTACTTATTAAATTGCGGCAGAAATGGATATTTGCATGTTTATGCAAAAAAAAGTCAAAATAAAGTTTTTAAAATAAAATTCTAGGGACGCAAAGTCACATCAAATATATGATATATTTGAAAATACCATTCGTAATATTGCAAATATTTGCAAATAAATGGGATACATTTGCTAATTTTTGACCAGTATGATAACATGTGGCAAAGAGATGCGGCATTTCCATTGTTGCCCGTAGGTCAGTAAATGTTTCGCGCATATAACAGGTGGCATGCCACTTAAATTTGCATATATACGCAAATGATCTTAAATCGAGGTTTTCATGCAGTGCATGTAATTACGGCGGGGTTCTTTAACCTGCACATGGGATGGTTCTCCCTGCACAGGCGGCCTCCAGTTAACGTCCAGATCCGAAGGACGATGCACTTTATGACATTCATACCTGCAAATGATGCCAATGGAGCGTGTTCGGACACCGAAATTTTGTCACCGCTGCTGGGGATCGAACCTGGGACCTTTAGCATCTGAGGCAAATGGACTTACCACTGAGCTAGGTGGCTTAATTAAGGAAGGCAGGGATGAGCCGCAGTTATCTCCATGCCGGATTCAGAAAAAGAAATGTATTTTTTGTTGAAATCGTGGACATTTTGTGTTATTTTCAAAAGTTTCACTCATGCTTGTGCAGACAGAAATAAAAAAATATCCAGCCTGTTAAAATGCCACCAAAACGTAAATGTTTAAAAGGATGCAGCATGGAAACAATTTGTTCCCTATTGCAACATATTCCTTTTTATGTTTTGAAATTTTGATTCTGGGTCGCGAATGGTCAGTAAATGACAATACGCACTATTTAGGTTGGGCCCTTTAGGTCCTTTTCCAACAGGGATTTAAGGGGACAGAACCCCTACAGTGCAGCACACACATGCTCTCTCATACGCGAGTTTCTGAAGTGGACGCTTCTATTTATGAATTCGGTCGAATCCATTGATATCAACCTTGAGGGTTTTTTTTCGGGGGGGGGGGGCGCTCGTTTTACGGCCCTTTCGAGATCATTTCACTCATATCGAGCAGATCGTTAATCACATGTGGTCGAAGACCGTAGTATCCGAAGAAAAACCACCTGACCTTCCGTTGCAGAACTCTGCGTCTCACATATGATCCGAGCCAGGCTCGAACCTTCAGCGGTGAGACACCTATTATTTAAGAATCAGCGCTCTTATCTACTACGCCACGGAGGCCCGTCTCAACCTTGAGATAATAGTGTCCTGAACCACGACCTTAAGAGGTTTATTTTTGTTACCTCAATTTAAGACGGCCACGCCCAACAGGGCAGTAAGAAATAGATGGGCCATATGATGTTTCCACGCAGAGCTGAAACCGAACGCACACGTGTACTGGTAAACCACTTAGAGGGAAGCCTACTCAGGAAATGTGCACGAGAAAACATCCCTAATCTTGCGACATGAAAGCCATAACAAATGAAAGAAGCATAGCCTGAAACAATCCCCGCTTATAGTCGGATTCGAACCCGGGCCACTCGGGTGATAGTCAAGTGCTCTAACCGCTGAGCCAAAGAGTCGACTCTCTGACGCAGTTGTCAGAGAGTGGTGATAAACCTAGCTATGCGCGTAGATAAGTGAAGGGAGGCAATGCGGTTCATAAGACGCCCCCTCTTCAAGGAAGTCATCATTTATGATAACGTGAAGCAAACTTCGGCACGAAGCCATTTTCGGCGAAATAAAAATGTTATATAAAAGGGTTATTCTTTGGAAGCAAGGAATACACCACAGAACTGGAAAATATGAAGTGTACATGTTTTCTGGGCCAGACTAGCTAGTTTCGGCCAATTAGGCCTCATCAGTGACCCTCAAATATTTTCAAATTCCACATTGGAATCAATGATCACAAAGGACAAGAAAATATAAACTACACTATGATGTAGGGCAGGGAGACTTTTTACGGCCGCCACACATTCCCAGACACCAGCTGTAGTGATGTGTGTGTGTGTGAATTCGGGTTTAACGTCGCTTTCAACAATTTTTCAGTCATATCACGACGGTGTCTGGTTGCGACAGGGAGCTCAATGCTCACGTTTATAGTGCTGCCTCACTGAAGTATCATGTCCCAGACACATTACATGATACCACACCCAGTCACATTATCCTGACACTGGATCGACCAGTCCTAGCTCTTCCCCGTAAACCTGAGTGCCAAGCGAGGAGCAGCTAGTACCATTTTTAACGACTTTGGTATGTCGCGGCCCGGGATCGAACCCCAGACCTCCCGTTCCCCGGAGCGGACACTCTACCAACTGAGCTATCGGGGCCGGTAGTGACGTTAAATATGTTCTGTAAAAGAGTTATCCTTTGGAAGTCCGATCCCCCATCTTACGACATGAAAGCCGTCACAAAGGAAAGAAGCATAGCCTGAAAAAATCCCCGCCTATAGTGGGATTCGAACCCGGGCTGCTCGGGTGATAGTCCAGTGCTCTAACCGCTGAGCCAAAGAGTCGACTGAATCAGTTGCCAAAGAGTGGTGATAAACCTATATGCTATGCGTGTAGATAAGTGAAGGGAGGCAATGTGGTCCATAACACTAGAAGCGGGGAGAATTTCCCCATGGAATTTGAAACATTGAAACATTTTATTGCTTATAACAAGCATATGTGTTGGGCCCTAGGGAATCAAGATCCAGTTCGAATCTACCATGGTTGATGAAACGACGATGTTAAAGCAATTAAAGTTTCGCTGTAATTTTGTTGAGGTCTTTTTCTGCACAGGGCCTAATTCTATCTCTCGAACTTTCCGATCCGAAGACCCAAGTAACATGAGGCCTTCGTCTCGGACTTCGTCTCGGCCTTTGATGCGCATGCCATGGAAGCCCTGGAGGGTCTTCAGAAGTTGGAAGACAGGCGCTAGAGGGTGATTGTCGGGACTAAGTAAGTGGAAGTACGAAGCCGGGCGTTAGAGATCTGAAGAAAGAAGTCGGGAGTAATAAGTAGGAAATTGAAATTTATAAGTCGAACGTTGGAAGTCGAAGGTTGTAAGTTGAAAATCATAGAAGATATGAAGTTAGAAGTCCCACCAGGACTTCTTTATTTCAGTGGCTTGAAGCAATTTATCTCTGCGATATGCCGCAAGGTATGTACAGTATTTGTGATCATACACAAACATTACGCAAACACGCCTATACAAATACATTGCCACCTTTATCGCCGAAAAAAAAAGAAAATTTTATGATGAAAAATATGGATATTTTTCTTATTTCCGCTCAAAATAAAGATTTTGGGCACTCGTTAGAACCGCCTCATCGAGGCGGTTCTAACGAGTACCCACAATCTATATACTGACTACCTCAATGATAGGAAGCAAAAAGTCGTTATAAGAAACAGTTCTTCAACCTTAAGGAGAGTAAATGCCGGCGTTCCTCAAGGGTCTGTTCTAGGCCCCCTTTTATTTTTAGTTTACATCAATGATATATCTGATTCTCTGCTTAGCCTTACTAGATTATTTGCCGACGATAGCTCCCTATTCTGCGCTGCAGCTACTCTAAATGACATTGAGGGTATCATTAATCATGATATGCGAATGTTAGTAAATTGGGCATCTCAGTGGTTGATAAAATTTAACCCATTTAAAACAGAAGCAATGATTTTCACTTTAGAACATATTGAATCCCTTCCTAATATAATATTTGATGGAACTCCCGTAAAATTTGTTACAGATCATAAACATTTAGGTCTAACCTTCAGTAGTAACGGTAAATGGCATTCCCATATTGAGAATATTAAAAACAGTTCATCAAAAGTTATTGGCATAATGAGGAAACTGAAATATACATTTAGTCGTGTTGCATTAAATCAAATTTATTTATCGTACTTGTTGCCTTTTATCGAATATTCATGTGTTGTGTGGGATGGCTGTACTGTAGAGGAAATTAACTCGCTTCAAAAACTTCAGAATGAAGCTGCCCGCATAGTTACACGCTTAACCAGATCAGTTTCTCTGGACAACCTGTACAGAGAATGTGGCTGGGTGTCACTTTTGGAACGTCGCAGACAGCAAAAAACTTGTATTTATGTATAAATCAATAAACGGGTTCGTTCCTACATATATATCCGATCTAATTTCTCCCTTTAGTGGGAGAAGTAAATGCTTACAATCTCTGAAACCAAGCAGATGTTACCGCTCCTTTCTGCAGGACTGAAATCTCTCGCAAATCTTGTATTCCGTCCTCAATTTTAGCATGGAATTCTCTTGACGTCGAATTACGTAATTCACCGTCTCTGGCAAGTTTTAAGTATCAATTGAAAAGGCATCAAAACAACTCGAAAGTCCCATTACACTATAGAACTGGTAACAGATATGTGTCTGCTTTACACGCAAGAATTAGAAATAACTGTAGTAATTTACGTTTTGACTTATATATTAATCACTTATCAACTAGTTTCACTTGTAGTTGCTCTGACGAAGCCGAAGATGCTGCTCATTATTTTTTTCACTGTTCACATTACACTAACGAAAGAGTAATTCTTTTCCAATCAACCAGAGCTTTTCAACCACTCAATATTAACATTCTTTTATTTGGAGATGTTAGTCTGCCGATAGAAGATAACACTCTCATCTGTACAGCCGTACAAACATTTATTAAGGATACTAGAAGGTTCGCCACCTAGGCTGCGGCTCACTTAGGCCAGCATGACATCTCATTCCATTTTCACTTTATTGTTTTTTTATCACACTGTTTTTCTTTATTTAATTATTCATTATACATCTTATACATTTTTTTTCTTACCATTTTTTCTTTTTCTCATCATCTTTGGAAAATGTGATTTATGTTTATTTGTTATATCACTCCATATGAAGTATTCAAAATGTATGTCTGTATTTGCCACTATCATGTGCATGTATATATTACTGTAATACTGTTTTGTAGGGGAGGGCCGTAACTAATGTTGGCAGAACTTGTGGCCCGACCCCGTTGCTTGATTTATGATGCAATAAAATATGTTTATACTATCTATATTTTAGAGCAGAAATAAGAAAAATAAGGTATACCCCCGGAAACCCAAGTTTTACTATAAAAAAGTGGAGTTCAAGGAGGTCGAAATTATATAGGCGTGTTTTCGTGATGGGCTGTAATCAGAAGGCGCGGATGCGCAGGCTGATCTGAGTCTTCGCTAGTCGCACAAGCCTTATTATAGGTTTTGCCGTTCACATGTTTATCTACATGTACATGTATACTGCCATGAAAGATAAATCTATACACACGTCTTGTTACCTTGCATATCAAGAAATACATTAAAATTTGGGTGAGGCAAAGCAATAAAGACTTTCATCTATAAAATATTTATTTGGAAGATTATTTATAATATATACATGTGCTATTCAACTGATATTAAAACAGTAAAATATATTCAGTAACTATTAATGTGATTCAATAACTTGGCCCCGTCAAGCGATTTTGGTACTTATCGCCTATGCGAACAGCGAAGGTTCAGGCGAGTCTACGCATCCGCGCAGTCTCGCCAGAACCTTCGCTGCTCGCTCACACAAGCAGTGAATCAAGAGGAACCGTCAGACAGAAAGCCATATCCCTGGCCCCTCTGAATGACTGGGCATGCGCAGATAAAATTTGTCATGACGGAATGCTCGAAGACACAAATTCGCTTGGCGGGGCTCAACTATTCGTGTGATTTAATAAGTCTCGTCGAAGGAAAAAAATGTAATTCTTACTTTTTTTGCATAGTCTAGAAAAGTGATCACCAGTTGCTTACCACATTAATTACAAAGCTTCACCTTCAAACTCCATATTAATGTAATATTTGGACATTAATTAAGCCACGATGGGGTGGTTGAGTGAATACACTTTGGGCAAGACACGTGCGCCCAGAGCAGACTGCGCAGCGTCTTCACTGTACGCTATTTGAGTGTGGTTCTGCCTACAGTCGGCAAATATTTGTTCTGACAATAAGAAACTAGGAGAAACACTCAGAGGAAATAAAGGCCCCACCACACTTAAAGAAACAAATTTGCTCCCTAAAATTCTTGTGAGAATGGTCTCAATTAGGTATTTATCTACAATGTAGCGATATTGTTAGATATTTTCGCTTCTCTTTTTTTCCGTTTCAAATACGTACGCGTCTTTTTTCTACTAGCTGTGCCACAGACAGACTGCTCTGAGTCTTTGCTGAGTGCACCTGTCAGAAGATACAGTTTTGCTTGATGAGGCACAGCCATTGTATTTGCTACGAACATACGCCTCTACAAATGCATCATAAATTGTACTGCCGAAAAAAAAACCCCGACAAATTTCAGATGAAAACTTGTGTTTTTTTTGTTTTTTTTTTGTCTTGTGTCTGCTCAAAATATAGATTTTCGATACATGTAAGAACCGCCTCGATCTCAGCGTGGCCGTTGTTACGAGTATGATTTTGAGGAAAAAATAAGAAAAATAATGTATACCCTGTAAACCTCGGTTTTACTATATAAAAGGGGGGTTCAAGGTAATCAAAATTAAATAGGCTTGTTTTCGCGATGTTAAAGCACTCACTATTTTCTAAAGTATATAAAGATTTTAGGAGAACAATAGGAAATGGTTGACGAAAGGGAAGAATGTTACTGTGCAGTCAAAAACCTGACCGAAACTAAACAAACACAAATATTCCAACCCAGTGCACAGGCTTCGCCAGTCGCCAGCATACTATACTGGCCAGGCCGAAGTTTTATGGGACCGAAACCAAAAAAAAAATACATTAACCTGGAAAATGATGTGCGTTGCCAAATCTATATGGGTCCAAAAAGGCTAGCCCAGAGAAAACTATAGGGGGCCCAAACAAGGTAATATGGCCCAGGCCAATGGTATGCCCCGAACAAAACTAAAGGGGCCCTAACGCGGCTATATAGGCCGGAATTGCGCTGTACTGTAGTGGATAAAGCTAGCCCGGAGAAAGCTATATGGACCAGACAAGGCAATGTTACACGTATATGGGCGTGGAATAAAAGCTGCACCGATCCAGACAAAATGTATAGGCCCAATCTTGGGTTTATGAACAACGGATTTGGATGACCAGTCAAGAATATTTGGACCAGGGAATTGCTGTATACGGGTGTATAGAAACCTTTACTGGCCATGACAAAACTATATGGATCCGTGCTATATGGACTGGACAATGGTATATTGGCGTACACAAAAGTATAATAACCTGGACAAAACTACATGTATATGGAACCCATCTATATGTACTGTACCGACAATTTTATATGGTCGTGGACAAAGCTATCATAGGCTGGGCAAAACAACTGGAACCCAAACAAAACTATATGGACTAGGACAAAATTCTCCAGACATATGACAATGTTACGCAGTTGAGTTGAACAATCAAAAGCTCTTTTGTCTTATCGTGTGGCTCCCATATATATTAAATATCACGTATACGCACAATGACACACAGTTTATATGGGCACGCTGAAAGATAGTCGTAACATAATGAATTACTTTAGTGGATACATGAATGCATGTATAAATGCTCTGACAGTGGTAAAATGAATATAGTATTAATATGAATGTCAATTCTCTCTCTCTCTCTCTCTCTCTCTCTCTCTCTCTCTCTCTCTCTCTCTCTCTCTCTCTCTCCACCACATTCCCATACTGTACGCCCAATTCGATAACACACCCATGTGACATGGTGTTTCTTTCATGGCTTTAAAATGGCTACTTTTTCGATGAAAAATTGTGATCTTTTTCTTATTTACACTCCAAACATAGATTGTGAGTGCTCGTTAGAAACGCCCCAGTGAGGAGGTTCTAACGAGTACCCACAACCTCTGACGAGTACCCACAACCGATGTGTAGGAGCAGAAATAAACAAAATATCGTTTACTCCCACATGTAAACCTCAGGTTTCTCTACACCAGCTGCGGATTAAAGGGATGTTCATTTCATGGACATGTTATGATGTGTACCCTCATTATCGCGCAAGTATACGTGCATGTACATGTAGTCGTAGACTGTGGTATAGTAGTCGCAGATAAGATTGACTAGGCGGAGCTATCGTTTGTACCTGCCTTAAGAATATTCCATTAACAAAAAGGCAACCAAGTCACCCGATGGTGTGAATTCAACTGTAACACAAGCATAGCTGTGGCGTATATGACCATTTCGTTCGCTTGAGGTAAGCGGGCGAAGGTACTCTCCGAATCTTCTGTTGGACTCATCGAATTTGACATATGTTGACAACACCTGAATAGCTCCGCCTAGTCAATCTTATCTGCGACTACTATAACGTCACGTGAACAAGTCCGTGAAATGAACACCCCCCTAAACCCCAGGGGTCTACATTATTTTGCTTATTTCTGTCCCTAGACATAGGATGAAGGTACTCGTTAGAACCGCCTCATTGAGGAGGTTCTAACAAGTACCCACAACCTATGTTTGAAGTATAAATAAGAAAAGTATCACAGATTTTCATCGCAAAAGTAGCCATTTTGGAGATATGAAAGAATGCACTATGTCGCATGGGTGTGTTATCGTAAAGAGTATTAATATGGACTCTGAGTATTCATGATAAAAATAGCTATTAGATACACTTAAACATATAAAGGTCTTTTTTAATTAATAAATCTGCTTACAGCTTGATGTTGGCTAGCCGCCTGTCATTTTCCCCAAAGGACATCACAGTTCCTTATGGCGGCATAAGAGCATTAGACATCATGTTTGCAAATCCAAAAACCCTTGTTTTTTGTTTGATTTGAGATTTAACGTCCCCGTCAACACTGTAAAGGTCATTTTGGAGACGTTGTTTCCATTTTTGTGAGACTTTTAACCGACATTGAGATGAAATGACATCTCAAGCCCTGTCGCCCAATGAAACCAATATGGTTTATTAGCACTGACGGTCCGCCTCGCACTGCGGTTCCTGGACAGGCTTAGATCCTCTAAGGGGTTTATCAGTACTAGTGTGCGGGCCGGATTCATCTCTGCGTGGAAGCATCATGCAGCCCATATATTTCTTCAAGCCCCTATGGGCGGGGGCCGCCAAAAACCCTTGTAAACCCAACTCTATATAAAGCAAGTGGGTAAACTAGAGTTTACATTATTTTTTCTGATTTGGCCAAAATCTATAGTACATGTATGTAGGTACGCGTTAGAACCGCCTCGTCGAGGCGGTTCTAACGGGTACCTACAAACTGTTTGAAACAGAAATGAGAAAACTATCACATGTTCATATGCACGCCATTTGCGAAAATCAAAGCTGCAGAGTTGGCTGCCCATCCTTGCAGCCGAATCACATAATTGTATGGTCCATTACCTTTCGTTTGTTTTATATCTAAACTGTCAAGACTCTTGCTAGAGATGTTGAACAGGTTGGTTTTAGTCTAATCTAGTCGCAAAACCCATCAGGAGAACATGCCTATATATAATTTGACCACCTTGAACCCCACTTTTATATAGTAAAACTGGGGTTTAATGGGCTATACCTTATTTTTCTTATTTCTGCTCTAAATTATAGATTGTGGGTACTCGTTAGAACCTAATATAGATTGTGGGGGTTCTAACGAGTACCCACAACCTATGTTTTGAGCGAAAATAAGAAAAATATTATAATTTTTTCAGCGATAAAGTTTGTAATGTATTTGTATAGGCGTGTTTTCGTCAATAACGCTCATCCAACGTTAAAATCAGGCTCCGGTGTTTCAAAAGAGAACTGAAGGCAATGATCAGGAATCGATACAATTAACCGATAGCTCCAATCAGAGACACCGAGGGAAAGAAATACAAACATGAAACAACTTGATCCTAATGGAAAGATCACTAGCGGAAAGCCAAAAGGACAGTTACTTTACCACCAAATGGCCAACCGAGTATCCAAAGCCAAAATAATATAAGCGACACACACACACCAAACGACAAGCCATAACAAAAATAAATCACCGCAGAAGAACCGCCTTGGAACGGTCAGTGAAACGAATTCCACTGGGGGGTGGGGGCTTAAATAGATTGTGCGTGGCCACAATCCTCGCCCTTATTTCTGTCGCGATTTAGACAAATAATTTGATCAGTCCGCATGAAGACCTCATAAGTCCCCAGTGCAACATCTCTGTGAACAAAAAAATCAAACAACTACAGAGATGAAACTGCGGTGAGGACTCAACAGCATGCAACCACTGAAATGCTGGAGCAAAAGAAGACCAGCAGTTAGACTCCGATGGACCCGACCAGAGACAGACCAGGCACCAACCAACATTACTTAAAATTGGACTCTCACTAATTCTCAGTAAGTCTTTACGCTTAAACCTTAAAGCCTAGTTAGCTTAACGAGCTTGTTATTGGTCATATTGTTAACAGTTTTAGCAAGACCAATGTAAAAAACTATGGTATATTTGCTGAAAACAATTTCAGCAAAAATATTAGTACAGTGGAACTTCAATGGCTCGAACATCTTTGGGACCTCGAAAGTCTGTTCGAGACAGGGGTAGTTCGAGCCACTGAGGTTACTGTCAGGAGGCATAACGAGATACTTTTAGACATCTTTTCGGTGTTCGATAATGAATATGTATGCTGTGTGTACTCATTAGAATCGCCTCATTGAGGCGATTCTAATGAGTACACACAGCATACATTTGCAAGATAAAAGACTAAAATCTCCTTAATTATTCCCCACTGTGTTTTATGTAGAGGATTTCGCTAGGGACTCAATAACGGGTTCGACTCATCCATGGTAAACGAGCCATCGGTGTTCGAGCCATCGAAGTTCTACTGTATATTTGCCTATTTGTCATATGAAATGATCGAAGTTTTAACAATAAGTTAACTTTCGACGTCGTTGCGTTTGAACAACTGGCCCCAAATTTTCAGTTTAACATAAGTGAGGAGTCGGCAAGGCACATTACGCTTAACTCTTGAGATGCCAATCACAATCATTCTTGTCTGCTTTGTTGTCTGATGGTTACTTTAAAAGTTATGGTTTCAAACAGTGTGGACTCAGATCAGACTGCTCCTCTAGGAGCAGTCTGACCAGGGTCCACACTGGTTGCCTGTAAGCCAAATGTTTGAAAAAAGATGTAAAAGACGGCATAAGCAGACGACACTTTCAGATGCAGTTTTTTTTGTTGTGTTTTTTTCTTTTTGACATCTAAATATTACAGCATATTTCTTACAAAGACACAGATAAAACTGCATGTAACGACGCTGAGGTATGAAAGGATGTTGGAGTCTGCACTGTCGGTGGTGACATCGCATGGCTTGGGTTCAACAACGGCAAAAATCCTGGTGGGACCACCCGTCCCGTCTCTAGATTTAATTGCCCCCAGAAACATCGTCGTCCCGTTGGCGGGCACAGCATCGAGGTTTGCAACGTATTCTAGAAGCGGCACTTCGTTTGGTTGCAGGTACATATGGCAGGGATAAGTCATTCCATATGGGTCATGGTTTTGGTCGACTTGAGCTGGGTCTGTTGAAGGCGTGTCCACGCCAACTACACTTACTTGACGCTTATTCAGAAGAAACTCGCAAGCATCGTAACGCCACCCGGGAAAGTTAAATGTGCTGGTGTCTTTGGGCGTGTCGGTACCAAAGACCAGGTTTGGATCGGGATACTTTGCCGCCCAGCCTGAATTCATCATGACAATTGCGCCTTGTGGTATTCTACCATATTTCTTTTCGTATTCTTTTAAATCATCGACGGTAACCCCGTAGTTTGGGTTGGCTCTGGCCTTCATCCTCACGTCAATAACGACACCCGGGCCTATTAGTCGATTTGGAGGGATTTCGTGCAGTTTCTGGCCGTGCTTTCCAAAGTGGTAGGGTGCGTCTATATGTGTACCCATGTGTTCGTAGAATTCCATGTATTTGAACGCCAACCTGCAGAGATAAATAGCATGTAACGTTTTGTTTGTTTGACTTGAGGTTTAATGTCCCCGTCAACACTGTTAAGGTCATTTTGGAGACGTTGCTTCCGATTTTTCGGGACTTTTACCCGATATTGAGATGAAATGGCTTCTCAAGCCCTTTCGCCCAATGAAACCAATACGGTTAATTAGCATGAACGGTCCGCCTCGCACCGCGGTTCCTGTACAGGCTTAGATCCTCTAAACGGTTTACCAGTACTAGTGTGCGGGCCAGAATCAGCTCTGTGTGGTAGCATCGTGCAGCCCATATATTCCTTCAAGCCCCTATGGGCGGGGGGCGAGAGCATGTTTTGTAACAACGCTTAGTGTCCACGCGACGCAAAATGTCCATATGAACACTAAGCGTTGTGACGCTTAGTGTTCATATGGACACTGAGCGTCGTGTGAAAACTAAGCGTTGGTACAATGCAATTCATCGTTATTTCTTTGCATTTGTTTGTTTGTTCAACATTGTATAGGTCATTTGGGAGACGTTGCTTCCAGTTTTGTGGGACTTTTACCAGACATTGAGATGAGATGACGTCTCAAGCCATGTCGCCCAATGAAACTAAATAGGGTTTATATGGTTATTTTTGTTCATGGTTATTTTTGTTATGGTTTGATTTTGGGTGTTTGTGTCGCTTATATTATTTTATTTTGGATAGCCTTTTGGCCATTTTGTGGGAAAGTAACTGTCCTCTTGGCTTTCCGCTGTTGGTGTTTCCGTTGGGTCTGTTGCTTCATGTTTGTGTTTCTTTCCCTTTGGTGTATCTGATGGGAGCTGTGGGTTAATTGTATCGATTCCTGATCATTGCCTCTACTTCTCCGTCGTGATATGACTGAAAAATTGTTGAAAGCGACGTTAAACCCGAATTCACACACACACACGCCTCTACTTCTATTTGTAAAAACGTGGACGGTCCGACACGAACCGCTTTGCCTGCATGGGCAGGCTTAGATCCTCTAAACGGTTTACCAGTACTCGTGTGCGGTCAGTTTCAGCTCTGCGTGGAAGCATCTTTTTCTATTTCTTCAAGCCCCGATTATTGGGGGCCGTTGTCTCTGTATAGTTTATCAACACTGACTTCGGCGTTAGTAAGCATGATGCAATTTGGGGGAGTTATTTGACTATGTTGAGTCAGGTGTGTGATTATTGGGGAGGGGTGTAAATCGGTTATTATTTGGTTATTTTTTTTTACGGCGACGCACCAGTGGAGCCATAAAACGTAATTTCCGACCATGAACCCGACTATTTAAACTCCGAAATGACAATTTTTCCAACTAAATTATCCCAATTCTGGTTTAAGTGTCGGCTTGTTTGTTCATTAAACTGTTCTTTATAAATGCTTGCATATAACAGCAATCGCAGTCAGCAATTGTAAACCAATTTGAAGCGGCGTTAAATGATGCCGTTCGGCTTCCGACAGAGTATCACATTAAACTGCCACAAATTGTATGACGTTTTCAAACGTGACATCGCAATACATAAGCTAACTATATTGTTTATTAGAAAAAACATTTTTTTTTTGCTTGAAGAAATGAGCACTGCAAATGCTATCAGCAAAACTACGACAGGCTTTGATCATCATATACGTGCTAAAACGGGCGATACAGCACCCGCACGCCAACCCCCACCCCGTCAATCGGGACTTTGAGAAATAGACAGCCTAAGGACTGCATGGTGCTGAATCCGACCGAACTTGAGTACCGATAAACTGCTTAGAAGGTCTTAGCCTGACAAGCAAAAGAGGTGCGAGTCGAACCGTTCTATAAAGCTAGCGGTTTCAATGGGCTGCAGTGCTTGAGGTAGCGGTAAAATGTCACAAACGTCTCCGAAATGACCTAAATAGTGTTCCCTGCGAGTAAAACACACACAAAAACGAACGAGATACCTGGAGTGGATTCTGTTCTTTACACTTTGTGGCCGAAGATAAATTTTGTCGAAATTGTACGCCTTATTGTGCATATATAGAGAACCTTACGTGAGTGTTCATGTATTATTGAATTTATTAAACGAGTTGAGGAAAAGGGATAAAATGCTAGGCTGTGCCGAGCATTTTATCCTTTTTCCTCAACGAGACAGCCTCGCAATATCCTTTTTCCTCAACTTGTTTAGTAAATTCAATAATGTATGAGCACGAATGCAAGATTCTTTTTTTCATGACATTGTAAACGCATTTTATTCACGATTGTTTTACAAAAATGTCAATACTCCGCCATTAGTAAACGCGACGTCGTTAAGGACGTCGTATATTTAACATTACGGGACGTATCTAACTAATTGGCATATTTAATCAACCAGTGGATTATCAAATTTATTGCATGGCGTTATTACATCCTCAGACGCGACGTCATATGATTTGTTTAATCATGTATAATTTATAGAACGTTCCACCAGAATACTGGTCAATTACTCATAGAAATTCAAGCTATCTTGACCTTTTTTCTAATTTATACTCCGAATATACATGTAGGTTGTGGGTGCTCGTTAGAGCCTCAGATGAATAAAATGTCCACCAGAGTAAAAAAATAAAAATAAAACACACTTCAAACGGCTTCTCCTTCTTAACTTATGGAAAGATTTTGAAATAATTGCTCCAAAATAGCTCAAACAGTTAGACTCTGATAAACAAAATGGCCACCAGAACTATAAATAGAAAAACCTTTAAATATCTTCTCCATTGAAATCAGTAGAATGATTTTGAAATTATTCCACAAGTAATGTTTGTTTGTTTGAATAAGGGATCGACGTCCCGGTCAACACTCTTTAGGTCATTTTGGAAACGTTGCTTCCAATCTTGTGGGACTTCTCCAAGCCCCGATGGATGGGGGCGATATTCCACAGAAATGTATTTTTGGAGTAACCCTCTACCAGAATTGCTCAAACCGTTCCACTTGGATGAACATGTTGGCGGACAACACTAGGCAAAGAACTTCTCCTTAAGGGGAACGGGAACACCTGGCAGATTTTTTTCGCAATTGTTCAAATTGAGACAACCTTCGGGACTTTCTGTTCGCTTTTCTGTTAGCTCTGTCCCACTGAAAAAGGGGTTAACTCTTAAAGGAAAGGATTCGCTCCTTACTTTCCTTTAAGAGTTGGTCCCTTTTGGCACGGGAGATAAAAATACTTTTGCAGGAGTTGCCTCCTCTGAAGTTGTTCCTATTCCCCTTGACTAGTGCATTATATACGGGCCCCCGTAGCCTAGTGGATAAGAGCGCTGCCTCTTTAACATTAGGTCTCTCATCGCTGTGGGTTCGAGCCTCGCTTGGGTCACATGTGAGACGTCAAGTTCTACAACGGAAGATCATGTGTTTTTTCTCTGGGTACTCCGATTTCGCCCACCTCTGATTAACGTTCGGCTCGATATGAGTGAAATAATCTTGAAAGGGCCGTAAAACCAAACCCCTTACCCCCCTCCCCAACCAAAAAAAAAAATAGTGCATTATGATAACTCACCCTTGCGACATAGAGCATTTTTTACATCTCCTAAATGGCTACTTTTCTGATGAAAATCCGTGATTGTTTTCTTATTAATTATCAAAATATAAACATAGGTAGTGGATACTCGTTAGAACCGCCTCATTGAGGCGGTTCTAACGTTTACCCACAATCTATGTCTTAGAGCAGTAATAAGAAAAAAATATGAATACCTCAGTTAACCCCAGTTTTCACTATATGAAGTGGAGTTTAGGGAAGTATGGGGGGATCTTCTTCTTTTCACGGACTTGTTCGCGTGATGGGATGGGTTTTGAAATAATTTCGTGGGAATGTTTTTTAGATGAACAGCGACAAAACTTGCTTAACCTATTTTCGACCTGATGAATACGATGGTCGCAAGAGCAAGAGCTTAAATAGAAAACCCCTTCAATGACTTACCCTCTTTAATCAGTGGATGGATTTTGAAATGATTTCACAGAAATGTTCCTTGAGTGACGATCTACCAAAATTGCTTAAACGGTTCGGCTCGTCGGACTGACTTTGAAATAGGAACACATTAAAGGACTTATTTCTCTATTAGGAAACAGTTTCTTAGCAAATTATCCATGGGTGAGCTTCTAATAAAATGGCTCAAAACACTTTTGCTCCACTGGACATGATGGCCACCAGGGCTTAAATATATATAAAAAAAACAAACTTAAAATGACTTCTACTCCTAACAGCTGGAATGATTTTGAAACAGTTTCACAGAAATATTCCTTGTGGCACTCTCAAATCCAACACCCCACCTCATATAACCTATCATGTGAACAAGTCCGTGAAATGAAGACCCCCCCCCATAACCCCACTTTACATAGAGAAAACTGGGGTTTACGGGGGTAAACATTATCTTTCTTATTTCTGCTCCAAGACATAGGTTGTTGGTACTCGATAGAACCGCCTCAATGAGGCGGTTCTAACAAGCACCAACAACCTATGTTTGCAGTTTAAATAAGAAAGATATCACGAATTTTCATCAGAAAAGTAGCCAGTTTAGATTGTGAAAAAATTCACTTTGTCGCACGGGTGTGTTATCGTAATGTAAAGTTTCTTTTGTACAATATGGATCAGGTGAGCGATTCAGGGCCGTCATGGACCTATCACAAAAACATGCCTGTATAATTCTTACCTCCTTGAACCGCATGTTTATACGGTAAAACTGGGGTTTACAGGGGAAAACCTTATTTTTTCTTATTTCTGCCCCAAAATACAGATTGTGGGTACTCGTTAGACCCGCCTCGATAAGGCGGTTCTAACTTGTTCCCACAATCTATATTTTGAGCAGAAATAAGAAACATATCACAAGTTTTCACCCGAAAATGTTCCTTTTGTTTTCTGTGGTAAAATTTACAATGTATTTGAATAGTATCGTTTTCGTGATGCTCTAGTTAATTTTATATTAATTATATGCAGTGTTTTATTCTATTGAATATTTAAAAATAGTTACACAAAAAATCACAATTATCTCTAATGACAACTGCACCTGTAAATTATACCAGCTAGCATGACAACATGTCATTACGAAAACAGGCCTATAAAATGCATTGTAAACATTACCGCCGAAAACATGAAAATTTTGCAGTGAAAAATTGTGATATTTTTCTTATTTCTGCTCGAAATATAGATTGTGGGTCCTCGTTAGAACCGCCTCATAGTGATATTTTCTTATTTCTGCTCAAAAATATAGATTGAGGGTCCTCGTTAGAACCGCCTCATAGTGATATTTTTTTCTTATTTCTGCTCAAAATATAGAGTGTGGGTCCTCGTTAGAACCGCCTCTAAGAGGCGGTTCTAACGAGAAATATAGAGTGTGGGTCCTCGTTAGAACCGCCTCTATGAGGCGGTTCTAACGAGGACCCTCAATCTATATTTTGGAACAGAAATAAGAAAAATAGAGGCGGTTCTAATGAGGACCCTCAATCTATATTTTGGAGCAGAAATAAGAAAAATAAGGTTTACCCCTGTAAACCCCAGTTTTTCTATATAAAAATGGGATTCGAGGCAGGTCAAAATTGTATAGGCGTGTTTTCATGATGTTAAAATGTAGCTTCGCACCACGCGCAAAAAATATGTCGTAGGCCACGAGACTACATCCCTCACAGACTGTACTTAAGAAACTTGGGCCAACATCCACCCATAAAGCACACTTCGAAGATTCTGATCAGATTGAGCACATTTCTAAATGCGTGTGTACAATTTGTCGCGGTATACATAGTATCGAGCAAACATTTTGACCTTGGCCAGTGAACTTGTACGTATACATTGGGAAGACATGCCCATGTGAAATCATGGCGTCCAACATGGTGTCAGAAATGACAAATATTAGGTAAAATTGTAACATCTTTCTTATTTCTCCTTTCAACATAGATTATTTGTGTGAGATCGAATCGCCTCAATGAGGCGTTTCTACCGAGTACACACAATTTATGTTTTTGAGATAAAATAAGGCAGATTGTGTTTACCCCCGTAAACCCGCTTTTCTCTTTATAAAGGGCCCCCGCCCATCGGGGCTTGAAGAAATATATGGGCTGCATGATGCTTCCACGCAGGGCTGAAACCGACCCGCACACGAGTACTGGTAAACCATTTATAGGATCTAAGCCTGCCAAGGCAAAGCGGTGCGAGTCGGCCCGTCCATGCTTATAGACCCTATCGGTTGCATTGGGCGGCAGGGCTTGAGATGTCTTTTCATCTCGATGTCGGGTAAAAGTCCCTCAAAATTGGAAGCATCGCCTCAAAAATGACCTTTACAGTATTGATTTGTTTGTTTGTTTGATTTGAGGTTTGACGTCCCCGTCAACACTGTACAGGTCATTTTGGAGATGAAATGACACCTCAAGCCCTGCCGCCCAATGAAACCATTAGGGTTTATAAGCATGGACGGGCCGACTCGCACTACTTTGCCTGGGCAGGCTTAGATCCTCTAAGCGGTTTACCCTCGTGTGCGGTCGGTTTCTGCTCTGCGTGGAAGCATCATGCTGCCCATACATTTCTTCAAGCCCCGATGGGCGAGGGCTGTATTACAGTATTGACGGGGAAGTTAAACCTGAAATCAAACAAAAACACATTCTCTTTATAAAGTGGGGTTAAGAGGGGTCTTCGTTGCACATACGAGTTGTTACCGTGACAGTGTTCATGCTGCATAATGGACACTTTACCGACCAGTGTTACTTGTTTACCTCTAGTATGTTTTACATCACGCAAGCAGACCTGTATAGTTATGACCCCTTTAAACCCGATTTTTTATGTTGTAAAACTGGAGTTAACATGGGTATACATTGTTTTACTTATTTTGCTCAAAATCTTACATTGTTGGTACTCGTTAGAACCGCCCCGGCGAGGCGGTTCTAACGAGTACCCACAATCTGTGTTTTGAGCAGAAATTTTGAACATGTCAGGATTTTTATCAGAAATTTCATTTTTGGGGGTAAACTTTTATAGGAGTGTTTTCGTAATGATTTATAACTGAAGAAATTTACGAACATACCATTCTGACTCAGTCCATCGGGGCTTGAAGAAATAGATAGGCTGCACGATATTTTCACGCAGAGCTGAAACCGACCGAGTACTGGTAAACCACTTAGAGGATCTAAGCCTGTCCAGGCAAAGCGGTGCGAGTGGGTCCGTCCATGCTGATAAAACCTATTGGTTTCATTGGGCGACAGGGCTAGAGATGTCATTTCATGTCAATGTCGGGTAAAGTCCCACAAAGTTGTAAGCAACGCCTCCATAATGACCTATAGTGTTGTAGGGGACGTTAAACCTCAAATCAAACAAGCAAAACAAATAAACAATTTACATGTACATACATACCACAGTTCGCCGGCATCCCCATGATAGGCTTCCGAGATACTCCAGTGATTGTAGTATACGAACTTGGAGATATTGAAGGAGCCCAGTGGGTACTTGGTAGCATCCTTGTCAAACGTGTGGGTTAGATCGACAATAAACCTCCCGTCACAGACTCCGTGAAAAAGCACCAAAGTGAATACCAAACCGAATGTAGCCATTATTAACGGTCTCAGAACCTGAAAATGATTATACACGCACGCGTGAGATTACGTCCTGTTAACAACTACGTTACGACACACCCATCTAAATCCTACTTTTTACATGTATATAGAGAAAACTGATCGCACTCAAACCCTTTATCGCAAATCATATCATACCTATGGTGAAACAATCTTCGGAAAAAAACGGCTGTTTTCCTATCATTCGTGTGCCGAGTGTTACATTAGAAAATGGGAAACGTATAATTATTTATGCTGTTTCACTATTTGACACACATAAAATAAATAACCTTGCTTTAAGTGCATAAAACACAAACGTTTCTTGTTATTAAAGAGATCCATCACGAAAACACGCCTATATAATTTAGACCCCCTTGAACCCAACTTTTATATAGTAAAACTGGGGTTTCCGGGGGTATACCTCATTTTTTTTTATTTCTGCTCTAAAATATAGATTGTGAGTACTCGTTAGAACCGCCTCGATGAGGCGGTTCTAACGAGTGCCCACAATCTATATTTTGAGCAGAAATAAGAAAAATATCACAACTTTTCATTATAAAATTTTCATATTTTCGGCGATAAAGGTGGCAATGTCTGTTTATTTGTTTTATTAATTTATTTATTCAAAATTTCATGACATGAGTACATACATCTGTACAACAAATATACATACAAATGTCAAAGGATTGGATGTAGGCTCAGCCTATATTTATCCTCTCCTTTAAGATGTTGTAAGCATAAACAAATCTGTTGCCTATGTACATTTACCATCTTTATCAGTTGTCAAATTATGTACCATATATATGACACTGAGTATTGAAAAAGAAGAAAAGAAGAAGAAGAAGAAGAAGAAGAGAGAGAGAGAGAGAGAGAGAGAGAGAAGCCTGTTACTCCGACGTACACCAGTATTCACTGTGATGGTTTTGATGCGATACATGTGAAGGCTTTACAACAAACACCTGTATACTTACGTTGTTTAGAATGTTCAATTGTTGGTGTTTTTAAAACGATCGTCACATTTAAATGTCCGAATGTCCGAAAGACCCCTATGTTAAGTTAAACAATTAGAGGGTATGGAGGTGGGGATGGGGTACGCCATGGTTCCCGGACAGGATCAGAAGTTGACGTTGGCACGGAAGTCATACTAATAGATCTAGCAGGGGCGCTTACTCTAGCACAAGTTGACACCTTGCGAAGAAGCAGAAACATTTTTCTATACATTTATCCCTTATTACCTTATACCGTAAATATGGGAATAAGATTCGATGCAAATTTGTTTATTTTGTTGTTAGAGGCTTTGCTCGAACGTGAAAAGCATATACATATTAAGTTATTGTAGTGGTCAGGGTGTAGAGGTCAGCGTGACCGAGATGCATGGTACAGTAGAGCTTGTGTCACCCGGTTCAGGAGCCAAGAATCCCACTACTCTGACTTTCGGAAAAGAAATGCAGATCAGGTGCAGGACCTTGACTGCTAAGTATTGGCACAGCAAATATGGGTCTGCACTTTTGAATATTCTGTTTCTGTTAGAGAAAGAACAATAGAGAGACAATGCACAGAACAGGGCCTTAATCTTACATGTATGCGAGACAGACTTATTTTTGACATGTCAGGTGACTAGTGAAGGCTCATCATGTCCGACTAATCAAACCTTTCAGTTTTTCTCAAGTATTCAATTATTGTGTCAAGTAACTGGCAGTTTTCCTGACAGGAAAGGTTGGGATTGCCGGATAAAAGGTCTTTATCACGTATTTTTATATTCATGCAATGTATTTATCATAGATCTGTGTGCGGCATTCGACATATTTGTTGCACTGCAACAGGTAATGTTCTACAGTTTCTTCAACACCACAGTCACAACAAAGAGCATTTTCACTTAGGTGATCATTGTATAAGTCAGCATTTAGAGAACTTTTTTTTGTTTCTAAGCTGACATAATATTATACTATATTTTCTTGTACCATGCAGATAGTAAGGAGGTGGGGGCTTGATTAGTTTAGTAAGAGCGTTTTTAAAATAGTAGAGTGATGTACAGCTATTTTTAATTTCATTATCAAGTCCATTCCACAAGTCTATAGTTGAAATAAAAAATGAATTTTTAATTTTGAAATTATGTTGTGCGTGGTGCTGGATGTCTCAAATTTGACTGTCTTAGTGTGTATCCTGGGTCATGCTGATGGTATTTATCAAGAATGTCATTAAAATAGGATGGAGGTTAATTGTTTAAAATTTTGTATAGTTGAATAAGTTTGCTATTTGTTTCTTCTATCAGACAAGGGGCACCATCCAAGTTCATTGTATAAGATGGTATGAGATGTACCTCTTCTTAGGCCAGTTATGATTCGAGCAGCATCCAAAGCAACATATTCCAAAAAGGTCAGATTGAGCTTTTGTGCAGTTATCCCATATTATATTCCCGTATTCTAATATGGGCCTTATATATGAGTTGTAGAATCTTATTAATGTCTTACGGTCTAAATCATGCTTCAATAAGCGAAGTAGGTATAAGCGATATGCTGCCTTTTCATAAATTTTATTGATTTGCACTCCCCATGCGGCATCGGAAGTAAAAGTTAGTCCCAGATGTGTATGGGCCTTTTCATCATTTATTTTGACATTGTTAAATATTATTTCTGTATTATTGTTATTTGTATGCTCTTATTTTCCCGGTGAAGAACATTGTTTTTGTTTTTGTTGGGTTAAGTATAATACACCAATCTTGTGCCCAGGAAGCAACATTAGTAAGATCATCATTTAGAAGTTGTATTGATTGCTGGTTTTCAGTGACACAAATAGTGGAGTATTATCGGCAAACAGCCTTATATTTGTGTTGATAAGATTTACAATGTCATTAATGTACAGGAGAAACAAATAAGGTGCAAGAACCGACCCTTGGGGGACACCTGCAAGGGTATCTTCCCATGTGGATTTATAACCCTCAGTTATTACCCTTTGTTTTCGCTCCAGCAAGTAATCAGTGAACCATTTAAGCATATTTCCATTTATACCATAATGTTTCAGTTTATATATCAATCCTTTATGCCATACTTTATCAAATGCTTTGCTTACATCACAGAAAATAAATTTTATATCTTTGCCTTTATCTAAATTTTCTATTATAATATGATAAAGTTGATTTACTGATGAATCACCTGGTCTGAATCCTGACTGAAATTTTGTTAATATGTCATTTTGATGAATATAATTGTATAAGTATTTAAAAATTATCTTTTCCAGGATTTTGCCGAGACAGTTTGTTACAGAGATGGGACGATAATTGGTAGTGTCTTGGTCTTCACCTTTCCCTTTGAATATTGCAGAAATATTAGCCATTTTCCACTGAGATGGAACTTTTCCAAGCAACAAAGAGTTATTAAAGCGCTGTGTAAGTGGTACGATTATAGAATTACCAGTTATTTTTATTTAACGCGGCATTAGTTCGTCAGGTCCTCCAGGTTTAGAAGCATTCCGTTTATGTATTTGGTCTATTACATCCTGTTGGGTAATGTTGATTGTGTGAAGGGCATATTCAGGAGTACATTGCTCTTGTGGAAGCTGTGGTTCATTTTCAATTTGAGAGATTTTCACAAAGTGGTTATTAAGTGTTTAAGCTTTATCAAATGGATGTTTACTTTACCATTATCAAAAAAAGGTGGAGGTGAATTGTTTTGTTCTTTAGTTTCGTTATTTCATTAGCAATTTTATACCATTGTTTGGGAGGGAGGCTTGGATCAGACAGGGGTGATTGTAATTTTTGCAAGTATTCTCTTTTAGCGACTCTAACTAGCTGGTTCACTTCATTACGTTTTTTTTTGTAATTTTGAAGGTGATGTTCATTTTTAGTATATTTTGCTGTCTGCTACAGTCTGTTTGTCTGGCGCATATGAAGTCTGATGTTATTATTCATCCAAGGTTTATCTGCTGGTCTTATAAGGAAGTCTTTGTTTGGAATAAACTTGTTGGCTGTGTCCAGAAGAATGTTGGTAAAATACGGTTTATTTCATAAATGTCTGATAGGTCATGAATAAATGACCAGTCAGTATGTTCTAACTTGTTTTGTATAGAATTGATGTCTGTCTCTTCAAATTTCCAGATTGTTTTTTTTTCTGAGATTGCATTCGGAAAGATTTATATACTATTTCAGCAGTAACTGTACAATGATCACTGTTGAATGGAGGCATTATTTCAGTATTGTTAATTATAGAGGTGTGATCTGTTATTATTAAGTCAAGGCATGTAGAGGTTGTGCTTGTTATTCTTGTTGGTTCTATTATCAAGTTATTTAAGTTATATTTAGTAAGTATTCTACTTAGGTGGTTGTCTTCATTTTGTTGCATGTCTTGGTTAAAGTCTCCCAATTTTACCATGTCTTTATTCTGATATGTTGCTAACTCACTGTTTTCATCTAAGGTTTCCCAGTATTCTGCTAAGGAGCTTGGAGATCTATAAAAGAGTCCAACAAGAAATGTACTTTTTAGGGAGGTAACCTCAATCCAAATGTTCTCTATGTCATTGCTTTCCAGATCTTGTCTTCTTTTATATGCTATATTGCTCGTAATAAATATTACAAGCCCAGCCCCATTGTTTATTTATCTATCCTTACGAAGAGGCAGTCTAAACCCATCAAGTTCTAGGTCCTGTGTTTGTATTGTATTGTTTAGCTTAGTTTCTGAGATACAAATTATGTCGTAATCAGAGAGTTCAACGTTTATAGAGTCTATTATGTTTCTTATACCATTAATATTAACATGAGTAATTTGTATATTGCCTGATGTGCATGTGTTTGACTTATTGTCAGGCTGATCAGTGTTTCTGGGATCTTCCATTCTTGATAGAGGGGAACTTTTTGTACCTTTTATTTTGCGTATCAGAACACGACCACAATTGGCCTTAGAATTTCTTACCTTTGTCATACCCTACATTTTCAGGTGTATAAAATTTTGAAGCAATGTATTTATACAGGCGTGTTTGCGTAATGAATTTGTTTTTGCTTTTCACCTAAAACTTTGCTTTGGTAAGCATGGTAAGCATAAAGCTATAACAACAATGTCTTTAAAAGGAACATGGTCGGGAAATATGATGAATACATTATATTATGGCATTTTTCGTGACATAACCCTTATTAGCCCTCGGGCCTTCTCCATCGGGCTGGTGTGGGGGTCTCGATCTCATATGGGTATGATATGAAAAGTGTAATACGATAATCTCCATGCAATGATATTTGATCATAACGAAAACACGCCTATAAAATTTTGACCCCCTTGAACTCCACTTTTATATAGTAAGCATGGGTTTTACAGGGGTAAACCTGATTTTGTCTTATTTCTGCTCTAAAATATAGATTGTGGCTACTCGATGAGGCGGTTCAAACGTGTACCCACAATCTATATTGAAACATATAACAATTTTCCATCTTTTTGTGTTTTGTTTTCTTGGGGTAAAGTTTACGACCCGTATTAGTTATGTGAGTAGACATTTCCAACCCGAGGGATGACCGGACCATTGGCAACCGATGCTTGGCACCAACAAGATTGCTTTAGGAACGCATGTCGTGTTTGTTTGTTTGCGTTGACGATGTTTAAGTCCTCGGTCCTCGTCAACACTATTTAGGTTATTTTGAGGACATTGATACCGATTTTGTGGGACTCCGACAACGAGATTGCATTATATTCCAACACCTACCGCCAAAAAGAACCTGCTGGTGTTAAAAGGGCGGTCCGATTCCTCTGTCGTCTTAGACATTCTACAGCGCCCTATACTGTTAAATTCCACGAATAAGACCACCTAAAATATAGACTAATTCTCCTTTGTAGATTGCAGTTATTCTTTTTTTTTTTTTTTAGTTTTCTGCATTCACTATCCGCTGATCAGACACCACCTTTGGGACTGTTCAAAAGTGGTCTTAAAGACCACTTTTAACCGTCCCTCAAGTGGTCTTAATACAGGAATTTCACTATACTTTAGGATGGTAAGCATTTTGAAGACACCTTTACACACACGCAGTCGGAATACAACCTTCTGTGTCTATGAAGACCCTTTGTTATAGACGCATAAAGTCTACGTCACACAAGGTTAAAGGTCATTAGCCTCGTTTTCTCTGGTGGGCAAAAGCACTTCCGGTTCCGTACTCTACCGTTGATATGTCACGAACGATTTTCTAAAATAACTATTGTTTAATCATCGTTCTGTCAGAATTGTTTGCCATGAATTATTCTGGGCATTCAATTGATTTTTTTTCGTATAAAATTAGACAAAATAATATATCTGCTTTAATTTTATGTCCGCGCATCAACTGCGTTTCGTCATAATGGTGTGTATTTATTTTGAACAGAAGAGACTGGTTCTAATAAAAGTGTCCTTATTTAATAAGAGTTTGGATTTTATAGATTTGTCTGGTCTCCTCCAGGACAGTTCGGTCCGGGACAGTTCGGTTATTTCATACATTCCTGCTTATTTTCAAAATACTGAAACACCCATAATTTGTTGTGGGATACAATAAACCTGTTAGATATATATAACACTCCTGATACATGTGGTTGTGGGAGTTCAGTGTATTATTATCCTGCTGCTGGTCATATTATTACTGGCAATTTAAAAATTATTCCTTATTCTAGGATACGTAATATAATTTCTAATGGGCCGAAATATCGATTTCCTTCTGGGGTTGATTTCAGTGGATGCGGAGATGGGGTCGCTGCTGCCTTTGGTGAGTTTGGTAGTCGATGGTGTAAACGAGGGTGTGTTGGGCGTAGGGCTCTTGAGGAGTGGAGGCTTAGCATTCTTAAATTTCAGAGCGGGCGCATTTCTTTTTGTTCGCAAAATGCGGGCTTATAACTTTGGACGTCTTTGCGTCGTCTTAAACTAGGTAATTAAGTATTTCAAAGGAAGTTTGTTTTGGCTCCAGTTGATAAGGCCGCTAACAATGTGGTCGTTGTTTGACGGCTTCGCTGTGTTAACACACTTCAGCGGGATCTTGGTGCTGCAGGGGCCTGTGAGCTTCGGCCTTTAGCTGTAGAGAGGGTTTTAGTTGATGGCCGCATTCGACGTTCAGCCGCCGGGTTTGTTGTCTGTGTAACAGAAGGCAATACAAGCTTCATACGTTATGCTGGTTACCAAAACTGCATAAAAGACCAAACAGGGCACGGGTTGTTGCAATTTCAAGCTCTTGTACCACCACTGAACTCTCCAGGTTGTTGACTTCATGTTTTTGCTGCCGTCGAAGAGCAAGTGGTGGAGTTTTGTGGCAGGGTCTTCGATGGGTCGGGTGGAGGTCTGTTTTGGTCTGTGGGGTTTCTAATGGAGTTTTGGATGGATTGGTGTCCAGGCATTTTCGTGCTTCAAGTCTGTCTACTTATGATTTTCCACCCTTTGCACTACACTTCCTCATGGTCTTGTAGTGGAAAAACTTGGTGATTTAACTGAATGGACGAATGGACAATTCATAGGGAAGACTCCATTTATTTTGCATGTAATGCAAGAAATGTTTTTTTTTCACTTCTGAAGAGCATAAAATTATACTTTGTGGTCATGTCAGAAAGTATGTGAAGCTCTCACCTTTCTACGTGACAATATTTACATAAGATTTGGTACTAAGTTATTTAGACAAGATGTGGATATTCGGATGGGTACTAATTGCGCACCACTTGTGGCTGATCTGTTTTTGCTTTGTAATGAGAGAGACTTCATTACGTCCCTTTCTGCTGAAGACCAGCCTGAAATCATTGAAGCTTTTAGCTCCACTTCTAGATATTTTTCTAGATGATTTATTAAGTGTTGGTAATACCTATTTTGATGGTTTGATCAGCAGGTTTGCCAACCCCCTCCCTCCAGAACTTAAGTTAAACAAATCAAATTCTTCTGAAACCGAGGCCCCGTTTTTAGATTTGCATCTATCTATTCTAGATGGGTTTGGTTTCTTGCAAAAAATATGATAAACGCGATGATTTTGATTTTGAGATTGTAAATTATCCTTTTTTGGAGTGAGATGTTCCTCGTGCCCCATCCTATGGCATTTATACTTCGCAATTAATTAGAATTGCCAGAGTGTGTAGTCATGTAACTGACTTCAACACTCAAAATAAATTGTTCACAGGTAAAGTTTTTAATCAGGGTTATCGGTACCATAAACTACGAAAAGCCTTTTCAAAATTTCATAGACGTCGTTCTGATTTAGTTTCAAAATTCAATATTGGACATAAATTTCTTCTGCAACAAGGTCTATCGGAACCCGCTTTTTATGGTGACTTAGTATATAAATTTCGAAAAATATATAACCGCAATGACTTCAGCACCCAATTTCGTAAAATCATTATTCGTTAAAAAAAGATCGGGCACAACATAAATGTTATACGACAGACTGCATGCATGGTAGTTAACCCAATCACGGTTGACAACTTTGATTCCCTCTTTAATTGCACGCCAGTGGGTCAGGCCTCAGATACTTTGACGGTTCCAGCGTAAAAGCTTATTGAGAATTAGAGAGATCTAATTCAATGACATGTTGGTTGGTGCCTGATGCTCTGTCTCTGGTCGGGTCCATCGAATCTAACTGTTGGTTTTCTTTTGCTCCAGCATTTCATGGTTTCTTGCTGTCGAGTCCTCACCGCGGTTTCATCTCTGTGGTTGTTTGATTTTTGCGTTAATTTTGGATAGCCTATTGGCCATTTTGTGGGAAAGTAACTGTCCTTTTGGCTTTCCGCTATTGCTGTTTTCATTAGGGTCTGTTGTTTGGTATTTGTGCTTCTTTCCCTTTGGTGTTCCTGATGGGAGTTGTGGGTTAATTGTATCTGTTCCTGATCATTGCCTCCACTTCTATTTTTCAAAAGCACAAATTTTCAACGATTACTTAATTTTGTCTAATAGGAAGAAATGAGATTAAGTATACGACGCATATTTGAAAATCTCATTGACACTACAGGGAAACATGTTTGTTTTGCCAACCAGAGAAGAGAGGTCCTCAGCAGGGGAGATACTTGGCGCATGTGCAATACAATGAAAACAAAGTCACGTGTCAAAACAATGGATCCGTCTATAGTGCTTATCCATATAGCGAAAAGTCTGATAAGTCTTATCTGAATTATACTTAAAGACCAATTTTCGTTTGACCGTTTACATGTATATCTGAGCAATGCACCCGCTAATTTATACGCCATTTTATGTTCTTCCCGATAAAGTTATCTTTGGTGGCATTGTTCTATACTTGTGATATCAAAGCCCCCTTTTAGCTTGTCGGGCACAGATGCAATGTTTTACGATATAAACACACCCGTGCGACTCATCTTCGAATTGGCTACTTTTCTGATGAAAATCTCTGGTATGTTTCTTATTCATACTGCAAACATAGGTTGTGTGTGCTCGTTAGAATTGCCTTAATGAGACGGTTCTAACGAGTACCCACAACCTACGTCTTAGAGTAGCAATAACAAAAATAGTGTATACCTCTGTAATCTCCAGTTTTGTTTATACGGACTTGTTCACGTGATGACAGATTTTGAGAGGAAGAAACATCCCAGCAGGCACACGTCATAAGGGCAAGGTCAAATCAACGTTGGGGCAACGTCACATTGTGGCACCGACGTACATGTGACGTTGCATAAATGACATGACGTTCCACCAACGTTGATGTGACGTCACAATTACGTCATGCGCCTGCTGGGGGTACACTCAGGGGAGGCAACTCATTCAAATCTGTTTTTATCTCAGGTATATTTTGGAGGTCACTCGAAGTCCCTTTCTCAGGGAGGCGAAGTTTAGGGGAAAGCGTGGAGTGACACCCTTGCAAAATGAAAATCAAATTACTGACAGCTCTGGTGTATCGATTGTTTCTGACTTTATGCTGGAAATATTGCCCTGGATGAGGACTGAGACTATTGTATTGTAAGAAATCAATGCACAGTCGAACTTCAATGGCTCGAACACCTTTGGGACCTCGAAAGTCTGTTCGAGACAGGGGTAGTTCGAGCCACTGAGGTTACTGTCAGGAGGCATAACGAGATACTTTTAGACATCTTTTCGGTGTTCTATAACGAATATGTATGCTGTGTGTACTCATTAGAATCGCCTCATCGAGGCGATTCTAATGAGTACACACAGCATACATTTGCAACATAAAAGACTAAGATCTCCTTAATTATCCCCCACCATTTCTTATATACAGGATTTCGCTAGGGGCTCAATAATGGGTTCGACACAACATGGTAAACGAGCCATCGGTGTTCGAGCCATCGAAGTTCTACTGTAGTACCTGATCAGACGTGGACCTCAGCACAGAGAGCTTCTGTGCTTAGTAACTTTGGGTCGATTGACAAACAATCGACGCAAAAAATGCGATAAGGGTATCCGGTTGCCTTAACCAGCTTTGTCATGAATTTGCTGCGATTTATAAGTATTTGAACGATTCAGTAAATAAAAGCTGATTTGAATTACTATTCCCACATCTGTTGACTTTTGTCAGCAAATATTGTCAAAGCAAACTGAAGGGAAGGACATACACGTCAGAATAAAATAATACGAGTAATAATAATAGGACCTCCGTGGTCTAGTGGGTAAGAGCGCTGACTCTTCATCATTAGGTCTCTCACCGTTGTGGGTTCGAGCATGGCTCGGGTCACATGTGAGACGCCAAGTTCTGCAACGTAAGGTCAGGTGATTTTTCTCTGAGTACTCCGTTTTTTGCCCACCTCTGAATAATTGTCGGCTCTATATGAGTGACATGTGCTTGAAATGGCCGAAAAACCAAATACCCATCCCCCAAAAAGTAAAAATGATAATTGACGGAAAATACTGTAAGCAAACAGTGTAGAACCTAGCCAAACACTGATCTGGGTTTTCACTGTTGAACAGTGTACCTTTACGTGTTTCCAGGTAAGTATGTGTTAAAAGTGTCTTTTGCATGATTTAAACAAATACAGTAAAATTCCGCTATTAAGACCAGCTAAAATTAGGAATAATTCTACTTTAGATTAGATTAAACTTTCATGTATTTTATTGCAAAAAGTACAAAGGGATGGGCACAAGTTATGACAACATTAGATAGTCCTCTCCCTACAACAGCACAATGAATAGTTCCAATGGTACAATGGTTTATGCAATTAGTTGTATAGTCATAAAACAAGTGTTTTCTGATGGGTATTTAATCCACATTCTTCCTCACACACTGTGGTGGCGTCAGCGTTACGCTAGCACGTCCGTGAATTGAGCGCTATCTAAACCCCACCTCATAATAAGAACCGGGGTCTATGGTGTGCACGCTGGTTCTCCTATTCCAGTCACAAAACACAAGCCGTGGGTACTTGTTAGACCTGTCTCAATTAGACGGTTCTAACGAGCATCAACAACTCAGGCACCAATCAAAAACAGGATTCTATTAAAAAAAACTTTTTCAGTAGGCAGCAGTTATTCTTTCTTTGTGTTTTCTGAACATATTGTCTTCTGATCAGAGACCACCTTTGGGACTCTTCAAAAGTGGTCATAAGGACCACTTTTGAACAATTCTAAAGGTGGTCTTAACATCGGAAGTTTACTATCTGTTTTTTAAAAAAAAAAAAACTTCGTTAACCCCAGTTTATGGCAAAAATTCGGTTTACAATTCTGTACATTTATTCCTCTCATCATGTTAACCAGTCAGTGAATTGAACACCCAACTAAAATGTTATCTTTGGAACTGAAAAGTATGAAGTGGATCACGAAAACACCCCTATATAAATGCATTGTAAACTTCATCGCCGAAAAAACGAAAATTTTAAGATAAACATTTATGCTGGAAATGATTTTTTGAAAAATGTGGAAGATAAGTCTATGACTCGTGACAGAGGTATGATCTGTGATCTGTGATGACAAAGTTCAGTGATTGAAAAACTTTAGATAACTTCCATTCTGAACTTCTTTAGGCCACTCAGAAAACTGGAAAGTTGCTCTGGTTTCTGAGGGAGGAGCCGCCCGTCAGACCTCCCCCCTGCCCACCTCTGTCACAGGTAATTTGTATCTATATTAAGCCTTTTTTCTATTCATATTTGGCGGCCCCCGCCCGTCGGGGCTTGAAGAAATAAACGGGTGGCATGATGCTTCCACGCAGAACTGAATCCGACCCACACACGTCTACTGGTAAACCGCTGAGAGGATCTAAGCCTGCCCAGGCAAAGCGGTGCGAGTCGGTCCGTCCATGCTTATAAACCATTTTGGTTTCATTGGACGACAGCGTTTGAGATATCATTTCATCTCAGTGTCGGGTAAAAGTCCCACAAAATTGGAAGTAACGTCTCCAAAATGACCTATACAGTGTTGACAGAGACGTTAAACCCCAACTCAAACAAACAAACAAAGAAACAAACGAACCATCCTGAGTTTCTTTAGGCCACTCTGAAAACTGGAAATCGGCTCTGGTTTCTGAGGGAGGGGCCGCCCGTCAGACCTCCCCCGCCCACCTCTGTCACAGGTAATTTATATCTATATTAAGCCTTCCTTCTATTCATGTTTGGCCCTCGCCCGTCGGGGCTTGAAGAAATAGACGGGCGGCATGATACTTTCACGCAGAGCTGAATCCGAACCTCACACGATTACTGGTAAACCGCTTAGACGATCTAAGCCTGCCTACGCAAAGCGGAGAGAGTCCATGTTTATAAACCCTATTGGTTTCATTGGGAGACAGGGCTTGAGAGGTCATTTCATCTCAGTGTCGGGTAAAAGTCCCACAAAATTGGAAGCAACGTCTCAAATATTACCTATTAAGTGTTGACGGAGACGTTAAATCCCATCTCAAACAAGCAAACAAACAAACAAAAGATCCTGAGTTTCTTTAGGCAACTCTGAAAACTGGAAATCGGCTCTGGTTTCTGAAGGAGGAGCTGCCAGTTAGACCCCCTCCCCCGCGCCTCTGTCAGAGGTAATTTATATCTATATTAAGCCTTCCTTCTATTCGTGTTTGGCATTGCATTAAATGACCGGAGAAATTAAACAAAATCAAATGTTCCACAAAATTCAAATGCTGGTAACTCGCTGTACATTGTGCATATACAGTCGAACTTCGATGGCTTGAACTCCTTAGGGACCAGGAAAATATCTTCGAGACAGGGGTGGTGCGAGCCACTGAGGGTATATACCAGGAGACATGAATGGGTTAATCTGGGACATCTTTTGGTGTTCTTTAATAATAATGTATGCTGTGTGTACTCATTAGAATCGCCTCATTGAGGCGATTCTAATGAGTACACACAGTATACATTTGAAAGATTAAATTAGAAAATCTCCTAAATTATCCCGCATTACTTGTTGTGTAGAGGAATTCCATAAGGACTTAAAACAGGTTCTATTCAGCCATGGTAAACGAGCCATCGGTGTTCGAGCCATCGAAGTTCTACTGTAATAACAAACTTTAGAAACACTCATTCCAGATATATATGCGGGTGTAAAAGGTAGATTTTAGTCTCTGTGATATGCGACAAAATTATATTCTCCGTGATAAGTGACTGACAAATTTTAATGTCTGTAACTGGTGGAAAGTGGTGAACAGTGGTTTTAATTCTCTGTGATTTGTGATCAGTACCCCTCTTGCACACCACCATCTATGAAACTTGTACTAAATATTCCTTTTGTTTTTTCTTTCGATTTTCCCGTGTCGCATAGCCCAAATCAGAGGACCAGTTGTCAGAACGAAAACAAACCTATACAAATACATTGAAAGTTTTACAGTCGGAAATACAAAAATTTTAAATGAAAAATTGTGATATTTTTCTTATTTCTTCTCAAAATATAGATTATGAGTACTCGTTAGAACCGCCTTATCGAGGCAGTTCTGCCGAGAATCCACAATCTACATTTTAAAGCAGAAATACGAAAATAAGTTTTATCCCTGTAAATCCCAGTTTTACTATATAAAAGTGAGGTTCAAGGGGGTCGGAATTGGTTTAAACTGTATTTATTTGACTTTACAGTAAACATATACAGTACACAATATTAGACATATATGTCACAGGATTTGACGGTAAGCACTGTTGCTTATTTTAAGTCATCTCCTGGAAGACAAAGAAAATAAGTTACATCTTCTATGAATGGAATGCAGCGTAAACATGTGACATACGTTTAACATGTTTTTTGTTTCTATGCAATGTCTCTATCTGTATCCACCCTCGTCAGACAGAATGCTTCGAAGTTCATTAACAAGTTTTGTTAATATTGCTCTGTGCTTAAAGTTGTCATTAGAATGGTGCTGGATGTACCAAGACCAAGAATATTATTAATGTTATGTGACAGGGAAGATATGAGATAGTACATGAAACACCATGTATCTGTTTTAGACTTTTACAAAATATTTAACAAAATTGTAAATAATGTATACCTCTGTAAACCCCATATTTCCTTTATAAATTGAGGTTAACGGAGTTATTTATTGTGCAAAACACTTAAATTTGGCGGCATCAAATTATGGCAGTTTTTTTGAATGGACCTTTTTGCGGATTTCTGAAATAAAACCGAAATCGTTGAGTTCTGTGTCTTATGAATGCGGGATCAAGTCAAACACGGTGATTTTCAACTGTTTTCCACATTGCATTAATCTTGGTGTGAACAGTTTTATTGTTATGTAATTATTCAATAAAACAGATTTTGAGTTATAAATAGTTGCAGTTTTCTTTCTTGCATTCATGCTTTCGCTTCTCACAGACGAAGCCGTCATTTAATTACCAACTAAACATGCATTTTTTACATTTGATATCAAGATGTGTTTGTTTTTATTCAGCCGTGTTGATCATACTAAATGTCTTTTTAGTTGACAAGCTAAGCAAAGAGAAAGACTGGATAAAAGATCTTTTACTCTGGCTGCATGAAATAAACCTTGAACTACCCTCCCTAACGCTATGTTCGACTTCTAAAGAAGGAAACACACGTTTTCTTTTGTCACGGATAATGCTCATGACTTATTGACGTTCTATTGCCCTGTATCGTATTTTCAATGCGTATTGGGAATAAAATTTCTGCCAGTTTGTTTTTCATTTCGTGCACTCTTTGATCTTTATTGGCGTGTTTTATTGATTTTGGCGGTGTTTTCTTTGATAGCCTATAGCGCCAAAATAAAATGACCGCCAAATATAAGTGTTTTGCAGCAGCAAAGGCGTTTTCATGTGGTACCAATAGGACTCCATCCAATCATTCAAACTTGAAACTCTGGGCCGGTGGTCACCTAGCTAGGCCGGACGTTTACAAACATAGCCCATGGTTGGAGATGTTGCAGTACAGAGGGACTGACCAGCCGGTCAAAGTCTGCATGTTTGAAAGTAAAAAAAGGAATACTAGTTTCATATTATGCGTTGAGCTGCAGCTAGCCTCTAAATAGTCTAAATCAAATTCTGCCAAAATATTACAGATGACAAAAGCGACTTTGATTTAAATTCCGGCACCATCCATGTGCCGCCCTTACCTGTAAATTTCTATTAACGAATTCCAACAGGCCAACGGTTAACTAGGTCGAAACGGCAATTAGAGCAGTAGGTTTTTTATTCTACATTCTGGCACCTTCCGAGGATTTCGGCTGAGCCCCATAGTGAAATACTTTTCACTGACCGTTCCGAGGCGGTTCTTTTTTCATGCTTAATAAGCTCACCTGTCATGTAGAGACAAGGTGAGCTTTTGTGATCACATTTTGTCCGTCGTCCAGCGTTAGTGCAAATGAGTTTTCTGTTGATTCCGACCAGCAAAACTGAGAAATTTAGCCAATTTCGTCAGAATGAAAAGGTTTGTGAAAGTAAAATTCGGTCAAAATTGATCTACCATTTCATTTGTCCTACCTTGTAGGTTTACAGTGCCAGTATTGTTTTACCATTTGTTTTTTACTCATTGTAAATGAAAAGCGCTCTACAGGATAAAATCTATTGAGGACAGATAGGGTATTTGCAAAAAGGTCACGATTTTTTTTTTTTTTTTTTTTTTTTTGCAAATTCGCATTCATATCGCAAAAAATAACAGAATTCGCATTTTTCGGCAATTAATTCGCAAAAGATTTTTTTTTGGCAAATTGGCATTCATATTGCAAAACACAGTATTAGCATTTTTCGGCCATCAATTCGCAAACGTACGGAACCCGGGAAGGGACATGATTTTTTTTTTTATTTTATAAGTTGTGCGCACAAGATAATATCTTGTGAGGACAAGATATTATCTTGTGCGATAATATCTTGTGAGGACAAGATATGATCTTGTGCGGCCACATATTATCTTGTGCAGACAAGATATTATCTTGTGCGGACAAGATAATATATTGTCCCCACAACATAATAACTTAAGTTGTGCGAACAAGATATTATCTTGTCCGCATAAGATAATATCTTGTCTGCACAACATAGATCTTGTCTGCACAAGATATTATCTTGTCCGCACAAGATATTATCTTGTCCGCACAAGATAATATCTTGTCCGCACAAATTCCCTAGATCTATGTTGTGCAAACTAGATAATATGTTGTGCGAACAAGATAATATCTTGTGCGCACAAGATAGTATGTTGTGCGAACAAGATCATATCTTGTCCGCACAAGATAATATCTTGTGCGCACAAGAAAATACGTTGTCGGAACAAGATAATATCTTGTCGGCTCAAGATATTATCTTGTTCGCACAACATAATAAAAATAAAAAATCATGTCCCTTCCCGCATTCCGTACAAAAGATTTTTTTTTTTTTTTTTTGCAAATTCGCATTCATATCGGAAAAAAACCGTATTCGCATTTTTCGGGCATCAATTCGCAAAAATAAAAAAAAAAATAAAAAAGCGAAAATTCGAGAGATGGGACACCACAGAATTGTTATATTTTTCTTATTTCTGCTCAAAATATAAATTATTGGTACTCGTTACAGGCGGTTCTAACGGGCATCCGCAATCTATATTTTAGAGCAGAAATAAGAAAAACAAGTTTTACCCCTGTAAACCCCAGTTTTACTATGTACAAATGGGGTTCAAGGGGGTCAAAATTATACAGGAGTGTTTTCGAGATGATTTATGGAATTAAATTTATCTGCATAACGTTTACATGTAAATGAAAAATTGAATTATTTGAATGGGAAATCCTTATGTAGGTGCATTTGGTTTTGTATTAATGTATTTTTTGATTGACTGTTACAGAATTATTTAAATTGCAAAATATAATTTCAAATTGCTTTTAGATGAAAATGATAGTAAAGAATTTTTCCATTAACATTTGTTATGATGTATTATTGCTTTAAATGCTTCAGATGTTTTATGTAATATAAAAAGTGTATTCATATGCTGTAAAAACTTGCAAATGGACAAATTTGGTTTTTTTTTTTAAACACATAAACATTCATAATCAAAGCACTGACAGTACTGGTGGGCCGATTAGCACTGAGAGTAGGCTGGGAAAATAGCCCTTGACTAAACCTTGTGACTAAAACTGTTTCGTTTATCCATTAACTTTGATTTTCATCACGTGAACAAGTCCGTGAAATGATGACCCCGTTACACCCCACTTTATACCGAGAAAAATGGGGTCTACGGGGACAAACATTATTTTTTCTTATTTTTACTCCAAGATATAGGTTGTGGGTACTCATTAGAACCGCCTCGATGAGGCGGTTCTTACGAGCACCCACAATCTAAGCTTGCAGTATAAATAAGAAAAATGTCATGGAAAATGATCCGAAAAGCAGCCATTTTGGAGATGTGTACAATGCACTATGTCGCACGGGTGTGTCAGCGTAATGTTAAGCAAAATATTAGACTGCCAAGACGCCGCAGAACGCTGCATCTGATCTGGATTTTCACTGTTTGTCAAGCCCAACGAAAGATTCCAGTCCAGATTCTATAGATAACCCTCTTACGCAGCCCCATTTTTTTTTTTATAAATAGCCGTTACCCGGATTTCCTACAAATCAGTGATGTTCACGTGGACTTATGCACTGAAGACTTCTAAGAGATGTAACTTTGGTTCGATTGATAAACAATGAGCACCATAACTGGGATAACAGGTAACATTAACGCATTCAGTACCGGCAACCCCAAAACGGATGCCAGGGCAAACGGTGCAGGCTCAGATCAGACGCCGCAGAACGCGGCGTCTGATCAGGGCCTACACTATTTGCGAAAAGTTAAGCCATTTTCCAAATAAATTTTGAAGGGAAAACAAACTGTCAGGACCTAAATTTTGAAATGGACTCCTTCTATATATAAGAAGGGGGATTCGTTTAGTAGTAGTAGTAGTAGTAGTAAAGTTCTGGTGTTTTACGTCTCCGTGGACTTGCACCATAGTGGCACAGCAAGTCGATAGAGGATTCGATTTGGTACAAAAAGGGTTAATAGGAACCATTGTCTTAAGTGGTGCTCTCTGGCGATACACGGCGGAAGGTACAGTAACTCGATCTGATTCCCATTACTGTATCAGCTCATTTTCGACCATAAATATGTGGCCATTTGCGATAGGTTCCTTGGTTTAAACAGTATTTTTTTATCAAGAAAAATGTAATTGACTTTACATGTACATTATTCTTGATAAATAAATACTGTTTATGAAGAATAATGTACATGTAAAGTCAATTACCTGTAAATTATTCTTGATAAACAGTATTTATTTATCAAGAATAATGTACATGTAAAGTCAATTACAATTTCAACCAACAGGATCTGACAGTAAGCTTTCGCTTATATCAAAGGTCATCTGTTGTGCCGTTACCCGGATGTCCTGCAAATCAGTGATGTCACGTGATGTTACTTGATTTTGCTATTTTCCCAGCTCGAAACCCATATTCAAGCAATACGGCAACATTCTGGGCCAATCCATTCATTTTAACTGAAATGACTAAATGGTCTACTATAGTATCACGTGGAAATAAATACATGTACTTACGTATATAAATGTAAATATGTGCATCTGTACAGAGTGGTTAGACTCTTACAGTCCATGTGAACACTGGTCAGATATATTGTTGCTCACCTATACAATATTTGCAATTGTAGGGAGCTTAATTAACAACATATCAATAAATAAGTTATTTAATTTTCCGTTTCCTAACCCTACACAGAACACTTACATGGAAGAACAATTGCGCCCAAGGAGGAACCGTCACGGTTTTGTGATGTTCGATCTTTCTGAAACCTACGTACAAGTAAGTAAGTGTTAAGAGCTCGGATAAGTTTGAAAACTAGCGATGTCGGTCGATTACTTAAGGAGTTATGTCCCCTACTTTGCGGAAAATGCTTCGTTTTGACACTGTCATCACCGTAGCCCCATTCAATTTTGTTTGGATCAGCTCGACGCTAACAAACAAGTAAGTCAGGGATAAAAGCTCGGAAGTTTTCGAAAACTGGCGAGGTCGGTCTACCTATCACAGAGTTACGCCCCCTTGATTGCTGAAAATGCCTGTTTTTGACATTGTCATGACCGTATCCCCTTTAGTTTTCACCAAATCCTTTTAAACTTACATGTGAGTAATTAAGTGATAAAACCCGGCTGAGTTTAAAAATTGGTGAGGTCGGCCTATATTACAGAGAGTTATGTCCGCCTTGATTTCAGAAAATGTCTATTTTTGACCTTGTCATCACCGTAGCCCCTACAGTTTTTATCGGATCTTCCAGAAACATACATGTTAGTAAGTCAGCGATAAAAGCTTGTATGACTTCGAAAACTGATGACGTCAGTCTGTTTATCATAGAGTTACGTCCCTTTTTGCAGAAAATGCCTATTTTTGGCATTGTCATCACCGTAACTCATACAGTTTTCAAACGATCTTCTTGAAACTTACAAACAAGTAAGTCAGGGATAAAAGCTCAGATGAGTTCGTAAACTAGCGATGTCGGTCGATTAACACACGGAGTTATGTCCCCTTCTTTGCTGAAAAATGCTTATTTTTGACCTTGTCATCACCGTAGCCCCTTCAGTTTTGATCGGATCTTCTTGAAACTTACAAATAAGAAAGTAAGGGATAAGCTCGTATGAGGTCGAAAACTGGTGAGGTCGGCATATCTATCATAGTGTTACTTCCCCAAGATTCCTGAAAATGCCTATTTTTGTCACTGCCATCACCATAGCCTTTTCAGTTTTAATCGGATCTTCTAGAAACATACATGTAAGTAAGCCAGGGATAAAAGCTTGGATGGCTTCGAAAACTGATATTGTCAGCCTGTTTATCATAGAGCTACGTCCCTTTGATTGCAGAAAATCCTTATTTTTTACCTTGTCATCACCGTAACTCGTTCAGTTTTTATCTGATCTTCTTGAAACGTACAAACAAGTAAGTCAGGGATAAAAACTCGGGTGCGTTCGGAAACTAGAGATGTGTCTCCTGCTTTGCTGAAAAATGCTTATGTTTGACCTTGTGATCACCGTAGCCCCTTCAGTTTTTATCGGATCTTCTTGAAACTTTCAAACAGGTTAGTAAGGGATAAAAGCTCTTACAATGTATGAGTTTGAAAACTGGCGTGGTCGGCATATCTATAGTAGAGTTACGTTCCCTCGATTCCTGAAAATGCATATTTTTGACCTTGTCATCACTGTTTCCCCTTCAGTTTTCGTCAGATCTTTTTGAAACTTGCATGTAAGTAAGTAAGGGATAAAATACCGGCCGAGTTTTAAAAAAAAGAGATCGGCTTATATTTCAGAAAGTTAGGTCCCCCTTTATTTCACAAAAATGCCCATTTGACCTTGATTTGATTTGATTGTAGAAAATGCCTATTTTTGACATTGTCATCACCGTAACTCCTTCCCTTTTCATCGGATCTTCTTGAAACGTATTTGTAAATACATCAGAGATACAAGCTAGGATGAGTTCAAGGACTAGGTCCTGACCGAGGACCTGTAACTCGGCCGATACGAACTTGCTTCATTAATGATAATTTTAATGACACAATTAAAAAAACATTATTATTATTATTATTATTATTTTGTTTTGTTTTATCTCAGCCTTATATCACTTTGCCTCCGGTCAATATTGATTGACCTGGTGTTAATACGGTTGACCTCCTATCAATACAGTACGATCAATTTTACAGCATTTGAATACACTGTTGGCATATATAATGCACATATAAACATCTAAAAAGGCATTGAACTAATTCTAATACATAGAAAATCATTTTATCATTTAAAATCTAAAACTGATTATTAACACAATTTTTACCAATTAAATCATACATGTAGTGGTTAGTGCACTTGTCTCTGATGCTAGAGTTCGATCTCCGACGGCAGTGATTATTTCGGTGCCCGAGCACGATGTCAAAAAGTGCACGATCCTTCGGATCGGGACGTTAACTGGGTGCCCCCACCCCTGTGCAGAGATAGTCGTCCCGCAGGTTAAAGACCCCCACCGTAATTACATGATTACTGTAAATAAGTTCTAGAAAGGGTTATCTTTTGGAAGCAAGGAATACACCACAGAACGGGAAAATATGGAGTGTACATGTTTTCTGGGCCAGACTAGCTAGTTTCGGCCATTTAGGCCTCATCAGTGACCCTCAAATATTTTCAAAATTCCACAATGGAACCAATGATCCCAAAGGGACAAGAAAATATAAACTACACTATGATGTAGGGCAGGGAGACTTTTTACGGCCGCAACACATTCCCAGACAACAGCTTTAGTGACGTTAAATAAGTTCTAGAAAGGGTTATCCTTTGGATGCAAGGAATACACCACAGAACGGAAAATATGGAGTGCAATCCTTCTGCAAACCTTAAGTGTATGTAATATATGGTAAAATGTGACCGATCGCAGATTACATATTTGAATGTAAAAATCTTCTGTACGTACACTATTTTTTTTCATCTCCATATATCATTAAAATGAAAAGTTATGCAAATGAAACAGACTTATGTCAACGATGTAAAATTATTCATTTAATTGTGTAATACATTACAGGCCATAAACATTTTATTTAGAGCTGTCGTTTGAAATTTCTATATCTTGAGGACATCTGCCGATAATACCGTAAAAACATATTTCCTATTTATCATACGTATACCATCACGTAAACAAGTCCGTGAAATGAACACCCCCTTAAACCCCACTTTATATAGGGAAAACTGGGGTTTCAGTATTTTTTCTTATTCTGCTCCAAGACATAGGTTGTGGGTACTCGTTAGAACCGCCTCAATGAGGCGGTTCTAACGAGCACCAGCAACCTATGTTTGAAGTAACACTCACAAAAATATCACAGATTTTCATCAGAAAAGTAGTCATTTAGGAGATGTGAAAAAATGCACTATGTCGCACGGGTGTGTTATCGTTATGTTTAATATTCAAACGTAACAATTCGCTCCCGCCCATAGGGACTTGAAGAAATATATGGGCTGCATGATGCTTCCACGCAGAGCTGAATCCAGTCCGCACACTAGTACCGGTACATGTAAACCGCTTAGAGGATCTACGCCTGTCCAGGAACCGCGGTGCGAGGCGGGACCGTCCATGCTAATAAACCCTATTGGTTTCATTGGGCGACAGGGCTTGAGAAGTCATTTCATCTCAATGTCGGGTAAAAGTCCCACAAAATTGGAAGCAACGTCTCCAAAATGACCTTTACAGTGTTGACGGGGACGTTAAACCTCAAATCAAACAAACAAATTCAAACGTAACAACTGAACAATCAAAAGCATAATACCTTGGAGATAGATGGTGGATGTAGCTGACTATTTTAACTATTTAAGAGTTAGATCCATGAACTTTGCACTGTTTATGACAAAAACATGCGGTGACGTCGCTGTAAGGCAGTAAATTTCTATCATTCATGTCAATTTCTTAATACATGTTGTCAGTACTGAGTCGCGTGACTTTGCACATGATCGCTGATTCGAATTGGACTGCGCATCCGTGCAGTCCGATCATACTCGCCGTGTTCATTCAAGTTTTCTTTTGTGAATTTTCGCTGCGCGCATATCATTACAAATACACTCCTGTACAAATACATTGTCAATTTTTCAGCCCCCAACCTCCCACCCAAAAAAAAAAAAAAAAAATGGGAATTTTAAGATGAAAAATTGTGATTTGTGTCTTATTTCTGCTCAAAAAATAGATTGTAGGGACTCGATAGTACCGCCGCGACGAGGCGGTTTTATCGAGTGCATAGATTGTAGGGACTCGACAGAACCGCCTCGACGAGGTGGTTTTATCGAGTACCAACAATCTATGCTTTTAAGCAGATATAAGGAACATACTGTTTACCTCTGTAAACCCCAATTTTACTATACAAAAGTGGGGTTTAAGGGGGTCAAAATTATATAGGCGTGTTTTCGTGATGTGCCCGAAGGCATAATTTGACATCGCTCAGACGCAATTAGTTACAACAGCTTTACTAATATTTGAAAAAAGTTATCTTTTCGTATTATGTAATTTAATTTATAGTTTACTATATGTCATTTACTTTTTCTTGAGAGACTACATTTAGTGACTGTCTGTTTGTCTGGTATTTTTCTTATGAAAAAATGACATATTTTTCTATTTTCTGCTTTAAACATATAGAGTCAGGGCACCCGTTAAACCGCCTCCTTGGTTCTTATGATGTTTTGAGCTAGAATATACCCCTGCAAACCGAGGGTCTTTATTTCACAGACCTATTAATGTGATGAGTGCATGTATTTGGAAATCTCAGTTAAACACTCTTATTTTATTGCTCTTATCCCGTATATGACAATGGAATCTTCCACCTATAGTACGTTTGGAGTGTTCCATTTCCAAATATAATGGTGTCAGGTTTGTTTTTGCATGTGGCCAATTTTACTAAAATGTGTGTTCTTTGAGCAAACAGTATTGACCCAGATCTGCGGCGTCTGATCTGGGTCTACACTGTTTGCCAATGTCCCAAAAATGGCCCCCAGGCATATATGGGTTAATTTATATTGGCTGGACCCTCTCAAAGTAAAAGGGAAGGCAATGATCAGGAATCAATAAAATTAAAAAAAGCAATTGGACTGATGGACGCACATTATTAAGCAACAGCATTATAACTGGACCATTTCAAGTAGAGAGACAAAATGCACCATCAAGAAAACACGCCTATATAATTTTGACCCCCTTGAACCCCACTTTTGTATAGTAAAACTGGGGTTTCCGGGCGTATACCTTATTTTTCTTATTTCTGCTCTAAAATATAGATTGTGGGTACTCGTTAGAACCACAATCTATATTTTAAGCAGAAATATGAAAAATATCACAATTTTTCATCATAAAATTTTCATTTTTTTCGGCGATAAATGTGGCAATGTATTTGTATAGGCGTGTTTGCGTTATGCATGATAACACGTCCGTGTAACGAAGATCCCTCTTATCCCTACATAATATAATGGAAAGTGGGGCTTTCAAGGGGTATTCACCATGTGCCTTACTTTTGCTAAAAATCGTCGACTGTGGGTGCTCGTTAGAACAGCCCATTACGCAAACACGCCAATACAAATACATTGCCACTTTTATCGCCGAAAAAAAGGAAAATTTTATGATGAAAAATTGTGATATTTTTCTTATTTCTGCTCCAAATATAGATTGTGGGCACACGTTAAAACCGCCTCATCGAGGCGGTTCTAACGAGTACCCACAATCTATATTTTAGAGCAGAAATAAGAAAAAATAACATATACCCCAGATACCCCAGGAAACCCCAGTTTTACTATATAAAAGTGGGGTTCAAGGGGGTCAAAATTATAAAGGCGTGGTTTGGTGATGTTTAATGAGGTGGTTCGAACGACCACCCACATTCTATGTTTGAGAACATCGAATTTGGGTGCTCATTAGAACCGCCTCAATGGGGCGATTCTAACGACCACCCACAATCTATGTTTAAAGCAAGACTAAGTAAGATGTCACAGTGATTACTTAATGTATGTCATTTCTGACACCATGTTTCTGACACCATTATTTTATTCGGACATGTTTTCCTAATGGTCACTTCCGTGGATATCAAAATTAAAATAAAAACACGGACAGCACAGACGGGTCGATTGACTGTGAGTCTGTCCTGAACGAGGACTTCGAAAATTCCTGTACTGTAAGAAAACAGTGTACGAGGACTGTTCAAATATGAATGCAACTAAGCACATAAAAATGATTCCGTAATAGAGTTCGATGAAAAATTTATTTTGTCCCCTCAAAGTATTCCACTTTAACAGATATACAAACTTTCAGTCTTCTGATCCAATCATTGAATGCATTTTGGTAGTCTTTTCGAGGTATACTATGAAGTCACTGGAATATTGCAGAACCGAGGTGTTTGCGCTGTACAAATTTTCGACCAGAAAGGTATTTTTTCAGCCGCGGGAACAAAAAAAGTCACTCGGGGCAAGGTCAGGGGAATACGGGGGGGGGGGAGGGAGTTCAACAACGTTTTCCTGCTTCAGATAGTCTTGCACATTGAACACCTTGTGCGATAACCCATTGTCATGCACCAATCTGACATTGGCCAAACCAGTTGCGGGTCTTCGTTCATTGAAATATTTCTTCAATTTTCGAAGAACTTTATTCTTGTAAAACTTCGCATTTAGAGATTTGCCTTTAGGCACAGCAACCTGAATAGCAGGGCCCTGATTTGAAAATAATATGGCATACATTACCTTCTTGACGCTCATGGTCCGCTTTGCAATGCATGTTCTTTTGCAATACTTGTTGTCCATATTTTGTTCTGAATCTTTCGTTTTGGCTCAAAAAAGTGAACCCATGTCTCGTCACCTGTGACGACTTTAGCGAAAGACCGTGCATTGTAATTTGGAAACTTTTTCAGGAACTGCTTGGCGCACTGAACGCGTGTCTTTTTCTGCTCATCTGTCAACAGATGGGATATACATCTAGCGCAGATCTTTCTCATTTTCAAATCCCGTTTCAGAATTGTATGAGCTGCTCCTAATGTGATGCCAACCATACTAGCTATTTGCCTAGTGGTGTATCGTGCATCGGTAGCAACTTTTTCTTTCACTCTAGCAACCATCTTGGCAGATGTTGCTCTTTTCGGCCGACGATCATGTGGTGCATCTTCTGTTGAGCCTAGCCCACAGCTGAATTTCTTACACCAACGAAAAACTGTCGGAAAAGACATTTCATTATGCCCATAAACCGAACATATTTCATCAAAAATGTCTTTGCACCGTATACCAAGAATACAACGATTCTTAATATAGGACCGTATTTCAACGGCGTACTCTGACTTTCTTCCAACCATGTTTTGTATTAGTATACAAGAGTAGACAGTGTTTATCGAACGATATACATGGCTAAAGTAGACGGATTTTAACAGGTTTGGTATCAATGTATAAGTAAAATGTTTTTCTATGCTGTGATATTTATTTCCAGGTGATTTTCGCATTAGTGCATGAGAAAACGTTCTACTTGCATTCATATTTGAACAGTCCTCGTAGACCCTGATCTACGGAGTTTGATCTGGGTCTAAACTGTTAGCCAAACTTAACACATAGTTCCAGTCCAGATTCAATAGATTAACACTGACCTCACAGCAATAAATCACAACAGAAGCACCGCCTTTGAAAGGCCATTGAAATACTTATAACGTCTAACGCCGTGTGGTTATGCTGTTTATTTTTTGTAAAGTGGAGAGAGACCTTAAAATATATGGTAAAATGCTTTGAATGGATGATTGTGGATACTGAACAGGGGTGACTTTTAAACAGAGGTGTTTGCTAGTGGATGCTTGATACTGTGGTGTCCATGCTTATTGGAGAAAATACGGTAGTACACTAATGTCACCATTTGTAATGTTTTACTTTAAGTTGTTGCTAACCTTGGAGTCGTCAGGTGAAAGTAGGAAAACATAATGGACAGTATGAGCCTCAATAGGCGAAAAAGTGTTTCCGGCAATGTGCACCTTGCGCAGGCGCAGGCTGATCAGATTCTTTGCTGTGCACTAGACGGTCGTCCGCTGATGCCAAGCTTCATCATGCAAACAAGGAAGATTTTATAGTAAAATTCCTATATCAAGACTACCTATGGGTCTGTCTTAAAGACCACTTTTGAACAGTCCCAAAGGTATTCTCTTATTAAGAGACACTAGGGTAGAAAACACAAAGAAAGATTTTCTGAAACCTTCTCAATTCGCTCTTAAAAGCAGATTTAGTCATAGTATTATGTGGTCGTAATAGCGAAATTTTATTGTATTGAGCTGGCGATGTGCGCATATTAACTAAGCCATTTTGTCGCTTGTCGCGACCAATATAAAATGGTGACAAGCTCGCATTGTTGGGATAAATCACATCCACGAAGGTTACTTTTTTGTACTAATGTCTATGCATGGATAAAAAGTATGGCACGTTTCTTGTTAAAATTCCCAAAATACGTAGATAGAACGCACCTAATTGTAACGGGTGACATATAAATATACCCACAGTTTATATCTTTGAATTAAAGATTTTTTCTCTGTTTTGAAAATGTAGTTTGAAAATATCTGAGAGTCACTGATGAGGCCTAATTGGCCGAAACTAGCTAGTATGGCCCAGAAAACATGTACACTCCATATTTTTAGTTCTGTGGTGTATTCCTTGCTCCAAAAGGATAACCCTTTTATAGAACATATTTGGGAGGGTGTTCAAATTTTTATACATGGACATGTACATGATGCTCTTGGAAAATGGACTTTCGTTTTAAGTGCATGAACAATCTTTGATAAAAGGATAAGGAGATATTTGTTCGCCCCCGCCTACTGGGGTTAGGGGAAATAGATTGGCTGCATAGTGCGTCCACGCAAAGCTGAAACTGACCACACATGAATACTGCTAATCCGCTTAGAAGGACTAAACCTGCCCAGCCGTGTGGAGTCAATTTGGGCCCCCAACCACAGTGGATTCTTTACACTGACCCTTCCAAGGCGGTTCTTCTGTCGTGGCTTAATTGTATCGATTCCTGATCATTGCCTTCACTTCTATTGTGTGTGTGTGTGTGTGTGTGTATGTGTGTGTGCGCGCGCGCGTGTGTGTGTTGTTCAACAAAATATTGATTTTATAGGCAGATCCATCCAGTTTTTACACAACCTGCATTTTAATTCAGTAAGCGAAATTCAAAACAGAAGTGCAGGCAATGATCAGAAATCGGTACAATTACATCACAGAACCACAAACATACAACAACTTCATTTTTATGAAAATGTCAAAGGCGGAAAGCCAAAAGGGCAGACACTGTCCCATAAAATGACTAAACGGCTGTCCAAAATAAAGATATATGCAATAAATACATACAAAGAGGAACTATAACAATAATAAACAGCAATAGAAGAACCGCCTTCATTACAAAAGCGCGCCTATACAAATACATTGTAAATTTTACCACCGAAAAATGAAAAAAAAAAAAAAAAAAACAGAAGAAAAAATGTAATATTTTTCTTATATCTGCTCAAAATATAGATTGTGGATACTCGTTAGAACCGCCTCGGCGAGTCGGTTCTAACGAGTACCGACAATCTATGTTTTTGAGCAGAAATAAAAACAAATAATATAAACCACTGCAAACCTCAGTTTTACCATATAAAAGTGGGGTTTAAGGAGTTCAAAATTATAAAGGCATGTTTTCGTGATGGGAACGGTCAGTCATTACGCAAACACGCCTACAAAAAATATATATTGTGGGCACTCGTTAGATCCGCCTCGTTGACCTTGATCCACCTTTATCGCCGAAAAAAGGAAAATTTTATGATGAAAAATTGTGATATTTTTCTACTTTCTGCTCCAAATATAGATTGTGGGCACTCGTTAAAACCGCCTCATCAAGGCGGTTCTAACGAGTACCCACAATCTATATTTTAGAGCAGAAATAAGAAAAATAAGGTTTACTCCTGTAAACCCCAGTTTTACTATATAAAAGTGGGGTTCAAAGGGGTCAAAGACTCAAAATTATATAGGCGTGTTTTCGTGATGAATATTTTTATGCTGTGTGGGGTAGGGGCTTAGTTGGATTTTTCATCTCCACAATCCTCGCTTTTGGCTCTGTCGTGGTTTAGACAAATACTTTGTTCTGTTCGTATTAAGGATTTCTAACTCATCAGTGTAACATCCCCGACAACATACATGTAACATTAGCTCAATACAGAGACGGCACAACGACGAGGAATCGTCGGCACGAAAAAATCGAAAAGCTGGAGCAAACGAAAACAAACAGTTGAACTTTAGAAGTCTCGATCAGAGACAGAGCAGCATGCATCAACCGACATTACTAAAAAGAGTGTAACCCTTTTTGAACCAAATTGAATCTTCCTCTTTATATATAGCAGGAGCCTATTTCAAAATTTAGGAGTGTCAGGTTGTGTGTTTTTTGTTTGTTTGTCTCATTTGAGGTTAAACGTCCCAGTCATCACTATAAAGGTCATTTTGGAGACGTTGCTTCCAATTTCGTGGAACTTTTACCCGCCATTGAGATGAAATGACATCTCAAGCCCTGTCGCCCAATGAAACCAAAATTGTTTTTGAACATGACGGTCCGCCTCGCACCGCGGTTCCTGGATAGGCTTAGATCCTCCAAGCGGTTTACCAGTACTAGTGTGTGGGCCGGATTCAGCTCTGCGTGGAAGCATCATGCAGCCCATATATTTCTTCAAGCCCCTATGGTCGGAGGCAAGCAATGTTTGCCAAGGTACCCCTTTAGGGGTTTCCGGTACTAAATGGGTAAAGTAAGTCTTCAGGCCGGAGGCGTCATAGTGTGAATCCCGAACCGCTGGCATGCAATTAAATGGGGATGCAAAGTCAGTCAGTCTGTCCTAAAACATGTATCCGCTTGTACCCAATTCTTTTTTATATCCAAGAATGCTTTAACGAGGCTGGGTATTTAAATCTTTGCAAACATATATTTTCTTTTTCTGAATTTATATACTTAGTCAACATAACATATTTATTTATTTAATTATATGAATTCAAAGTAATAAATAAATAAATAAATAAATAAATAAATAAATAAATGTTCATGGGGTATAAAAGAAAATATCATGAATGGGCTTCTTTCAATATGAAAACACGCCTATACAAATACATTGTAACCTTTATCGCCGAAAAAAATGAAGATGGAAAATTGTTATATTTTTCTTATTTCTGCTAAACATATAGATTTTGGGTAGTCGTTAGAACCGCCTTATCGCGGCGATTCTAACGCGTACCCACAATCTATATTTCAGACCAGAAAAAAGAAAACTAAGCTTCACCCCCGTTAAACCCCAGTTTTATAATGGGTTTCAAGGGGGTCATAATTATATAGGCGTGTTTTCGTGATGGTCCTAATTAAACGTTTACTTACCTCAGACTATATTATTGTCATTCCCCAGGTCTAGTCTAATAAATTAGTGAGAACGGTATTTAACTTGTCTTTTATAAGGATTTAAGAAGCGGTTTGACGTTACAGGTAGCAATATAGTTTTGCGTTATTTATAAGTGTACCGGGCATAAGGGCTTGCTGTCGAAAACATGATCATGACAGCAAATAAAATGAAGGCAAACAGTACATCACGAAAACACATCTATATAGTTTTGACCCCATTGAACCCCGCTTTTATATAGTAAAACTGGGGTTTCCAGGGGCAAACCTTATTTTTCTTATTACTGCTCTAAAATATAAATTGTGGATACTCGTCAGAACCGCCTTAACGTGCCGGTTCTAACATGGAGGTTGGTTTGTTTGAGGTTAAACGCCCCCGTCAACGCTGTATAGGTCATTTTGGAGACATTGCTTTTAATTTTGTTGGAGTTTTACCCGACAATGAGATGAAATGACTTCTCAAGCCCTGTCGCCCAATGAAACAAAGAGGGTTTATAAGCATGGACAGACCGACATGCACCACTTTGCCTGGTCCTCCATGTGGTTTACCAGTACTCGTGTGCGGTCAGTTTCAGATTACATTTCATTGTAGTATCGTGTTGCACATAAGCATAGCTCCGTCCGAAAAGGAATTTGGCACACAGAATAGATCCGGGTCAGCCGTTACAGAAGGCAGCGTCTTATCCAGATCCACAATGCATGCACAAGGTGTACAATAAAGTACAATGACCTATGTAAAACGTATAATGAAAAGGATAATTAGACACTGCTTAAATTGAAAGTTATGAAAAACTATGTTGCATGTTTGGGTCGATATTAGCATTCATTGTCGACTTAGGGATGTCCGGTTAATTTTATTTATTGTAAGTTTGAATACTGCAATTGTATTAACTATTATCAGCTTAGATTAAAGAGAAATCCTTTTTTCCCTTATGTGCGTTGGGTATTTAGCCACCTTTAAAATCCCAATATTTTTGTTGTAATGGTCGGAATTACGCATTGTGATAATTTATCACTGCCTCCACGATGAATTCGCAATTGTACATGTACAGTAAAACCTTTCTTAGTGGCAACCTCTATGAAGCAAGCAACCTGTCTTAAGCAAGGAGGCTTTTAGTTCCCGAAAAGGGAAAATGTATTAAAATTCAAATGTGTTAATTAAGCACCTGTTTTAAGCAAGCCGTTTTTGATTATCCCAAAGGTGCTTGCTTAATACAAGTTGGACTGTATATGTATTACAAGACCCATAAAAAGACGTCGTCTAATTTTGTTATTTTCACCACTTACATGTGCCCAGAAATTCCATATAGATAGCATTCTGTGCTGAGAAATATATTTCGAGGGTCGTTCAATATGTGTCTGGCCTTACCTACTTAGAGTCACGTTTGCCCTCTTCCTTTTCCACATAGTCAGCCTGCAGCAATAATCACTTTACCATCGAAGTTTCAAGCTTAAGGCTGAAAGTCCAGTTTTGCAGAATTCAGGTTATTTAGAGTCAAACCCCCCTCCAATCGTTTCCTTAAGCTGTTCAACTGATCGAAAGTGACATCTACACATTTCTTTCTTAGAGGTTTGGAAACAAAACGTAATCACTGGGTGCCATATTAGGAGAATAGGGTGGTTGTGTTAAGGGTTTGAAACCGTTCCACTTCATTGCTTCCACAGAAACATTGCAAGTCTGGGCTGTAGCATAGTCATGTTGCAACAGCACACGTTTTGTTTCCCCCCCCCCGCATTTTGTGTACTATACAAAATATTATAATAGTCCCCATTTATTGTCTGGCAATGAAGTAAATAGTCCACCGACAGAACCCGCTTGCTATCCCAAAAATATAGTTTCTAAAGGAACGAAATATCCGTGTCCTTCTAAAATTGATTTCAGTAAATGTAGAGATGAAATCACTGCTTCCTTGAATGAATTCGGTAATCGATGGTGTAAGCGAGAGTATGTTGAGCATAAAGCCCTTAAGGACTGGACACTTAGCATTTTAAAACTAGTGAATAAACGCATTTCTTTCTTTTCTCAAAATACTAACTTATTACCTCCTAAGCCTAAGACGTCTTTACGTCATCTTAAACTAGGTATTCAAGAATTTCATAAGAAGTTTGTTTTGGTCCCTGCAGACAAGGCCGCTAACAACGTCGTCGTTGTGTGACGGCTCCACTATGTTAACACGCTTAAGCAGGAGCTCGGTGGTACTAAGGCCTATGAACTTCAGCCTTTAGCTGAAGAGAGAGTTATAGTAGATAAACATATTTGTCATTCAGCCACCAAGTTTGCTGTGTGTATTACCGAAGGCCAAGACAAGCTTCCTATGCTATACTGGTTACCAAAACTTCATAAAAGACCTTACAAAGCACGGTTTATGGCAAATTCTAGCTCTTGCGCTACCACAGAACTTTCGAAATTATTAACTTCCTGTCTTACTGCTATAAAAACACATGTGATTAAATATTGTGATAAAAAAGTAGAAGTAAAACAAAAATCAGGAATTGATACAATTAACTTACTCCATCCATAAAAGACACCAAAGGGAAAGAAATACAAACATTAAGCGACCAGACCATAATGGAAACCTCAGTCTTTGAAAGATCAGGAAGAAATCTGTTTTGGTCTATAAAAAATTCGAATGAGGTTTTAAATAAATTGAAATCCACACATTTTCGTGCTTCAAATAAAAATCAAAAATGAGTTCCTTTAAGAGCAATGAAACCATTCATAAGAAAGAAGATGGGTCATACTACGTAGTTTCGGCTAATAAAGCCTCATCAGTGACCCTGTAATGATCCGGCAAGGAAAGCCAGAGGAAACATACTGCAATTTGACGAATTTCGAATAGGTAGTTTAATTCAAGTCTATCTACTTACGATTTTTCCACTCTTTACACTACACTCCCTCATAATCTTATAAAAGAAAAGCTTAATGATTTAATTGAATGGGCTTTTCACAGAGAAGATTCTCTCTGTCTTGCATGTAATGTCAGAAATGCATTTTTCACTTCTAAAGAGCATAAGAATTATACACTTTGGTCATGTCAGAAAGTGTGTGATGCCCTCACCTTTCTACTTGACAATATTTATATTAGATTCGGTACTAAGTTATTTAGACAAATTGTGGGCATTCCGATGGGTACGAATTGCGCACCTCTTGTGGCTGATCTGTTCTTGTATTGTTATGAAAGAGACTTCATGTTGTCGATTTCCATCGATAACCAATCTGAAATTATTGAAGCTTTTAGCTCCACTTCTAGATATTTAGATGATTTATTAAATATTGATAATACCTATTTCGATGGTTCGATCAGTCAGATTTACCCCCCAGAACTTCAGTTAAATAAAGCAAATTCTTCTGATACAGAGGTCGCGTTTTTGGATTTACATCTATCTATTGTAGATGGGTTTGTTTCGTGCAAAATTTATGATAAACGCGATGACTTTGATTTTGAGATTGTAAATTTTCCTTTTTGGATGGTGATGTTCCTCGTGCGCCATCCTATGGCGTTTATATTTCGCAATTTATTCGATTTGCTAGAGTGTGTAATCATGTAACTGACTTCAACACTCGTAATAAATTATTAACGGCTAAACTCCTTAATCAGGGTTATCGGTACCATAAACTACGCAAAGCCTTTTCAAAATTTTATAGACGCCATTCTGATTTAATTTCAAAATTCAATATTGGACTTAAATCGCTTCTGCAACAAGGTCTATCGGAACCCGAATTGTATGGTGACTTAGTATATAAATTCAGAAAAATATATAACCGCAATGACTTCAGCACCCAATTTCGTAAAATCATTCTTCGATATAAAAAGATTGGGTACAACATTGATGTTATACGACAGACTGCATGCATGGTAGTTAACCCAATCGCGGTTGGCAACTTTGCTTCCCTCTTTAATTGCACGCCGGTGGGTCAGGCCTCAGATTCTATGACGGTCCCAACGTAAAGGATTATTGAGAATTAGAGAGATCTAATTCAAGGTAATGTTGGTTGGTGCCTGATGCTCTGTCGTCTCTGGTAGGGCTGTTGGTTTTCATTTGCTCCTGCATTTCAGTGGTTTCTTGCTGTCGAGTCCTCACCGTTGTCTCACCTCTGTGGTTCTTTGATTATTTGTGTTCACGGAGATGTTGCACTGATGAGTTAGGAGTCCTTCATGCGGACTGAACAAATTATTTGTCTAAATCGCGATGGAAGTAAGGGCGAGGATTGTGGCCACGTAAAATCGACTTAAGCCCCCCCCCCCCCCCCAGTGGAAATCCCCCAGTGGAAATCTTTCCACTGACCGTTCCAAGGCGGTTCTTCTGTGGCGATTTATGTATGTTGTTGTTTGTTATTTACTGTGTGTATCACTTGTGTTTTTTTATTTTGGGTGGCCATATGGCCATTTTGTGGGAAAGTAACTGTCCTTATGGCCTTCCTTTGTTTAGATTTCCATTATGGTCTGGTCGCTTAATGTTTGTGTTTCTTTCCCTTTGGTGTCTTTGGTGGGTGAAGTAAGTCAATTGTATCGATTCCTGATCTTTGTTTTACTTCTACTTTGCCATGCCCTTGCCAACTGAAGGCTGAGTCTTTAACCATGACCAGTTCATTGATTACTCTGTTTGTTAGTCTGAGGATCAGAGTGAAGGATCAAAGGTTTGTCCGCTGTACAAATTCTTTCAAGAAGGTATTCCGGAACAGAATGATATCTTCGAAAAAGTGACTCAGACATTGAAATAGTTTCTTTTCTAACTCAGTACCCAACGCGCTAAAACCTTCCTCATGCACAGCCGTTCACGTAAAATGGTGCAAACGCTACCCTCAGAAATCTCCAATCTTCTAGCCAATTTTCATTTGGAAAACGCTCCTATACACAAATAGATTATAAATTTTACCGCCGAAAAAACTACAAGTTTAAGTTGAAAAATTGTGAGAAAAATAAGGTTTACCCCTGTAAACCCCAGTTTTACTATATAAAAGTGGGGTTCATGGGGGTCAGAATTATATAGGCGTGTTTTCGTGATGTGAAGCTTTCATTCGCCTCTAACGCATTACAAGTTCGCTTAGATTTCACTTGTGAAGTCATCATGCAGTAGGGTTCACATGTCTTCCACTACGGTGCTTGTCTTCCAATGTCACCCGACTACGTGTAAAATCAGCCAATTTCTAACAGATGAATATGAAGGATTCGTTTTTTCCGTAAACTTAACACAATTCCTCAAAAATTTCCTGGCTCTTTTTTTTTTAATCAAAAACAGGTATCTAATCACTGTTTTGTAACCAATTTGTGAAGAAAGTTTGGCATCACTGATCCCTGCCATGTTATTTACCTCGCATTGGCTGACTGACCGAAAAAAAATTGTATAGCCATGCATAAGGCATTGATGTATAGTATGTGAAAAACGTGCATTTGTCATGGATCAGTAACCTGATTAGGCCAGTTAAACATTGAACAACCCTCGTATATTCCGCTGAAATGCGCTGAAATTGTTGGTTACAAATGTTTTATTAAACAATTGTGTTGATCTTGTTTTCGAAATTTTACGATCCAGTCAACACTATTTAGGTTGCGTCGAGTATGCAAGTTTTCCTTACAGCACTTCCTGGACATGCTTATACCGGCACAGTGCACATTCGTTCGCCAGAAACTGGCAACTGCCCTTCTTGAATAAGCGAAAGGTAAACAGAATGAACATAGAAAAGATTTTGTGATCAATCTCTTCGAAGGAATACAATTATACTGAACGAATGAAATTTGAACAATGTTTACTTCACTTTAGTTTCTCTGACTGTAAAATTGTAGAATTTTAATAATAGAAAATTAATAATTTTAATCACACATAACCACAGGCAATCCAACATTTTCAGTACCACTTCGGATACATTATTTAACCAAGAAGGAAGGTTAACATTTTTGAATCAAGTGAGATATATTATCTCATTGTACAATGACTTTACAACGCCGACTCGGAATCATCAACACGCTCGGCCGTTTTGGAAGAATTTCTCACTTCGGTAAGTACATGTAGGGTCATGAGCATGACTTTGACTTTGGCCAAATTTGTATGCCGACCTTTTCGATGTATTTATAGTCATCTTTGTTAACCAAATTTTTTCTTGTGATATGTTTAGATAACATGCCAGGTATATAATTAAATAAGACAATAAATAACAATTTTCATCTTACTCTATCTATCTTGGTTGTTTATTAACATCTCAAACTAGCTGGACTTGCCTACATCTGTTCTGCTTGTGATCAAGGTTCTACCACGGCGATCGTTATTGTCTTTGTGGCTGAATTTGATCTCGGACGGTTTTGATCTCGAAAGGATGAACGCACAAAGGTACATTATTAGAGATAATGTGTTTTGTGTGTTATCAGCTAAGTATTTGTTCTGAAGGGGTATGCTTTAACTCATTTTGGATAGAATATAGATGTTTTGTTTACTATCTATATTATGATGTGTATCACGCTGTCAAGAAATGATATCGAGTTGTAGTTTTATAATATGCAACCAATCAGATTGCAGGAAAGTGACGCGCTCAGCGACCTTATTCGACAGCACTCGCAATTCTGTATCAGGGCGAAGCGCAGGCAGTAGAAACTTCTATTGCCCACCTCCTTCCCATGCCTCCTCAGCTCTGCTTACAATACGTTTAAAGACGGTCCGTCCCTTGCTTGCATTTATTTATTCATACATTATTTTGAGAGGGTGACAGAATTAGCTACAAGCTGTTCTACCTTGCGGCCCTCTTTATCAAACATAATACATATATACTTTTGAACACCTTATCACAATATTCTCATAAATCACACGAATAATATGACACACTGTTGGTTCTAAAGTAATATCCAAAGATATAACAAAAGTGCACAATTTTAAAAGGACAATAAATTTGAATCTTAAAATATTGACCCTAAATTAAAACAATGCATTGACATATCATATAAGAGCGTATAAAAATAGTAGTGGAGGCAAGGATCAGGAATCGATACAATCAACCCTAAATTCCCATCAGAGACACCAAAGGGCAAGAAACACAAACATGAAACAACAGACCTAATGGAAACATCAATACCGGAAAGCCAAAAGGACAATAACTTTCCCACAAAATGGTCAATAGGCTTTGCAAAATAAAATAATATAAGCGACACAAACACCCAAAGAAAAATCATAACAAAAAAAATAAAATAAATAAACTGCGACAGAAGAACGCCTTGGAACGGTCAGCTAGGTCGAATTTCACTGGGGGGGGGGGGTGGTGCGTGGCTTAAATCGATTTAACGTGGCCACAATCCTCGCCCTTACTTCCGTCACGATTTAGACAAATGATTTGTTCAGTCCGCATGAAGGCCTCCTAACTCATCAGTGCAGTATTCCCGTTGACACAAATAATCAAAGAACCACAGAGGTGAAACAACGGTGAGGACTCGACAGCAAGAAACCACTGAAATGCTTGCGCTAAAGAAAACCAACAGTAAAGACTCCTGTCAGCAGAACAATCCTAAAAAATGAGCCAAATTCATACCCGCGCCGTGAACAATCACGTAAAGTAAGATCCTCCGTGAAGCAGAAAGCTTGTGGCGGACCCAATGTCCAGACAATGAGCTTCCCGCAGAGCGGAAACATAATACGCGGATTTAACTCGGAGAAACGTCAAAAATGGTCAACTGATTAAGAACAATGCTTAATTCTCAAGTTTAAAATATACATTCTGAAACATAATTTAAAATATGTTATGTTTGCGGGTAAAATTAGAGTGATGTAGTTTTAAGACAGTTTTTAAAGCTATTAAGTGAACCTGCCTCTCTAATAGATTAAGGAAGAGCATTCCATAGTCCAGGAGCAGAGCAGGAAAAAAAACCACTATGTAAAGACGTACGCGATTTTGTGACAGATAAAGAACCATCATCAGATGAACTTAGGTTCAGAGAATGTTCTTGCGACATCGGTGTCAGTAATCTCGTAATATAAGCCGGGGTGAGGTTATTCAGTGTTCTATACGTGAGCACCGCTTTATTGTACCGTATTCTATTTGGTACTGATGACCATCCGAGTTCTTGGAACAAATGTTCAGATGGTGTATTAAAATCACTGCGTAGTATTATGCGGGCTGCACGCTTTTGTAATTTAGTCAGGCGATCAATATCCGAAGCTGATGCAGATCCCCGCGTAACCGAACCATTATCGATAAAGGGAAGAATATAGCCATGATAAAACATCTTTTGTACATCAGCTAGAACATATTCAGAAAGTTGTCGAAGAAGTGATATTTTCGTGGCGATGTGCGAACATAAGTAGTCAGTATGTGACGACCATGAGAGATGATCGTCAATGTAAACCCCTTGTAGTTTCTGATTGGATACATTCTGGGTGCACGTATCATCTACCTGGATGTTTAATTTGCGTGACACGTTAAGTTTTTGCCTTACATGTTGTCTCACCGAAGTGAAGTAGCATTTTAGTTGGTTAGCTCCATTTAATGGCATTATTTAGATCACAAATCACCTTATATTATATGCTATTAACATCACTATCTTGAGCATGGACGGTAGTGTCGTCAGCATAGAGATCAGTGGAGCATTCTGATTGGGTTGCATAGTTTGTAGGTTATTCTTGGCCATGATTCGGCCTTGGCGGCGGCTTAATTTGTATGCCCACCTTTTCGATGTATTTACAGTTATCTCTGTTAACCAAAGTTTTCTTGTAATATGTTGAGATAACATGCCAGGTTTATAATTAAATAAGACACTAAAACAATTTTCATCTTACTCTATCTATCTTGGTTGTTTATTAACATCTCAAACTAGCTGGACTCGCCTACATATGTTCTGCTTGTGATCACGGTTCTACCTAGACGATCGTTAGTGTCGTGGTGGCTGAATTTGATCTCGGGCGGTTTTGATCTCGAGCGGATGAGCGCACAAATTAAATTTCCTTTTTTTAAAAGATAATTTAAGCACAATCTTGACATAGCTACGACCGATATCGCATATTACGGACGAAATTACAAACTTTTGCGAGCAAAAAGAAATATCTGCAGGCTTTAATTTGTATGGATGAATATCTCCGATTCAGTTCATTTCAACGACCCATTCCTCAACACTCCGGATATGAAAATCTTTCACATGAAGCATCAAAGTTTTTTTTTCATTAAGCTCTTACATGTATCCAACGAGCACACGACCTTTTCAAAACAAATACCCTATAAGTGTTTATTTGTGAGTGTTTGAGTGTTACGTCCCACCAACAATTAAGGTCATACGGAGACGGGACCTCGGTTTAAATACTGATCCGAAAGTCTGGAGAAGCCCGGGATCAAACCTACGACCCCTGGTTTACAAGGAGAGTAGCGTAACCACTACACCACTGAGGCTTCTAATGTTTATTTGTATTATAAATGAAAAACTATGAAATTTGTAAGACTTTTTCTTTTATTGGAATCGTTAGCATCCAAACAAAAAGTAGATGAGTACACACAATGAAAATAAGCAAATACTGTTTTTCTCGTGACAACTTGAAAGTCAAAGTAAAAGCCACCAAAATTTTTGAGAAGGGTTTTGGTCAGGTGATTGCAATTCCTACTGTCTTGTCAGTTAAGAAGTCGTTGTGATATTTACTTCTTCTTCTTCTCGCTAATGAAGATTTTCCAGATATCTCTTAACCGATGTGGTACCGGAAACCCCTAAATGGGTATCCTGACAAACAGTGCAGGTCAAGCTCAGACGCCTCAGAACGCGGCGTCTGATCAGGGCCTAGACTATTTGCAAAAAGTTCAGACATTTTTCAAATCAATTTTAAAAAAAGAAAACAAAAAAAACAGCCGGACACACCTAACTTTTGAACTAGACCTCCTGTGTGTTTTGGAACATCGGTTCTAATGAGTACCATCAATCCTTTTTTGAACAGAAATAAGAACAAAAACAAGGTATAACGCTGTAAACCCAGTTTTGCTATACAAACGTGGAATTTAAGGCGGGTCAAAATTATATAGGCGTGTTTTCGTAGAAACACTTAGTTAGATTAGTTTTCTGTATAGTTTGATCGTGTTTTGATATATTGCGGCTAGGCTTTCATGTGCAATGTACACCTTATCACGGCGACTAATTTGGATCTACAATATTTGCTACCGCATCCTTATTTTGGGATCGCTATACATACATGTAAACGAGTGTCACCGCGTAAAATCTTATAACGATGCAAAATTATAACATTTTGCATTGAGCATAATTTTCCCCAAACGCAACATTTTATCAAATTTTGATGACTATTCATGTAGCAAATTTTCGCATCGATAAGGCAGACGAAATGAGAAATAATGTGTTCAGTACCAACACGTCGATTTTTATCTCCAAACATCATATTTTAACGATTTAGTTATTCACATTACGTAAGCACGCCTGTACAAATACATTGTACCATTTATCGCCGAAAAAAAGAGATAATTTTAGGATGAAAAATTGTGATATTTTTCTTATTTCTGCTCAAAATATAGATTGTGGGTACTCGATAGAACGGCCTCGACCCGAAAAAAAACTTATATTTTAACGATTCAGGGCTACATAAAAATTATAATATTTTGCGTCAAGCTGGATTTTTTACCCAAGTTATATTATTTTGCCTCAAACCAAATTGTTCTCGCAACCGAAAACGTTATTAAATTTTGATAACTAATTTTCCAGGAAATTTTCTCCTCGGTGAGGAAGACGAAATGCGCAAACATTTTGCACATATCTTTTCCCATTTCATCTGCCTCGCCGATGTGAAAATTCGCTGGAAAAATAGTCATCCAAAATTTGAACATTTTGCGTTGAGAGAAACAATGAGCTGTTAACCTCGTTGAGGTAGATGATATGAGAAACAAGGTGCGTTCAATAGCAACGCGTCGATTTTAATTCGTGTTAACAATTCAGTTCTAGCTACATGTACATCATATAAAAGTTCTAACATCTTGGGTTTGTGGTGGTATGTATATGATTTTTTTTTCTGATCCTCTAATTACAACCAGTGGATTTGTTTACTAACTTATTTTAAGAAACATTTTTCTGGAATGTTGAGTCAGAGAATGAAAATTGGTAAATAAATTGTTTACAAGTAAGGAGATTTATAAATAATTTTGTTTGTTTGTTTTGGAGTTCAACGGCCCAGTCAACACTATTTTAGGTTATTTTTGAGCCGGTCAGTTTACCTATCCACACCTTTCCTGGGCAGGCTTATACATAAGCGGTTAACCAGTACAGTGCACATTCTTTTGCCAGAAACTGATTTATAAATAATCAAGAAGGTTACAGATTACATTATTTTTAGCATCATTATGAAAACACGCATACATTGTGTATATATTTTTGACCCCTTGAACCCTCACTTTTATATAGTAAAACTGGGGTTAACAGGGGTAAACGTTGTTTTTCTTATTTTTGCTCTAAAATATAGATTGTGGGTATTCGTAAGAACCGCCTCGATGAGGCGGTTCTAACGAGTACCCACAGTCTATATTTTGAGCAGAATTAAAAAAAATATCACAATTTTTCTAACAAAAATTCAATTTTTTCGAGGTTAAGTTTACAATGTATTTGTATAGGCGTGTTTTCGTAATGTTTTTCGCATGTGAGCTAGTTTTTTTTTCTACCGTCTTCAAAAACGTTTGAAGACTGTATGAAAGAGAGATAAGTTACTTTTAGTTCTGTTAAGGTGTCTTGTTTCTTTGAGTTGTTTGATTATAGGTTTAACGTCCCCGTCAACACTATAAAGGTCATTTTTGAGACGTTGCTTCCAATTTTGTGGGACTTTTACCCGACATAGAGATGAAATGATCTCAAGCCCTGTCGCCCAATGAAACCAGTAGGGTTTATTAGCATGGACGGGCTTAGATCCTCTAAGCTGTTTACCAAAACTAGTGTGCGGGCCGGATTCAGCTCTGCGTGGAAGCATCATGCAGGTCAAAAATTTCTTCAAGCCCCAATGGGCGGGGGCCGTTGGGTGTCTTAATAAAAACCGGGTGTCTTAATAAAAAGTAGAAGTAAAACAAAGATCAGGAATTGATACAATAAACTTACTCCACCATAAAAGACACCAAAGGGAAAGAAATACAAACATTAAGCGACCAGACCATAATGGAAACCTAAACAAAGGAAGGCCATAAGGACAGTTACTTTCCCACAAAATGACCATATGGTCATCCAAAACCAAAAAACACAAGTGATACACACAGTAAGTAACAAACAACAACATAATTAAATCGCCACAGAAGAGCTGCCTTGGAACGGTCAGTGGAAGAATTTCCACTGGGGGGCTTAAATCGATTTTACGTGGCCACAATCCTCGCCCTTACTTCCGTCGCGATTTAGACAAATAATTTGTTCAGTCCGCATGAAGGCCTCCTAACTCATCAGTGCAACATCTCCGTGAACACAAAAATCAAAGAACCACAGAGGTGAGACAACGGTGAGGACTCGACAGCAAGAAACCACTGAAATGCTGGAGCAAAAGAAAACCAACAGTTAGACTCCGATGAGCCCGACCAGAGACAGAGCATCAGACACCAACCAACATTATCTCTCTAATTTTCAATAAGCCTTTACGTTGGAGCCGTCATAGAATCTGAGGCCTGACCCACCGGCGTGCAATTAAAGAGGGAAGCAAAGTTGCCAACCGTGATTGGGTTAACTACCATGCATGCAGTCTGTCGTATAATATCCATGTTGTACCCAATCTTTTTATATCGAAGAATGATTTTACGAAATTGGGTGCTGAAGTCATTGCGGTTATATATTTTTCTGAATTTATATACTAAGTCACCATAAAATTCGGGTTCCGATAGACCTTGTTACAGAAGCGATTTAAGTCCAATATTGAATTTTGAAATTAAATCAGAATGGCGTCTATAAAATTTTGAAAAGGCTTTGCGAGGTTTATGGTACCGATAACCCTGATTAAGAAGTATAGCCGTTAATAATTTATTACGAGTGTTGAAGTCAGTTACATGACTACACACTCTAGCAAATCGAATTAATTGCGAAATATAAACGCCATAGGATGGCGCACGAGGAACATCACCATCCAAAAAAGGAAAATTTACCATCTCAAAATCAAAGTCATCGCGTTTATGATAAATTTTGCACGAAACAAATCCATCTACAATAGATAGATGTAAATCCAAAAACGGGGCCTCGGTATCAGAAGAATTTGCTTTATTTAACTGAAGTTCTAGGGGGTAAACCTGACTGATCAAACCATCAAAATAGGTATTATCAATATTTAATAAATCATCTAAATATCTAGAAGTAGAGCTAAAAGCTTCAATAATTTCAGATTGGTTATCAATGGACAGCGACAAAATGAAGTCTCTTTCATAACAATACAAGAACAGATCAGCCATGAGAGGTGTGCAATTAGTACCCATCGGAATACCCACAATTTGTCTAAATAACTTAGTACCGAATCTAATATAAATATTGTCAAGTAGAAAGGTGAGGGCATCACACACTTTCTGACATGACCAAAGTGTATAATTCTTATGCTCTTTAGAAGTGAAAAATGCATTTCTGACATTACATGCAAGATAGAGAGAATCTTCTATGTGAAAAGCCCATTCAATTAAATCATTAAGCTTTTCTTTTATAAGATTATGAGGAAGTGTAGTGTAAAGAGTGGAAAAATCGTAGGTAGACAGACTAGAAGCACGAAAATATCTAGATTTCAATTTATTTAAAACCTCATTCGAATTTTTTTATAGACCAAAACAGATTTCTTCCTGATCTTTCAAAGACTTTATCACAATATTTAATTACATGCGTTTTAATAGCAGTAAGACAGGAAGTTAATAATTTAGAAAGTTCAGTGGTAGTGCAAGAGCTAGAATTTGCAATAAACCGTGCTTTGTAAGGTTTTTTATGAAGTTTTGGTAACCAGTATAGCGTAGGAAGCTTGTCTTGGCCTTCGTTAACACACACACAGCAAACTTGGTGGCTGAAAGACAAACATGTTTATCTACTATAGCTCTCTCTTCAGCTAAAGGCTGAAGTTCATAGGCCTTAGTACCACCAAGCTCCTGCTTAAGCGTGTTAACATAGTGGAGCCGTCACACAACGACGACGTTGTTAGGGGCCTTGTCTGCAGGGGCCAAAACAAACTTCTTATGAAATTCTTGAATACCTAGTTTAAGATGACGTAAAGACGTCTTGGGCTTAGGAGGTAATAAGTTAGTATTTTGAGAATAGAAAGAAATGCGTTTATTCACTGGTTTTAAAATGCTAAGTTTCCAGTCCTTAAGGGCTTTATGCTCAACATACTCTCGCTTACACCATCGATTACCGAATTCATTCAAGGAAGCAGCAATTTCATCTCTACATTTACTGCATTCTGAATTTTGTGTTGGATTAATTGAGGATTATTACTCCTTCGGGACTTAGTGGGATCAGACAGAATAATGTCAAGGATATTTAATAACAGAGCTTTGTATTTGTTTCTTTCTTGGTTTACGAGGGTAGGCTGAAAAGTTCTGAGCCTGACCAAGATCCAATGGTTTGTCCATGCTGAAAGTGCCTTATTTTTCAACATAGTCTCCCTTCCTGTCCACACACTTCCTCTAGCGAAGCTGGAGTCCTTGGATCCCAGTGGTATAGAAGGTCTCATCTTGGTCCCTGAAAAACTCCTCCACAGCAGCTATCACCTCCTCGTCTGACCGATAATGCTGCCCAGCCAAGTGCTTTTTTCATGTTTGGAAACAGAAAATAATCTGATGGAGCTAGGTCAGGTGAATGCGGCGGCTGATAGACAAGTGTGAAGCCATAGTCATGCACAGCAGCCATTGCGACAACCGATTTATGAGCAGGCGCATTGTCCTGATAGAACAAGACCCCTTTTGTCAATTTTCTGGGTCGTTTAGCCTTAATTACTTTTCGCAAGTGTTTTAGCAGATCTGCATAATACTCCCCATAAATTGTTCTGCCCTTTTGAAGGTAATCTATGAATATTATACCCTTGGCATCCCAGAACACTGATGCCATCACCTTCCTTGCAGAGGAAACGACCTTTGCCTTCTTTGGTGGGGGTGAGCCAGGGTGTTTCCATTGCATGGATTGTCTTTTGGTCTCTGGCTCAAAGTGATGAACCCAACACTCATCCTGAGTGGCAAAGCGGTCAAGAAAACCATCTTGGTCTGCTTCAAAAAATAGCCAAGTTGGCTTGTGACAGGTTTAGTCTGGTCAACTTTTGGTCAGGCGTCAAAAGCCGTAGCACCCATCTGGGGGAAACCTTCGACATTCCTATTTCACTGTGTAGAATGTTCTCTACTCGTTCACGGGGGATGCCAACAGTGTTAGCCAAGTGATTCACAGTTAAACGCCTGTCATCCATCACAGCCCTGTGCACTTGGCTGATGGTTTCCTCAGTTGTTGCCGTTGTGGGTCGTCCACATCGGTCATCATCTTCAAGGCTGTCCTTGCCCATCTTAAAATTTGCTGCCCACCTTTTCGGGTTGCATACGAAGGAGCATCATCCCCTAATGTAGCAACCATATCGGCATGAATGTCCTTAGGAGCTAACCCCTTTTTATGGAGGTACTTGATGACACCACGATGCCAGATTTTGTCCATGTTCTCAAAATCGTGCTAGTATCAATTTTCAAGTCTAGAATTTCTACATTATTGCAGGTAAACTTGAACTCATTTGAGTCAAATCAAGTAATAAAGGTTTGGATTTAATGAATACAAAATTTCATGGCTGTTCGATGCCTGCTTCTTGGTCAGGCTCAGAACTTTTCAGCCTACCCTCGTAAACGTTATTTCTTTGTATAATACGTACATCTTTTACACAGATAATGTTGACAAAGAATACAAGTATCATACAAAGGCATTCAGAAAAAAAGTAAAATGACTTATTCAAATCTGTATCCCTCGATTGCAATATTGATGTTCAAATTATAGTTGTGATTGTCAAGTTTGTTCTAATTCGAAACTTATTGCGCAGATACTGCAAGTGGATTTCATTTGGGTTACAAAATGAATAGTAGTGAAATAAAGCAAAGATGTATGGGAATATATATGGATATATATAGGGTAATGGATTTTTTAGGTTATTAATTTGTTTCATTAGCACTGAAGAATCAAGTCTTGGGATTGTGGTTTTGGGCTGTCTCAAGAGAAACAATACACTGTAGAAACTCAGTAGCGCTCTTCGAATCGTGATGTGAAACAGCGACTGAAGATCGGTTGGGTTGGATGTTATAGCTGTTTAACTTTGGCTCGGGTTAGTAGATGTGTTTTACAACTTTATTTGGGGATGGGGGGTGGGGTGGGGGGGTATGAACGTGCATGCATATATTTATGTGTATAGATATATGTATGTGCGCCCGTGTAGAAAAACTACACATATTTGTACATCTGTGTTTGTTTGTTAGTTTGTTTGATTTGAGGTTTAACGTCCCCGTCAACACTGTAAAGGTCATTTTGGAGACGTTGCTTCCAATTTTGTGGGACTTTTACCCACCATTGAGATGAAATGACATCTCAAGCCCTGTCGCCCAATGAAACCAATAGGGTTTATTAGCATGGACGGTCCGCCTCGCACCGCGGTTCCTGGACAGGCTTAGATCCTCTAAGCGGTTTACCAGTACTAGTGTGCGGGCCGGATTCAGCTCTGCGTGGAAGCATCATGCAGCCCATATATTTCTGCAAGCCCCTATGGGCGGGGGCCTCTTGTACATCTATGATAAGTACCAACAAGGCATTTGAAATCTGTGATTATAAATTTGCAGTACAAAATCTTTTAGACTTAAGAATAAAATCTTATAATGCTAAGAATATTTGTATGTTATCATTCACAGAGAGATCATTACAGCCGTATAGAAGGATGTTTAAGGTAGGTTGGCAAATAGCTGAGACAATGTTTAACATGTCCTATCTTATGTCAGTGTACTGTTCACAGGCCATGAGGTAGTGATTCGTGTCCTCAACAGCTCCACAAGCACATAAGGAGTTATTTAGAATATTTTTGAAAGAGATGATCGTGTAACGAACTGCAACTAGAGCTGTCAGTGAAACTGACTAGGGCCCCGGCAGCGCTATCAGAAATTTGTGGACGGACAGACGGACAGACAGACGGACGGACAGAGTGATTACTATGGGGCACCCACACTTTCAGTGCGGGGCCCTAATTAAGTCTTAGTCTGATATGATGTACTTGCCCAAATCTTTTACTTGCACAAAAATATGACGGTGGTTTTCTTTCGTTTGTCTGTAGTTAATCCGGTAAATCGTTCCAGCTGCGAGTCGTCTACGGGAGAAAGGATGTAAAATAAAGTTGCGAGTTGGCTCGGACAGTCTGTAAATAGGCATTGTTTCGCAATTCGTAAACTATACTACTGCCTACTGCGAGTGGTACTAGTGAAGATGGTTATTCAGGTGTGAGACAATTCTGCATTTTGTAATAGAGTACAAGTTGGTGTTTTTGTCTCTGAGCTTCCAGAGATTCCCATCCAAGATCATAGAGAAGAGAGTTGATTGATACTAGTTTTGTTGCTCCAGTAACGATTCGTGCGGCTTCATTTTCACATTTTTTTCTAATTCGTTCGTCTCGTATCGGGTGCAATTGTCCCAGACAACATCGGCATATTCAAGAAGTGGCCTTATAAAAAAATGTATAAATTGTTTGTAGGGATCTTCTATCGAGTGTGAATTTAAGTTTGCGCATTATAGTAATCCGCAACCATGCTTTCGTTTTGTTGTCTGTATGGTCACGCCAGGTGCAATCGGTCGAAAAAATAATGTCTAAATGCTTGTGAGAATCTCCTTCGTTAATGTGTTGCTGGTTCATTGATACAGGAGGATGATAGGGTTTATTCATTTTTCGCCAAAAATCATTGACTCGGATTTTGCAGGATTAAAAGAAACAAGCCATTTCGTTGCCCATGAGTGAATCTTAGCCAGGTCAGAATTGATCTGGGCTGCCGTTTGCATGGGGTTCTCCGCCACTATGTATAGACTAGTATCATCTGCAAAGAGCCTGATAGAAGAATGTATGTCTACAGCTATGGCATTAATATAAATCAGAAACAGAAGTGGGCCAAGGATGGAGCCTTGTGGGACTCCTGCCTTGATAACAGACCAAGACGATGCAGCTCCAGGTAGCACTACTCTCTGTTGTCTATTATTCAAATAATCTGTAAACCAATACAGTAGCAAACCAGAAATACCAGTACTGTGCAGTTTGTATAGAAGGCCTTTATACTGTCACAGGCTTTACTAATGTCGCAAAAGACAGCACGTACTTCTCTACCTTCGTCGAGAGTATTGAAGATATGAACTAGTTGATTAACAGCAGAGTCTCCGGGAATAAATCCTAACTGAAGAGGTGTTAGTATATTATAGTCACGAATAAAGTTAAAAAGGTGCTTATGAACGATTGTTTAGGACTTTGTCTATAGTACTTAGGAGAGAAATTGGTATATAATTCGATTTGATTGAAGGGTCGTCCTTTCTTGAAGATTGGAGTCACGTCTGCCTCTTTCCATGTATTTGGAACTTTACCCTTACTTAGAGAGAAGTTGAAAAGATCACTGAGTGGTACAGAGGGCGCTTCCTACGACATAGAGAAACAGCTAGTTCCTTAAGAATGCGATTGTTAATTGAGTCGGGACCAGCTGCTTTACCGAATCGCAACGACTTGAATGTTAATTCAACTTCTGCCGGAGTGGTTGAGATTAAGCTGAGAAAATTCTGAGCTTGAGGAACATCAGCGGGTAGAGAGGCATTCTCATCATTTAGCATTGTTTGCTCTATAAAGAAGTCATTCATTAGATTAGCCTTATGTTGACTAAGAGGCGGGAGTGTTGACGATTGGTCGGTTTTAATAATATGTTTTAGTGTTTTAGCAGTCTTTCTGTTTGATTTCTTCGTTCTTTGATTTGTCTGCCAATTTTTCTGTTTGTAATTGCTTAGATTTTCGAATTTTCTCCTATAATTTTATTTCGTATTTGTTTGTTATTGTCAAAATCTACCGTGCTTTTTTTATTTTTTTGTAAATACGTTATTTTCTTGATTTTCATTAGTTAGCCATGGAGTATCAGATTGACGAATTTTTGCTGTTTTGTTAGGAAAGTGTTTAAAAGTCAGGTTGGATTTTTTTTTAGTAAAGTTTTGGCATACGTATCAACGTCCTTGTCTTTTAGCTTATTCCAGTTAGTGTTTTCGACATCATGCAAAAGAGATTGATAGTCCCCAGGATCAAAGAGCAAAATATGCCGCTGAAAGACTCGTGTAATGTATTTTTTTTTTTAATTTAGAACCAAACAAAAATGGGCAGTGATATCTAATGTTTTGGTCGAGAGAGGGATCACCAACTCCACGTAGAAGTATAGCATTTTTGTCAGAAGTAAATATCAGATCAACAACGGAAGACGAATTCTCCGTTTTGTGTGTCGATTCCGTTATGAGTTGCTCCAAGTTGAAATGTTGACATATGTCAGGTATTTTATTACCCGTTGCTTACTTCAAAATATCGAGGTTAAAATCTCCTGTTATAAAATATTATTAATGTGTGTGTTAAAAGCAAGACCAATGGAACCTTCTATGGAAGCCAGGGTTGCAGCAGGAGAATTTGGTGATCTGTAAAATGTACCCAACAAAAATTTTCTATTATGAATGTTGAGTTCCATCCAAATGCAGGCTATATCTGGAAGTTCGAGGTCTAATCTAAGGCGTGAAAATACATTGTTTTTTATGTAAATACCTGTTTCTTTCTTACAGCATTACAGTAATAACAAGAAGTTAAAATAGTTTGTAAAAAAACTGTGTTAATTGTTTCCCAAAAGGCATGTTTGTCTTTTCTTTCTGCTATGTTTGGCATTACACTTACACGACCGTGTGACATAGTGTATTTTTTCACATCTCCAAAATGGATAATTTTCTGATGAAAGTCGGTGATATTTTTCTTACAAATACTGCAAACATAGGATGTGGGTGCTCGTTAGAACCGCCTCATTGAGAACCAACAGCCTATGTCTTGGAGCAAAAATAAGAAAGCAGTGTATTTCCCCTTAAACCCCAGTTTTATCTATATAAAAGGGGGTGTTCATTTTACGGACTTATTCACGTGATGTTTCGTAACCAGAGAAAACTTGAGCTTGATACAAAATGTTTAAACTTTAATGAAGACCTGAATCGTTCAAATATAAGACATCAAAGCGTCGCTACTGAACACACCTATCTTCAAAGTTTTATAACAAATGTTATAACTTTTATGAAAAAAAAAAAAACAACAACAAAAAAACAAAAAACAAAAAAAATCATTAGAATATTCGGTTGTTTGGAGTTAAGATCGTCGTGTTGGCTCTGAACACACCTTTTCGTACTTCGTCTTTCTGTGAAAAATGGAGCTTGACGCATATGTTATAACTTTCATATAGAAATGAATCGTTAAAATTTAAAAGTTGCTGTGGTTAAAATCAACGTGTTGATACTGAACACATACTTTCGTACAGCATCTGCCTCACAGAGGCAAAAACCCACTGGGAATAATAATCAAAATGGTAATAGGTTTTGCGTTGGAAAAACAACATTGAGCTCGACGCTAAATGTTATAACTTCTATATCTATAAACTTTTCATGCAATTTGCCATATTATTAGGTTGATGAGGCTTATAATCAACGTATTTGCATTATACCTGCACATACGTAGTACCTATGCCGTGCCAAGGCTGTAATCGGCCAAACATTATTTTCAAATTTTCTAATACATTGCGTCGGGTGAAAAATAAAGCTCGACGCAAAATATTAAAACTGTTTTGAAGAACTGTACTGTTATAATATTAGGTTGGTTGGAGTCTAAATCAACGTGTTGATACTGAAAACATTCTTTTAATTCGTCTCCCTTACCGAGGCGAAAATGTGCTGGAAAAAACTAATCATAACATTTTGAAATATAACCGCCATGGAACGGTCAGTGAAACAAATTCCACAGTGTGTGTGTGTGGGGGGGGGGTGCTTAAATCGATTTTACGCGGCCGCAATTCTCGCCCCTTACTTTCGTCGCGATTAAGACAAACAATTTGTTCAGTCCGCATGAAGACCTCCTAACTCATCAGTTCAACATCCGAATACACAAAAATTACAAACACAGAGATAAAACAACGGTGAGGACCCGACAGCAAGAAACCACTGAAATGCTGGAGCAGAAGAAAACCAACAGTTAGGCTCTGATGGGCCCGACCAGAGTCAGAGCATCATACATCATCCGACAATACCTAAAATTAAATTCCCTCAAATTCACTGTAAGCCTTTACGCAGGAACTGTCAATGAATCTGAAGTCTGACCCACCGGCGTTCAGTTAAAGAGGGAAGCAAAGTTGACAACCGTGACTGGGTTAACTACCATGTATGCAGCCTGTCGTATAATATCTATGCTGTACCCATTTTTTTTATACCGAAGAACGATTTTACGAAATCGGGTGCTGAAGTCATAGCAATAACATATTTTTTTCTGAATTTATAAACTAAGTTACAATAAAATTCGGGTTCCGATAGACCTTTTTAGCAGAAGAGATTTAAGTCCAACACTGAATTATGAAATTAAATCGGAATGACGTCTATAAACTTTTGAAAAGCCTTTGCGTAGTTTATGATACCGATAACCCTGATTCAGAAGTTTAGAATTTACAGTTTATTACGAGTGCTGGAGTCATTTACATGACTAGACACTTTGACAACTCGAATTAATTGTGAAATATAAACGCCATAGGATGCCACACGAGGAACATCAACTTCCAAGAAAGGAAAATTTACAATCGCAAAATAGAAGCCATCACGTTTATCATACATGTTGCAGGAAACAAATCCATCTAAAATAGATAGATGCAAATGCAAAAACGGGGCCTCGGTATCAGAAGAAATTGCTTTATTTAACTGAAGTTCGGGGGGGGGGGGGGGGGTAAATTTGGCTGATCAAACCATCGAAATAGGTATTGAGTGAGTGAGTGTTTCTATTTGACGTCCCATCAACATCTAAGGTCATAAGGAGACCGGATCTCGGTTTAAAGACTCATCCGAAAGTCTGTCGATCCTGCGACACTTGGTTTACAAGGCGAGTAGCATAACCACTACACCACGGAAGCTTCTAAAATAGGTATTATCAATGTTTAATAAATCATCGAAATAGCTAGAAGTCGAGCTAAATACTTCAATGATTTCAGACTGGTTTTCAGCGGAAAGAGACGTCGTGAAGTCTCTTTCATAACACAACAAGAACAGATCAGTCACACGGGGTGCTCAATTTTTACCCATCGAAATACCCACAACTCGTCTAAATAACTTTGTACATGTAGGAAGCTTGTCTTAGCCGTCTGTAACCCATACAGCAAACTTGGTGGATGAATGACAAATGTGGTCATCAATTACAGCCCTCTCTATAGCCAAAGGCTGCAGTTCATAAACCTTAGTTCCGCCAAGTTCTTACTGAAGAGTGTTAACATAGTGGAGCCGTCAAACAACAACCACATTGTTAGCGGCCTTTGCTGCTAGAACCAAAACAAACTTCGTATGAAATTACTCTTGAATACCTAGTTAAAGATGACGCATAGACGTCTAAGATTAGGAGGAAATAAGTTCGTATTTTAATAGTAGAAAGAATGTGAATTGATGTTGTGGGGCGTTTTTTTTTAGGGGGGGGGGACAGTAATACATAGACGTGTTTTCGTGATGCTACTTATTCAAGGTAACGGATTTTTATGACCGTGATAGTCTTGTCGTAAAGTCGCGGAGTTGACGTCACAGAGTTGTGTTAAGTGGACGTATTTGCTCGGACAATTAAGAACAGTGTGTACCTAGATCAGGTGCCACTGGTCGCGATCTCTTATCAATGTATATACTGGCTGCTTAAAGTACGGGAGTTTTTAGGCGGTTAACGGAACAGTCTATGTACACGTTCATGCTATTCGACCCATCAAGATTGTCAGTGTTGAACCAGTTAAGTACGCCAGAAATGACAAAAATTCATCACTTGATTAAGAAGATATAGTGCTGTCAGGGTAAATTGTGACAATCATTCGCCTTGACTTTTTGTCTGACTTAGGACCACCAGCATATAATCAAAACCTTTGTACATGTAATATCACTACTCGTATGTAACAATTTTGACTACAGATAGGTGATGACAAGCTATTCCATCATGATAACTAGTCCGTGAAATGAACACCCCTCATCACCCAACTTTATATAGAGAAAAGTGGGGTTTAAGGGAGTAAATATCATCTGCCTTAATTTTGATCAAAAACATAGATTATGGGTACTCGTTAGAACCGCCTCATTGAGGCGGTTCTAACGAGCACCGACAATCTATACTGTTCACAAAAAGTACAGGATATTCGGGTTTCTTCGAGCCCATCAGCCTAAACGTTAGGAATAATCAGAAATCGGGAATACCATGCCAATTGACTATCATCTGGTATATTCTATCGTTGAGCAGTATGATATGTATGCTCGAGTGGCGTAGCACAAGGGCATAAATTGCACATGGGGAAGCACATGAATTTTAACATTAATGACAAACCTATTTATTGATGCGAGATTTCGATACAACTTTTTGTATCGACTGTTGAAGTGTTGTATGAAACGATTTTATAAACAAATTCGTTATCAGAACCAAAATTCGGCTAACTTGGGGTCGACGTTGGAGAACCTTTTGTATGTTCCAGACCGGAAGTACGTAGATGCAGACGGCAAATAATATGAATACGTCACAGTCAGTAGTCAGTCGACTATGTGCACGCTATCGTAGGGAATGAGCAGTAGCGGATTTGCAGAAAAGTGGACTCCAGAAGAGTACTAACGGATGCGATGACCGCCTTGTTGTCAATCAAGCGTCACGCAACCGGAGAGTGACATCAACCGATCTCCAGCAATACATTCGCCGAGGAAGATGGGTAAATGTCTCTAGATAGACGATCCGAAATCGTCTTCACTCGAGTGACCTTACGGCACGGCGTCCGCACGTTGTACTGCCGTTGAAATGCGTAGTGTACACAGGAACATTAATCAATGGTCTCACATTATGTTCAGTGACGAATCCGGTTTAACTTGGAATTTCGTGATGGTCGTAGAAAAGTCTGGCGTCGTACTGGTGAACGTTATACAGACCCGGCTAGATTTTTTCATGATGGATATGGATCAGGGTCTGATATGGCATTTGGTGGGATCACCATGACTGGAAAAAACATACTTACATGTGTGCCAAAGCAGAGTTACAGGACTGTACTATCGTGATTACGTGTTGGCTCCTCACGTGATACCGTTTGTTCGACGCCAAGGCCCTGGATTCATCTTTCAGGACGATAACGCTAGGGCTCATCGGGCACGCGTCGTCACAAAGTACCTACAGGTGGCACTACAGTAAAAAAAATCCCCTTACTCACAATGTAAATTGGGGCATATTCCATGTTCTACCACATTTCAGCAAGTCTAATGGTTTCATTATGAGGCATATAATTTGACAGGCTGACCATTTACCTTCCAGAAGCAGCTAAAAAAATATGGGTGCTGTGCGGCATATGTTGGCCTTTTTGGCAGCCAGTGTCAACAAACCCATACCGCAGCGAATAAATCCGGGCATTTCCAGTTGCCAGTCAGCACAATTTTCTCGTTCAATTTAAATCAGCTGCATTTTACAATAGCAAATACCTACTAATATTTCTTCTAATAAACAATAAAACTTCTCAGAAAAATAATGGCTTAGCACCAAATCCAATCAGAAGCAGCAGAATATTCAATTCTGTACTGAAAGCTCTCCCCAAAGCAAGTGCAGCTTTCATAAAGACCAGTTATTTACTGTAGTGCAACCTACAACGGCAAAATATTCGGACAATGCCATGGCCTGCGATGAGTCCAGACGTATGTAACATCGTATGTGACATCCTCGGGAAACGAATCCGAAGCCGCGATCCGCCTCCAAGGACCCTGGGTGAGCTTGGTGCAGTTCTTCAAGAAGAGTGGCGAAGGATCCCTCTATATTTATTTCCCAATATTCAGCCTGAAAGTGAAGTACCCCCTACTTTTTGTGTTGACAGTAGACAAAATAAAGATGCGACACTATTTACCTATTTATTTATGTGTCACTTCTGACACCATGTTGTACGCCATTATTTCATACGGACAGGTTTTCCTACTATTCCTAATGTCAAGGCACAGTTTAATAGTTCATCAGGTTAACAAGTCCGTGAAATGAAAAACCCCTAAACCCCACTTGATATAGAGAATGTGGGGTTTACCGGGTATTTATTATTTTCCTTATTTCTGCTCTAAGATATATGTTCTGGGTACTCGTTTGAAACGCTTCAATGAGGCAGTTCTAACGAGCATCACCAACCCTTGTTTGAATATCACATATCACGTGAACAGGTCTGTGAAATGAACATCCCCCTAAACCCCCACTTTATCAAAAAAAAAAACTGGGGTGATACAGTATTTCGCATATTTCTGCTCCAAGACATAGGTTATGGGAGCTCGTTAGGACCGCCTCATTCATAGGTTATGGGTACTCGTTAGAACCGCCTCAATGAGGCGGTCCTAACGAGCTCCCATAACCTATGTTTGCCATATGAATATAAAAAATATCACGAATTTTCATTGGAAAAGTAGCCATTTTGGAGATGTGAAAACAATGCACTATGCTGCACGGTGTTATCGTATTGAATGCTCATCAGAAAAGTGTCCGTTTTTTAGATAAGAAATCATGGATGTGTTATTGTAATGTTTTGGAGCCAGTTCTGATTTGTTTGATTTGAGGCTTAACGTCCCCATCAACAATATATACATGAGAGGGTTTATAAGCATGGGCGGTCCGACACGCACTTGCCTGGACTTAGCTCCTCTAAGCGGTTTACCAGTACTCGTGTGCGGTCGGTTTCAGCCCTGCGTGGTTCCAAACACCATGCAGCCCATCTGTTTTCTCCAAGCCCGGATTGGCGGGGGCTAATTGGAGTTTGTGACCTTGAAAATAATGCAGATGCTATCAAAACCCACTCTGGTTGTTTCCTTACTAATGATCTAACGTGCAAAATTGTTAAGAATCTATTTAATGTTTCAGGAGACAGCAATCGCCAACCCCGATGCAAACACAAATGAGATCAACCACTCCCATTGGCTGGGTCGATTGACAGTCATGAAGTTAATAAGAATGTGAAATGTAGACCCCCGTAAACCCAACTTTATATATAGCAAACTGGGGTTAATATTGGTATAGATTACTTTTGTCTTATGTTTCCTCGAAGACCTACATTGTGGGTGCATTGAGGCGGTTCTAACGAGCACCTTCAATGTATGTTTAAGTTGAAATTCGGAAAAATTCAACAATTTTCACCCGAAAAGTAACCATTATGGAGATATAAAGAAAACACTATGTCTCACGGTTGTGTTATCGTAATGTTCTTGCATACAGGATAAGAAAATCTGTGGTATAAGCCTGGGATAGAAATTCTGTTCTTATCCTGGTGCTTATAACAAGGCAAACTATATAAGTATATACGTGTAGCGCGAAAATTGAAACCATCACGAAACACGCCTATATAATTATAACCCTCTTGAACCTCACTTTATGTAGTAAAACTGGGGTTTACAGGGATAAACTTTATTTTCCGGGGCTTGAAGAAATATATGGGCTGCATGATGCTTCCACGCGGAACTGAAACCGACCCGCACACGAGTGCTAGTAAATCGCTTAGAGGCTCTAAGGCTGCCCTGGCAAAGCGGTGCGAGTCGGCCCGTCCATGCTTATAAACCCTATTGGTTTCATTTGGCGGCAGGGCTTGAGACGTCATTTCATCTCAATATCGGGTAAAAGTCCAACAAATTTGAAAGCAACGTCTCTAAAATAACCTTAACAGTGTTGACGGGGGCGATAAACCTCAAAACAAACAAACAAAATCGATAGAACCGCCTTGATGAGGCGGTTCTAACGAGTACCAACAATCTATGTTTTAGAGCAGGAATAAGAAAAAAATCATAATTTTTCATTCTAAAATTTTCGATTTTCTGCGGTAAAATTTACAATGTATTTGTATAGGCGTGTTTTCTTAATGTTTGGCATTTTGTCTATTGATTAATGGTTTTGGTACTACGACCTAAATTACCTTCAATAAAGAAAAATGAAAATTTTCGGCGGTGCTGTGCAAGAAAAAGAATCTAATACGGTGTTCTGTTGTTGATGGGCGTTTATAAGCCTCGGGATGACCGTGCTGAGCGGGCCCTCGGCATAGTAGCCGCGGCATAGTAGCCGAGGTCATCCTGAGGGTTAGAAACGCCCATCTTTATCATGTCTAGTTTCCGCTAGTTGGTCGGAACGCCCATATATTAGATTCTTGTATTCGCTGTCTCTCAGCCGAATAAGCAAATACACTAACAGCTCTTTATGGTGTAAATTAAAAAAACGTGATTCTATTGAATCATTTTTTTTAAAAATTCGATATTTGCTTACGTTGTAAAATATTTTTAAACATTACAAAAGCTATGTAAATAAGCGGAAAACCTCTTTTGCATATTTTGTGATATTTCGCACTTGACCCAAGATATTCTTCAGTACTGTACATAAATATAACCTTCATTACTCTGTAGCATATACAAATACATTGTAAATTTTACCACTAAAAATCAAAAATTTTAGACGAAAAATTGTGATTTTTTTTATTACTACTCAAAGTATAGATTGTGGGTACTGGTAAGAACCGCCTCATCGAGGCTGTTCTTACGAATACCCTCAGTCTCGAGGCGGTTCGAGGTTCTTACGAGTACCCACAATCTATATGTTAGAGCAGAAATAAGAAAATTAAGGTTTACCCCTGTAAACCCCAGTTTTACTATAAAAAGTGGGGTTCAATGGGATGGAAATTATATTGGTGTGTCTTTTTAGAAAAAAAATAAGAAAATATTCCAATATGTCGTCTGTGGGCCAAAACGAAATATCAACATGCAAATCATTAACCTTAATGGCTCGAATTTGAGCCATAGCTACAGACAAGGTGAGCATTTTGTGATAATTGAAGGATAGTTTTGTCAATTGTCCATAGAAACCTATGTTATGGGTATTCATTAGAAGCGCCTCACCGAGGCGGTTCTTATCAGTGCCCACGACATAGGTTAAAAAGGAGAAATAAGAAAAGCCATTCTACAATTAACACAAAAAAACTTGCCTTATCTGTTGCAAGGTAATGCGCCACTGATGGTCATTTCGAGACATAGCATACATTTTCATTTCTCAAAATGGCTACATGTATATTTCTGATGAAAGTCCGTGATATTTTTCTTATTTACACTGCAAATATAGGTTGCTGGTAGTCGTTAGAACCGCCTAATTGAGGCGGTTCTAACGAGTACACACAACTCTGTATCTTGCAAGACAAATAAGAAAAATACTGTCTTCCTCCGTAAACCCCAGTTTTCAATATACATAATGGGGTGGACATGTAGTGGAGCCTGCTTTCATGGGCTTGATCGCGTGATGGTTACGTGTACATGTAACTATAGCTCCAGTAGTGGCAGTGTGAAGCACTGGGCTACCCTCCTGTAAAGCCCAATTGTGTACAAAGGAAACCTGGTTTTATAGGGATATACATTATTGAACCCTTTTTGTACCAAATGGAATCTTTCTCTTTATATATATAGCAGGAGTCCATTCCAAAATTTTGGAGTGTCAGGTTGTGTTTTCTTCAAAATGTATTTGGAAAATGGCTGAACATTTAGCAAACAGTGGAGGCCCTGATCAGACGCCGCTTTATGCGGCGTCTGATCTGGGCCTGCACTGTTTGCCAAGGTACCCGTCTTGTGGGTTTCTGGTACAAAATCTGCTAAGTTTCTGATTTCTGCTTTCGATGATGTTCATCAGTGATGCTGAGACATGGTTGAGGTCGGACTTAAGAGTTCACAGTTCAAATGATATTTTTGTGTCCAATCTATATCTCTGTACCCTTATGCAGCTGGAAACGACATACACTACCTTTGTAAACAGTGTAGTTCCAGATCAGAAGCCATCAAATCATCTCCTACTTTATTTGTCATGTCATTCATATCACGAAATCACACCTATATAATTTTGACCCCCTTGAACCCCACTTTTATATAGTAAAACTGGTGTTTACAGGGATATACCTTATTTTTCTTATTTCTGCTCTAAAACATAGAGTGTGGGCCTCGATGAGGCGGTTCTAACGAGTACTCACAAACTATATTTTGAACAGAAATAAGAAAAATATCACAATTTTTCATCTGAAAATTTCCGTGTTTTTTTTTTCGGTGGATAAGTTTACAATGTATTTGTATAGGCGTGTTTTCGTAATGGTTTGCGAATCACGTAAACACGTCCATGAAATTAACACATCTCTAACCCCCTCTTTATATAGAGAAAACTGGGGTCTACATGGATACACGTCAGTTTTAAAACACTGACAAGCCCTGGATATTCGTTAGAACTGTCTCAATGAGGCGGATCATACCAAGATCGGAGCAGAATAAATACAGAAAAAATACCGCACATTTTATCTGAAAATTGACCGGTTTGGGAAACTGAAAGAATGTGCTATGGCGTCATCAGAACTCTAGGGGTTAACATTGATGATAGGCGCATTACTGCCTCTTCACTAGCAAATTGTTCCAGTTGAGACATAAATAGGGCACATTATATTTTTTTTCGAAATCGTGTCACCCGCCTACGTGAGTAAATTAAAATGTAAGTGATCAGACGTCTTTTCTTTTGTTTGTTTGTTTTCGTTCTTTTTTTTTTTTTTTTTTTCCTTTTTCTTTTCTTTTTTTGAATTTGATACTTGTTGAATGTCAAGATCGGAAGATAATAAAAGCAGGTAATTTGTCAGACCATTCCTGTATGGAAAAATATGTAAACCCATGCTGGGAGTACACAATGTCATTGTGAAATCCGTCGAGGTCTATTTCAATTCGCCTGTGTCAGCGCAAATCTTTTCCAAAAATAAACTTTTAATAATTTCTTCTTCTTTTTCAAAATAAGTGCGTGCCCTTTGGCACAACGCAGTAATTGGGTCGCGCCGATGGTAAAATTGTATACGAGCATGTGCACCAGTGGTGACATCCGCGCAGTCTGATCAGAATCTCCACTGTGCGCTATATTAATAAATTTTGACACAATGCGGAAGGTTGAATAGTAAATGAGCCTCTTGCATACAGACTGATTTGAGACATAGCCTTACGCAGATGCAAAAAAAAAAAAAAAAAAAAAAAAAAAAAAAAATAGTTTGGTTTGACGAGCCCAATTTACGTACGAGTTTTCTTCTGTGCAAGTCAGACCGTCGCTACATAAAAAAAAAACCTTTTGATTTGGCATGGCGACAGGGCTGGAGATTCAATGTCATCACAATGTCCAGTAAAAGTCCCACAAAACTGGAAGTAATGTCTCCAAAATGACTTAGTGTTGACGGGGGCATAAAACCTTAGTGCAAACAAAATCTGTTTTTTACTCTAACACAAATGGCGTAAGTACGGAAGCCGAAAGGTGATTGATTTTATCAGACAGTCAGGTACTTGAAAAATAATGAACTACACGTAGCCTTTTATTTTCTTTGGTTTTGGTTTTACGGTCTTTTCAAGCTTATTTCACAGATCGAGCCGATCGTTAATCAGAGGTGGGAGAAAACCGGAGTATCCGGAGAAAAACGCCTAACTCCGTTGCAGAACGGGGCCCGAGAGAGGCGCGAACCACAGCGGTGAGAAACCTAATGATAAAGAGTTACATTACCCGTAAGGCCACGGAGGCCAGTTAGCAGCATAATTGGCATGGACTATTGAATGAATGTTTTCGACACACGGCACATATACATGTACGAATAGCTCATAACGTAGATGGAGAAACGTTTACCATGGATGAGTCGAACCCGTTCTTGAGCCCCTAGCGAAATCCCCTACATAAGAAATTGGGGTGGGGGGGGGGTTATGGGTTATTAAGGTGATTTTAGTCTTTTATCTTGCAAATGTATGCTGTGTGTACTCATTAGAATCGCCTCGATGAGGCGTTTTAGTCTTTTATCTTGCATATTGTATGCTGCGTGTACTCATTAGCATCACCTCGATGAGGCGATTCTAATGAGTATACTCAGCATACATAGAACATCAAAAAGATATCTAAAAGTATCTCGTTATGCCTCCTGGTAGTAACCCTCAGTGGCTCGAACTACCCCTCTCTGGAACAGATTTTCGAGGTCCCAAAGGTGTTCGAGCCATTGAAGTTCGACTGTACATAGCATGCTGACACGCCTGTTCGCAAACCTGAACGAATAATTATCGGTGCATGTATTCATGTGAGTGAGTGATTGAGTGAGTGAAGGATTTGGGTGAGTGATGAAAGAAGTCCGTTTGTCCGTCCTTCTATCGGTAAGAGTAAGAGTGAGTGAGTGAGTGAGTGAGTGAGTGAGTGAGTGAGTGATGAAAGCAGTCCGTCTTTCCATCCTTCTATCAGTAAGAGTAAGAGAAAGTGAGTGCGCGAGTGGCTTCCTTACCAGTCGTTCGATTGGTCTGTCAGTTAGTGGGTGAAAACAAAAGATGAGTTGGTGAGTGACTGGGTCGGTCGTTCGAGCCGTCTATCAGTAGTAGCGTGTGGATGTGAACGTACGTGCGTGCGTCAGTGAGTGAGGTCAGTGAGTGTGTGCGTGCGTCGGTCGGTTTCTTGGTTGGTTTGTTACAATTTTGTGTGTGTGTGTGTGTGTGTGTGTGTGTGTGTGTGTGTGTGGCCCAAGTACCGAAACAAAATCTTACTATTAAAACAACGTTTACGCTTTAAAAACCTCTATGTGAGTGAGTGAGTGAGTGAACATCAAAGTCTTCAAAACCGTCTAATTGTAGTGAAAAGTCTTAAGTATAGAAAGTCTAGAAAATCTTCTTACTGTAGTTATTTAAGTCCCTAAGACAATATTAAACATATAAGTCTAGAAATTATCTATTTTAGTAAAACATATAAGTCTAGGACATCTTTAAATTAGTAAAACGTAAGTCTAGAATATTTTCTGACTGTAGAAACACGCCTATGTCTCCAATCTTATAACTGTACTAAAACATCTAAGTATTGAAAATCTTTTAACTGCAGTAAACGTCTAGGTCTAAAACGGCTTCTAACAGAAGTTAAACGTCTAAGTCCAGGAAATCTTCTGACCGTAGAAAAGAGCTGCTAACAATCTTGAAAATTTTCTACCTGTAGTAAACGCCTAAGCCTAAAATGTCTCCTTACTGTTGTATTATTTCTAGTCCTGCAAAATCTTCTAATTGTGCTACAAAGTGTCAGCCTTCGGTGATATATTGTTTAAGTGTACCTGTGCCAAATATATGTCTACAAAATCATCACTGTTGTCGGAGGATAAGTAGACAGTGACGTCAAAGAGTATGCCACCACAGGCAGGTTTGACAGGTTTCACCGTTATCAATATCATACCCATCATTGGCTGGCAAGGCATACCATACCGTTATATTTATCATTGCCATACCGCCGTTACCTTTTGACAACAGTGGACAATGCTTAATAACAAAAACATTCGCTGACATCACTTTCAACTTATCTTCGGACAACAGTAATGGTACTACTACTGTCGGAAGATACATTTATGTAAGTTGACAGTGACTTAAAAGAGTAAACCATCACAGGTAGGTTTGACAGGCTGTACGGTTATCATTATCATACCCATCATTGGCTGGCAAGACAGAATATACCGTTATAATTATCATTACATGTACCTTTTGACAACAGTGGAAAATGCTTAATAACAGAAATATTCGCTGACATCACTTTCAACCTATCTTCGGACAACAGTAACTGTACTAGAATGTAAAATGTTTAACTCCACAATAGCGTTTGAGTGGGGTGCGCGCGTGTGTGTGTGAGTGCGTGTGTGTGTGTGTCAGATTGCCATGTCGTATATTCGATTTCCTGTCAGTTAGTCAGTATACATTTTCTTGCGGCGTTTATAATCGGTTAATGTTTTGACCGTCAAATTTAGGCATTTGAATGGTAAAGAAATGAATCAATGCGTTTATCTTAACATATTGACCCCTTTTCTAGGAATTTCCAGAGACTTCTTGATAAGACTTTGCATTGCACTTGAACATCAAAATATTATAAAACAATAACTTTAAATTCTTTGAAAAATATGTTTATTTCTATTCAAACATTATTCCCTTTCAATATAAAAATTGCCGTCTTACCAAAACTACCACAGCAGATTTTCGCACTCGCTCGAGCATCGATTCAGAGCCTATAAGACAGTGAAATATTTCTTTTTGGGCTCGAAGTTGGGTGTAACTTTTGATAAGGGTTTCCTTTAAAGCTTATCTTAGATAATTGTATATTGTGTCGTCCTCCAGAGAAGGGAGAAAAGAGATAGAAGAGATAGCAGAGAAGATGAAAATAAGGTACAAAGGAGAAAGAGAGAAAATAAATGGAAGTGTAGAAACAGACGATATAACATTCCCCCCATCAAGATGGCGGTTGCTGTGATGTTTCTTTGAGACGCCGCAAAAATGAAAATTTTCAGATAAAAATTTGTGCTATTTTTCTTATAAGAAAAAATAAGGTCTACCCCTGTATACCCGAGTTTTACTATATTAAAGTGGGGTTCAAGGGGGTCACAATTATATAGGCGTGTTTTCGAGATAGTATGATAAAAACTTGTATTGCCGGCCCGGTAGCTCAGTCGGATGCGCGTCTGACTGATGACCCGGAGGACGCATGTTCGATACCTGCCGGGGTTGGCAAAATTATTTAAGGGAGATTGATCATGATATCTTTTCTAAGGTCATTCTCTCCCTTCCGCTGATTCAAGAAGGGTAGTTGAGTTTCTGGCTAAAGAATGTGCACTGTACTGGTTAACGCTTATGTCTAAGCCTGCCCAGCAAAAGTGTGGAAACGTAAACTGACCGGCTCAAAAATTACCTAAATAGTGTTGATTGGGCCGTTAAACCTCAATACAAACAAACAAACAAATAAAATAATTGTATTGCATATGCACTCTTCAATGAAAAGTAATTTAAATGATTCAGATCATATGACCAGGATGGACATATTGTGTTTAAACGACATAGCACCTTTCTTGAATTCTTATCACTAGAACCGCTTGGCAGTACTAGTTGCATTGGAACTTGAATTGTATCATACTGTAACTGAGTGTCTACTACCACTGGACAGTTTGCTTTGAAACTCGGCAAACATCATCATCTAATTGAGTGCCTAAGTTAAGTTGTTTTAGATGATGGCCGTGATTGATTTTACACATGCACTGCATACGGTTTCTTCAATAGACACGAGAATGAATGGGCCCCGTCAAGCGATTTTGGTACTTATCGCCTATGCGAGCAGCGAAGGTTCAGGCGAGCCTGCGCATCCGCGCAGTCTCGCCAGAACCTTCGCTGCTCGCTCATACAAGCAGTGCATCAAGAGGAACCTTCAGACAGAAAGCCATATCCCTGGCCCCTCTGAATGGCTGGGCATGCGCAGTTAAAATTTGTCATGACGGAATGCTCGAAGACCCAAATTCGCTTGGCGGGGCTCGAATATTTATTCAGATGATTCAGGCCACATGGCTAGGGTACTCACATTGTCTTTGTATGGTAAACACCTTTGGATTTCTTGTCGCTAGAACAACGGGGCAGATTCCATTGAAACTTTACTTTTTTTTCTTTTCAGGTAACAGAGTGCCTACAACTAAGTTTGTTCTTTAGATGACTTTGGTTTTAGGTAAATATGATTTAATATGTTTGAACTTTTTTGTGCAACACCACCACCCCGCCCTCGCTATTCACAAAATTGTGAAACCACATTAAGCTTTAAAAATTGAAGTTAAACTTCGTAGGTATATTTGTTTGTTTTGGAGTTGAACAGTCCTCTAACCACTATTAAGGTCATATAGAGCCGGTCATCTTACCTATTTACACTTTTCCTGGGGAGGCTTGTACGTAAGCGGTTGACGGGTACATGTACAGTGCACAAGTTTTCGCCAGAAACTGAAAACTGCCTTCCTTGAACCAGCGGAATGGAGAGAATGACGGTAGAAATGATTCCATGATCAATCTCAACGAAAGAATAGGTATTGCAACCGCGTCTTCTTGATCTCCAGTCAGAGAAGCATTTGGCTGAAATCTCCCAGACAGAAACATCTCACCAAGACGATGTATCGCAATCGCAACAGCACAGTTTGTGTGCATGGGTGTGTGGAGGAGGTGGTTATTGAGTTACTCTTCTTCTTGTTCATGAAACTTCAAAGGTTGGTGCTTCTCGCCTGGACGATGTATCGGATGTCCGGAACAAGGAAGAGCGCTCTTGCTATTTTGGAGTACAATGTATATATGCAGTGCCATTCATATGCTTGTCCAGTGCTGAAAACCCGATCCAGCGCCATATCTACGGAACCCGGGAAGGGACGTGCAATGTTTTAATATGGTGTGCGAACAAGATGATATCTTGTGCGCACAAGATATTATGTTGTGCGCACAAGATATTATCTTGTGCGTACAACATACTATATCTTGTGCGGACACACAATAGCCTGTGCGCAGAATTTAATATCTTGTGCGCACAACATATTTTCTCGTTCGCACAACATATTATCTTGTTTGCACAACATAGATTGTATTTGGAAATCGTAACGTTAAGACTGACCTCGGATGACGAAATTTACGCCGCTTCGACCTTTCAAACGCGTGACGACCAAATACCCAAACTAGACAGCCAACATATTAAATTTTCCTTGATGCAGAAAAAAAAACACATCCTACGACAATGCATGTGTGTGTGTGTGTGTGTGTGTGTGTGTGTGTGTGTGTGTGTGTGTGTGTGTGTGTGTGTTTGGGTTTTACGTCGCACCAACAGCTGAGGTCGTACGGAGATTTGATCTCGGTTTCAAGACTCATCCGAAAGTCTGGAGAAGCCCGGTATTGAACCCACGACCCCTGGTTTACAAGACGAGTAGTTTAACCACTACATCAAAAAAGCAGACTGGTTTGCTTTTGCTCCAACATTGCTGTCGAGTCCTCACAGTTGTTTCATCTCTGTGATTGTTTGATTTTTGTGTTCTCGGAGATTTTGCACTGATAAGTTAGGAAACCTTCATGTTGGCTGAACAAATAATTTGTCTTCAAACTAGACTAGTGGCCGGATTTTCTGCTGAAATCGTTCACTCGGCCAAACAAAATGGCTGATACAGCTACAAATAGAAAAAAAAACTTTAAACGACATAATCCTCTGAGGCCAATGGTTCAATTTCAAAATAATTTGACAGAGGTGTTCTTCAATGACCCATTGCTGAAATAGTTTAACCCTTCTCTTGCTGAACATTCAGTTTAGCCACACCCATTTCTGACTTTGAACCAACCAGATTACTTTATGTAATTTATTCTTACAAATCAATAAACTGAATGTCAAACAGTGTAGATCCTGATCAGATTCAGAAGCCATCTGATCTGGATCTTGTTACGAGCCAAGCGTAGCAGAAAGAAAAAGCAAACAAGCCTTTAAAAATTTAACAAAATTAATTTACAAGTTAACTTTAACCTGTAGAAGTAAGAAAATTAAATGAACTTAGCTCTGAATGAAATATCCTGAATGAATCTATTTTCCTTGATCCACAGAATGCACAGTCCTAAATAAAATAATAATATCCTTAAACAATCCAACACAGAATTTAGAAATAACTTTTCTTAAAAGCCCAAACTTCAAACTCCAAAGTCTGACTCAATTAGAAAAATCGAGCTCTTTTATAGACCCTAAGATTTTTCTAGAATATTCCACAGGGCTGTGGAATAAGATGATGTAGTTTTCTAAAAATAATGCAAACCTGAACTTTCTGGAAGGTTCTGCAGTACTTTTCCTTGTAAACATGTAGTTTACAAAAATGAAATTAATCTATGACTCAGTTTTCGAGAATCTTCTATAAGAAGATTAACAAGATATTTATAGTACTATTAGGTCAACAGTGGGGTGCAAGTGGGAATAAGAAAAAATAAATTCTTATGCATAACACTCCCCCTCTTGGAGGAAAAGAAAGATTTAGGTAATAAATCTTTCTTTTGCTTTAAGAATAATAAAATATTGAGCATAGCATATAAAATTACATGTATCTACAATCCACTTCAGTATGAAAGAAAAGAAAAACACAATTCCTGACACTGCTCAAGCTCTTGAAAGGGCATCAGGGATAATGTTATCTCTCCCTCTGATATGTCTTATGTCTAAATTATACTCTTGTAGCATAAGACTGAGCAACCGCTGATTTTTGTTTTTCATTTTATGTATGAACGTTCGTGGATTGTGATCACTGAAAACAACAATCGGTGCAGTAGAAGGGGTAAGATAAACTTCGAAATGTTGCAGAGCAAGAATCAGAGACAAGCACTCTTTCTCTATGGTGGAGTAATTTCTTTGATGCTTATTAAACTTTTGGAAAAGTAGCAAACTGGATGATCCACACCATTTTCGTCTTCCTGCAACAAAACACTACCTGCACCTACGTCACTAGCATCTACAGCTAGCTAAAACTCCTTTTCAAAGTTTGGTGCTAAGAGAACTGGTTCACTCTTGAGTCTATCAAAAGCATTTTGGCATATTGCATTCCAATGGAATTTTGATCTTTTGCTGAGCAAATTTGTCAAAGGCTCAGCAATGACAGAGAAATTATTACATAACTTTCTGTAAAAACCAGCCATACCAAGAAATTGCATCAGCTGTCTTTTGCACGTGGGTACGGGAAAATTTGAGATAGCCTCAACTTTAGCATCAATGGGTTTCACATGACCTTGGCATACAACATGACCTAGAAATGTCAAACTTGCATGGCAGAATTCACTTTTAGCAAGATTGATTGTCAATTTGTCATTACTCAGTCTATCAAATAATGCTCGACTAGTCCCAAGATGTTGATTCCACTGGTCGTTGTATATGATAGCATCATCGCAGCAGCACTGCAGCCTTCCAGCCCCGCTATTACCATGTTTATTAAGCGCTGAAATGTTGCCGGAGAGTTTTTCGTTCCAAATGGCATGACTTTATAGTTAAATAATCTGTCTGGTGTTGTGAATGCCAAAACCTCCTTTGCTCTATCTGTAAGTGGAATTTGACAAAATCCTTTCAAAAGGTCGAATTTCGTTATGTATTTGGCATTCCCGATGTTATCAATGCAGTCATCCATTCTTGGAATAGGAAAGCTATCTGTTTTACTTAAGGAATTAACTTTCCTAAAATCTGTACACATACGACATGTCACATCAGGCTTTGGTACAAGAATACAAGGAGAACTCCACTCACTTTGGCTAGGTTCAATAAAGTCATTGTCTAATAGATACTGAACTTCTTTAAGATATTTTTGTTTCACAGGATTCATCCTGTGTGGGTGTTGTTTTACAGGTGTAGACCCATTTATGTCTGTCCGTGTTGGAATGTCAGGAAATAAGTGTTCATATTAAAAAATCAGCTGTTTCAGTTCATTCCGCTGATTTGGCTCTAGATGTGACAGTTTCTGGTCAAGATTCCGTAGAATGTCAGAATTCTGAAGTTTTGATGATGTGGGATCCGACTTCACTGAATTAATATCCTCACAGTCATTGTCACATGAATTAAGTGGAACAGAGCTAACTAGATTTACTGATGTTAAATATGTATTGTCCCTTTCTATGTATTCCTTAAGCATGTTAATATGACATAGCTGCTTTCGCCTGCGCCTCCCAGGAGTGTTTATTATGTAATTTACGTCACTGATCTTTTTGTCTACTGTGTATGGACCATAGTACCTGGCCTGCAACGATTTTCCTGGAATAGGCAAAAGAGCTAGTACCTTATCACCTGGTTTAAAATTCCTTTCTTTTGTCCCTATGCCATATAAATGTTTCATTTTCCTTTGGGCTGACTGAAGATTTGTCCGAGCAGCCTCACAAGCTTTTGAAAGTGTAGTTTTGAAATCCGACACATACTGAAGTAAATTCAAGGAAGTGTCATCATTAGGGAGAAATTTCTCTTTCAGAAGTTTCAGAGGACCACGAACATTTTGGCCATATACTAATTCAAATAGACTGAAGCCAAGAGATTCTTGCACAGATTCACTAACAGCAAATAAAAGGAGATGGATGCCTTCATCCCAATCCTTCTCTGTGTCAAAGCAATATGATCTTATCATGTTTTTCAATGTTTGATGGAATCTTTCAAGGGCGCCTTGACTTTCAGGATGATAGGCCGATGACTTATACTGTACAATGCCAAGTTCGTGCATTACTTGTTGAAATATTCCAGACATAAAATTTGAGCCTTGGTCTGACTGAATAGATTTAGGAGGCCCAACAAATGTGAAAAGCTTCACTAAGGCCTTGACGATTGTCTTAGTTTTGATATTTCTTAGTGGAATGGCTTCAGGAAAACGTGTGGAACCACACATAATAGTCAATAGATATTCACAACCAGACTTTGATCTGGGCAATGGACCCACACAGTCTATAATTATTCGACTGAAAGGTTCATCAAAAGCAGGTATAGGCTGCAAATGAGCCTTAGGTATAGTCTGATTGGGTTTTCCGACCATTTGGCATGTATGGCAGGACCTACAATGCTGAGAAACATCTGATTTTAACCCAGGCCAGTAAAAATGATTAAGAATCTTGTGATAGGTTTTATTGTGGCGGCGGTAAAACGTCTCCCCGTACATCAACCATAGTGCAGTTTATATTTTACTTTTGGTCCTTTGAGATCAGCGTGAATATTCTGAGAAATCAGAAATAAATTATTGGTTTAGACTCATATTCTAGACAGGTTTTAAATTATTTGGACCCCATTTTGATTTATATCAGTCTTTGAATCGACTGCCTTTTCGAAATTCGCAAACTTGCAGTATGTTTCCTCTGGCTTTCTTTGCTGGATCATTACAGGGTCACTGATGAGGCTTTATTAGCCGAAACTACGTAGTATGACCCATCTTCTTTCTTATGAATGTTTTCATTGCTCTTAAAGGAACTCATTTTTTTATTTTTATTTGCCTTCACTGCAGCTGGTGTTGTGCAGTGTGGCGGCGGTAAAACGTCTCCCCGTACATCAACCATAGTGCAGTTTATATTTTACTTTTGGTCCTTTGAGATCAGCGTGAATATTCTGAGAAATCAGAAATAAATTATTGGTTTAGACTCATATTCTAGACAGGTTTTTAATTATTTGGACCCCATTTTGATTTATATCAGTCTTTGAATCGACTGCCTTTTCGAAATTCGCAAACTTGCAGTATGTTTCCTCTGGCTTTCTTTGCTGGATCATTACAGGGTCACTGATGAGGCTTTATTAGCCGAAACTACGTAGTATGACCCGTCTTCTTTCTTATGAATGTTTTTATTGCTCTTAAAGGAACTCATTTTTTGATTTTTATTTATTGACACCTAAATGTCCTGACATGGGCGTATCATGTGCCAAGTTTAATATTTCAGGGCGGAAATTCCGTAGAACCACTATCTGATGGTTGACAGTCCACTCGTCTTCTGCTGAGACGTCTGGTGGACGCCATTTTCTCATAACAATGCCATTTTTGACATAATAACAGACTGGGACCTTGGATACTTCCTGCTCATCTAAAGCCCTTTCAAACAAAGGCGAAATTTCAGAATCCTTGTGCTGTTCTATAGCTAGTTGAGACCCGGACATTTTGTCATGGCCTAGATCTAAAGATGACTAATTCTCATGAAAATCTGCCTGCTTATCAGGCAGGCTTGAAGACAGAGACTTTGTTATCTCGTCATTAAAAGACTGACCCAAAAAGGTATCAGTGAAATCAAAATCCTGTTTCCCATCAATTTGCTTGGCCATACGTGCCATAGCCCTTGTGACTGCACAAGACGGATAAAGATCAGGAATTTCCTGCTCAATGGTATCAGGCGGTTGGTCTATGCAAGGATTAGTAGTCAAAAGGGGGTTTACCACAACCTTATCTCCAGGTAAGTCATTGCCTAGCAACAAATGAACACCTTTAAAAGGTAAAGAAGGTCTAATACCAACAGCCACTGAACCGGATACCAAGTCTGATGACAAATAAACGTTATGAAGCGGAACATTAACAAATCCACATTCCACATCCTGAATAAGGACACTTTGGCCCATAGAAGTCTTCTCAGAAAAAGGCAGAGTATCTGCTAGAATAAGAGATTGAGAAGCTCCGGTATCTCGTAAGATTTTAATAGGGGTAGGATGGGCATAACTGTCACCATTTAGTGACACAAAACCATCTGATAAGAATTGTTCATAAATCTCCATAACTGAATCAGTCTCAGATAATTTGATATCAGAAAGAGTTTCCTCCCTTACCCAAGACTGTGGTTTTGGCCTTATAAAAGCCAAGCCTGTAGGCTTAAGTTCCTCTTGTCTTTCTCTTTCTTTCCTTCGCTTTAATTTTAAACACTCAGAGATCAAATGAACCGTATTTTTACAATAATAACAAACTACTTGAGATTGAGATAAGGGATTATGGTCTTTGTTTTCACCAGAAGTTTGGACAAAGTCTGGCTTCTGTTTTCACCAGAAGGTTTGGAAGGATCCTGGCTTTTATTTTCACCAGAAAGTTTGGGCATAGTACTAGATGTATGGCTATAACTACCAGAAGGATTACTGGGATAGAATCTAGGACCTGTCTGTGGATTATAAGGTTTTCGAGGATAAGGCCTGTTCACAAATGAGACTTTATGAGTCAAAGCATAATCATCTGCCAAACGAGAAGCTTCCTCCAAAGTTTCAACCTGTCTCTCATCGAAAAAAGATTTAATGTCTGAATTTATGCACCGTTTGAACTCTTCAACAAGGAAAAGCTGTCTAAGTTTGTCATAATCGGAACCTACTTTTTAGAAGAACACCACCTATCAAATAACTGTTCTTTGGTTCGAGCAAATTCTACATTAGTCTGGGAAATTTCTTTTTTTACAATTCCTAAATTTCTGCCTGTAAGCCTCAGGGACCAACTCATATGCCTTAAGAATAAGCTCCTTAACCAAATCATAGTCTGAGCTTTGCTCGACAGTCAGCTGAGTGTAAATGTCTCGAGCCTTTCCGACAACAACGCTTTGCAAAAGTAAGGTCCAATGCTCTTTTGGCCATTTTAAATTTTCTGCAACTTTTTCAAAATGCCAAAAATACTTATCTACCTCTTTTTCCTGAAATGGCGGAACTAATCTTATGTGCTTTGTGGCATCAAAGTAACTGCCATAGTCAAAAACAGGGGTATGCTTCGCCCTATCCTGACCCTGGAGTTCCATTTCCTTCAGCCCTAATTGAAATTGCCTTTCCCTTTCTTGTTCCTCAATACTGTATTTCATTTTTTCCTTTTCTAACTCAACCCGTTCCTCCATTTCTCTTTGTTTTTCTTCCTGTTCTATTTTTTCTTTTCGAATTCGTTTTTCCATTTCTAATCTTTCCATCTGCATTTGTCTCTGCATTTCTTTTTCTTTTTCCTTCTCTCTTTCTTCCATTTCTAATCTTAACTTCTCTAATTCAATTTTGCCTTCCTATTTCAATTTGTCTCATTTATAATTCAGTATGTGAAACCATAATTGGACACAAAGCAGATGGATCGAAAAGTTCTTCACCAACAAAAAACTGTACCAAAATATTCTTAATTTCATGCTTCTTCATGCTTGTTTTGACAGCAGTGACCCCATAATAGGAAGCAATATCTAACAAATCTGTCCTTTTGGCCAGATTAAACAACTCCTGAGTAGGCTGAGCCAAAAAACTTCTCAAATCAAACGATATGTTTTCTTTTTGTATGTTTTATAAAGTAATTATGGTAGTAAAGAAAAAGGTTAATTTGACAAAGTTTTTTTTGAAATGACAAGCCCAATAAAAATTTCACATGAAATGACAAGTACTATTTCATCTGAAATGACAATTCACATGAAATGACAACCCCCTATATGCCTATAGGGAAATACCAATCATGTGAAACAACTGCCAATTCTATTTGAAAAGAAATGACAATTACCTGCCGTCACATGAAATGTCGGTTTTAAAATGCTCAAAATGGTTTTATCCCGGACGAGCCCCCAATTTCTGTTACGAGCCAGGCGTAGCAGAAAGAACAAGCAAACAAGCCTTTTGGAAAAATTTAACAAAATTTATTTACAAAGTAGAAGTAAAACAAAGATCAGGAATCGATACAATTAACTTACTCCACCCATCAAAGACACCAAAGGGAAAGAAACACAAACATTAAGCGACCAGACCATAATGGAAACCTAAACAAAGGAAGGCCATAAGGACAGTTACTTTCCCACAAAATGGCCATATGGCCATCCAAAATAAAAAGACACAAGTGATACACACAGTAAGTAACAAACAACAACATAAATAAACCGCCACAGAAGAACCGCCTTGGAACGGTCAGTGGAAAGATTTCCACTGGGGGGCTTAAATCGATTTTACGTGGCCACAAACCTCACCCTTACTTCCGTCGCGATTTAGACAAATAATTTGTTCAGTCCGCATGAAGGCCTCCTAAGTTAACTTTAACCTGTAGAAGTAAGAAAATTAAATGTACTTAGCTCTGAATGAAATATCCTGAATGCGTCTATTTTCCTTGATCCCACAGAATGCACAGTCCTAAATAAAAAAAAATTATATCCTTAAACAATCCAACATAGAATTTAGAAATAACTTTTCTAAAAAACCCAAACTTCAAACTCCAAAGTCTGACTCAATGAGAAAAATCAAGCTCTTTTATAGACCCTAAGATTTCTCTAGAATGTTCCACAGGGTTGTGGAATAAGATGATGTAATTTTCTAAAAAATAATTCAAACCTGAACTTTCTGGAAGGTTCAGAAGTACTTTTCCTTGTAAACATGTTGTTTACAAAAATGAAATTAATCTGTGACTCAGTTTTCGAGAATCTTCTATAAGAAGATTAACATGATATTTATAACACTATTAGGTCAACAGTGGGGTGCAAGTGGGAATCAGAAAAAATAAATTCTTATGCATAACAATCTATACTGTTTGCGAAGGTAGGAGTTGTCGTGAACAGCAGGATAAGGGTTAAGTGGTGCCGCTCGGCTGAACAAACAGGCTATCAGAGCTAAAATAAGAAAACACATGGGAAAGACATCTCCGATTTGGTCAAATGCCTGTTGTATAAAGTCATCGAAATGTTCCACTTATGCCCATTTTTCAAAACTGCTTCAAGTAAAATGATTTCCCTCAGCTGAAGAAAATGGTCACCAGCGCCAAGTAGTTTAGGTCGTAGTACCAAAGCGTTAATCCAAAATCATTAATCCATAGACAAATGGCAAATACCAATGTTCAGACCAACAGACGTGGACTCTAGAAGAGTGTAATCAGGCGTCCTAGGATAGTAAGCATTACTTGGTAATCAAGCTTCGCCCACTATGCCTTTCGACCTGAACGAAGAAAAGGAGTAAATGCCGAGAAGGGTATGTCCAAAATTTTGGAAGTCTTCCTATGGCTTTACATTGACAAACACATTAGAAATAATTCTGGAAATGGCCACATTGTACGGATCAACAAGATCATAGTGCCTCCCATAGAACTTTTTTAGTGTTGATACCAGTTTGGTTTTTTGATACCCCTGGCATAACAACCTGGTAGTGAGCATAAAGTCATGATACTTGGAACAGGCTCTAGCATAACGTATTAACTGTGAAACGTAAACTCCATATGCTGGTGCAGACGGAATAAAATAGGAAAATCCAAAACGGCATCTGGACTTATTTCAATGTAATTTCTCAGAAAAGTTCCTCTTACGCTGCAAAAATGGTTCGGCTTCAATGAAAAATGAATAGCAAAATGAATAGCAAAAATATATTTGGTCCACATCTCCTTAAACTAGTTGCATGTATTCTTTCATTTGCATAGGCTATGAAACATCTTGGGCCGAGGTGAGCGATCCAGGGCTATCATGGCCCTCTTGTTTTTTGGTTTTTAGTTTAATGTCTCATCTCTCGGGAGACGGCTGGAGATGATCGATTGCTTCAGGACTGCCGCTGAGTCACCAGTTGTTGTCAGTTACTGTCGGCGGGGGTCGGGACGATATAACTAAATACTGGTTAGCCGGTAGGATGTCATTGCTGTTGACGGAAACGTAAACCGATTTCACAACAACTTGGCCACGGTGGTTTTTATGCCTTTTTTAAAAATGAACAAAAAAGATATTGTTTATTGCAGAAGTTTTTATTGCAACGGTCTTGTACATGTATCTGAGAATTGATTCTACTAAGAACTCAGATGACACAAAATCTAGATATATGGTGGAATTCAATAACTCAAACACCTTTTTGGTACCATGAAAATATGTTCGAGGCAGGGTTACTTCGATCCACTGAGAGTTAATTATAGCGGAAGGTCACATTACGAAGACACGCCTTTATAACATTGCCCCTCTTGAATCCAACTTTTATACAGTAAAACTGGGGTTTACAGGGGTAATCCTAGTCTTTCTCATCTCTGCTCTGAAATATAGATTGTGGGTACTCGTTAGAACCGCCTCATCGTGGCGATTCTAATGAGTATCGACAATCTATATTTTGAATCGAGGAGGTTCTAACGAGTACCCACTATCTATATTTGAGCAGAAATAAGAAAACAAATATCTCAATTTTTATCTGAAAGGTTTCATATTTACGGCGGTAAGATTTACAAAGTGTGTTGAGCAGAAATAAGTTAAATATCACAATTTTTCATCTGAAATTTTTCATTTTTAGGAATAAAAAAAAATATCACAATGTTTCGTCATTTTTTTTTTTTTTTTTTTCATTTTCATTTTTCCGGAGGTCAAACTTACAATGTATTTTGAGCAGAAATAAGAAAAAATAATGCTTCATCTTATTAGGGCCCCGCACTGAAAGTGTGGGTGCCCTATAGTAGTCCGTCTGTCTGTCTGTCTGTCCATCTGTCCGTCCACAAATTTTTTCTTACTCCTCTGATAGCGCTGCCGGGGCCCTAGTCAGTTTCACTGACAGCTCTAGTTAATATTTATTTTTTTTTTTTCAATTTTACGGCGGAAAATTTAAAATGTATTTTGAGCAGAGATAAGAAAACTATCACAGTTTTTCATCTAAAATTTTTCATTTATACGGCGATAAAATTTTCAATGTGTGTTGAGCAGAAATAAGAAAAATATCACAATTTTTCATCTGAAATGTTTTCATTTTTACGGGGTAAAATGTATTTTGAGCATAAATAAAAAAAACTATCACAATTTCTCATATGAAATTTTTCGTTTTTACGGTGGGTAAAATTTACAATGCATTTTGAACAGACATAAGAAAATATGTCACAATTTCTCATCTGAAATTTGTCATTTTTACGGCGGGTAAAATTTTCGATGTATTTTGAGCAGACATAAGAAAAACTATCACAATTTCTCATCTGAAATTTTTCATTTTTACGGCGGTAAAATTTATAATGTATTTGTGGGAATGGGATTCTAATGAGCACTCTTAATATAAATAAAAAGCTAAAAGGTTGCCTTTGGAAACAGAGAACACATAAAAGAACGAAAACGGAGACTCGGTTTTAGAAGTTGGGAGGTACAGCGCCGACACAGCTCTTGAAGGCTTCGGCCGTTGGATCCGTCACCACAGAAACAGGTAGAAGAGGGGACGAACTCCTGTAGGCAACGACGTAGCAGTGGGGAACCAGGAACCGCCTTTCGTGACCTCTAGTAGGTGTTCCTGTCTGGATTCGGTACCTCTCAGCAGGAATGGCTATGTTGTTATTGACTATCCGGTTTACTATCCTCACGAAGTGTCTTGAGGTTCTCCCCAACCCAGATTATGGATGTGACACTACTGGTTCGGCAATAGTCACCATGGCAGAATCTCGCTGCGCGTCTCTGGGCAGCTTTAACCTTGTTGATGCTGGTCTTGGTTGGCGGGCCCCTGACTGTGGCCGCATACTCGACTTGTGGCCGGACGAGGGACATGCATCTGGATGCCTTGATATCTTTCGGGCAGGATGACAGGTTCCTTTGTAGAAAGCATATGGTCTGGTTGGTCTTGTTAGTCACCACATCACCATAGCTGTTCTTGGTCAGTTTGCTGTTAATGGTGACTCCAAGTACTTGGCTTTGATTGTTTCCTTGAGTTCATTGCCGTGGATCTTGAACGATACCTGGACAATCTTCCGTTTGTTGGTTATTCTGTTGTGTTCGCACTTGTCTGGGTCAAAAAGCATTTGCCAGTCGAGATTAAAATAAGAACAAGACTTTCACCGAAGGCTTCATTATGTCGCGCCTGTAAAAGCCGTTCTGTTTAGGTCAACGCTACGATGGAACGCTACGATGGTTGACGGTTTGACGAACGGACGAATAAACGGACGGAAAATTGGACTCCTAAAAAGCAGGCCCAACAAAATCTATCCGTAATTATCCTAAATACATTGATATCTGGAGATACCATTATGTAAAGAAACTCAGTGTAAGGGTTCACGCTGAGAATCGAACATTTTAAGATGAAAAATTGTAATATTTATTTCTGATTTTGCTCAAAATATGGATTGTAAGTACACATTAGAACCGCCTCATCGAGGCGGTTCTAACGAGTACCAACAATCTGTATTTTATAGGGATTGTGGGTACACGTTAGAACCGCCTCAATGTGACTGGGTGTGGTATCATGTAATGTGTCTGGGACATGATACTTCAATGAGGCAGCACTATAAACGTGAGCATTGAGCTCCCTGTCGCAACCAGACACCGTCGTGATATGACTGAAAAATTGTTGAAAGCGACGTTAAACCCGAATTCACACACACACACACACACATTGAGACTGTCCTAACAAGTACTCACAATCTATATTTTAGAGCAGAAGTAAGAAAAATAAGGTAAACCCCATAAACCACAGCTTTACTATATAAAAGTGGGGTTCAACGGGGATAGACATAATATTAAATTTTCGTGATGCTGAGTAAATTATCCAGTGATACAAGAACGAACGATTTTTACTGTTTATCACATAACGTCGCTGTTACATGTATTTAGTGGGAACGTCATGGCATTACAAACATCCGTCCGACAAAGTGTTTTTTTTTTTTCTCATCTCCGAAATAGTTACTTTTCTGATAGAAATCTGCGATATTTTTCTTATTTTTACTGCAAACATAGGTTGTGTGTGCTCGTTATGTCTTGGAGCATAATAAGAAAAATAATGTATACCCCTGTAACCCCAGTTTCCTCTATATAAAGTGGGGCGCAGTGGGGTGTTGATTTCACGAACTTGCGCATAACGTCAAGGCGCCGTCCGTTACAAAGTTCTCTGTTTTCTTTTGAAATTCTCCAGCGATATATTTGTTTCACATCTCCAAAATGGCTACTTTTCTGACGAATATCTGTGATATTTTTGTTATTTTTACTTCAAACATAGGTTGTGGGTACTCGTTAGAACCGCATCATTGAGGCGGTTCTAACGAGTACCCACAACCTATGTCTATGAGCAGAAATAAGGAAAATAACCTATACCCCACTAAACCCCAGTTTTCTCTATATAAAGTGGGGTGTAAGGGGGTGTTCATTTCACGGACTTGTTAGCCTGATGGAATTAAGGTTTAACGTCAAAGTCAACACTACTTAGGTCATCTTCAGCGATAAAATCCGATTCAAAATTGTCATATTTTAAATATAATCTTACACTCATGATCCTTTCACATGAAATTTTTGAAACTCGCCAAAGCCTTGCAGGATCGATCCCGGGCTTCTCCAGACTTTCGGATGAGTCTTTTAACCGAGGTCCCGTCTCCGTATGACCTTAGCTGTTGGTGATACGTAAAACTCAAACACTCACTCACTCCCCAAAGGCTCGTTTCATAAATATCATATGAAACGATCGCTTGTGTAACATCCTCTATTTATGGCATCATGATACATGATAAGTCTGACATGATAAGTTCTTTCATATGTCCATAATGGCTACCTATTTTCATTTATTGTTACGACACTGCAGCTGTTTAGTGCTGTGAATAAAGATTGTTATGAAGAAATTCAATAAAACAAATGTTCCGGTTTTTATTATAATATCCATTTTTTGCCTCGAAAGTCGACGTATTTTCTTTTGTATTCTACGACACTCCAATTGGTGTTAAGTGCCGTGTGGCGGCCGTAAAACTTCTTTCCGTTCTTCACAATAGTGCAGATTATATTTTTATTTTCTTTGGATGCATCGAATCCATTGCGAGTAATTTGAAAACCGAGTACCGCTGAAATCGGTGCAAGGAGGCGTATTAAGCCTTGCAGACAACAGTGCATTTTGTGAAGAAAATAAAAATAAAACTTTTTCCGGTTTTTAGCTCACCAGAGCCGAAGGCTCCGGGGGAGCTTATAGGATGGACATTGTCCGTCGTCGTCGTCTGCGTCTGCGTCATCGACGTCGTTAACACTTTCAAACGACATCTCCTCTGAAGCCACTGGACCGATTTGGCCCAAATTTGATCTGTAGCATCCTTGGGCTGGGGGATTGAAAGTTTGTGTTTTTTAATGAAAATCGGCTTTTTAGTTTGGTTGCTTGGATTTAGAGTTTCCATAGACTTATAATGGGGAGAAATGAAAAATGGCATTTGCTGCCAAGTCATTGCAGATATTTTGACAAAACTTTCATAGAAATGTTCCATAGGCAATCTACTATCTGCCATATGATTTTAGGCCTACTGCATTTTTCGTTTGTTGCCATGGAAACCAAATGCAAAAAATAGAAAAAAAAATACTTAAAAAATCATCTCCTCAGAAACCATATGCTCTAGGAGGCTGAGACTTTATCATAGTGTAGATTATATTTTCTTGTCCTTTGGGATCATTGATTTCATTGTTGAATTTTGAAAATATCTGAGGGTCACTGATGAGGCCTAATTGGCCGAAACTAGCTAGTCTGGCCCAGAAAAAATGTACACTCCATAATTTTCAGTTCTGTGGTGTACTCCTTGCTTCCAAAGGATAACCCTATTATAGAACATATTTATGAAAACATTTACCATTTTTTGCCTTTACAGGTTTTGCGGTTTTTTTTCATGAAAATTGACCTTTCAGTTTTCTTGCTATGGCAACTTAGAGTTTCCGCTGATTTATAATGTGGAAAACTGAAAAATGGCATTTACTGCCAAGTCATTGCAGATATTTTGACAAAATTAGCATAGAAATGTTCCTTGAGTAAACTTCTCTTAGCCATATGCTTTTATGTCAACCTGGGTGTCCCCTAGGTTGTGCAGGGCCATGCCCCACCCCCTCCACTTCATAAAATGCCTTATATCTCAGAAACCTTACAGATCCCCACCCCTAAACCATATATATTATTGTTCCTTATGATAAGATGCATTAAGTGACACCAACCTGGGGGTCCCCCGGGATGTGCCGGGGACATGCCCTATCCAATCCACTTCATAAAAGACCATTTATCTCAGAAACCATTCAGATCCCCGCCCCTAAACCATATATATTCTTGTTCCTTATGATGAGACGCATTAAGTGACACCAACCTGTGGGTCCCCCGGGATGTGCCGGGGATACTCCCCACCCCCTCCCCTTCATAAAATGCCATTTATTTCAGAAACCATTGAGATCCCCACCCCTAAACCATATATATTCTCATTCCTTATAATAAGTTGCAGTCAGGGACACCAACTTGGTGGTCCCCCGGGATGTACCGGGGCCATGTCCAACCCCCTTCACTTCATAAAAAGTCAAATATTCCAGAAACCTTACAGATCCCCTCCCCTAAACCATATATATTCTTGTTCCTTATGATAAGACACATTCAGTGACACCAACCTAGGGGTCACGCAGGGCCAGCCCGGGGCATGCTCCACCTCTCGACTTCATAAAAGACCTTATATCTGAGAAACTGTTCAGAGCCACACCCCTATACCATATATATTCTTGTTCCTTATGATAAAACGCAATCAGTGACACCAGCATGTGCGCCCCCTGGTGCCACGGGCCATCCCCCACCCCTTTACTTCATTAAAATCCATATATCTCAGAAACCGTTCAGATCCCCACCCATTAACCATAGATATTCTTGTTCCTTATGATAAGACTCCACTTCATAACAGGCAATATATCTCAGAAACCATTCAAATCCCCATCCTATAATCACATACATGTATATTCTTGTTCGTTGTTATTAGACACATTCAGTCACCCCACCCCATCTTGGGGGGTCCGTAGGGGCCATTTTTTCTCCCTGCCACTTCATAAAAGGGCCTCATATTTCAGAAACCATTCAGATCCCCACCGTTTAACCATACCGTATATACTCTTGGTCCTTACAGTGACAACAATCTTGGGCTTTTTTGGATCTGCCATGCCCGAATACCTCCATTGCTTAAAATGCCTTACATCTCAGGAACCATACATATTCCCGCTGCTAAACCATATACGTCTCTGTTCCTTTTGATATGACGCATTGAGTGACACCAACCGGGGCTCCATAGGGTCCATGCCCCACCCTCTCTACTTTATAAAACACCTTATATTTCAGTTTGTTTGTTTTGTTTGATTTGATGTTTAACGTCCCCCTCAACACTATAAAGGTCATTTTGGAGACGTTGCTTCAGATACAGTCCACATGGGTGCTCATTTGGGTCTGGGGTTTGTTTGGGAGACTTTATAATTGGTAGATTAAAATCATATCATGTTATAATACATGGCTGCCATTGGGCAGTGTCCACCTGAGCTCTGGTTTATGAAATTTGGCTCTTTGGTTTGTTTGCTATGGCAAGTTAAGAGTTTCCATTGACTTAAAATGGGGAAAATTGAAAAAATGACATTAATGTCTTTCAAGATATGTTTTCACACTTTCATAGAAATGTTCCTTTAATAATGTTCTTTTTGGCCTATTTGTTGCCACAGATGGGAAATTGTCAATTGTCATCTGTTGTCCTGTATCAACACATTCAAGCGACATCAGAATCTGAAGCCACTAGGCTGATTGGGTCCAAATTTTATCTGTAGCATCCTTGGGCACAGGGCTTCCATGGTTAATTAAAATACATTGCTGCCAGTGGGCAGTGGTCCCCTGAGCTCTGGTGAGCATTGTGGCCCATGGGCCTCTTGTTTAAATTTAATATGTGTTCTTTGCTTTTTTCATTTATTTAACGACACTGCAGCTGGTGCTTAGTGCCCTGTGGCGGCCGTAAAACGTCTCTCCGTTCTTCACCATAGTGCCTATTATATTATTATTTTCTTGAACTGCATTGAATCCATTGCGAGTAATTTGAAAACCGAGTACTGCTGTAATTGATGCTAGGGAACTATTCAGCCTTGCAGACAACAGTGCTGTTTATGTTGAAACTCAATGAGACCGAATTTCCTGTTTTCATTCTAATGTGTATTCTTTGCTTCAAAAGCCAACCTATATTTATTTATTTTCTGATGAAAAATTCTGATATTTTTTTAATTTATGCTCTGTGGGTAAAGTAAGGAAAATAAGGTATACCGACTTTAGCCCGGGTTTCTTCTAAATGAAGTGGGATTTTGAGGGGGTTCAATACACGGATTTTTTAACATTGTGGTGAACTTCAAAGCCTAGAACACCGATGGTTTGTTTACCATGGTTGATTCAAATCCGCCTTTCAGACCCTCGATGAGGCGCTTTAATGAGTATACATATGCTTATTTTGTACATCACATCGGCGTAATATCCTTATAATCCTACTGTACATGAGCCCCGCCAAGCGAATTTGTGTCTTCGAGCATTCCGTCATGACAAATTTTAACTGCGCATGCCCAGACATTCAGAGGGGCCAGGGATATGGCTTTCTGTCTGAAGGTTCCTCTTGATTCACTGCTTGTATGAGCGAGCAGCGAAGGTTCTGGCGAGACTTCGCGGATGCGCAGGCTCGCCTGAACCTTCGCTGCTCGCAAAGGCGATAAGTACCAAAATCGCTTGACGGGGCCCACATATAGACTTTTGGATGAGCCGGGCCCATCGGAGTCTAACTGTTGGTTTTCTTTTGCTCCAGCATTTCAGTGGTTTCTTGCTCTCGAGTCCTCACCGTTGTTTCATCGTTATGGTTGTTCGATTTTTGTGTTCACGGGAATGTTTTACTGATGAGTTAGGAGGCCTTCATGCGGACTGAACAAATTATTTGTCTTAATCGCGACGGAAGTAAGGGCGAGGATTATGGTCACGTAAAATCGATTTAAGCCTCCAACCCTCACCCCTACCCCCGCCCCCCCCACACCCCAGTGGAATTCGTTTCCGCTGACCATTCCAAGGCTCCAAGGCGGTTCTTCTGTCGCGGTTTGTTTTCGTTTTGGTTTGTCTTTGGGTGTTTGTGTCGCTTGTGTTATTTAATTTTGGATAGCCTTTTGGCCATTTTCTGGGAAAGAAACTGCCCTTTTGGCTTTCCGCAATTGATGTTTCCATTTGGGTCTGTTGTTTCATGTGTGTTTCTTTCCCTTCGGTGTCTTTGGTGGGAGCTGTGGCCTAATTGTATCGATTCCTGATCATTGCCTCTACTTCTACTATAAACCGAGGTCCCGTCTCTGTATGACCTTAGTTGTTGGTGGGAGTTAAAACTGAAACACAATCGCTCCTACTTTACAAAGGGAAATATGGGGGTTTACAAGGGTATACATTATTATATGAGGTTTGTTTTTGGTTTTTACGTCCCCGTCAACACTATTTAGGTCTTTTTGGAGACTTTGCTTCCAATTTTATGGGACTTTTACCCAATATCGAGATGAATGGTGAAATTTACAATTTATTTGTATAGGTTTGGTTAAGAAATGGCTACACAAAAGTCATTACGAAAACACGCCTATACAAATACATAGAGGATCTTACATGAGTGTTCATGTATTATTGAATTTATTAAACGAGTTGAGGAAAAGGGATAAAATGCGAGGCTGTGCCGAGCATTTTATCCATTTTCCTCTACGAGTTTAATAAATTCAATAATACATGAGCACGAATGCAAGATTCTATTTATCATATGGCATTTAAAATGCATTTTATTCACGATTGTTTACAAAACTGTCAATTTTCCGACGTTAGTAAACGCGACGTCGTTAAGGACGTCGTACATGTAACGTTACGGGACGTATCTAGCTAATTTGCATATTTAATCCACTAGTGGATTATCGAAAATAATACATGGCGTTATTACACTCTCAGACGCGACGTCATATGATAAATTGTCATATTTAAGATGACAAAATTTTTTTCCATTATAGCACATCTTTAACCCTTTTTGTACCAAATGGAATCTTCCTCCTTATTTATAGCAGGAGTCAGTTTCAAAATTAAGAGGTGTAGAGTTGTGTTTTCTTCAACAAATTTTTGGAAAATGACTGAACTTTTAGCAAACAGCGTAGGCCCGGACGCCGCGTCTGATCTGGGCCTGCACTGTTTGCCAAGGTACCCCTTTAGGGGTTTCTGATACTGAATGGGTTAAGTTAAACCAACTTTTAAGTTATTCATATTATGCCTTTTGATGGCTTGTTATTCGACAGTTTGTTAAAAATAATAAAACCTCTAACAATATTCCACCATTCATTAAGCAAACTAAAAATGGACTAAATGCTTATCATTACGATAACACACCCGTGCGGCATAGTGGCTTTTTGCGCATCTCCAAAATGGCCATTTTTCCGGTGAAAATCCGTGATATTTTTCCTATAAATACTGCAAACATAGGTAGTGGGTGCTCGTTAGAACCGCCTCATTGAGGCGGTTCTAACGAGTACCCACATCCTAAGTCTTGGAGCAGAAATACGAAAAATAATGAATACCCCCATAAACCCCAGTTTTCTCTATATAAAGTGGGGGGTCTTCATTTCACGAACTTGTTCACGTGATGTTGTTACCTGCATACAGCCGGTGAAGAAGCGGAATGTCTGAACGTTCATTTTTGGTCAATATCATCAATAAATGACACTGGGGTCCGAGCCAAAACCCAGAAAACTGATTTAACAAGTACAGCTTTAGAAATTGGGGAATTTAATGGATTTATTAAATCCAAATTACACGACTGGTCAGGATCCCATAAATAACAGAACATCACGTGAACAAGTCCTTGAAATGAACACTCGTTTAAACCCCACTTTACATAGAGAAAACTGGGATGTACGTGGGTATACATTATTGTTCTTATTCCTGCTCCAAGACAAAGGTTGTGGGTACTCGTTAGAACCGCCTCAATGGTTCTAATGCTCCGACAAACTATGTGTGTAGAGTAAGAAAAATATCATGGACTCTTATCAGAAATGTAGTCATTTTGGAGATATGAAAAAATGCGCACGGGTGTGTTATCGTAATGCTGTTGAAGGCAGTAGCAAACGAGACTAGTCATCCTGTTTAATAAGGGAGGGATCTTTGAAATTACATGAAAAGTTTTACACGGTTTGCCTTTGCCAAAATATGGGGGATATAACGAAAGTTATAAAGTTTAGACCAGTGTCATTTCTCTGCGGTGCAGGTAAATTTCAAGACATAATAGTTTACAAAAATATATATTATTTTTTTACATGATTATTATCTTTTATATAAATATCATTCTAAAGACTACTAATTATCGGCTTGGACATATACTTGTACCAGCATGTCTGTCAATCAATTTTTGTGTATGATGTGTGTGACGTGTCCAAGGCATTTGAAACGGTTTGGCACGAAGACTCAATTCATTACGATAACAAGTCCGTGAAACCAAGACCCCTCCTCTAAACCTCACTTTTAACAGATAAATGTGGGGTTTACAAGGGTATACATTATTTGCCTTATTTTAGCTCTTAAACATAGGTTGTGGGTGCTCGTTAGAACCGTTTCATTGAGGCGGTTCTAACGAGCACCCACAGTCTTTGTTGAAAGCATAAATAAGAAAGACGTTAAATTGATACTCAATAGTTGTCATTTCTGACACCATGTTGGACACCATTATTTCACCATGTTGGACACCATTTTTTCACATGAACACGTTTTCCTAATGTTTTAAACTGAAACAGCATGGCGTAGATGGTCATTAGAGACTACCTTAGCAGTAGATTACAGAGTCATAATAAAGTCCTCCACTTCCACAGCTAAAAAAACTAACGATAGGGCACCCCCACGATTCTGTCCTGGGGCCCCTATTGTTCTTAGTCTACGAAAACGATATCGCAGATACCTTATTAAGGTGAATTGGTGCCCCTTCAGTGGAAGCAACTCCTAAAAAGTATTTTTGTCACCCATGTCAATAGGCGTCAACTTTTAAAGCTAATAATTTGCTGCTTTTGCAGCAATACTGGGTCTATAGAAAAGCGAACAGGAAGTCCCGAAAGTTGTCTACCTTTGAAAAATGGCGAACAAATTTGCCAGGTGTTCTCATTCCGTTTAAGCTTAACAAGACTGTTTCATGACTCTATACTTCACAGCACCATTGGAAGCAAATGCTGCTACTGGCATGTACATGTATGCTAGAGACATTGATGCACTGGAGACTTACTACTACTATTATCGCTACTACATGTACTATATTGGCCGACATCTAACCGTTCCCTTAATTTAGAGACGAAGAACGTTTCCAGAAATGGGTAGAAGATGTTAGATATGAAAAATATTATATGAAAAAAAAATGGAAGATGGAATTGTTATGTGTAAAAAGCTACATATTGTCCGTCCATATGGGCTTGAAGAAATAGATTGGGATGCATGGTGCTTCCGCGCAGAGCTGAACCCGACCGAACATGAGTACTGGTAAACCGCTCAGTAGGTCTAAGCCTGCCAACACAATGTCGTGTGAGTCGGACCATCCCTCCATACAACATACAAACCCTAGCGCTTTCTTTTGGGTGGAAGAGCTCGAGATGTTATCTCCAACTCTATGTCTGGTATAAGTCACACAGAATGGGAATTGACGTCTCCAAAATGACCTCACTAGTGTTGACGGGGACGTAAAACCTGAACATTAACAGATAAACACGACACTATGATCTTATATTTAAGGAAAACTTTATTCAAAGGGGGAAGGGTGCCTATTTGGGGATATTCTGGCTTGTACCAATTATTTTTGTTTTATTTTTTGCAGGTAAACAGCCGAAGATGTGTACTTTATTATAACATACCTCTAGTCGCGCGAAAGATTGGGTTTTTCCGAGCTACAGGCCATTAAAAGTGGGCAGGGAAACTTGGCATGACACTGTAGTGTATTTTGAAAGTCACATATGGTTATTACCTGTGTGTTCTTTCATTGCAATTTGTTCTTAGGGAGTTCTGAAGGATGTTTGAAGTGATGTTTAGAAACATTTGTCGACAAGGAAGATTAACTGCATTTTGCAAACGCTAAGATATTTTTACTTATTGTTAACCTTAATCATTACATTTTTTAAAGTTTCTGGTAATATGGGTGGAAAACATGGGTGATTTTTCGATAATAGTATCACTTTTATCAGTGCAATTGGTAGCAGTGTGGAACCGGATGAATCGAGCAACATTTAATGGTTCAGTGAACACATAATCGCAAATGAGTGGGGTAATCAGATTGTAAACTCAGTTACTATTAAAACCACCATACCAGTACATACAAACAATGCACGAGATTTATTTAACAGATGTCCTCTCATGAAGATTTCACATGAGCCGGGCCCGGTAGTCCAATTGAGGGTCATAGAACAGATGTAACTTAGCTAATAGGTGTAGAGGTACCATTTGTGATTCAAGACAATACCCAGGAGAGGATTAAAGAAGAGATTGAAAAGAAGCTACATTGTGTAAAGGTACTGCCTAGGCGACAACACTATATCCAATAGAATGTTTAATGGTGGATTAGACGGACGCTGAAGGTTGTAAAGATAGCACTGAGGCCTCTAAACACTAACGAAATGAGTTAAATCTGACGCTTTCAGACACTAGTCCAAAGAAGGCTAAAGAACAGGCTGCACTGACGCTTATACATGTAGGTATATACATATATCTAAGGCTGCACAGCAGTACCTAAAGGGGGTTAGAATTGAGAAGACTGAAGCATTCTTTTGAAAAGCTACATTCTATGTCTGATCCGGGTTTATAGAGCAGATGGCACTGAAATTAACAGTTGCCAAGATACATCTGAGGGTGCAATATCAGCAACCGAAAACCAAGTGATATAAAATGAATGGGTCTGGTGCCTACCGTTAATTTTTCAGATGTTTTATACATTTTTGGAGTTCACAGACGTGCTTCCAAACGTAGAAATACAAGCGTAAAACATTTCTGAGAAATATTAATCAGGTAAAGATTGACTACACGTGACAAAAGAAAAGCCCATTGCAGGTATCCCGATCATCAATGCATACACCAAGTTGGGTGACAACCCAGCTGAAACTACTATAGCTTTGAAAATAAATATATCACACAGATCAATAAATAAACTCACAAAACATTATTGTAACAACACGATTTTGATGTACTGGTATGGTGGTTGAATAGTTACTAAACTCACAGTCTGAATTACCCCACCCATTTCACATTCTGTGTTCACTGAACCATGAAATGTAGCCCAAGTGAACCAGTTCTACATCGCTATCAATTGTGCTGATAAATATGATACTCTTGTGAAGGAATCATCATTGCTTGCCTCCTACACTACCAGTAACTTAAAAATATTTAATGATTGAGGTTAAAAATAAAGAAAAATCCCACGATGTTAGAAAAATGCATTTGATCTTCCTAAGTTGCAATTTTATTTCGAAAAAAAATGTTTCCACACATCACTTCAGAAATCCTTCAGTCTACCAAAGAACAAATTGCAGTGAAACAGCACATGGGAGATAACCAAAGTTAACTTTCAAAATACACTACAGTGTCATGCTAAGCTACCCCACCCACTTTTACTAAAAAAAAAAAAAAAAAAACTTGCGCGCGACCAGAAATATGCAATAATAAAGTACACATCTTAGGCCGTTCACCTGCAAAAAATAAAAAAGATTTGGTACAAGGCCAGAATACCCCATAATGGACACCCCGATCATCCCCCCCACCCCCGCATTGTCATTTCGGGAGGTAAATCGGAGGTTTTACGGTCGGAAATTTCGTTTTGTCGAAACCTAATTTGCGATCGTAAAACCGATGATTTACCTCCCCAAATGGCAGTTTTCAATACAATTATCCCCATTCTAATGCATTTATTCGTTTGTTTTGTTAAAATTGTACTATTTTGCACAAAGGGGCAAGCGCTTTGAGCTGCGTAAAACCAAACATCAGCCAATGAAAAGGGATGTTATGCAGTCCGATATACATTTGTAAGTGCATTAGAACGCCAAGTGATCATGATCATTTGCAAGGTCAGAGGCATAAGCGATGAGCAGTCACGTTTGTGTATCTTCTGCAGGAACGACAGGCATTTAGCAGTATACAAACAACCTCTTTATACCGACAGTATAAAGGCAAAACTCGTTATAATAACGATTTGAATGGAATGAATTCTTAGCACAAGGTTATACAACGATAATAACACAGTCATCTGATATAGATCATTCACTCATATCTTGCCTGAAGCCTCCAGCTGACCTGTCTCATGAGCTACGTCGGTCGGTTTGTGCTCGGAGGGGGATGTGCTGTGGTTGCCGGGTCTTGTCCATCATCCGTTTCGGTTTCAGAACTTTGGGGCTGAGACACCCTGATGAAGATTAAATATCAGAAAGGCCTCTGTGTCACTAAATTTGGAATAGTTACGCCTTATTTCTACCGCCAATATAGATTACTGGAGATGGTAAGACCCGCCTCAATGAGACGGTTTTACCAAGTGCCAACAATCGGTTTTGACATATATAGAATAATGGAACAAGACGGTCAATGGGACGAACAGTTCACCTGACAAACTTAAGTTGTATGTCTACTAAATGTGCAAGTGGAACCCTTTAATTGCACCTGATAATTCATGTTACTCGCCAACTTTGAAGGTAATTCAACTTACTGATAACTGGATGCGTCTTATCGCAAAGAACAAGAAAAAAATATATGGTATGAACGGTTTCTGAGATATAAAGCATTTTATGAAGTGAAGGAGGTGAGGCATGTCTGCCTGAACAGGCACTGTGTCTTACAAATGAGATCGCGTCGCCACTGTCAGGTCCTTTAGCTGGCTGGCTTTGGTGTTCATTAAAGGGAATGAACAACCCATTCACGGGTGGTAATATTTTCAAACATATGTCTGTCTCCTATGCCAATAAAGCCAATGCATTCATCTAAGAGGAGGCACACTTTTCAAAAGGTTCAGTGTGGGGAAAAACATACAGGGGTCACGAAATCTGTCTCGAAATATGTTAGGTGTACTTATACCATATAAAAGTGAGGACATTTTTGTTTCCTTTAAAACATGAAACTTGTACCGGCAAAGCTTGTTAAAATCGCCAAAAGTCTTCTGTTAAATCAAAGAAACTTCGTAGGTTCAGATGCACGTTCAGCTGCAGTTAAAATGATTGTAACTTTGACACAACTGTGAAATTTTTGTGCGCGGCAATTTACAATTTGTAATTTTGATGTAAAAAGAATACAATAATTCCGCCGAAGTCTTTGACGCTTTTGTGGGGGCGAAATCTTCACAAAATAGAAGTAAATGCAATGATCAGGAATCGGCACAACGACCCAACACCTCTCATCAGAAACACCAATGGGAGAGAAACACGAACATGAAATAACTAAACCCTAATGTTAACATCAAAATCGGAAAGCCTGGAGGACAGTTTACTTACAAAACGGCCAAACGGCTAACAAAATAAATAAAAAACAAGAGCTATCACTATAAGTGAGCAATGCCCCCGTGGGAGCCAATTTGAGGAAAAAAAGTGCGGACTAACCCACAAACCCACACACAAACCCACAAATAGACGGACAGTGCAAAAACCATATGCCCTCCGAAGCGTCACAAAGTTTCAGAACGCGTTTTTTAGAAAAAAAGGGCCGTAACTCTTTCGCAGATGATAGTATCAACGTGAAAATTGTGTTAGGCACCTCTTTACCTCACACGCAATGCATGTGCAAAGTTTTAGCTCAAACGGTGAAGAAATGTGGAAGTAGCTCTCGTCACAAGGTTTTCGAACGCGTTTCTCAGAAAATCAAGGGCCGTAACTCCGCCACAAATGATAGGATCAACATGAAAATTGTGTAATGCACCCCTTCACCTCACAAGGAATGCATGTGCAAACCATCAGTTGAAGTACTGAAGAAATGTTAAGTAGTTTGCATCACAAGGGTTTTAGCACATCTTTTAGAAAATAAAGGGCCGTAACTCCTTCGAAAATGATAGGACCAACGTGAAAATTGAGTTAGGCATTCTTCAGCTCATTAGGAATGCATGTGCAAAGTTTCAGCTCAATCGTTGGTGAAATGTGGAATAAGTTCGCATCACAAAAAAGTGCGGACTTACAAACCCACAAACAAACAAACAAACAAACGGACAGTGCAGAAACTATATGCCCTCCTAAGGGCGCATAAAAATATATAAGCAATACATACGTGCAAAGACAAACTGTAACAAAAATAAACCTCGACAGAAGAAACGCCTTGTAATGGTCAGTAAAAATATTCACAAAGTCAGTGAACCATGGTATGTAGATCATTATCAAATATAGGTGCTTGTCCACAAGTTTTCATCGCTAGGTGCAATTTTATGCTCTTATAGTTATTTTGGAGAAATAAACCTGAACAAGAGGGTAAAAGCAAGGGTTGACACAATATTTCTCAAAGTCAGTCTACTTTGAAATGTAGGTCAAGGTCAAATATGGATTCTTGCATGTAAGTTGCCATCGCTAGATGTTAGTTTGCATTAAGTATCATCCATGCATCTCTCATAGTACTTGAGAAATGGACTTGAAAAATAGTCTGAAAGTACGGGTGGACGCAATAATTCATATAGTCAATGAACCATTAAATGTAGGCAAAGGTCAAATATGGATACCTGCACTTAAACTGTAATCCAGTATCAATAATGTAAAAAGTATCAATAATGAAGCTCTAATAGTTCTTTTTAAAACTTTAGTGTGAAATAGTTTACAAATTCAGTGAACCAGGATATTTGGTCAAGGTCAGAATGGGATGCTTGCACTGAAGTTGTCATCCCTAGAAGCAATTTTATAAATTAAAAAGAATCATTGATGAAGTTATTTTAGTTCTTGCAAAATGGAGTTATATATACAGTCAAACCTGCCTTAAAGACCACCTGTGAACAAAGACCACCTGTCTACAAAGACCACTTCCAATTCCTCAAATCCCATTTGACTATATAATGCACATGTAAACAGAGACCACCTGTGCACTAAGACCAGATGATAGTCAAAATCCTTCCCAAATGCATATTTTTACCCTGGACAAAGATCACTTTGTGCTTTGAACAGCAATTAATTGTTTGTGAACATCCTTTAATGAGCCAAATTATTTTTAGTGATTCATCATTAAAACCTGACATAATGCTACCTTTAGGGGATTTAATCAGGTGTAACTGGGATTATCCAACACATATCTGCATAAATGCTGAGAAGAAATCTTCGTCTTCTACAGAGGTAGAGTAGTTGGTGCAAAACTGACCGTCTGAATAAAGACCTCCTGTGGACAAAGACCATATTTCTTCATTCCCTTGAGTGGTCTTTGTAGACAGGTATATGGAAGGTCGCAAATGTCGACGGCTTGACGAACGAACGGATGGACCGTAAACACGACTCCTATATCGATCTTGCCATGCTTAAAACAGACGCGACATTACGAAAACACTATTGTAAACATAACCGCCCAGAAAAAGAAAATTTTAAGATAAAAAATTATAATATTTTTCTTACTTCTGCTCAAAATATAGATTGTTGGTACTCGTCAGAACCGATTGAGGCGGTTCTAATGAGTACTCACAATCTATATATTAGTGCAGAAATAAAAAAATAAGGTTTATCTGTAAACCCCAGTTTTCCTATATAAAATTTGGGTTCAAGGGGGTCAAAATTATATAGGTGTGTTTTCGCGATGACATAAAATGAAATAAAAAGTAGATTCAGAATAAAATATCTGAGAAAACATGTACGCGAGGAGCTATGAGATACATATACTTGCTCTACATGCATATAGGCCTATTTCATCGCCTCAAAATAGATCCGGCTACATGAAAATAATGTTCGTGGAAATAACACGAGATCTATCTACAACAAAGAATGTTTCTTTCCTAGGAAGTCAAAATAATTCCGACCAAACACAATACATACGGCCCCCTCCCATCGGGGCTTAAATAAATAGATGGGCTGCATGATGCTTCCACGCAGAGCTGGAAGCGACCGCACATGAGTACTGGTTAACCGCTTAGAGGATCTAAGCCTGCCCAGGCAAAGTGGTGCGAGTCGGACAGTCCATGCATATAAAAGCTATTGGTTTCATAGGGCGGCAGGGTATGGGTTGTCTTTTCATCTCAATGTCGGGTAAAAGTTCCAGAAAATTGGAAGCCACGTCTCCAAAATGACCTATTCAGCCTTGACGGGGACGATAACCCTCAAAGCAAACAAACAAACAATATACATAAAGTTGCTCCTGACATTTTAGGCGATTTTACAAACAATATTTTATCATATGACGTCGCGTCTGAGAGTGTAATAAAGTCATGTAATACTTTCGATAATCCACTAGTGGATTAAATATGCAAATTTGCTAGATACGTCCCGTAACGTTACATGTACAACGTCCTTATTGACGTCGTGTTTACTTATGGCGGAATATTGACATTTTTGTAAAGAAACGTGAATAAAATGAGTTACAATTGTCATATGATAAATAGAATCTTGCATTCGTGCTCGTGTATTATTGAATTTATTAAACTCGTTGAGGAAAAGGGATAAAATGCTCGGCAAAGCCTCGCATTTTATCCTTTTTCCTCAACTCGTTCAATAAATTCAATTTGAATTTATTAAACTCGTTGAGGAAAAGGGATAAAATGCTCGGCAGAGCCTCGCATTTTATCCCTTTTCCTCAACTCGTTGAATAAATTCAATAATACATGAGCACTCATGTAAGATCCTCTATATATTTGCGAGATATGACGATAACTCTTACATATCTCAAAAATGTTATTTTTGACGAAATTTTTTGTGATTTTCTCTATATAAACCGGCATCACGAAAACACGCCTATATAGTATTGACCCCCTTGAACCCCACTTTTATATAGTAAAACTGGGGTTTCCGGGGGTATACCTTATTTTTTCTTATTTCTGCTCTAAAATATAGATTGTGGGTACTCGTTAGAACCGCCTCAATGAGGCGGTTCTCAATGAGGCGGTTCTAACGAGTGCCCACAATCTATATTTTGAGCAGACATAAGAAAAATATGATAATTTGTCATAATAAAAATTTTCCTTTTTTCGGCGATAAAGGTGGCAATGTATTTGTATAGGCGTGTTTGCGTAATGGGGTCTCTGATGTGAGTTGTGGGTTAATTGTATCACCTTGATCATTGCCGTCCCTTCTATTTTACAGTGGTGTTCATTTAAGAAATGAATTTTATTTTTCTGCTGCTCATAAACGTATGAACGCAACGGGTCGCGTACAAATTAAATGAACCCCGAAATTTGCTAGCCACCCGCTGTCGTTCATATTATCATGGAAAGCAGAAAAAATAAGTTTGTTTTTATATGTACATTCTTTGCCCTTCATCACTGGGCGACAAAAAATGCTTATAGAGCAAATTTTAAAAGCTGAAAACATTTACACGCTCTTTCTTCTACAAAGGGAGGAACAGCGTTGATGTCACCAACGCCCGTAGAGAACCATGGTTCAGCCTGACGTCACTTGACGTCACTGAAAATCATGTGACTCGATGCGTTCATGGACGTATGAACTACATTGTTTTCTATAGGTTCATATTAGACTTTACCCTGGAAATGCAAATATTACACGATATTTTTAATACGCTAAATTTCACATTTAACGTAAGTCCGGCGTAAGCGAATTCCAGCAAGTATTTTTTTCTGACATGTAAAATTATATCCATACATCATGCAACCTCGTTTTCAAACACTTCTTTCTATGATTGTGCACAAGTGGGATAGTTCTTCTTTAAATCGTCTCTGTTCGGTTGGTATACTGTAAATAAAACAAACACATGTAAAAAGATTATCAATAATGGTAGTGAAACTTTAAAGAGTCTTACGTCTATGACTCGTCATTACGTACCCGAGTGTGCGACATAGTGCAATGCTCTCATATCTCCAATATTGTAATATTTCTTGTTTCTCCTCAAACATATACTATGGGTGCTCGTTAGAACCGCCTCATTGAGGAAGTTCTAACGAGTATCCACAATATATGTCTATATTACGGGTGCTCGTTAGAACAGCCGCGTTGAGGCGGCTCTAAAGAAACTATGTATTGGAACAGAAATATAAAAAAAATGTTTGATTTTAAGTTTAACGTCCCCGTCAACACTGTAAAGGTCATTTTGGAGACGTTGCTTCCAATTTTGTGGGACTTTTACCCGACATTGAGATGAAATGACATCTCAAGCCCTGCCGCCCGATGAAACCAACAGGGTTTATAAGCATGGACGGGCCGACTCGCACTGCTTTGCCTGGGCAGGCTTAGATCCTCTTAGCGGTTTACCAGTACTCATTTGCGGGTCGGTTTCAGCTCTGCGTGGAAGCATCATGCAGCCCATTTATTTCTTCAAGCCCCGATGGGGGGGGGGGCATAAATAAAAAAATATACTGGTCACAAAAAGTAGGGGATATTCGGGTTCCTTCAAGCCCATCAGCTTCAACATTGGGAATAATCAGATATCGGATATACCATGCCGACTGACTATTATCTGAAAATATTCTATCGTTGAGCAATATGATATTTATGCTCTAGTGGCGTAGCACAGGGGCATAAATTGTACATGGGGTAGCATCCGAATTTTAACATTAGTGACAAACCGGTTTACTGATGCGAGATTTCGATAAAACTTTCTGTATCGACTGTTGAAGTGTTGTATGAAACGGTTTCATAAACAAATTCGTTATTAGAACCATGATTCGGCTACCGTGGGGTCGACGTTGGAGAAAAGTTTTTATGCATCAGACCGGACGTCCGCAGTTGCAGACGGCAAATAATATGAATACGTCACAGTCAGCTGTCAGTCGATTATCGACACGCTATCACAGGGCAGGAGCAGTAGCAAATTTGCAGGAAAGTGGACTCCAGAAGATTACTAACGGATGCGATGACCGCCTTCTTGTCAATCAAGCGTTACGCAACCGGAGACTAACGTCAACAGATCTCCAGCAATACCTGTCCCGAGGAAGAGCGGTTAATGTCGCTAGACAGACGATCCGAAATCGCCTTCACTCGAGTGACCTTACGGCACGGCGTCCGCAAGTTGTACTTCCGTTGAAAGCTAGGCACCGTAGAGCAAGTTTTGCGTGGTGTACACAGGAAGATTAGTTAGTGGTCTCTCGTTATGTTCTGTGACGAATCCGGTTTAACTTGGACTTTCGAGATTGTCGTAGAAGATCCTGGCGTCGTACTGGTGAACGTTATACAGACCCGGCTAGAGATGTTCATGATGGATATGGATCAGGGTCTAATATGGCATTTGTTGGGATCACCATGACTTGAAAAACATACTTACATGTATATGTGTGCCAAAGCAGAGTTACAGGACTGTACTATTGTGATAACGTGTTTGCTCCTCACGTTATACGTTATTCGACGCCACGGTTCTGGATTCATCTTTCATGACGATAACGCTAGAGCTCATCGGGCACGCGTCGTCACAGAGTACATGTACCTTCAACGGCAAAATATTCGGACAATACCATGGTCTGCGTAACTCACATCGAATACGTATGTGACATCCTCGGGAAACGAGTCCGAAGCCGCGATCCGCCTCCAAGGACCCTGGGTGAGCTTGGTGCAGCACTTCAAGAAGAAAGTCGAAGGATCCCTCAGTTCACGATTCGTAGACTAACTGGAAGTATGCGACGACGATTCATTGCCTCTTGTGACAATCGAGGCGGTCAAACATGTTTTAGGGCTTGTGACAAATGACGTTGACGCTTAGAAGATTGGTCGCCGTGTCGCTATATAATGACGTGATCATTTGAGTTAATGTGTAGTTCAATTTATGGATATTTGATAGTTCTTTGAATTAAATGCATCTTGGCCAGGTAACGTTTTATTTATTTCCCAATATTCAGCCTGAAAGTAAAATATCCCCTACTTTTTGTGAACAGTATATATACCCAGGTTAATCCCAGTTTTCTCTATTTAAAATGGGGTTTACATAGCGGTTCTTTACACGGACTTGTTAACTTGATATTGTTAACCCTTTTTGTACCAAATGGAATATTCCACTTTATATATAACAGGAGTCCATTTCAAAATTTAGGGGGGGGGGGGTCAAGTGGTGTTTTCTTCAACATTTGTTCGGAAAATGGCTGAACTTTTTGCAAACAGTGTAGGCCCTGATCAGGCGCCTCGTTCTGCTCTGGGCCTCCACTGTTTGTCAAGGTCCCCATTTTGGGGTTTCTGGTACCAAATGGGTTAATCGAACTGCTTGATAAGAATTTCCAAATTTGGCCTCCTTTGACGTTAACGGGGATTTGTAAAATAGCATTGGTCATTTAACACGCACCTTCGACTGAGCTAAACTAATGATTGTGGGAACTAGCCTTATGAGTCGGTGGTGATTAGAACCAACAATATATGTAATGAGGTCCTGCCAAGGGAGGATTATGACTTCATGTTCCCTTAAATATCCCATATTCCCCCTACAGTTACAAATAGGAGCGTGATATCTCAGTGGTCAGCCCACTTGCCTCTGATGATAGAGGATTCTGGTACGATCCGCGGCGGCGGTGATAACATTCGGTATGCGAATACGTTCCATTGGCATCATTTTTATGGAACAATGTCATTAAGGCCGCCTTCCTTCGGATTGGAATGTTCAATACAGGTCCCCACTGTGCCGAGTGCAGGTTAAAGACATTTACCGTAATCACATGGCGACTGAGTAGGATTTCATCCAGCAAATCTGGGGTGTATACAATGTGAATGTACACCGTCTGATGTCCCCCACGTAGGTTAAGACGAGTTGGAAGAATGAAAGAAAGAAAGAAAAGTTTTTCCTTGTCCCCGTAATAGCTGCCAATGATCCTTTTTCCTCACAATAAATGGACGTGTTGCTTTAATCCTGTAAACACATGGATATGTCCTATCCTCTTAGCCTTGATAAAACCTGTGATCAATTTGCTTAATAAATATGCTTCCTGTCGTTTGGAGCTTGCAATGCAGACCCGGATCAGATGCCGTAAAACGCGCCATCTGATCCAGGCCAACACTGACGAAGCAGTGGACCCGGCACGCCTTAGATAACAAATGGAGTTGCCCAACATATAACAAAAAGTGAGTCCACCAGTATACATAAAGTTTATTTATTCTCTTATTGGGTCGATTGATAATCGACCCAAAGGTATTAAGCACAAAGCCTCTATTAGTGCTGGAGTCCACGTGACTATCACTGATTTGTAGGAATCCACGCAGATTATTTATAGAATTTTATCACAGTGAGGTCAGCGTGTTTATGTGAAAGGGTTAACTGTAAAGTCTGGGCTGGAATCATGGGTTGGGCTAGGCAAACAGTGTAGACCCAGATCAGACGCCGCAGAACGCGGCGTCTGATCAGGGTCTTCACTGTTTGCTTAGAGTATAGGAATTTAAGGGTCAGGCGCCGAAAAACGCAGCGTCTGACCAGCGTCTACACGGTTTGCTTTCAGTAAAGGAGCTTAAGGGTTAAACGAAACAGTCCACGCTCAGGCCCATTTTTACTACCTACACCCAGAGACAATCGACCCACCAGTACTCTCAGTGCTTTGATTTTAAATATTGGATTTATAAACCGAGGGAGGTATAATATTCGATAAAGAAACGCGTACGAAACACGAGTTACTTTATAAGATGTATTTACCTCCATAGGGGACTTTTTCATCATTTCGGATTTTGGATTTGGCTCTGAATTTTGGTACAGTTAACTGTTTGCGGCTCAGGCTAACGGTTCATTCAGAGTAGTTATATATAATCTGACTGAAAGTAAATCTGGATGGGCGCCATTTCGAAAGCGCTTTCTACAGTTCTAACTAAAACCTAAAGGAACAAAGTTCGTCAGTTAAAACAAGTAAAATGAGTGATTAAAGATAGAAAAATGCACTTCTTTGTTTCAATGTTGCATCCGACACAAACGTCACTCAAACTGAACGTCTGAGACGTCATTGAGTTGACGTCATGAATAACGACATCAAGTCTGAAACTTTCCCGCGTTGAAATATAACGATTTCACTGCAAAAGCAGTGTCTTGTATCGTGAACAAAAAGTAGTTCCAGCCAAAGAGATTTATTTCCTCGGCTTGGAAGAAATATTTCTTTGTAGCTACCAAGTTTGTTGCTAGTAGAAATCATGGCATTTCTTTCAAGATTATTTCACTCATATCGAGCCGATCGTTAATCATAGGTGGGCGAAAACCGGAGTACCCGGAGAAAAACCACCTGACCTTCCGTTGCAGAACTTGGCGTCTCACACGTGACCCGAGCGAGGCTCGAACCCACGGCGGTGAGAGACCTAATGACTAAGAGTCAGCGCTCTTATCCATTAGGCCACGGAGGCCCGTTGTATGTAATTTAATGGATTAAAATATGTTTTTTTCTCAAGGCGTGGCTGATATAAGTATCCCGCGTGAGAAAAAAAAAAACATACAAGAAACGAAGACACAGATCAGTCCGTGCATGAATTCAGTTTGACCAGATTCTTTACTAATCTTGTGAGCCTGCAAAAGCCGTTGGGTGTTGTAAAGAGAGATAAGCAAAAACTCTTGCCGGGCAAGGTGGGTATGCAGACTGTTCTGACACTTTGCTTGCCACCCAGGTCTTATATTAGGTTTTGACGTGTTATTTTACGATAACACATCCGTGCGAAATAGGACATTCCTTCATATCTCCAAAATGGCTATTTTTCTGACGACAATCCGTGATATTTGCCTTATTTATACTGCAAAAATAGGTTGTGAGATTGTGGGTGCTCGTCAGAACCGCCTCATTGAGGCGGTTCTTTTTGTTTGATTTGAGGTTTAACGTCCCCGTCAACACTGTAAAGGTCATTTTGGAGACGTTGCTTCCAATTTTGTGGGACTTTTACCCGATATTGAGATGAAATGACATCTCAAGCCCTGTCGCCCAATGAAACCAATAGGGTTTATAAGCATGGACTGTCCGACACTCGCACCGCTTTGCCTGGGCAGGCTTAGATCCTCTAAGCGGTTTACCAGTACTCATGTGCTGGTCGGATTCAGCTCTGCGTGGAAGCATAATGCAGCCCATCTATTTCTTCAAGCAACGACGGGCCAAGGCGGTTCTAAAGAGTACCTACAACCTATGACTTGGAGCAAAACTAAGACAAATAATGTATTCCAGTTCTCTCTGTAATATATGTTTATCTGTGGTCAGTTTTGTTTTCCGTTGCCGCTCCAGGTTTTGTCAGGGAATGTGTGGCGGCCGTAAAATGTCTCACTGTCCTACATCAAAGTATAGTTTATATTTTCTTGTCCTTTGAGAGCATTGAT